>CM068279.1:38231979-39431979 GCA_034703905.1 Chenopodium berlandieri | reverse complement strand
TCTTGAAAGGAGTTCTAGTGATCTTATTAAGCATGCAAGTAGTACATTTATCAAGAGCAATATCACATGGAGGAATAAGTTCTAATTTAGACATAAAAGACAACTTATTGTAATTCACATGACCTAATCTAGAATTCCATAAATAAAACAAATCCATACTATTGTCATTACCAACATTAAAACAAACATCATCCAGCATTACAGACTTCTCTCTTAATGAGAGTTTAAACAATCCATGAGACAAATAACAACGTCCAACAAAAGTGCTACCCTTAGTTATAATACATCTATTTGCTTCAAAAACTAGTCTAAATCCAAGTCTATTCAGGGTTGGGCCTGATACAAGATTTCTAGAAATACTAGGAGCATATTATACATCCCTAAGGATGATACTATTGCCCGAACTAAACATCAGCTCAACTTGTCCTCTTCCTTGGACCATGATGGTAGAGTTGTTTCCCATAAAGAGCTCTTCTCCATCACCAACCTTGTGAAAGGTTTTGAACCAATGCTTCACCTTGCATACATGCCTTGAAGCCCCTGAATCCATCCACCAAGAGTCATCATCCTGCACCATAAGAATGTTAGGATCCGTTGCATTTAAATCCATACCGGAATTAAATTCAACATCACGTAATAAATTACCTTTGGTGGGTTGGTCCTTGCTCTTAGAAGCTTGACCATCCTTGGATTTCTCCATTTTCTTCTTGAAAATGTAGCAGTCCTTCTTGCGCTGTCCAGTCTTACCGCATTCCCAACAAGCATTCTTGTTGTTGTCCTTTTGTTTCTTGGACTTGCCCTTAGAGGAATTAAACTTCTTCCTCTTACCACTAGTTGAAGCACTAGATTTGCCTTCCTCCACCACATTAATGATGGAAGAGCTAGGATTTCCATCCTTAGCCTTCTCCATGGCCCTTATCTCCTCTTCAATTTGATGATGGGTAGCCAAATTGGACAAAGTTATGTCCTCCTTTTTGTGTTTTAAGTCATGCTTAACATCTTTCCAACTATTGGGCAGCTTATCAATAATACTCGAAACAACAAACAATTCATCAACATTGATACCATGTTGTTTCAAGTTACTATAAATACGTTGTATCTCATGAAATTGGTCCATAATCGATCTACCTTCAACAAACTTAAAGTCATTAAAATTACTTACTAGGAATTTGTTGCTAGAAGCATCCTCCGCCATATACTTGCTTTCTAACGATTCCCATAGCTCCTTAGCAGACTCGACATGTTGATACACATCGAACAAATCATCCTCCATCCCATTGAGAATGTGACCCCGACATATAAAGTCATCATTATCCCACTTCGATTTCTCAAGCACATCCTCCATGGTTTCATTCTCATGTTCTAATGGCCTAGGAGTACTAATAACATAGGCAACCTTCAACGATGTAAGAAGAAAATACATCTTCTTCTTCCATCGTCGAAATTCCACACCGTCAAAATTTTTGAGTTTGACAAAGTTTGTGGTAAGTTCTTTCACATTAGACATGTTGTGTAATTAACGCTTTAGATTGTTAAAACAATTATAGTGCTAGAACAAATTCTAACCCTAGAATTTGAGAAAAACAGAAAATATAAAGTAAATTAATACAAATTACACCACCAACCAAACACCAACAAGTTTAGATAACACAAAAATACAGAGAATCAATCTAAACAATAAGTATGAAAGACTATACTTGCCTCACTCCAAGCCAAAAGAACAACCAAGAACATGAGAATACTATGGACCACGTGAGTCTTCGATTCTTGATACTCGTCTAAGGCGTGAGAACACTTTCCTAAAGCGTTAATTTTCCCCACAACGGTGCTTGGGATGAACTAGAAACACGCTTTGAGATACAATAGACGAACACTACACACTAAGCACTAAGATGTGTAGAAAGATGATCAAATTCTCAAACAAAAGACTTAAAAGATGAAGAATTAATGAAGAGATTGCAAGTTTCTTCAATAAAGGTGTAGAGAGGGAAAAATTTCAGAGAGGAAGGTATTTTTCTGTACATCGAAAAACAAAGGCCCCCTAACGATATAAAGGAAATAACCGCAAAAAACCGAAGACGAGCGAGGAGGCGCGGGCGCGCCACCACAGCCGCGCGGGCGCGCCACCATGGGGCGCGGGCGCGCCACTTGCTCGCGCAGGCGCTCCTCCTCGTTCTTCCAAAAAACCAAATTTCCAGAAACCTTGCGCGATTTTATCGCGGTTTAGGCGCGGGTTGCGCCAAACCATGGCGCGGGCGCGCCTCCTAAACTTTACAGATTTTTCAGAAACTCAGCTCGATTTTGTCGCGCTTTTGGAGCGGTCCGCGCTTGTCTTTCACAAGCGCGCTAACAAGTGGAGTGATCTCTCCACTACAACACTCTAAATAATCCAACAGATACAAGCATATTTTTTATTGGATTGGTTTGTTAACCACATTTAGATTATTGAAGGATTAGATATGAATGGTTTAAGTGGAATGAATTTATTACTTATTCCATGAGGTTATCATTATTTTATTTATTACTCAAACATGATTTGTTGGTATGTTGAGTAAAGGTGAATTAAGCTGAAATAGCTAGGTGGGTTGACTATGTTCAATAATTTTGGTGATTTGGAATTTAAAGGAATTAAAGGTCAATTTGTGATGTGATCATCGTTGTCCTAAATAAGATTAAAAGTGAATTATATGTATGATCATCGTGTATGATTTACTTGAATGAGTCGGCTATTAATTAAACTTGTAATCACGTAAAGTGAAACATGGATGAGCAATAAACCTCTAGAAGCGTGCACTTCTAGAGTATTGACAGTTATTGGTTAGGGTACACGGTGGTAGCCCGTGACTTTTCGAGGCTTGTTTGATCAACATGTCGTCTTTTCTTATGGTATTTACATTTTTATTTTATAACGAAAGTTAAATTAGATGGGATCCTAGACTAACTTTTTGAGAATGGAGTAGCGCCCATTCTTATATTGCTATATTTTTATTTTAAATGGTCATTTGGGATCAAAATGATTTGGTGGGTTGGACAACCTCATCTATTGCTTACTCCAATTAAATTAATTAAATTAAATATAAAGAGTCAAGTGTTTGGAATTGTAACACCCCTAATAATTTTATACCCCATCTATATTTTATAGAGAAAAGTTTGGTTTGGTTTTACTTCCTCTCAAATTTATGAGTAAGATATTTTTTTTTTAAGTTTCGGGACGAAACTTGTTTTAAGGAGGGTAGATTGTAATACTCGAATATTTTAAGATTTTATCAAATATATTTTATGGCTAAAATATGATATTTTAAATTATTTTATGAATTTTTATACTCTATTTTTGTTATCCTATAAAAATTATCTTAAACCCTAACATAGTTATCCATTGCTTTTAAAAAAAAAAAAAATTAAGGGAACCACCGTTTCGTATTTTTGTGCGTGAGATTCATTACCCAAACCCAAAAAGAATTGATTTTGTTAAAAGTTGTTTTTTTCATCATTCTCCAATCTCCATTATCTTATTTATTGATTTGTAAAGAGATCCCACGATATGTTTGTTAATGAAGGCTGCGATTTGCGACGTTGCCCAATCCATTTCTTGCTTTGAATATCGTAGTTGATAGTATTTTCTTGAAAGGTAATCACACGAAACTTGGAGATGTTTGTATTATATTTCGTATTATTATGTGTGTTATGATTTATTATTTGTAAACTTTGTATATGTGATTAATTATTATGATATTATATGATTTGACATATGTGATTAATTATTATGATATTATATGATTTGACTGGATTTGAGTATCATATTATTTTTGTTGTTGATAATTGATTATTCTAGGATTTTTCATGTTGTTGCTATAGGGAGTATTGTTATATTGAGGTTTTAGGGTTATTAATGCAGAGTATTATTTTTGAGTTGTGAGTTAATTGTATTTGGGTATTAGTTTTATTTCCCTATAAGAGTTGAGATATTTTATAAACCAAAAATGTCGTGTTACATTATTTGGGAACCCGTGCCATTATTGAGATATTGATTATGAATCTGTAAATGTTTATTTGATCAAGTATAAGATCAAAAGAGTTGAGAATTATTATGTTGTTCTTGGTTCGAGGCTCGATGTTAATTACCTTACTCCTTGGCATGTTGATAAGGAGATGATAATCATAAGTTAAGAATGAGGTACAATCTTTATTTATATATTTTTTTTATGGTCCCCTACAGTGGGATTTGACCCATATTGGTCATGATTAGAGGTGTTTTCTGGTTATTGAGAGTATTCAAGTTTTTATACTTTTTGGTTTATTTATTCATATTGCTCATGTCCAAGGCTAGGTATAAAACATAGAGCATAGCACACTTATATATGGATAGATGAGTTGATTGAGTAAAAGATCGTATTATTATTCGAGGTTGGTTTTGACAAAGGTTATTTTCAGGGTACAATGTGTAATGTAGTTTGGAACTACATTGTTTAATTGAGTTAGTAATGCTAATTATTCCATTATTCTTTGTATTATGATATGTGGTGATTACTCAGCTTTTTGCTGACGCGTGTGTGTTGTTTTGTTGTGCTACTTGTGTTAGCCATGTCTTTTTCTTATGGTGGCCCTGTGACGATCTATTTTGGAATTTGTCCTTAATGGTGAGCAGTCAAGTTTGTCTAAGCAGGTTGATCAAGTGATCGTAGCTAAAGGAGTTCAAGTGTTTCGATTAGTATTTTATAACAAGTTTGTAAAGTTGTATAAATAGCTCACCTAGTTTATTGGGTTGTAATTATTGGGAGCTTGTAAGCCTTAGCACTTGACAAGTTGTTGAGTGTGGCGGTAATACCTCCGATTTAGGTGTATGCTTCCGCAGTTTTTATTCAAAGGTTGTTTATTTTTCCTTTATTTATTATTTATTAATAGCTAGTAAGTTGGGGGTGTTACAGAAATTGGGTAGTAAGTATGTTGAGTTGATTGAACTATTTAAGTGAGGAGTCTTGATTAATGAATTCGTGTTGTATGTTTATTTACTTTAATTAGTTGAGCATGTTAGGTTTGTTGCATTGTAGCTTGTATGTACTTAGCTCAGTTGATTGCGTGCTTTTGTGTGTTTTTATTTGGTCATGGCCTTCGCCTTTCAATGATCCTGTGATGATTTAATTATTACACTTGTATTATTGGGGAGCAGTATTGCACATGTTAGCTTGATGATGTGAAGTTCGGGGATTTGGCATATGCAGTGTCAAGGGTTTAGTGTGATTGAGAGTATTTGTTCTTTGTGTTAAACTTATTCATGCTTATTATTCTGTTTATGATTTGGGTTTCGAATATTGGTTTGGTTTTAAATAAGGGCCTTTATGGTTCCAGTTTGTAAGCTTTGACTAACTGGTTTTCTAAACTATGTTATTTTTTTAAAAGACTTAAGTTTGGTTTTCCGTTGCGATACTTTGATAAAGCCTTAACATTTTAACACGTGGCGATAACATGTCAATATTTCTCCACTATTTTATTTAAAGTAAGTGGTTTGGAAAAGGAAGAATTATTGAGGTGTTACAGTTTGTTTAAAAGGCAAATAAACACTAATTCATTTGAGAGCAACAAAGATTAATATCAAATACATGACAACAACAATCTTAACAACCATATAAATGTGGCTTTCAAATTCATTTGCTATTTGTGTAAACTCAATAAGTTCCTCTCTTAAATTAAACTTTCAGATTGGATGCCTTATCAAGATTTGTAGATGTATAATACCCATGTGTCCCTAATTATTTGCTCTTTAGCAATCCACATGAAAAAACCATAGTGCATACACTCATCATAAGCCCTTCTAGGGTTCAAAATGGTATCAGAAACCCTAATATCAACAGGTCTTGGTGGATGACAGTTACAATATGAATGCGTCTGATCCATATGGCCCTTCCATTCCTGCGGCCAAAAGAAGAACCTGCACCTGAAGAACCAGCCATGTTAGAGAAATAGGTAGAGGAACAATATTTTGAGAAGAAATGGCGCATGCATGCATCAATTTATAAAGAAGGGGGCATCAATATTTTGGTGGGAAATAGGGATTGCTTTGACATTTTGGGAAGGAAAAGTTGAAGGCTAGAGAAGGTTTTAAAAGGGTGCATATTAGTCATTTCGTTGTTTTTATTAACCTAAACTGCTCTAATTCGAAGTTATTAACGTTAACTTAACTGACTAATCACGTCAATTAGCTTAGGGAATAAAATTTTGGGTGTACCTATAAGAAGTAAAAAAAAGTGGTGGTATCAATGGGAAAATTCAATACCAAGAGTGTATCTATGAAATTTTCCTATTTTTTTAAAAAAGGCCAAATAAGATTAAGTTTTTTTTAGTATTTCACCAAATACCCCTGAGTTTTTCGGTTATTCACAATATACCCGTGAAATTTTCTAAATACACCATATACCCCTGAATTTAACAAAAATGCCCCAAATACCCAAATGACTAACAAACGTCAACTCCATTAGTCATTAAGGGTTAATTGTGCCACGTGACAACTCTTGATTGGTTGATTTTTTGTAATTTTTTTAATTAATTATTAAAAAATATTTAAAAATCAAAAATTTATTTATTTATTTAATATTTTTTAAAACCCAACCCACAAACCTTAGCCACCGCCACTGCCGCCACCTCCACCGTTGCCTCCCCTAAACCATACGCCGGCGTCGGCGCGAATCCCCTCTCAACCCCTGTGCCGGCGCCGACCCCCTGAATCGCTCTTCCCCTTCCCCCAAACCACCATCCCCGCATCCTAAACCCGTCTCTCTCCATCGAAAAAACCTCCTTCCCCACCTGTTGACGCCCCAAACCCCCTTCCCCGAACCGACCAACCCAATTCGCCCCTCCCCCTACCATCTCCGCCTCTTTCCCCCCTAAACCACCACCTCGAAACCATAAAACCCCAAAATCAAAATTTAGGGTTTCGATTTGGGGTTTTAGGGTTTCGATTGTTCGGTTTAGTGAGGCCGTGGGGCGGTCGTCGGCGTGGGGGAGGCTTGGCGCCGGCGGGAGGGATTGTGGCCGGCGCCGAAGTCGGGAAATAGGCTGGGCGAGGCTGGTGGTGGTGGGGTGGGGACGATGGCTGGGGCTTGGTTGGATTTTTTTTTTAATTTTTGATTTTTTAATATTTTTAATTATTAATTAAATAGATTAAAAAAAAAAACAACGCATCAGCAGATGTCACATGACACAATTAACCCTTATCGACTAACGGAGTTAACGTCCGTTAATTATTTGGGTATTTGACTATTTGGGGCATTTTTGTTAAACTCAGGGGTATATGATGTATTTGGAAAGTGTCATGAATATATTGTGAATAAACAAATTACTCAAGGGTATTTGGTGAAATAACCATTTTTTTATTTACTATGTACTCCCTCCGTCCCTTTATTGAAAACCTATTTTTAATTTTTATTACTCAGGTAATAAAAACAAATAGATTTCAAATTATAGGGACGGAGGGAATAGTAGGTACTAACTTAACTAATGTTACTAAGTTTAGACCGAACTTGTTCCTCAACACTATTTTTTTTGTTTGGATAGGAACAACATCGAAGTCAATGATTTAGTGGATCACAAATTTCCAAAATAATTGTGATATACCTCCAAATCCAAATCTCCTGCCCTCCTGGAATCAATTGAGCAGTTAACAAATAGCAGAGCTGAGCTCAGCCCTAATTTTGTCCCCAAATCCCTAATTGAAAACCCCTGCATCTCCAGAAATTCTTCTAATTTCGTTGAAGGAAACCCTGATTATGGTCGATCAAAACCCTTATTCAATGGGAGAATCGGTAACTTCCGTCGTTACGCTGAACTTGCTTTCCCCTAATTCTTCCAATTTGTGTTTTTCTTACTGAATTTTTGTGTTAATTTCTTTGAATCTTTATTTGCAGAATTTTATTCATGATGAAGATATAAGGCTTGATACGATCAAAGCTAGATGTAATTTTCTGTAATTTAAACTCAGTTTTGTTTATAAGTGATGAAATGTATGTGTTTTGAAAGGGGTTTTTGGCATTTTACAGTTAGAAATGTCATCAAAAGGCATGCTGAATTGACAGAGCGTCTTTCCAGGTATGGATTTTTCGAATTCAATTATGTTTGAATGGGAATAGATGGTTAAGAACTTAATTAGAGGTTTTGTGCAATGAAAACAAGCTTCAAATTATGGCATTCTTAAATGTTGGAGTTAAATTTTGTGTTCCTTTATCAAATAATTGGAGAAATGGATTTATTCTTTCATGGCATCATCTCGGTTCATAGATTACTGTAAAATTTTTCAGAGGATATTAGCTTCATACTTGTGAAGGGAAACTTTTACTTATATCAGTTCACGTCTCGTATGCTAACAGCTGGGGTGAGTAGTATTTGATCCTGATGACATTTGCTGTCATCAATACCCTCAAGCACGAGTTCTATGCAATTTGATTGTAATTAAACCCAATTGCAACCAATTTTCGTCATGGCACTCCTTTATGTTTCAAAGAAAATACTGTTCTATGCAAACACTTGTATATAACTATATGTGAGATGTGCGTCTAGTGTGTATATTGTAAGACGCACCAAGTAACCTCATACAAAAGTACTGCGTAATATGTTCCTCTTAAAGCTACTAGTTGGCCTTTTACAGAAGATAACTACTTTACATGAATCATGAATGTTTTGGCTACTAGCTAGTGGAGTACTTGATTACAATCATAGCAAATTGTTACTCTATTGTTCATACTATAATATATTACAACTGCAATAACATATGCGTATATCGCAAAAAATTTAACATAAGTTGAAATTTGTGATTCTCTGTTTTTCAGAGTAATCTGTAAGGGAATGGTTTAGCTAGTCGTTTGAATTTGACAGTCTTTTGTTGATAATTTTGTTATGTAAAAATAGCTTCTAACTGGAGTTTTTGGTTGTCTTTCAGGGATTCTGACAAAATGGTTTTTGAGCGTTTGCAAAAAGAATTTGAAGCTGCACTAGCTTCTCAAACTCAAGGTATTTGGTTCATAATAATTAAGTCTATGGGAATTTGGTGTGTCTTTCTGCCAGTCATACGCTTATCATAGAATTTGGCATAGGCATAGGATTATGTATAGTATGTTTGTTGAGCATGCTCACACTCTTTTACCAATAATTACATTCTTAAGTGTTTGACGAGCTGTTAAGAAGTGTTCTTTACAATTCCAAATTGTGACATCATTTATACACTGTACACCTTCACTTGGTCACCATGCCTTTAGTACGTCATGCTGTCACATAGTGCTAGATTATGACTGCTTACACCTCCTTCTCTCGCATTTCTAATCTAAGTAAGTTAAGTGGTACTATGTATAAGATTATGTGCTTTTCCTTCTTGTCACAGACACCAATGTTTGTCTAATGTATCTTTTTCCATTTGTCTTATACTCCTATGATTTGTTATCGTATTTCAGAGATCTATCTGGAAGGTGAAGAGTGGAATGATGGACTGTTAGCCACTATAAGAGAGAGGGTATGCCGTGTGGATACATGTTTTTGTATCGTTCTGTAAAGTTTTTATCTATTTATTTCTATGTCAGATAATGAACTTTTATGTTTTAATGTTTCAACTAACTCTCTTGTCACATACATGCAATTGGTTGAGGTACTTGTTTTTTTTTTAATTCCCCCCCCCCCCCCCCCCCCCCTTGTTAGGTTCACATGGAGGCAGATAGGAAGGCAACATCAGGGGATTCCAATATGGAGCTAGACTCTCCCTTGCTTGAAAAAATCACTTACAGGGTGGGAAGTAAGGTAATATCACCTATAGTCCAATTTGTAAGAATATTGTTAATGGGGGTGAACCATAAGTAAGAGTCTTGATGGAACCAAGTATACAATGGTTTCTCTCAAAGAAATGTAGACTATTATGTGTTAGTATCTCTGCTTGGAAATTGGCTTGTGACTTCAAACCAAGAGAATATTTTTCAAGTATTAATAATAGCAGAAAAGTTTTAAAATCCGTCTTTTAGAAATGGGTCATGATCTGCTAAACTTGGTGTAAACATGTTTTTGTTTTTGGATAAAATACTACTACATTGACCTTATGCTGTTCTTAAGGAACGCTCACTTCATATGGCACTTAATTCTTTTACTACCATACATCATTGGCTTTCTGAATTATTAAGTTAGAAAATTATTCTTATGCATGGAATAGTCTTGTGATCCCTGATTCCACAAAATACTGAAGTGAGTGGGCCCAATGGGGGGATCTGATCCTAGAATTGGTGGTTTCAATATGCAGGGCGCAAAGTCCTCATCTTGAGTATTGCATTTTTTGAAATCTAAGTGGTTGGGAAGTTCTATTATTTAGGTTAATGTATACATTGGCTACATGACACAGCATTTACATTGATTGAAGTTTATGTTCTTGACTAATGAATGCATATGCATATTATATGACTGTGCTGTAGAATGACAATTGGGTGTATTTCGTGTCAAAATTATAATTATAATCCAAATGTCAGCTAAATTTTGAGCAAGGCTTATTAGTTGATGTTTTCAGCTTTTTTCCGGGTGAAGTGTCTGATTTAAGGTCAATAATATATAGTAAATCTTAATTTACTTGTACAGGTTATATGTTGTCTGGAAGGTGCAAGGATTGGTATACAGTATGAAACATCATTTGCTGGTAATTTAAATAGTCCTTGATGCTGTTTGTTATCACCATGCAATATTACTTGTTACATTTTGTACTCGGTGTCGAATCTATTGTGACTCATGTGATTGGACAAATGCCCTTGTTGGCGTTGGTGATTTTGATGGTTTTGTATATAGTTAACTGAATGAGAAATAGTAACACAACAGTATTTTATATGCAATTACTTAATTTGTTTGGCAGTGTTGGGCTATGTTTTCTTCACCCCTTTTCAGTTATTTATTCTTGTTAAATTCAAACCAGACCTAAAAAATGAAGCTTTTAGACATTGGCTCTTGTATAATATCAGCTGGAGGTGTCGTTGCTCTATGGTCTGCTTTGCTTCTTCTGGCTTTTTAATCTGGTGCTTGCTTATGGTTCCAGTTGGTCTTTCTAAATCAATTCTTCAACAAAAAATCTGTTCGAGATGAGCTTCATGTGGCTACATCTCTTCATACCCTACCTATAATAGGTGTCATGCTGAGTAGCTGTGTTGCTTGCTTGTGGTTTTGCTTCCATCGTGAAAAACAGACCAGAGGATCACTGAAATGTATTGCTTGACTTTTGATCTGGATAATTACATCTTTAAGCATTTCTGTTCCTGTACAAAAGAGGATGAATGTCAGAGTGGTGCAGCTCCTGTTCAGTGGCTCATAAAGTTGGTTACATCTTGCATCTAATCCATAGAGATGGCCAGAGCAGCATGGCATTGCATCTAAATTGGTTACTTCTATTACTCTTGGTATCTAACACATGAAGATTTTGTCTTCTTTCTCTTTTTTCTTTTCATCCTTTGGGTCTTGGGGCAGGATTATTATTTGGTACTCTGATGGGTGGGGCGATTTCTTTATCTAGATATCTTTTCGACTTATTTTTTTTTTTTCAGTCTGGGTTTAAATTCCTAAGAGTCAAATTAGGCTTTTCAGTTCTGATCTAAAATTTTCTCTTATCAGATTTTTTAATTGGACCAAACTTTGACCTTATTTGTACACTAATCCATAAAATAAAACATATCAAATGAGATGTCATTACTCATTAGATTCATATTAATATGTACTTTCCAGATATGAAATTTCATAATTTTAAATAACGAGTTTAAAGATATTTTAACGAAAACTAAACGCAAATAAAAAGACAAGATCAGGTCAGATCTAATTTGATTATTTCATAATTAAGCTAATATCAACTTAAATTAGTTGAACTGTACATAGCTTTAGTGGTAAGATAATATGTACATGGAGAGAACATTTCTCATGTTTTGTGCCTATTTTTTCTAAAAATTGTTTTGAGAAAGCAGTACACTTCTAAGCTCTTATTTTCGTGACATAAGGGGATCAGTGAGATATAATAAATGATTCTAATTCTTGTAATTTGTATTGGATAACATGATAAAGTTGGTTAGGGGAGCTTTACCATGGCATCAAAGTTCTTGTATTTGGTTGGTTTATCAAATTAAAAAGACGAACTGAAGCAAGCTTGTAAGGGGTTCACAAAGTGGTAACAAGGTGGTATTGGGTTGGAACTCGATTTTTAATACCTTTTTTTGGTTGCTGTTAGGGAATGATTTTGTTCTTTTTATTTGATACCTAGAGGTGTGGTATGAGCCATACCCACCTCCCCTTGGGTTTTTAAACCACATACCTTGTCGGTTTGAGGTATGGGCTTAGAAACAGAAATTTTCTTAAACAAACATTAGATATGGGTTTTACCCATTCTAGACCCGTACCTCATACCTAAAATCTACATTTCAAATGCCCTCTAAAGAGTTTAAGAGAATGATTTTAGTCTTCACAAGAATTGGGTACATAGCAAGCAGTAGGACAATTATTGTGATAACCAAAGTGCAATTTATCTGGTAAAATATTCTGAATTTCATCCTTAAAGCATGTATACCCTCTGTCCCATATATATTGTAACACAGTGAAATGGCTCGCAGTTTAAAGAGATTGAAAAATATGGAGAGAAAAGTGGGTGCCTGTAGGGCCTCGTTTTAGATGAAAAGTAGAGAAAAAATCCTACCAAAAATGCTATTTTGCAATCAATAGGGACAGTTCAAATAGGTATTTGTAAATATCAAGGGACGGAGGAGTAGATGTGATCTATTACTGGACACAAAAACACATCAGAAGGCGAGCTACTGTATTTAGAAAAGATCTATGCGGATCATAATGTCGCATATATCAGGACAAAAATCTTGTCAATGGAAAAACCTATTTAACACAAGGTGGCTAGAAGTCTTTTTTCCTTGCTGAATCCTGGAAGTTTGTATAAGTCCTTTGGGCTAATATTTATCATTATCTAATTTATTAGATCATATCCCTCGTTTGCCCATAAGTTCCTCTTTAGAAATTATGCTATTCTTAAAGTCTTTTTATTTTATAAAATGAACATCATCCTGAATCCCTGGTATGTTAGCCTTCTTAGGTAGCACGTGGTTTTAAGAAGCATTACTATAAATGTCTCATGTTTTAGGGTTAATTTTTTTTCCTTTTTTTTTTTTTTTTTTTTTTTTTTTTTTTTAATAATAATATGTGATATGTTTTATTTATCTGAATGCATATATATGTTCACCAAAGGTATGTGCACCTTGCTTTGCCTTGATTGCATATTTTATTCTTGCCTTGTGCCTAGACCCCATAAGAATTTTGAAGGATTTTGGATGGTTTCTGTCTTGCTGTAAATTGAACTTGCATGTACTTTTAGATATTGTTTCACCATACTGTATTCATTATGAGCAGGAGAGCCGTGTGAACTGTATCATTGCGTGCTAGAGAGCAAGTCATTTCTGGAGAAGATGACGGTTTTAGAGCACACCATTCCTTTCTTCCTGCCAATACGAGAAGCTGAAAACGATCTTCTCTCATCCAATGCAATGGTGAGGTTAGTTACCTTACCCTTGTGTACTTGCTTTGTAAATCCATACCTTATCTGCCTCTTCTGAGAAGAATTATGTATATCCTGTTCCAGAAATTTATAGATCATGTTGGAGAACTGTTGCAGGCATATGTGGATAGGCGGGAGCAGGTAAATTTAACTTGTTTTCCTTGTGTCTCATGATTTAGAAGTCTGATTATGATATACTATGCTGCTTGTTAATAGTTCTAAACAAAGCCATATCTTTTTTCTTTTCTTTCGTAATCAACAACCTATGTCTATAATATTATCCTTGCCAGTGCAATAATTCCTTTAATGAATTCTGGTATAATAGCTACACTCTTAAGTGATTCTTTTTGTTATGGATCCCATATTGGAAGTTGTAGAAATACGCATAAGATGTTCACTGCCTTGCCTTTCCTTTTTGGTGTAAATTCCTCCTGATATTTTGTCTAGGAAAGTCCCATGCCTTTTTGTTGTTGTTGTTGTTTTTTTTTTTTTTTTTTTTTTGGGGGGTGGGGAGGGGTGGGGGGTGGTTCTGGCTCATGGAAGTCTTGTAGATGTGAGGTTGAGAAAATGATTGATATGGTGTGCATGACACAGGATATGTGGGACAATATATATGGCAAAAGCATGTGTGTAAGATCGGATAGTAAAATCATCAACATTTGTTCTGAGAGTTTGAGTTCTAAATTTCGTCATAGGGGGAGCTAAACACATGCTATCTCATGTTTGCTAAGGGTAGTATCTTGGATGGTTAGTGACTCTTTAGTCTTTACCTGTTGGTCCTTTTATGGATAGGTGAATTGTAATTTTCTAAGACTGAAACCTCTCTGCCTCAATCATCTGTTTATTAACCCTGGAATGGATTTTTTGTAAAAAACAATTTCTACAAACTGGGTGGGTTGAGGAGTGAGGCTGATATATATTGCAGTTCAGCAATATGATCTCGACATCACGTTTTCTCATTGTTTATGAGCGATGTAGAGCATGGGCAACAAAGAAGAAGTCCTCTAATTTTTTATTTTCTCCTTGCCTTTTTCTGAAACCTCATTTTCCGATGGCTATGCGGTTTGCTCTGTCTACAGCCATTGAAGCTGGTTTTGGAAAATTTGTGCTTGAGACGGACAACCTCAAGCTCTTCCATCACTTGAAGAAGGGTCTCGTTTCACCTTCTGACTGGGCATGTTATTAGAGATATTATGTTGTTAGCTAACTCTTGTGAGCATGTGTCTTTTTCTTTTGTAAAAAGAGGGGGGGGGGGGGTAACAAGGTCGCTCATGACCTTGCCCAACTTAGCAGGAGCTTCAATGGTTTAAGGGTGTGGCTTGTGGAGTATCCTCAAGAAGTTTGTAACAGCGTGCTTGCTGATTGGAGTCTATTACTCCTTAATAAGATGAGATTGCGTCCCATCAAAAAAAAAAAAACATCATCTCCCACTTTTCCTTCCTCTTCCTTCAAATCATTGTATTGGAAATTGAAGTTCTTTAGTGAATGTGATTGTGCAAAATTTTAGTCAGATTATTGTTATATTCTTGGTGGAATGAGTATCTCATGTAATATCCTAGACTTTCATTGGTATTACCTATGGTATCAGTGTCAACTTCCTTGCTCTGGTAGGTACATTTACTTCAGTAATCTTGGACAAATGGAAATTTATGGATAGACGATAACAACTCAGTCTCCTTTTCTGGATCTCTCATCCCTCATTCTAGGCCTGTATTGCTAAAAACTGTCACAATTTACTTTTGACAAAGATTGAGTCAAGTAGAGAACAGCCAACAAGAATAGATTTTTGTGTAGTGGATCAAATGCACTGAGGGAAAATGGTTAACTGGGGCAATCAGTTTGAAATATACTATATTGGAAAGATTATTTGATCCTTGCACAGATTATCACTTCTTCATTTGGTGCCTCAAGTGGCACATTTGAGGAGTGATATATATCATATATTGTAACCTCTCCATTATTGTTAACCGAGAAAATGTCAAAAGATTGATTGGGTGGAATATAAAATCATAAAATGTTGGGGGTGAAAGAGGTAATCATATATTTTGGTAAGTAATTTTCTCATGTGTCTATTTATTAGATCTAGTATAACTATAAACAGGTTGGATTCATATAATCATATATAATTTTAAATTTATCTTAAAATATGGTCAAGTTCAATTAGACCAGGAGATCACATCAGACCAAACCAGACCTTGAAAAATTCAGTTCATTTATTATATCTCCTTATCTTAGTTGAAAAGAATATAACCTTAATTGCAAATATCCAAAGTAATGGATCCGAAAATCAATCCTCTACTTGTATGTTTCATCCAATGATGGAAAAAGCAAAGCTTTGCTCGCAGAGATACATGGAACTATGGAAGTGAAAGATATTGGAGAAAATCAAGTTTTTAAGCTGATTGCTGAATAGATTAAAGAAGACAATTTAATTTCTGTCTCACCTTCCTCTCTCACTTACTCTAGTGCCTTATTTTGGTGCTAGGTGAGAAGAAGGGTCGGGGTGGGGCTGATTTGCATGTATGAGACTATGAGTGCATTTTAGCTGTATGAATTTATGGCAGTGTGTTCTTTTTTGGAAAATTGTTTAGTCAGAATTGTAATATGGTCATATGTACCGATGATTATGATGGCATTCCGAATTTGTCACACAGGTTCGTGTTATGAAAGAGTTATATGAGAATCAAATTGGAGATCTTTATCATAGTTTGCCTTATCATATGATCGAATTTGTGCTGGAGGATTTTGAAAGGTAAGTACATTATGTTATTTTGAGTTCCTTTGGTAGAAGACTTAGTGAGTTGTTGCATCACATTTATTGCTGTTAGGATGGACTGTGGATGAGGGGAAAATTGATTCAGACACTTCTTTGTAGACAACTCCAATTGTATGTGCAATATTACCAGAAAAAGTGTGTGTGTGTGTGTGTGGTGGCGGGGGGGGGGGGTGGTGGGGGTTTGCATTTTCTGTTTATGGCTGTTTGGTGGCCTTTATAACAGCTGAATGTTGGATCTCATGATTTTTTGTTTCTCGTCAACTTAAACAGTCTGAATTTAATTATTTGACCATGCTAAGCTATTATATGCAGATGAATAATCATGGAATTGCTGTTATCTTGCCCATGTTCTGACTACTATATTATGGTTGTGAATTTCCTCTCAGCACCAGGATCACCATCAGTCTTAAATATGCAGATTTGGTGTCTGTCCTTCCAACTCGAGTCAGAGTCATGGCTTGGCCATTGCACTCATCCAAGAAGGGCCTTGGTCCAGGTCCAATGAACAGAAAGGGAAGTGGAGCATTGCCAAATCATCTTATTCCCATGCGTCTATCTTATGCAGAAGATGCCCTGCGGATTTTTAGTTTACCCGAAGGTAATATTTTGGATTTTGAACTGAACGACTTTCCTTTTGAGCTGGTTGATAGATAATTATGTTTTCACAACTTGGTCATATATCTGACTTAAACATATGCTACTAGTAGGCTAGTAGCTAGCTACTCAATCCCTCCTGATTTGAATTGTCACTCTGTTTCAAACTTTCAAGTTTTAACTTTCCTTAATGAAGGATTCCCATGATTTCACCGATTTAAAATTTTCAAAATGTCTCCTTTCTATCTTCTCTTCACCACTCCAACTAATTAGGGGTATGTGTAAATTATAACAATAACCTGTTATTATTTTTTCCGGACTTCCCAATATATATGCGTGACAATTTTTTCCAAACAGTAAGGTTTCAATATTTGTGAAACCTGCTAAAGAAGGAAAAGTTGCAGTTTGTTTGTTTTTTTTTTTTTTTTGACAAATGTTGCAGTTTATTTGGAATAAAGGGTGGTGTATAATTCTTGCTATTGGCATTCTGTTAGGACTATGTTTTTCCTGACTATCGTTTTATTCAGCTTTTGCAGAAATTGTGTTGAACTTGCCACCTGCACTCCAGCAGATATTCTCTTCGTAGATATCAACTGATTGAGATTTAGAAAGGTAGAGCCATACTAGTCCTTTGTAAGCAAAATTGTGTCCAATGCGCTGCTCTGTATAGTTCTTTTATAGAAAAATTTCAATTTCTCCGCACAAGTAACACTATTGGCCTTTTGTTCAAGTAAATGAAAGTGTGTGTGTTTGGTGGGTGTGTTGGGGGGGATAATTGTGGATGTACATCAATTTTATCTCAACTTCTTAAGTATGGTTATTGCATTATCTGGATTGTGTAATACGACAATTTGAAATTTTCTGGCTGTAGAAACTAAACTGCTGTTTATCCGATTGTTTCTGATTTCTTGATTTTTACTGTCATGTTTAGTCGTTTTTCTCATGGTTTTCTTTGTTGCATGATTGCCTGAGTTTATTAAATGTTATTTTCTTCACATGTTATTTGTAACCATATGATAATGGATTTAAAAACCTAAGATATTATTTCGTATATGATTAGTTTTGTGTGTAACTATTTTAAAATTACAACTGCTTTTTCCATAACCGTCCTACCTTGAAACTGGAATTTTGATGGGCTTATTTGCTGTTGAATGAACCTATGGCTAAAAGAACGAATCGGGGTGATTAGAATAGTTAACTGTCAACTAGCCAATACTGTTTAACACGGGATTGGAATTTGATGGATTTAAAAACTAGTGGAAATATATATTGGTACTTTCAGGGTCAATATACACAATAACACAAATAATTGATACTTCCTCCGTCCCATAATATAGTTCTTTTTACTATTTTGGAGATCTAAAATATTATTCATGTTTCTATTTTTGGATAGTATGTAAGGACTATTATACCTTTCATTTTTTTAACTATATTCGTTGTACATCCTAAATTACCCGTGAATTTTGCACA
The DNA here is from genome assembly GCA_034703905.1 of Chenopodium berlandieri. Classification (NCBI taxonomy): domain Eukaryota; kingdom Viridiplantae; phylum Streptophyta; class Magnoliopsida; order Caryophyllales; family Amaranthaceae; genus Chenopodium; species Chenopodium berlandieri. The sequence continues at coordinate 39,413,599 of CM068279.1, read as the reverse complement.
TGTCTTGTACGTTTTTCCACTTTCTCTTTCTAACTTTTGTCTATAATTGTACTTTCACTTTTATTAATGTACTTCATCCATTTTCTCCTTCTTTTTCTTAAATACCAAGAAAAAACACAAATAGGAACTATATATTGGGACGGAGGGAGTATTTGTTAAAAATTTGATACACAGTTTACACTATGATCCCAGATTTTACCCTACTATTCACTCTGATTCCAGAGTATTACCAAACTTTTGGGAAAAGACTAAACTTCACTCATACTGGCCTCAGAGACTGGTTTGGCCTCAAGGCCTTGCAATAAATACCCCATCTGAGTATATGATCATGGCAGAAGAAAAGATAGGGAAATAGAAATATGAGTAGTAATTTTATACCATGCTAACTTTTGCTAACAAATTTAGAAATGTTACTTTCACATTTTAGAGCCATGTTTGATAACTGACTTTTTAATTGGTATTTTTATTTGTCTTTTAGTTTTATCATGTGGCCAAACAATCTAAAAACATGTTTGGTTAGTCATTTTTTGGTTGGCTTAAAAGCTAAATAAAAAAGCTACTCCCACTAGCTTTTGTGTTTTGTAGTGTTAAATAAGAAGTAATTTTTTTTTACCCGTTTTACCCTTTAAAAAATCTCTTTGTTTTGTTTGATTGTTCCATTTGAATCTTTCTTAAAAGATCTTTGATAGATAAATGAAAAAAAATAACATTTAGGGCCTTGTTAAATATGTCTTGATGTATAATTTCAAATTATAAAGCTTTATAATTTTTCAGCGTAGTTGAATATATTGGTTCATAGACTTGTGCATTGAAAACTGTACATAAAGGTAATGAGGCAAATAATAAGGAGTGGAGTAAGTAATATTTATCTTGTAACTAAAACTTTCTTCTTGTTTTGAATATAAAAAGAAGACAAACATCATTCAAATAGTTATCTTTATATTTGCTTATCAATTATAAGTACACATCATTATATTCAATTATAAGAAGAAAATTTGGATGATGTTTGTCTTCGTATATTCAACACATTGCGTGCATATATAACTAGTATTATGTGAAAAGTGGAATCCGTAGGTTCAATTGAATATGATCCCATGACTCTTAAATCCGACCACACATTATCTTGCTCTTCACCATTCTCCTTCACGTCCTCTGCCCCGACAAGAAAGCAAGGTAAGCCACATAGGCCAAGGGTGAAGGAAAAGAAAGGTAAAACATATCACAGTTTCCATATTTGTAGGTCAAAGAAGCGTAAAGGATCAAGTTCGGAGCATCTTATGACTCGTCATTCTCCTGTTTTGTATTATCAAGCAGACCATGAATGTTGTACCCCCAATCCCTAGTTTAGGTCTTGTGTTAGTGTAGTGTTGAGTCAGTTGGGAGTTAGCCTCCTTTTTGAACCGTTGTAAAAAAAAAAAGTGAAGTCAGTTTATACATGAAAAAAGTAAAAAAAAAAAAAAAAAAAAAAAAAAAAAAAAAGAAAAAAACAGGGGAAATAACTACATTTAGTGAAGGTTTGGAGATAGGAGTAATGGAGTATGTTATTTAGGAAAAGTAAAAAAAGTTAATAATGGCACAAACATTTGGAGAAATGTTGGGTAAACTAATGTAAATTAAATTTTTTTTTAAAAAAAAAAAGTAATGGCACAAACATTTGGAGAAATATATGGGAAAGTTAAATTTTTTTTTTTACTCCGTAGTGTATTATGATAAAGTTAAAATAAAAATAAAAAGATAAAAATTATATAAATCACCCAAAATGAAATAAAGGCGCCATATTATAGAATAAAGAGAGTTCTTAAACAATGAATAGTGGAACATCAAGTTAAACTTGTTAGAATGATCATCCAGATAAACAAATCTATTGAAATAAACAAATGACAATTACGAGACAATTGTCAAACAAGACCAACAAAAACATATAATTATATTATTTATTTCATAAATAAGAATGAAGTGTACCATAGAAATCATAAATAAGGGGATAACTAAACTTTTGATCAAAAAACCAGTACTTTTATCAAATGGAGCAATAAGACACAGTAAACATCACAATCGTATAATGTTTATGATCAAGTCATTAAATATTGCTGTATTTCAAACAGTTTTCATTTGTGTTCTTATGCTACTTAATATGCTACAATCCAAATTATCTTTCGTAAGTTGTTTTTCTAAGTATTCTATTATAGTGATCCAACTGTATACAACTTGTAAAAACCCACAATTTCCACCGCTCCAACTAAGCATAAATCAACAATCATAAGCACCAAAAAAAACGTCAGAAGAAAATATGAATTTTATGAGAACATCCTTTCATTTCATGTGAGGAAGAATAATTTTTTTCCAAAAAGAACTTCCACTTTTTTGGAATTTTCATTATCTTTTTGGTGTATAAAGAGTCATAAAGACACTAAAATAACAATATAGTCGAGGTTCAATTATAAGTGTGTAAGTAACGTTTATTAAGTCTATTAACTAAGCAATTCGATATTTTTATGAGAACATAATTCTTTCTTTTTCATGTGAGGAATTGCCTACAAAAAAAACTCTCTTTTTTCACATATTATTCTAATTTTTTCAGCAGAAATTCTTAAAAATTAGTGATATATACGAGATTAATTTATATTGATATATCATTAAAAATTTATCAACTAAACTAGCCCATAATTTTCCACTAATATAGTGGAATTCTTATGGATGTATAATTGTCAGTGCATGCTCCTCCAGCATCCTGCCTTTTGTCTATATACAGCTTTTATAAAACAAAACAAATTTATTTCATTCTTTGGATGTTCTGTTGAGTGCACTTCTTTACAACCCCAAGAAAGAATCAAAATCCTTTTTATACTAAATGAACAACAACATTTCTAAGATTATATTGTTCCATTTGATACTTTCATAGTTTCATTTCATCAATTTTTTCCCATTTATTTGTAACTCAACAACATAAATTTTAGTTTTTTATTTATGCAAGTATACAAAAAAGCTTAAGAAACATCAAATATGGTGACTAATTGCATCATATTTCTATTAACCACTCTATTATTTCTCCTAATTCTTTCTTCAAATCAATGTTCTGCTCAATTAAAACGTGATTACTACCGCGATTCTTGTCCAAATGTTGAGTCAATTGTACGGAATTCAGTGAAGAAGAAGCTCCAAGAGACTTTTGTCACTGGTCCTGCCACTCTTAGACTCTTCTTCCATGACTGTTTCATTCAGGTACTTTATTATATTCTATTTTGATCAAAATTTCACACTTTTTCGATAATTCATGTTAGCCGATCCTAAATCATTATGAGAATAATGAGTTGTTTGAATTTTTCATGTTTATGTGTTAAAGTTTGCTTTTGACAATTATGATTTGAGTAATAATGTGGTTATGTGATTTGGTTGCATGTTACATTATATATATAGGGATGTGATGCTTCTGTAATACTTGCATCACGTACCGGCGATGCTGAGAAAGATGCCGAGGATGATCTTTCACTCGCCGGAGATGGTTTTGACACCGTGATTAGAGCAAAAGAGGCCGTAGAAAGTGTACCGGAGTGTAAGAACAAGGTTTCTTGTGCTGATATATTGGCCTTGGCAACTAGAGATGTCATATTATTGGTATGTGTATGTCAAGTGATTCATTTGTGCATGTACTTATATTTTAGCCTCTTTTATATTGCACAGTAATCATTAATGACCATGTGGTCCATATATAACATTTTAAAGTCATCAATCTCAATAAAGGAAAAAAATAAAACCAAGATTTGAAGAGGTTCAGATGTACACAATTTTACCTATATCTTATTAATTTTTTTCCGATACAGAGTGGAGGGCCAAATTATGGTGTAGAATTGGGAAGAAAAGATGGAAGGATATCAACAAAAGCTAGTGTTGGAGGTCATCTTCCTCTAGCTCACTTCAACTATAAGCAACTCAGAAACATGTTTGCTTCTCATGGCCTCTCTGAAGTTGACTTGATTGCTTTATCAGGTTCACTCTGCTCCTCACAATCATCATTACTTTATCATCATTGTCTTACAAAGTTTTTATGTGAATATTTTTCCCCCTTATTTCTAATGGAAAATTAAGTTTTGTCAACTTGATTTCTATAGAAAATACAGAATAACTTTTTTGTAAAAATTAGTACTTTATAAAATAATTAGAACTTTATGCTGAGTCTTACTCCGTATAATTGTTACTATAAATTAAGTTTTCTTTCTTTTTTATTCTAAAGTATTGTAATCTGACATACTTACATAAGTGATGATAATCAGTTCAAAATCATGTTTTACTGACCCTTTTTAGTATTGCTGTCATATACTATGGGTACTAAACCGCTTTTGCTATGTGTCATTTGGTGATTTCTCTTTGGATTTTTGATCAAAATCGAATCAACAATTAATTCTATTTAAAAACCACATGTATCATAGGTGTGTCAAACGTGTTGGTTAAGGTTGAGTTCAAATTAGGATGATTAGTGCAGTTTATATAATATTGATTGAGTGATGAGTCATTAGATTCACTTTTGAGTCTGCTAGGTTATAATATCAATTAGCCTGACATAATAAATAAATCAATATTCTATTTGTGTTTGTCCACATTTCGATTTAGGTCAAATTAAGTCATGTAATTTCGGAACAGTTTGGATTTAGGTTGGGTAACTAGGATTTAGTTTCCCCCCTCCTCCACTTCTGTCTTCATGATCATTGTCATAATGCTCCCCTTGTATTTTGTCGTATAGAGTCTAATGTAAATTACTAATTTTTTTTCCCTAATGTTATATAAAATCTAATATGACTATTCATGTTAGCCGATCTCAATTCATTTTAAGACTATTAACGCTTTGTTGTTGTTGTTATATAGGAGCACATACAATGGGGTTTACGCATTGCGGCCAATTCTCCAAGAGAATATACAACTACAACAGCCAAAGTAGCATTGATCCAACACTTAATCAAGGATATGCAAAGCAACTCCAAAAAGCTTGCCCAAGAGATGTTGATCCTAGAGTTGCTGTTCCCTTAGACCCTGCTTCTCCTCTAAAATTCGACAACTCATTCTACAAGAACCTTCAACAAGGGAAAGGTCTTCTTGCCTCGGATCAAGCCTTGTATTCTACAAGAAAATCGAAAAGGGTTGTTAATGCATTTGCTTCAAATAGTAGTTTGTTTGAACGGATTTTCGTTTCTTCCATGACAAGGCTTGGTCGACTTGGAGTCAAGACTGGAAATCAAGGTGAAATTAGGAAGGATTGTAGGGTGATCAATAGTTAGAATTAGTGAATTCTTTGAAACAATAATTGAAATTGTCTTAATAGACTGCATTTTCATCTTTTTTTTTTTTTTTTTTTCCCTTTTCACGTTACTTAGATCAAGTTGGATGTTACCTAAGATCTTAAAACAAATTCTGTTTACATCCTATATATAAAAAAAAGAGTCGAATTCTTACTTTTTAGATGGAGTATCATGAAGTTTGTCGATAAGAATTATATGGTGCATGCGCGACAAACTCTAGTTTACTTGTTATTTTGAGTTTATCTCATTTAGCTTTTGATGATGAATATGCTGATTAATGTGGACAAGCCCCAATTTTTCAACATGAAAAACAAGAGATGTTTATCAAAATGACAAAAATGTAAATACTAGTAAAATGAAGGAAATTTTATCAGAAACCTCCTTATAAAAACACTTTTTTGTGAAAAACCTCCTTATAATTTCTTTTGTAAAGTCATACCTTAATCATTTTTTTTTTTTTTGCGAAGTCATACCTTCTACCGAAAAATAGGATTTAACCCTGTTTCTAGCGTTGATTATACCACGTGAAGGTCATGTGTGGTCGAAAAACCACTCTACACTAATTCCCCCACCCCCTTTCCCCTTCAATCTCTCTCTCTCTCTCTCTCTCAAATTAAACCTAATTGCAACCCACCGTCACTCCTACCCACCTGACCTACACCCCATACTCCCAACCCTCCCTACCCCCCACCAAATCGGCAAATTCTACTTGAACTCGTGAAATCCCATTTGGCCCACGCGAAACACTAACCCCTCTCAACTACACCCAGTGAAACCCCACCCTACCCGAACTGAACTTCCATCCCCACTCCCACCCCTAACCCAAAATGAACCAATAAAGAGAATTCTTACAAAAAGGTGTTTTATAAGGAAGTTTATGACAAAAATTCCTAAAATGAATTTTATGAAAATTTATATATTTTTTAATGTATTCGCTCTGTCCCACAATATTTGGGACATTGGACTTTTTATTTTCACTATTCATGTATTAGCTTTCACTACAATTTTATACTAACATAATAAAAAATATATTTTAATCATAAAATATGTTGTTAGATAGGTATTAATGTAAAGTTTCATGATATAATTTTACAATAATTTTCATTAATATTTACTTATATAAAAATAAAGTTAAATTAGTGCATTGACATGGGTATAAAGCTGAATGTGTCAAATATTCTGGTATAGAGGAAGTAATATTTTTTGGGTCTCCATCTTTTCTTTCTTCCCAATGATCGTGTTTCCTCCATTGAAGTTGTGCGTGCTTTCCCCCTTCATTAAAGCTGGTCGTGAACCACCACTTTTAGCACCCTATTTTCGGCGATTTTGTCTTTGAATTAATCGAAAACTCTTAAGAAAAATTATTGAGAGGTAAAGAACATGGTTAACTCCGAAAGTTAGGGGGTATTGTCCTCCTCTATTGAAGTCGCTTGTTGTCTGTAATTTCTCCATTGAATTGGTGATTTCTCCGTTAATGCTCTTCTGTCTCTCCATAGAATTTGCTTTGTTTTACTTTAAAATTACAATAGTAACCCTCAGTTTATTTGCAAAAATTACGAAGTTACCCGATGTTTACAATGTTTCTCGAGTCGAAAATCTTGTATTTTCTCCACATCATTGGTACTAGACAACCTAGCTCAATTTTAAGGTAGAGCTGATCAAAGTTAATCTAATTTGAATTTGGGCAGGCTTTGGGCAAAATTTTTCAGCCCAACCTATTTTTCTTCTTTATTTTTTAACAGGCTTGGACATGCATATTTTTTATTTTATTTATTTTGGCCTGGCCTATTTACAGGCTTGAACAAAAAACTTAGGCCTAAAAGTTCAATTTTTTGCCTTGGCCCGATTTGTCCTTTGATCACCTTCAATCTAAGAATGGATTTGGTTAAAGTATACACCTTACTCTTACAAACTTTCATTTACCCGATTTACCAAAAAAAAAAAAAAACCGTATTTCTCGAGTCCTGTTTCTATTTGACTGTTTGGCCTCAAAGGTACAAAAACAAAACAAAAAAAAAAAAAAAAAGAAAAGAAAATGTGTAACATTTTCCTATAATCATTTTGCTCTCTTCACCAACTCCAAGTCATTAACTGTCGGAAAAAAAAAAAAAACTCCAATTCATGAAAAGCCCGCCTCTGTCCAATCTGTTGATCAAATCTCTTTACTCGTTGTATTTTACCCAGTTAGATTATGCACACCTCACCCACATGATGCACACCGCCTCTTGGACTAAATAACAACATTTGCTACCTAGCTTCGGGTGCTTTTGAATTTGTTTATGCTTCATAATATTGGTTCCGTTGATAATTACCCCGTGCTTTATTATAATGCTATAGTCGTATTAAATACTACCACCTTTGCACTTTGCACATTATGTGCAACAATTGATTTTTTACCTCTCACAAAAAAATACCAATTGTTAGATATAATGTGAAACGAGGGTAATAATTGATTAACACATTTTCGCGTTCCATTTGTTTAATGTTAACAGCATTTGCTACCGAGCTCACTCAGTGTTAAACTTTCACTGTTTTTCGTCGTTCGAAATGGCTTCACGTGATTGAAGAATCTTTTATAGAAAAGATCATACTGAGTAGTTTTAATATTACTTAGATCCTTATTATACGGAATTCAGCCATCATGTTCGGACCTTGAAGATTGACCCAGATGATTTAATATTATACGGAATTGAGCCATCATGTTCGGTATTGTGTATTGACACTCATTCTCTCCTGTTCTGTTTCACTCATTCTCTCTCTGTAACTCTCACAAATTCTCATTTTCTCAAAAAAGATGGACATTGGAACAGCCATGTCTGTTGCTCAAACTTTGTTAGCAGCGCTGCAGTGTTCTCAGCTCAATGAGATCTGCTCCATTGCTGGCTACAAATCCAAACTTGATGAGCTCCGCACCACTGTCGTAAGAATCAAAGCTGTGCTCAAGGATGCTGAGGCCAAGCAAGAGCTGTTGGAACAAGAACGGCTCTATATTGAAGAACTCAAGGATGCAGTTTATGAAGCCGATGATCTCTTCGATGAGTTTGTCACTCTTGCTCAGCGTAAGCAGCTCACCAAGGATCGTGTCTTTTCCGTTTTTACCAAGTTTGGTACTGCTTACAATATGACTCAGGGGGTGAAGAAGATCAAGAATAAGCTGGATGCTATTGCTGATGATAAACGCTTCAGCTTGAGCATTGATCCGAAGCCCATTAAGAATCGAAGGCCTGAGACCTGCTCCTATGTGTATGAAGCTGATGACATCATTGGAAGAGGGCTTGATTTAGAGAAGATTGTTGGTGTGTTACTTGATTCTAATGTTCAGCAAAATGTTTCTTTTCTTTCTATTGTTGGGATTGGTGGGTTGGGAAAAACAGCGCTTGCCCAACTTGTGTATAACGATGAAAGAGTCACAACTGCATTCTCATTAAGAATGTGGACTTGTGTCTCTGATGAGAATGAGGAGTTGTTGGATGTGCATGGGGTTCTTGATAAGATTCTAGCTTCGGCCACTGGTGAAAAGAAGATGAATAACGACTTTACCATGGATGTGCTGCAAAAACAACTTCGAGAACAACTTCTTGGGAAAAAATACTTGCTTGTTTTGGATGATGTGTGGACTGAAAATTATGAGCAATGGCAGAATTTGAAGCAATATTTGATGGGCGGTCAGATTGGAAGTTGGATTGTGGTTACAACACGCTCACATCGAACTGCGGAAATCATAGGAGAGGGTCTAAAGCATGAGCTAGAAGGCTTGTCAAAGGAAGATTCATTCCGTTTACTTAAAAAAGTAGCATTTGGATCACAACACTCAAACCCTCCCGAAGACTTGGTCAAAATTGGTGAAGATATTGTAGAGGAATGTGCTTTTGTCCCTCTTGCAATTAGAGTGGTGGGAAGTCTTCTCTTTGGCCAAGAAAAAAATATTTGGCTGAAAATTCAAAAGTTGGGATTAGCGCAAATTAATAGAAGCAAAAATAGCATCATACCTACATTGAAGCTGAGTTACTACCAGCTTGAATCCCCACTGAAAAGTTGTTTCTGTTATTGTACAATTTTCCCTAAAGATTATGTAATGAAGAAGAATACATTGATAAGACTTTGGATGGCGCATGGCTACATCCCATTGAATGATCCTCAGAGTCCGGAAGATCTTGCTGAGGAATATTTGTCGATCTTGTTGCGGAGATGTTTCTTGCAAGACGTGGAGAAAGACGAAGATGGTAGCATTGAATCATGTAAGATACATGATTTAATGCATGATCTTGCTCAACAAGTTGTGGGAAAGGAGATTTGCAGAGTGGAAACCATGAATGGGGATGTAGAAAAAAAAGTTCGCCATCTCTCTCTTGTTAGACTTACAAATAATTTCTCTTTTACTAATAAGAAGAGCCACCTACGATCATTTCTTGATACTAATGAGTCGTATTGTAATAAAGAATTCAAGATGGATCAGCTTTGTGTGGCTGCATTAGTAGGTAATTGGAAGTATATAAGGGCATTGGACTTGCGTGAGTCAAGAATCAAGAGTTTGCCGGGCTCAATAGGTGACCTGATACACTTGAGGTACCTAGACCTCTCATGGACTGAAGGTCTAGAAGCTCTTCCAAGATCTATTACAAAACTATATAATCTCCAGACTTTAAACTTAAGTTTTTGTGGAAAATTGAAAGAATTGCCAAAAGATTTGAGCAAGTTGGTTAAGTTGAGGGTCTTGGATTTAACATGTTGTTTTGAGCTGAGGTATATGCCAAGGGGCATGCGTAAGTTGAGTTGCCTTCACACTCTTAATCGGTTTGTATTGGGAGACAAGAGTTCAAGTAAGAATAACTTACTTGAAGGGCTGGAAGATCTAAAAGCTCTAAGTAACTTGAAAGGTTACCTTCGTATCAGGGTTCGATATATGAAGACAGGTTATAAAATAAATGGTGGAAAGGAAGGTGGGTGCCTGGTGAACAAGGAACATCTGATAGAAGTGTTCATTGATTTCTCCAATAATGAAAGAAAGGAGTATGAAGAAGCACTGATGGATAAGTTACAGCCACATTCTAATCTGAAGATATTTCGTATGGAGGGATATCAAGGTGTGAGAATGCCAAGTTGGGCAAGGGACAATTATAACTTGGCAACCTTTCTCCCTAATCTTGTTCAAATAGTATTTGATTGTTGTCAGCAATTGCAGCATTTGGGACAATTACGACTTCCTCAATTGAAAATGTTAAGGGTGCGTAAATGTCCAAATCTAACAGCTATTTTGGAGTGTCCTGCATTGGAAAAGCTAAGTTTATCTTCATTCAATGAAAGCTTGAAAATAATACCAATATCACGGCGAGAGGCCTCATCTTATGAAATTGGTCCCAATTTAAGGAAGGTTGAAATCGACAATGTGGCATGGCTTAATTCACTGCCCATGAACTCTTTTCATGATGGTGCAACGCTTTGCATAGTTGACAAGAAGGTGGAAAGTTTGGGAGAAGCTATGGAGGTGTTTCGTAGCTGTTCGGCTTCCCTGAAGTACTTGAATATTAGTGGTTGCGACAAATTGAAGAGTGTATTACGTGGAGGTTTAGAGCATCTCTCTGCCTTAGAGGAGTTAGAAATTTTCCGTTGCAATAATTTGAATGAATCAGAAGAAGTAGAAAGAGTATCCTTTTGTCAATCCCTTCGCACATTGAGTTTGCAAAATCTTAAGATGGTAGAAGTGCCCAATTGGATACAGTACTTGTCTTCCCTCCAAACCCTTATTATTAAAGATTGCAAAAAAGTGGAATCAATGCCAAATTGGACGTCCCAACTCACCTCTCTTAGAGAGCTTCAAGTCTGGTATTGTTCAGCAGAGCTGAAAGAAAGATGCCAAGAACCAACCGGAGAGGACTGGCCCCACATTCAACACATTCCTTCCATTAAATTCGTGAACTGTATTTTTTAGCTATGATCAGGTGAACTATTCAACTTTTTGATCTCTGTTGTATAAGTGTATTTCTAGACTTAAGGATTGCATTGCTTTGTTAGTTTGTCAATGAAGAATAATTACTAATTCCCGTGTCCTGTGATTTTCACAATCCTTTTTGCACACCACCTATTTGATGAAATGACTTCTGTTTGGGTCCACCTATTACGTAATATAGTTGCTTGTTGCCAATTCCATATGATCTGTGATTTTCACAATCCTTTTTGCAAATCCTACTATATAGTTGCTTGTTGCCAATTCCATATGATCTGAAGGTCATCAACTGTGCTGCTTGTTTGTAGTAGTGCTTATGTCTTCGTTTCTGTACAGTTAGACCTTAAGCTGCTTCTTTATGTTCATTTTAAGCAAAGGCTTGGAAAGCTGATTAGTTCTTGTTCAAACTAAATCCTTGCTTATCAAGAGTAAAAAGGTCAACTCTAAGGCTCTAAGCACCAGATACCCAATCAAAAACACTCCGCTCTGTTGTGAAAAAAATTATGTACAAAACTACAGACTATATGATTTTGTATAAAGAGCCTTATACTCTGTATTAGTATAGTAGTATACATAGTAAATGGATTGGTCTTGATCTCGGTAGACCATTACAGAGATCATAGTGATCTTAACTAAGTAGTATCTTTTGCACTACACTTTGAATGCTTCTGGTCATTTCTTACAGTATTCATAGTGATCTTTTGCACTACACTTGCATGTTTGAGGAATTAAGTTGCATTTTCAGTTGCTTTGAAGAAATTTCTAGTGAAGAACTAGTTCGATAAAAAAATAATGATAGCATGTTACCCATGAATGGCATTTACATAGCCGGTAAAAAAAATCATAATAACAAGCCTTAAAACAAGTTGTGTGCTCATATAGATAGCCGATATAGTAATACACATTATATAAGACAACATTCTGTCTGAGTAACATGTAATAAAGCAATCCTCCAGACATCACAGCACTTCCCCTTCTCCAAACTTGGAATGGTACTGACTACTTAAACTTTTTCTTTAAGCCTGATCTTTTCTCCTGCTGCAATTTCCTGGCTTCCATAATTGCTGGGGTTCGCTTACTTGGAGTAGTTTCACCTTGAGGAAATAAATATGGAAAAAGCAAAAAGCAATTATATCAGGTAATTACGTAGACATTGCCGTCAATTATCAGGATCAAAATTATGCAAAGCAGTTTACCAAAAGTTCCATTGCTGTCCACTGTAAGAGTTCTGACAAGTTTTATCAATTCATTTGGTTCTTTCCTGGTCACTTGGTCAGAGAAAGCATCTACCGACATGAACAAACAACTCCAAATTGAAATGCAGCAAATTAGATGGTATAACTATCATCACAGAATTAAATGTTAAGCAAACTGATCAAAAGACTATAAATGCCAGACAGCAAGAATGAGGAATAAGTTGATTCAGTTAATTGCTGCCCTGCAGCCACTGTCCAGTACCAATTATGTATGTGATATCCTTAAGTATGCTTTTAAAGTATTTGCATTGCTATTTTGAGATAAACTATTCTTAAGCTTGCTAATATAGTTAGTGTAGTCATACAAGTTCAAATGTTAGACATCATAAATCTAATAAAGGCAATAAGCGGGGAAAAAAACCAGAAAACAAAACAAAAATTGAAGAACAATGAAAGAAGAGGGAGGGATTTGTCAAGCCTAATCCAGTAGAGAATGATAGATATTGTGGAAAGGGAGGGGAATAGGGGATAAATGAAGAGTGAACAAAAATGGAGGTTAGGGGAAGGAAGATGTGAGCTTGCATATTTCTTCCAACTCTTTCCAGCATTGAAATGATTGGTAAATTAAAAAGGAAGGAAAATGGATTCCTTCCAATTTTGCACATTTCCCTCCCTCCCCCCAAATCATACCCAAAGGTCTCAACAAGGGAAGATGAATCCCTCACTTTTCTGCCCACCCTCTCTCTTTAAATTATCTTTATCCAAACACATTGTACATGTGGACAAAGAAGCTTCAAATAAAAAAAAAAAAAAGCAGAATTCTGCATATATTTAGTACCTTGAATATGTTTCTTCATTCACCAACTGTCCTATTGCACGCTTATTATCACTCTTGCTGGAAATGAAATACAACATGTCAGCTCCCATGTTAGCCATAAATTTTAGTACCACTAGAAGGTGCAAAGACTCATGAAAGGGTAATAAAAGGAAAAACTAAAATGCACCCATTCAAGTCCCAAATGCACACTATAGCTCCGAGTAAGCATAGTACACACCCTTATAAACTTGAAGCTTGTTGTCAAAAAAAAAAAAAACACCTAAATTTGATTGCTAAATGTTGTGCCAAAACCTCAGCCAGATTATATATATATAGATTTGTCAAGTGCAGAATAATGGATATAATCAGGCATTGTTTGACAAATAAATTTGCCAATTAGCCAACTGTAATGTTGGTTTCTGGGAATAAAATTAGTGACATAAATATACATTAATAAAAATAGACAGATTAATAAATACTTGAATAATCACTAGAATCGCCTACTCAATAGCTTTTCTAGCCAAAAATGGTTGCTCAAGGCTACATCCCATTAGATGATTCTCAGAGCCCGGATGCTCTTGTTGAGGAATATTTCTCAATCTTGTTGCGGAGATGTTTTTTCCAAGACGTGAGGAAAGATGATGATGGTAATATTATATTATGTAAGATGCATGATTTAATGCAGGATGTTGCTCAACAAGTTGTGGGAAAGGAGATTTACACAAGGAAATCCATGAATGGAGATGTGGACAAAAAAGTTCGCCATCTTTCTCTTCTACAAAGTGAACCTACAACTTATTTACTTGATAAGACCCGTGTATGTTCATATCTTCGATTCAGCGAGTCATATGGAGATGCCAAGAATGCGGACCAGATATGTGTACATGCATTAGTAGCTAATTGCAAGTATTTACGGGCATCGGACTTGAGTCGTTCAAAGATCATGAGTTTACCGAGTTCAATAGGTGATCTAATACATTTGAGGTATCTAGACCTCTCAAATAATGTAGGTCTGGAAGTTCTCCCTAGTTCATTTACAAAACTAGGTAGTCTTCAGACTTTAAATTTAAGAAAGTGTAGAAAATTGAAAGAGTTGCCAAAAGATTTGAGCAAGTTGGTTAAGTTGAGGGTCTTGAATTTACAGTATTGTTTTCAGCTGAGGTACATGCCAAGGGGCATTAAGCTGACTTGCCTTCACACTCTTAATCAATTTATTTTATCATTGTTTGAAATTGCAGTTTGTTTTTGGGACAGTTTAGGTTTCCTCGATTAAAAAAATTACATGTATCATATTGCCCAAACCTAACTGCAATGCTGGAGTGTCCTGCATTAGAAAACCTTAAATTACTTCATTTCAATGAAAGATTGGAAATATCAGGAACCTCATCTTATGACATTGGTCCCAATAGAAGATTAGCCATCATAGACAACGTGGCATGGCTTAAGTCGCTGCCCATGAACCCTTTTTATGATGTTGCGAAACTTATCATAAAGACGGACCAGTCCATAAGGTGGAGAATTTGGGGGAAGCTAGGAAGGTGTTTCGTAGGTGCTCGTCTTCCCTAAAATACTTGGAACTTGATCTTTGCTCTAATTTGAAGAGTGTAGTATGTGGAGGATTAGAACATCTCTCATGGCCTCTCTGAAGTTGACTCGATTGTTTTATCAGGTTCACTCTGTTCCTCACTTATATAATAACTTATCATCATTGTCTTACAAAGTTTTAGATGTAAATATAAATCCCCTTATTTCTTATGGAAATTAATTAGCTTTATCAAGTACAACTTTATAAAATTATACTTCATCCGTCCCTTATTTATATGCCTACTTTCCTTTTTGGGGATTCAAAATTACATGCCTATTTCTATTTAAACAATGTACTTTTTGACTATATTCCTTCTTTTTGATGAGTTGTCATTAGGTTTTTTTTTAATCTTTTTTTTTTTTTTTTTTTTTTGTACTTTTGACATCATTTTCCAATACTTTCTCTCTCTATCTCATAATTACCAACTACTATTTCTTTCTCTTTATCTCTTTCTAACTCCACATGCATATTTGTACTTTCCAATCATGACTTTTAATTTCCTTAATTCCCGTGTAAAATGGGAAGTAGACATGTAAATAAAGGACGGAGGGAGTAACACTTTATTTAAAAAGTTACAATAATTTAATTTTATTCCTCTTATTATTGTATAGTATTATAAGCTGACATGTTTATATAATTATTGTTTTGTACACCCGGGTGTACCATGAGCATGGTACACCCAGGCCAAAACAACATTAATTGCTTCATAAAACGCAACCCAAACATACCTCAAAAAGGCGGAATGAACATCACTTTATTAATAATGTACATGCGTATTTTAAGGAACAGTAAGAAAGAAATAAAGCATGTGAGATTTTCGATACCCGAAAACGTGAAAGTTATTCACGGGATAAAAATTAACATGGCCCACATAGTTGACCATATATTCTGAATATTTATCTTTTACCAAAATCAAACTTTCTCTCTCTAAAATTACTCTTCTCTCTTCAATTTTATTTTCTCTGTTCCTTTTTAAAAAAATTTAGGGCCCAAAAACAGTAAAAGATAAAAAAGTAAAATTGACTCACGTTTATTGAATCCTCCAAACTCCATATTTCTTGAACTAGTTTTGAATATGGATGACAATAGGGAAATGTAAGTTCTTAATTCAAGCATGCAACTTTGTATAAACTATTTAAATTCTTTATAGTAGTATTTGTTTTTTTTTTTAATTAAAATTTTTTGTGTTCTTTGTATATTTTTGTAATGTTCTTTATTAGATTACATGATATGCTTTATATTTGTTTGTAATGTACAATAAATTATTAATACTATTTTTATTCCATATGTCCATGTTTATATCATATAATGATCTTTATTAGATCTTTCGATAAAATATTTTAAATGTCCATGTTCTTTGATTGTAATTGTAATGTACTTTCATTGTTATACAATGTTCATTTCTTATAGTGAAAATGTTCTTTAAATTTAGTCTATAGATCATGCGGTTATTTAAACGGGATAATTTAAATAATATTTATTATAATATCATCATGTTCTATATTAATATTATGGAGGTTATTTGGATCTAAAAATCAATTATCAATAGATGATGTCCAAAAAGAAAAATCGTCATCAATCTTCATGATCCTGAATTAAAAAAATACAAATTATTAAATGTTAATTAATATAGAATTAATAAATAATATTCAAGATGAATATACATACTAATAATTAAAAATGACTTTACAAACTTTTAAAATGACATGTGCTATAACAGAAAATGTGCATCACTCAATACCTCAAAGAACATAAGAACCAAAATCAAAGAACATTAGGAATACAAAAAAGAACAAAACACCTTAGAAATGAATACCCAAAAGAACATAAAGTTAAAACAAAGAACATGAACATAGAAGAACGTATTATTAAAATAAAAAAAAAAAACATATTTCGTAGTATTGAAACTCTAAGAACATTATACCTTAAATAACATTGTTTGTAATGTAAAGAATATATAATTTAGATTTAAAGAACAAATTAATTAGACTTAAAAGCATATTTCCTTAAAATTAACAAAATGAATATAGATTGTATAAGTGATAAAAGAACATTCATCATAATTAGAAAAAACATCATCTTCACCTCATAGAATAATACAAAAACAATAATAAAAAAAAAAATTCTTTGATTATGAAATCCATAAATTATGAAATTTAATTTAAAAAATTTATCTCATTTGATTACGAAACCCACAATTTATAAAATTTAATAATTTAAAGAGCATTATCATTATCATTATCATCAACATCATAACTATAAGTATGAAATTTAAATACCAAAAAAAAAAAACTAAAAAGTACCTTCTCAATTGATTATGAAATCCTCAAATTCACCATCATTATTATCAAATCGTCATTCTCATATGTATTATCCACAAATCTACAATTTTGGAATCATGTTGAAAATTTAAAATACACTACCATTAAAAAATTTCTCTCTCTAAAAATTCTCTCTGTATTTCGAAATTGTAATTATATCTCTTCAAAAATATCAAATATAATTTTGAAAACTATTAATATGGAATATAACTAACAAATCCCTTAAATTAAGGAGAGATTATTTTGATAATTTTTTTTATTAAAAGTCAAAGAATATTGTTATTTTCAGCAGGGTGTACTATGAAAATTTCAGGATTTTAGGATGAAATCCTACTGGGTTGGACTTATATGTAGTTGCTCATTGAAATGACATAATCTCTAGTACTTGCACCTAATGCCATAGTGTGTCTCTAGTAATAACTATGTTGCTCCTTCGTGAACTAAAACTAAAAGTAATTGCTGTAGCACATATACTCCTGCAGTCCGTAAATATTGCTTAATCTATTTTGTTTTTGGAGTCAAAGTTCTCAAATTTGACCGTGAATTCCCAATGCTTTATCTATTTCTTGTATGCAATATCTTATTATATTTGTTATAAACATATATTTTGAACATATGTATAATTTTTTTTTAATAATTTTTACTAACACACAATTATTAATATCAAATTATTACCGATGACTTAATTTGTTAGTAAGAGTTGTATATTATTTTTTTTCGATATTTTGAGTCGGTACTATTTTACCAGCAACTTAATTTTGATTAAAGTCGTCGGTAATTTGCGATGGCTATCTAAATCATAGGTAATTCTAAAATTGCTGACTGATTGAAACAATAGGTGTCAACCTTTCCTAATTCAATTCATATTAATAAATACCTTAATTATTTAAATTATTAGTGAGAAACGTTTAAGAGTAGTAAAATTATACTGTACTATATATTGGTGAATTCTAACTTGAGATATTAGTATATTAGTATAAATAAAATAAATAAAAAGTTGGCAAAGCTATTAATATATAGATTTATAGGTGGAGGTGTATATAATTGAATTGAAGATCACACATTTTCATATTTTAAGGAGTTATTTCGTTAGTATTGTCTATCAATTGGACTTAATTGGCCTGCAGGGGAAGGGGGTTTAATAAGAGATACTACAAGCAGGTTGTGCTATGCATATTCACTGAAGTTAGGGAGCTGCGTTGCCTTTAAAGCAGAAGTGTTGGCAAAGAGGATGGAATCAAGAAGCTTCAAATACAACTAGATAATCAAGCGGTGGTGCAAATTTTAAATAGTACTGATGGTTATAATTGGGAATGCATACATGATATAGAGCGTTGCAGGAAGCTAATAGCTAGGCAAGAATGGACAGTGGAGGTGAAGCACCTGTACAGAGAAGCAAATCAAGCCGCTGATTGGTTAGCCAATCAAGGAGTCCAGCAGAACAACAAATTTGAGTTGATTCAAGTCCCCCATCTAGCTTTAGGGCGTATTTCCCCTTCCTCTCTATTCAAACTTTTTTGTCTCAGATTGTCTAATTATATAGACTCTCTTGTTTCAGAGAACTATTGATGCTGAACTCTCTTCTGCCCGATTGCTCCTGGAATCTCTTACTTAATTCATCAAATACTTCTTCACTTTAGGTAAGAAATTCCTCTTTCACATTTGTTCATAATAAAAACATATATAACTTATGGCTTCTCAACTTTTGCAGTTTCATATTTTTTTCTGGGTTCTATAATATGAACTTGTGTTTAGTTGAAATTTGTTCATCAATTCTTCATTATCATGGTATTTCCTTTGCATGTATTTTCCTGGTAATTAACCCTCATATACAAGTTGAATTGCACTACCTGATATTTCATATGCATGAAATTTATTGAGTATTCTTAGGAACCTCCCTTGAATGTAAGTGACGATCAATGCCATGTATGAAATGTAAAATGCTTAGGTGGTAAAGAGTAAATGAAGTCAAAAGACACATTGTTTAAAGGGTTTTATTAGTCGTATAAGATCATAATTTTTTCATGTTATAGGATATGCTTGAGTGTATGTTTGATACTTGGTTGGTTTAATAGTCAAGGATTTTTTTATACACTTTGAGGAATTCAAAGGAGATGGAAAAAAGACAATGCATGGTACTATTAACTTAGAAAGACTATGTGTATGGAGTTTTTACACAACCAAAATAATTACAAAAGCATCTAAGGAACCTCCCTTGAAGCTAAGTGATGATCGATGCCATCATTGCCATGTATGAAACGTAAAATGGTTAGTTGAATTTTTTTTGCTTGAGATTGTTTAATTATAGTCTTTCTCTTATTTCAGAGAACTATTGATCGTTGTTGGAGTCTCTAAACTTAATTCAACGGTTATTCTTCACTTTCTCTTTCTCTGTAAGAAATTCGTCTTTCACATCATTCGACTTTCACATCTGTTCTTAGAAGCATATATAAGATATATCTTCTGAACTTTTGTATTTCCATATTCTTTAATAATTGTGTAACCAGTTTGTGCTAAGTTTAATTTGTTCAACAATTTTTCCTTATCATGTATTTTCCTTTGCATGTAATTTATTCAAGGATTTTCCTGATAACTATTAAGCTTATACAAGTTGGATTGCACTACCCGATATTTCATATGCATGAAATTTGTTGAGTTTGCTAAGGAACTTCCCTTGAAGCTAAGGAAAAATTGATGTCGTGTAAGAAATGTAAAGTGGTTAGATTGTCGCAAGTAAATGAAGTCAATTAAGTCAATTGACACATATTGTTTATAGGGTTTTATTAGTTATATAAGTATTTTCATGGTAAAGGGATATGTTTTAAGGTAAGTTTGATAGTGATGACTAGATAGAAAGAATAGGTGTATGAAATTTTTACACAACCAAAATAATTACTCGAAAAAGCATCTAATTGTTCTTGTTGCTTTATATGTTTATCAAATTACTCTAATGATTTTGAAAGAATTTATTTTTCTTCATATGTATCACCTTTGAGTTTTCCATGTCTTTCTAGTTCCATAATCTATAAGACTAATGAACAATATTTAGGCACCAATATTTAGACATTGAATTTGTAACTAATGAACAAGGAGATAAGTCTCACATGATAGGCATAAGATTGTAAAAATTAAGATATTTGGATTGGCCATTATATTATTTTCACAAATACATTATCTTTTTATATATAACTTCATTATAATTTCTACTCCATTGTAAGATATCACTTCAAAAATATTTAATATAAATTTTCCCTTATGTATTCAAACTTTATTGTCTAACTCGAGAATTTTTCATGGTTTCAGCAGTTGATGCTGAATTGGTTTATCGGATTTTTTCTGCAATAGTAATACTTTCCTCTTTCATTTGTGTTCTCGAAATCATGGATATGATATATCTACTAAAATTTTGCGATTTTATCTTTTGTCTTATGTATTAATTCTGTATTACCAGCTTGTGTTTAGTTTGAATTTGTACGTTCACATCAATTCTCCTTTATCATCTTTCATTAGTTTTATAAATTTATCACTGTTTTTTTCTTGATTTGAAATGTATTGATTGGAGATAGTAATAAAGTTGTATGCACTATTTAGGTAATGGATTTTCCCGATGATTACAGAGAACAAGTCGCCGGAGATAGAATTTCCATTAGTTGTGGTGATAATGTACTGCAATACAAGCAAATAAGATTAACTGAATGGGAATCAATGGAGTCTCTCAATCATTGTTTGAGAGGAACGGAGAGCAATGAGTGGTTTCCTACTATTTTTTTCCATTTACTTTTGAGGGTTCTAACAACCCGGATATAGTAATGGTTAAGGTAGTTGATGGCAAACCAATCTCAGAATTTGATGTGAATTGGTTTTTTTCCAACACTGAAGGTTTGCACATACTTCAATTTGGCGAACAAATCCTTCATTACCTTCAATACGCGTTGTAATCTGACATACTTACATAAGTAATGATAATCAGTTCAAAATCATGTTTTACTGACCCTTTTTAGTATTGCTGTCATATACTATGGGTACTAAACCGCTTTTGCTATGTGTCATTTGGTGATTTCTCTTTGGATTTTTGATCAAAATCGAATCAACAATTAATTCTATTTAAAAACCACATGTATCATAGGTGTGTCAAACGTGTTGGTTAAGGTTGAGTTCAAATTAGGATGATTAGTGCAGTTTATATAATATTGATTGAGTGATGAGTCATTTGATTCACTTTTGAGTCTGCTAGGTTATAATATCAATTAGCCTGACATAATAAATAAATCAATATTCTATTTGTGTTTGTCCACATTTCGATTTAGGTCAAATTAAGTCATGTAATTTCGGAACAGTTTGGATTTAGGTTGGGTAACTAGGATTTAGTTTCCCCCCTCCTCCACTTCTGTCTTCATGATCATTGTCATAATGCTCCCCTTGTATTTTGTCGTATAGAGTCTAATGTAAATTACTAATTTTTTTTCCCTAATGTTATATAAAATCTAATATGACTATTCATGTTAGCCGATCTCAATTCATTTTAAGACTATTAACGCTTTGTTGTTGTTGTTATATAGGAGCACATACAATGGGGTTTACGCATTGCGGCCAATTCTCCAAGAGAATATACAACTACAACAGCCAAAGTAGCATTGATCCAACACTTAATCAAGGATATGCAAAGCAACTCCAAAAAGCTTGCCCAAGAGATGTTGATCCTAGAGTTGCTGTTCCCTTAGACCCTGCTTCTCCTCTAAAATTCGACAACTCATTCTACAAGAACCTTCAACAAGGGAAAGGTCTTCTTGCCTCGGATCAAGCCTTGTATTCTACAAGAAAATCGAAAAGGGTTGTTAATGCATTTGCTTCAAATAGTAGTTTGTTTGAACGGATTTTCGTTTCTTCCATGACAAGGCTTGGTCGACTTGGAGTCAAGACTGGAAATCAAGGTGAAATTAGGAAGGATTGTAGGGTGATCAATAGTTAGAATTAGTGAATTCTTTGAAACAATAATTGAAATTGTCTTAATAGACTGCATTTTCATCTTTTTTTTTTTTTTTTTTTTTCCCTTTTCACGTTACTTAGATCAAGTTGGATGTTACCTAAGATCTTAAAACAAATTCTGTTTACATCCTATATATAAAAAAAAGAGTCGAATTCTTACTTTTTAGATGGAGTATCATGAAGTTTGTCGATAAGAATTATATGGTGCATGCGCGACAAACTCTAGTTTACTTGTTATTTTGAGTTTATCTCATTTAGCTTTTGATGATGAATATGCTGATTAATGTGGACAAGCCCCAATTTTTCAACATGAAAAACAAGAGATGTTTCTCAAAATGACAAAAATGTAAATATTAGTAAAATGACGGAAAATTTGTCAGAAACCTCCTTATACCTTAATCAATTTTTGTTTTGCGAAGTCATACCTTCTGTTGGAAAATACGATTTGACTCTGTTTCCAGCGTTGACTATACCACGTGAAGGTCACGTGTGGTCGAAAAACCACTCTACACTAGTTCCCCCACCCCCTTCCCCCCCCTCTCTCTCTCTCTCTCTCTCTCTCTCTCTCTCTCTCTCTCTCTCTTCCCTATTCTCCACCAAATCGGCAAATTCTACCCCCCATACTCCCAACCCTACCCCCCACCAAATCGGCAAATTCTACCTGAACTCGTGAAATCTCATCTGGCCCACGCGAAACACTAACCTCTCTCAACTAACACCCAGTGAAACCCACCCAACCCGAACTGAACTTCCACCCCCACTCCCACCCCTAACCCAAAACGAACCAATGAAGAGAATTCTTACAAAAAGGTGTTTTTATAAGGAAGTTTATGACAAAATTTCCTAAAATGAATTTTATGAAAATTTATATATATTTTTTTATGTATTCCCTCTGTCCCACAATATTTGAGATGTTGGACTTTTTATTTTTACTATTCATGTATTAGCTTTGACTACAATTTTATATAACATAATAAAAAAACATATTTTATCATAAAATATGTTGTTAGATA
The DNA here is from genome assembly GCA_034703905.1 of Chenopodium berlandieri. NCBI lineage: Eukaryota > Viridiplantae > Streptophyta > Magnoliopsida > Caryophyllales > Amaranthaceae > Chenopodium > Chenopodium berlandieri. The sequence goes on along the minus strand of CM068279.1, from coordinate 39,390,446 downwards.
AGTATTAGTGTAAAGTTTCATGATATAATTTTACAATAATTTTCATTAATATTTACTTATATAAAAATAAAGTCAAATTAGTGCATTGACATGTGTATAAAGTTGAATGTGTCAAATATTATAGAGGAGGTACTATTTTTTGGGTCTCCATCTTTTCTTTCTTCCAATGATCGTGTTTCCTCCATTGAAGTTGTGCGTGCTTTCCCCCTCCATTAAAGCTGGCCGTGAACCACCACTTTTAGCACCCTATTTTCCGCGATTTTGTCTTTGAATTAATCGAAAACTCTAAGAAAAATTATTGAGAGATAAAGAACATGGTTAACTCCGAAAGTTAGGGGGTATTGTCCTCCTCTATTGAAGTTGCTTGTTGTCTGTAATTTCTCCTTTGAATTGGTGATTTCTCCATTAATGCTCTTCTGTCTCTCCATAGAATTTGCTTTGTTTTACTTTAATTCTCCAATACCTTATGCAAAATTACAATAGTAACCTCAGTTTATTTGCAAAAATTACGAAGTTACCCGATGTTTACAATCTAATATATAAATAAAGTAGGCATCGAATTTTTTTTTAATACAAATTTTTTTACATCAAATTATTACATCTAATAACTATTATTTTTAATGTTCTTATCAAAATATTTATTAGGGAATAAATTACATAAAATTAATAAAAAATTATCCTTAACAAACAGTAGCAAAGTAATCAAAAATATTGTGAGTATGATCTAATTACAAAAATTATTTTATGAGATTTTAGGTATAAAAAACCATGGGATATTAGGATTTAAATTATTAAAAAAAAAATTATCTTATGAAATTAATGGTTTTATCTAAATACTCGATTAATAAGATTATGTTTTTTTCATAAAAAAACTTTAAAACGTATAACACAATAAAATTTTTTACCTTTTTTAAACATTTTATGTCTAAAAAATTGAAATGACAGATAATTTGTTAGAGATCAAGATAATACAAGAAATATACAAAATGCTATATAGATTTGAGTGTTTAATTTTAAGTGTAAAAGGCAATGAATAATGATTTAGGATTTAAATTATTTAAGAAATAAAAAATTATTATATTTTCATATTAAAGATCTTATCCTAATATGTAATCAATGAAATATATATCATATTTACAATTTTTTTTTTATTTTTATTTTGAAAGATATCATATTATTGTCATATAACTAACTACAACGAATAAAATACAAAACAACAATACGCATTATAAATTACATTAAGAAAATTATACTTTTGTAATTGGCAATATCATTTTAATTAAATTATTATTATTTTTTTGTTTGAAATTATTAAATTGTAAAATAAATCAAATAATTATAAAAAAGAAAAAAAAACTTAGAGTATATAGGAAAATATCTTTTCTTGAGATATATGTACGAGTAATCGTGCATCGCACGGGCTTTCATCTAGTGATGTTTATTTTAAGGTAGAGCCCGATCAAAGTTAGTCTGACTAGAATTTGGGCAGGCTTTGGGCAAAAATTTTTAGCCCAACCAATTTTTTTTTCCTTTATATTTTTAATGGGCTTGAACACGCATGTTCTTTATTTATATATTTTGGTTTTTTTCTTTATATTTTTAATGGGCTTGATCACGCATGTTCTTTATTTACGTAGTATATATTTTGGCCCAGCCTATTTTACGGGCTTGGATAAAAAAAATTTAAGCCTAAAAGTTTAATTTTTGCCTTGGCCCGATTCGCCTTTTAATCACCTTTAATTTCAAGATTGAATTGGTTAAAATATATACCGTACTTTTACAAACTTTCATTTACCCGTATTTCTCGAATCCTGTTTCTATTTGGCCTCAAAGTGTTAAAAAAAAAAAAAAAAAAGAGGTGCAACATGTTCCCTTTAATCATTTTGCTCTCTTCACCAACTTCAATTCATCATCTCTCAAAAAAAAAAAAAAAAAGAAAAAAAACTCCAATTCATGAAAAGCCCGCCTCTGTCCAATCTGTTGATCAAATCTCTTTAATCGTTGTATTTTACCCAGTTAGATAATGCACAGCGCCTCTTGGACTAAATAACAACATTTGCTACCTAGCTTCTGATGCTTTTGAATTTATCGATTTTTTACATCTCACCAAAAAATACCAATTGTTGCATATAATGTGAAACGGGGATAACAATTGATTAACACATTTTTGCGTTCCATTTGTTTAATGTTAACAGCATTTGCTACCAAGCTCACTCAGTGTTAAACTTTCACTGTTTTTCCTCGTTCCGAAATGGCTTCACGTGATTGAAGAATCTTTTATAGAAAAGATCATACAGAGTAGTTTTAATATTACTTAGATCCTTATTATACGGAATTTAGCCATCATGTTCGGACCTTGAAGATTGACCCAAATGATTTAATATTATACGGAATTGAGCCATCATGTTCGGTATTGTGTATTGACACTCATTCTCTCCTGTTCTGTTTCACTCATTCACTCCTCTGTAACTCTCAGAAATTCTCATTTTCTCAAAAATTCTGCAACCAAAGATGGACATTGGAACAGCCATGTCTGTTGCTCAAACTTTGTTAGCAGCGCTGCAGTGTTCTCAGCTCAATGAGATCTGCTCCATTGCTGGCTACGAATCCAAACTCGATGAGCTCCGTGCCACTGTCGTAAGAATCAAAGCTGTGCTCAACGATGCTGAGGCCAAACAAGTGCTGTCCGAACAAGAACAACTCTATATTGAAGAGCTCAAGGATGCAGTTTATGAAGCCGATGATCTCTTCGATGAGTTTGTCACTCTTGCTGAGCGTAAGCAGCTCACCGTGGGTATCAAGGTTCGTGTGCTTTCTCTTTTTACCAAGTTTGGTACTGCTTACAATATGACTCAGGGGGTCAAGAAGATCAAGAGTAAGCTGGATGCTATTGCTTATGATAAGCGCTTCAGCTTGAGCATTGATCCTAAGCCTATTAAGGATCGAAGGCCTGAGACCTGTTCTTATGTATATGAAGCTGATATCATTGGAAGAGAAGCTGATTTAGAGAAGATTGTTAACATGTTGCTTGATCCTAATGTTCAACAAAATGTTTCTTACCTTTCTATTGTGGGGATTGGTGGGTTGGGGAAGACTGCTCTTGCCCAACTTGTGTATAATGATGCAAGAGTCACAATTGATACTGCATTTCAGTTGAGATTGTGGACTTGTGTTGCCGATGAAAATCAAAAGTTGTTGGACATAAAAGGGCTTCTTTGTAAGATTCTAGCTTCAGCTACAGGTCATATGATGAATGAGGGCTATACCATGGATGAGCTGCAAATCCAACTACAAAAAAAACTTGTTGGAAAAAAATTCTTGCTTGTTTTGGATGATGTGTGGACTGAAAATCCAAATAGTTGGTATACATTGGCACAATTTTTGATGGGAGGCCAGAGGGGAAGTTGGATTGTTGTGACTACACGTTCACGGGAGACAGCGAGAATCATTGGAGCCGGTCCAACACATGAGTTGCAAGGCCTGTCAAAGGAAGATTCATGGTGTTTATTTAGAAGAGCAGCATTTAGATCACAACACTCAAGCTCTTCTGAAGATTTGGTTGAAATTGGCCAAGATATTGTTAAGGAATGTGCAAACGTCCCTCTTGCAATTAGAGTGGTGGGGAGTCTTCTCTATGGCCAAAACAAACAAAAGTGGCTTTCAATTCAGAAGCTGGGATTAGCAAAAGCATGCCAAAGTGACATAATGTCTATATTGGAGCTGAGTTACTACCAGCTTGAATCCCCACTGAAAAGTTGTTTCTGTTATTGTGCAGTGTTTCCTAAAGATTATATGATGGAGAAGGATACATTGATAAGGCTTTGGATGGCACATGGCTACATCCCATTGAATGATCCTCAGAGTCCGGAAGATCTTGCTGAGGAATATTTCTCGATCTTGTTGCGGAGATGTTTCTTGCAAGACGTGGAGAAAGACGAAGAGGGTAATATTTGGTCATGTAAGATACATGATTTAATGCATGATCTTGCTCAACAAGTTGTGGGAAAGGAGATTTGCAGAGTGGAAACCATGAATGGGGATGTAGACAAAAAAGCTCGTCATCTCTCTCTTATTAGACTTACAAATAATTTCTCTTTTACTAATAAGAAGAGTCACCTACGTTCATTTCTTCATACTAATGAGTGGTATTTTGATAACAAATTCAAGATGGATCAGCTTTGTGTGGCTGCATTAGTAGGTAATTGGAAGTATATAAGGGCATTGGACTTGCGTGCGTCAAGAATCAAGAGTTTGCCGGGCTCAATAGGTGACCTGATACACTTGAGGTACCTAGACCTCTCATACATTGAAGATCTAGAAGCTCTCCCAAGATCTATTACAAAACTATATAATCTACAGACTTTAAACTTAAGAAGTTGTAAATCATTGAAAGAATTGCCAAAAGATTTGAGCAAGTTGGTTAAGTTGAGGGTCTTGGATTTAACATGTTGTTTTGAGCTGAGGTATATGCCAAGGGGCATGCGTAAGTTGAGTTGCCTTCACACTCTTAATATGTTTGTGTTGGGAGACATGAGTTCAAGTAAGAATAACTTACTTGAAGGGCTGGAAGATCTAAAAGCTCTAAGTAACTTGAAAGGTTCTCTTGATATCATGGTTCGATATATGAAGACAGGTTATAAAATAAATGGTGGAAAGGAAGGTGGGTGTCTGGTGAATAAGGAACATCTGAAAGAAGTGGTCATTAATTTCTTCATGAATGGAAGAAAGGAGTATGATGAAGCAGTGATGGAGAACTTGCAGCCTCATTCTAATCTCAAGATATTTCGTATGAGTGGATATGAAGGTGTGAGAATGCCAAGTTGGGCAAGGGACAATTATAACTTGGCAACCTTTCTCCCTAATCTTGTTCATATAGCATTTTATGGTTGTCAGCAATTGCAGCATTTGGGACAATTACGACTTCCTCAATTGAAAATATTAACGTTGTGGGATTGTCCAAACCTAACAGCTATTTTGGAGTGTCCTGCATTGGAAAAGCTAGAATTATCTTCATTCAATGAAAGATTAAAAATAATACCAATATCACGGGGAGAGGCCTCATCTTATGAAATTGGTCCCAATTTAAGGGAGGTTTCAATCAACAATGTGGCATGGCTTAATTCACTGCCCATGAACTCTTTTCATGATGGTGCAACGCTTTGCATAGGTTGGGACAAGAAGGTGGAAAGTTTGGGAGAAGCTATGGAGGTGTTTCGTAGCTGTTCGGCTTCCCTGAAGTACTTGCAAATTAGTCATTGCCACAAATTGAAGAGTGTAGTACGTGGAGGTTTAGAGCATCTCTCTGCCTTAGAAAAGTTAGAAATTTACAGTTGCGGTAATTTGAATGAATCAGAAGAATTAGAAAGAGTATCCTTTTGTCAATCCCTTTGCACATTGAGTTTGCAAAATCTTGAGATGGTAGAAGTGCCCAATTGGATACAGTACTTGTCTTCCCTCCAAACTCTTCATATTGACGGTTGCAAAAAAGTGGAATCAATGCCAAATTGGACGTCCCAACTCACCTCTCTTAGAGAGCTTGTAGTCTGGAATTGTTCAACGCGGCTGAAAGAAAGATGCCAAGAACCAACCGGAGAGGACTGGCCCCACATTCAACACATTCCTTCCATTAAATTCACGTACTGTGATTATTAGCTCCTCTGGTTTAATTATGATCAGGTGAACTATTCAACTTTTTCATCTCTGTTGTATTAGTGTATTTTTAGACTTAAGGATTGCATTGCTTTGTTAGTTTGTCAATGAAGAATAATTACTAATTCCCGTGTCCTGTGATTTTCACAATCCTTTTTGCACACCACCTATTTGATGAAATGACTTCTGTTTGGGTCCAATTCAGTCAACACTAATTGGGCCGGTCCAAATGATTTAATTACAAAAGCCCAAAAGGTTCAACTCTTCAAAAGCGAGCATGGTAGTTAAAAACTTAAAATGAAACATATTTTACAAAATCCCAAAGTAGGGATCTCCTACTGAAGAACCGAAGAAGAAAGCATGGTAGTTAAGATGAAATATATTCTACTTATCTGTCTATTGAATGAGCCGTAGAAATGGAATTCAACATCCTCGCATAGCTTCATCACTGCAATAAGGCGAGACAAGGCTCTCCATGAAGGTCCCTACAGCACAGAAATTTTCCGAAGAAGTAGAGAGAGTATCCTTTTGTCAATCCCTTCGCACATTGAGATTGCAAACTCTTAGAGAGATGGTAGAAGTGCCCAATTGGATACAATACTTGTCTGCCCTCCAAACCCTTCATATTGACGATTGCAAAAAATTGGAATCCATGCCGAATTGGATGTCCAAACTCACCTCTCTTAGAGAGCTTACAGTCACTTGTTGTTCAGCGCAGCTAAAAGAGAGATGCCAAGAATCAACCGGAGAAGACTGGCCCAACATTCAACACATCCCTGACATTGGAATCAGTTAAATTTTGTTGACCCATAAAATAATTAGTATATTAGTATTTTTAGGATTGTGTTGCTCTTTTAATTTGTGAATGAAGAAGAATCACCCATTCCTTGTTTCCTGTGATTCTCGTGTTATTTGAACATTGCATGTCTACCATTTGTTTGATAATATGTACGAGGCTCTCATGTACTGTACAAAATATCAGCTAAGTTTCTCTCAAGCATTATTGTGAAAATTCTTGCTTGCGAAGTTTCCTTTAGACAAAGATGTTATCCCACAAGAACCTTTGTGATGATATATTTTTGTAATGTATGCCATTATTTAAATTTTCTTGCTTATAACTAGTCCTCATGCACCCTAATGTAAGCAAGTAACTGTGAGTCTGTGCATGAGGTGTGGTGCTAATGTATTCGCTTTATTATGCTTCATATTAGTGATTGAGAGTTCTGCAATGTAGTCATATTAGCCAGAAATTTCTTCAACAGGGTAGGCAAATCCTACTATATAGTTGCTTGTTGCCAATTCCATATGACCTGAAGGTCATCAAGTGTGCTGCTTGTTTGTAGTAGTGCTTATGTCTTCATTTCTGTACAGTTAGACCTTAAGCTTCTTCTTTATGTTCATTTTAAGCAAAGGCTTGGAAAGCTGATTAGTTCTTGTCCAAACTAAATCCTTGCTTATCAAGAGTAAAAAGGTCAACTCTAAGGCTCTAAGCACCAGATACCCAATCAAAAACACTCCGCTCTGTTGTGAAAAAAACTATGTACAAAACTACAGACTATATGATTTTTGTATAAAGAGCCTTATACTCTGTATTACAGTATACATAGTAAATGGATTGGTCTTGAGCTCGGTAGACCATTACAGAGATCATAGTGATCTTAACTAAGTAGTATCTTTTGAACTACACTTTGAATGCTTCTGGTCATTTCTTACAGTATTCATAGTGATCTTTTGCACTACACTTGCATGTTTGAGGAATTAAGTTGCATTTTCAGTTGCTTTGAAGAAATTTCTAGTGAAGAACTAGTTCGATAAAAAAATATGATAGCATGTTACCCATGAATGGCATTTACATAGCCGGTAAAAAAAATCATAATAACAAGCCTTAAAATAAGTTGTGTGCTCATATAGATAGCCGATATAGTAATACACATTATATAAGACAACATTCTGTCTGAGTAACATGTAATAAAGCAATCCTCCAGACATCACAGCACTTCCCCTCCTCCAAACTTGGAATGGTACTTAAACTTTTTCTTTAAGCCTGATCTTTTCTCCTGCTGCCATTTCCTGGCTTCCATAATTGCTGGGGTTCGCTTACTTGGAGTAGTTTCACCTTAAGGAAATAAATCAGGAAAAAGCAAAAAGCAATTATATCAGGCAATTACGTAGACATTGCTGTTTATTATCAGGATCAAAATTATGCAAAGCAGTTTACCAAAAGTTTCATTGCTGTCCACTGTATGAGTTCTGACAAGTTTTATCAATTCATTTGGTTCTTTCCTGGTCACTTGGTCAGAGAAAGCATCTACCGACATGAACATACAACTCCAAATTGAAATGCAGCAAATTAGATGGTATAACTATCATCACAGAATTAAATGTTAGCAAACTGATCAAAAGACTATAAATGCCAGACAGCAAGAATGAGGAATAAGTTGATTCAGTTAATTGCTGCCCTACAGCCACTGTCCAGTACCAATTATGTATGTGATATCCTTAAGTATGCTTTTAAAGTATTTGCATTGCTATTTTGAGATAACTATTCTTAAGCTTGCTAATATAGTTAGTGTAGTCATACAAGTTCAAATGTTAGACATCAATAAGCGGGGAAAAAAAAAACAGAAAACAAAACAAAAATTGAAGAACAATGAAAGAACAGGGAGGGATTTGTCAAGCCTAATACAGTAGAGAATGATAGATATTGTGGAAAGGGAGGGGAATAGGGGATAAATGAAGAGTGAACAAAAATGGAGGTTAGGGGAGGGAAGATGTGAGCTTGCATATTTCTTCCAAGTCTTTCCAGCATTGAAATGATTGGTAAATTAAAAAGGAAGGAAAATGGATTCCTTCCAATTTTGCACATTTCCCTCCCTCCCCCCAAATCATACCCAAAGGTCTCAACAAGGGAAGATGAATCCCTCACTTTTCTGCCCTCCCTTTCTCTTTAAATTATCTATATCCAAACACATTGTACATGTGGACAAAGAAGCTTCAAATAAAAAAAATAAGCAGAATTCTGCTTATATTTAGTACCTTGAATATGTTTCTTCATTCACCAACTGTCCTATTGCACGCTTATTATCACTCTTGCTGGAAATGAAATACAACATGCCAGCTCCCATGTTAGCCATAAATTTTAGTACCACTAGAAGGTGCAAAGACTCGTGAAAGGGTAATAAGAGGAAAAATTAAAATGCACCCATTCAAGTCCCAAATACACACTATAGCTCTAGGTAAGCATAGTACACACCCTTATAAACTTGAAGCTTGTTGTCACAAAAAAAAAAAAAAAAAAAAAAAAAAAACCCTACCTAAATTTGATTGCTAAATGTTGTGCCAAAACCTCAGCCAGATTATATATATATAGATTTGTCAAGTGCAGAATAATGGATATAATCAGGCATTGTTTGACAAATAAATTTGCCAATTAGCCAACTGTAATGTTGGTTTCTGGGAATAAAATTAGTGACATAATTATACATTAATAAAAATAGACAGATTAATAAATACTTGAATAATCACTAGAATCGCCTACTCAATAGCTTTTCTAGCCAAAAATGGTTGCTCAAGGCTACATCCCATTAGATGATTCTCAGAGCCCGGATGCTCTTGCTGAGGAATATTTCTCAATCTTGTTGCGGAGATGTTTTTTCCAAGACGTGAGGAAAGATGATGATGGTAATATTATATCATGTAAGATGCATGATTTAATGCATGATGTTGCTCAACAAGTTGTGGGAAAGGAGATTTACACAATGAAATCCATGAATGGAGATGTGGACAAAAAAGTTCGCCATCTTTCTCTTCTACAAAGTGAACCTACAACTTATTTATTTGATAAGACCCGTGTACGTTCATATCTTCGATTCAGCGAGTCATATGGAAATGCCAAGAATGCGGACCAGATAAGTGTGCATGCATTAGTAGCTAATTGCAAGTATTTACGGGCATTGGACTTGAGTAGTTCAAAGATCATGAGTTTACCGAGTTCAATAGGTGATCTAATACATTTGAGGTATCTAGACCTCTCAAATAATGTAGGTCTGGAAGTTCTCCCTAGTTCATTTACAAAACTAGGTAGTCTTCAGACTTTAAATTTAAGAAAGTGTAGAAAATTGAAAGAGTTGCCCAAAGATTTGAGCAAGTCGGTTAAGTTGAGGGTCTTGAATTTACAGTATTGTTTTCAGCTGAGGTGCATGCCAAGGGGCATGCATGGGTAAGCTGACTTGCCTTCACACTCAATCAATTTATTTTGGGACAAACGATTTCAAGTAAGAAAGAGCTTGTTGATGGGCTGGAAGATCTAAAAAATCTGAGAAACCTGAAATGTGCTCTAGAAATCAGCATCCGCTTCATGAAGATGGTTGCAAATGCTTGCAAGATAAACAATGGAAGGGAGGGAGGGTGCCTGGAAAACAAGGAACATTTGAATTGTGTGGTGTTATATTTTGTAAACAAGAAAGAAGAGGAAAGAGAGGAGTACGATGAAGCAGTGATGGAAGAGCTGCAACCAATTAATTCTAATCTCAAGATGTTGGTGGTGAAGGGCTATCAAGGTGTGAGAATGTCACGCTGGCCAATGGAAGACAAATTGGCAACCTTTCTCCCTAATCTTGTTCATATGGAGTTTTATCATTGTTTGAAATTGCAGTTTTTGGGACAGTTTAGGTTTCCTCGCTTAAAAAAAATTACATGTATCATATTGCCCAATCCTAACTGCAATTCTGGAGTGTCCTGCATTAGAAAACCTTACATTACTTCATTTCAATATCAGGAACCTCATCTTATGACATTGGTCCCAATAGAAGATTAGCCAGAATAGACAACGTGGCATGGCTTAAGTCGCTGCCCAATGAACCCTTTTTATGATGTTGCGAAACTTATCATAAAGACGGACCAGTCCATAAGGTGGAGAATTTGGGGGAAGCTAGGAAATTAATTAGCCCAATGAACCCTTTTTATGATGTTGCGAAACTTATCATAAAGACGGACCAGTCATTGTCTTTCAAAGTGTTAGATGTAAATATAAATCCCCTTATTTCTTATGGAAATTAATTAGCTTTATCAAGTACAACTTTATAAAATTATATTCCCTCTGTCCCTTTTTTATATGCCTACATTCTTTTCTGGAGTTTCAAAATTACATGTCTATTTCTATTAAAATAATGTACTTTTTCACTATATACCTTATTCTTTTTGATGAGTTGTCATTATTATTTTTTTTTTTTTTTGTACTTTTGACATCATTTTCCAACACTTTCTCTCTCTATCTCATAATTACCAACTACTTTTTCTTTCTCTTTGTCTCTTTCTAACTCCATATGCATATTTGTACTTCCCAATCATGTCTTTTAATTTCCTTAATTCCCGTGTAAAATGGGAAGTAGACATGTAAATAAAGGACGGAAGGAGTAACACTTTATTTAAAAAGTTACAATAATTTAATTTTATTCCTCTTATTATTATATAGTATTATAAGCTGACATGTTTATATAATTATTGTTTTGTATACCCGGGTGTACCATGAGCATGGTACACCCGGGCCAAAACAACATTAATTGCTTCATAAAACGCAGCCCAAACATACCTCAAAAAGGCGGAATGAACATCACTTTATTAATAATGTACATGCGTATTTTAAGGAACAATAAGAAAGAAATAAAGCATGTGAGATTTTCGATACCCGAAAATGTGAAAGTTATTCGCGGGATAAAAATTACCATGGCCCACATAGTTGACCATATATTCTGAATATTTATCTTTTACCAAAATCAAACTTTCTCTCTCTAAAATTACTCTTCTCTCTTCAATTTTATTTTCTCTGTTCCTTTTTAAAAAAAAATTAAGGCCCCAAAAATAGTAAAAGATAAAAAAGTAAAATTAACTCACGTTGATTAAATCCTCCAAACTCCATATTTCTTGAACTAGTTTTGAATATGGATGACAATAGGGAAATGTAAGTTCTTAATTCAAGCATGCAACTTTGTATAAACTATTTAAATTCTTTATAGTAGTATTTGTTTTTTGTTTTTTTTTTTTTTAATTAAATTTTTTTGTGTTCTTTACCGTCTATCTCGTCTTTCTCTAAAAAGTGATTCGAATTCTCGTCAGAGATAGCAGAAACTCATCGAGCTAAAACCCCTAAACGCGTTGAAGTCGTACTTTTATCCCGCTTACAAAGAAAGCGCTGTGTTGGCCGCCCTCCGAACCAGCCGGACGTGAAGGTCTCCCCTCATCCGGCTCTCTACAGGAGAATCTCCACTCGAGCTGACGACAGCCATGCACCACCTGTGTCCGCGCCAATAGCCGATAGCTGATGTCACTAGCCTGAACTTCTTTATCTACTTGAAAGCTGATGGAAGTACGGCTTTATTCAAGGAAGTGTCCCCTATGATATTCTATTTCCTTTTCTACGCTTTCTTTTCTTAAAAAATTTCTAGTTAGATGAACAGATCACTCCTAAATGTACCGGAACTTCGTGAACTAAATGTTGGCAAAGCCTATTCTTCCATCTTCGGGTATTCGTGCCAGTATTTACGAACTCTAGGGAGACAAGGTTACGCGCTGGGTAGCGAAGCGCATCTGTTTCGAGTACAGAGGCGACGAGGGGTGCTAACCCTGCCCCTCGGACCACGTTTCCCATGATTGGAGCGTGGAGTTCAAAAAAGAGTCGTCTCATTTTCTTACTTCTTCCTTCCTTAACTTGCACGTGTGGTTCTGGCCGGGGACCCCGATTGAGTACTTGGTGTAGCACCCCTACTTTTTTCTTCTGGAGACCGGGTTGCGCTGCCTGATGCTCCGATCGAAAACAAATCCGTGGGGCCATGCCGGTACGACTGAATATGCAATCCGCCGAGGTCGGGGAACCGGAAGCACCAACTGTAGATCACTTGCGAAGTAAAATCAAATTAGTCGGGGGACACTTCCTCGGCCCCGGGCGATGGTCAACAACCGCAGGGTGAGGTTGATCAACCAGCCGAGGTCATGGGGCCGAGATTACATGATATGCTTTATATTTGTTTGTAATGTACAATAAATTATTAATACTATTTTTATTCCATATGTCCATCTTTATATCATATAATGATCTTTATTAGATTTTTCGATAAATTTTTTTAAATGTCCATGTTCTTTGATTGTAATTGTAATGTACTTTCATTGTTATACAATGTTCATTTCTTATAGGGAAAATGTTCTTTAAATTTAGTCTATAGATCATGCGGTTATTTAAACGGGATAATTTAAATAATATTTATTATAATATCATCATGTTCTATATTAATATTATGGAGGTTCTTTGGATCTAAAAATCAATTATCAATAGATGATGTCCAAAAAGAAAAATCGTCATCAATCTTCATGATCCTGAATTAAAAAAATACAAATTATTAAATGTTAATTAATATAGAATTAATAAATAATATTCAAGATGAATATACATACTAATAATTAAAAATGACTTTACAAACTAATTTTAAAATGACATGTGCTATAACAGAAAATGTGCATCACTCAATACCTCAAAGAACATAAGAACCAAAATCAAAGAACATTAGGAATACAAAAAAGAACAAAACACCTTAGAAATGAATACCCAAAAGAACATAAAGTTAAAACAAAGAACATGAACATAGAAGAACGTATTATTGAAATAAAAAAAAACATATTTCGTAGTATTGAAACTCTAAGAACATTATACCTTAAATAACATTGTTTGTAATGTAAAGAATATATAATTTAGATTTAAAGAACAAATTAATTAGACTTAAAAGCATATTTCCTTACAATTAACAAAATAAATATAGCTCGTATAAGTGATAAAAGAACATTCATCATAATTAGAAAAATATTATCTTCAACCTCATAGAATAATACAAAAACAATAATAAAAAAAAATTCTTTGATTACGAAATCCATAAATTATGAAATTTAATTTAAAAAATTTACCTCATTTGATTACGAAACCCACAATTTATGAAATTTAATAATTTAAAGAGCATTATCATTATCATCAACATCATAACTATAATTATGAAATTTAAATACCAAAATAAAAACTAAAAAGTACCTTCTCAATTGATTATGAAATCCTCAAATTCACCATCATTATTATCAAATAATCATTCTCATATGTATTATCCACAAATCTACAATTTTGGAATCATGTTGAAAATTTAAAATACACTACCATTAAAAAATTTCTCTCTCTAAAAATTCTCTCTGTATTTCGAAATTGTAATTATATCTCTTCAAAAATATCAAATATAATTTTGAAAACTATTAATATGGAATATAACTAACAAATCCCTTAAATTAAGGAAATAATTATTTTAATAATTTTTTTTTATTAAAAGTCAAAGAATATTGTTATTTTCAGCAAGGTGTACTATGTAAATTTCAATGGATTTTAGGATGAAATCCTGCTGGGTTGGACTTATATGTAGTTGCTCATTGAAATGACATAATCTCTAGTACTTGCACCTAATGCCATAGTGTGTCTCTAGTAATAACTATGTTGCTCCTTCATGAACTAAAACTAAAAGTAATTGTTGTAGCACATACTTCTGCCGTCCGCAAATATTGCTTAATCTATTTCGTTTTTGGAGTCAAAGTTCTCAAATTTGACCGTGAATTTCCAATGCTTTATCTATTTCTTGTGAAGTCATGCAATATCTTATTATATTTGTTATAAACATATATTTTGAACATATGTATAATTTTTTTTAATAATTTTTACTAACACACAATTATTAAATATCAAATTATTACCGATGACTTAATTTGTTAGTAAGAGCTGTATATTATTTTTTTTCGATATTTTGAGTCGGTAGTTCGGTACTATTTTACCAGCAACTTAATTTTGATTAAAGTCGTCGGTAATTTGCGATGGCTATCTAAATCATAGGTAATTCTAAAATTACTGACTGATTGAAACAATAGGTGTCAACCTTTCCTAATTCAATTCATATTAATAAATACCTTAATTCTTTAAATTATTAATGAGAAACGTTTAAGAGTAGTAAAATTATACTGTACTATATATTGGTGAATTCTAACTTGAGATATTAGTATAAATAAAATAAATAAAAAGTTGGCAAAGCTATTAATATATAGATTTATAGGTGGAGGTGTATATAATTGAATTGAAGATCACACATTTTCATATTTTAAGGAGTTATTTCGTTAGTATTGTCTGTCAATTGGACTTAATTGGCCTGCAGGGGGAGGGGGTTTAATAAGAGATACTACAAGCAGGTTGTGCTATGCATATTCACTGAAGTTAGGGAGCTGCGTTGCCTTTAAAGCAGAAGTGTTGGCAGTAGAATACGGTTTGGAACTCATTACAACTAGGTAATCAATCGGTGGTGCAAATTTTAAATAGTACTGATGGTTATAATGGGGAATGCATACATGATATAGAGCATTGCAGGAAGGTAATTGCTAGGCAAGAATGGACAGTGGAGGTGAAGCACGTGTATAGAGAAGCAAATCAAGCCGCGGATTGGTTAGCCAATCAAGGAGTCCAGCAGAACAACAAATTTGAGTTGATTCAAGTCCCCCCTTTAGCTTTAGGGCGTATTTTACATAATGACGTAGTAGGAGTGGTGATGCCACGTTTTATCCGCCTTAGTTTGGTTTAGTTTTTTGTTTTTTCCCGGGGCCTAGCCCCTCGTGTGCACCTAAAAAAAAAATTGGACTTAATTGGCTTATCAATTAATTGCTTCATGTGGTGATTTCGTAGTTTGAGTTGATTTTGAGATGAAAATTTCTTGTGAATAATATATCGATATACTACACACAACATTCGCACGTTTTTCTTAGTAATGTTTCTTCGATCTTTCATTTTTGACGTAAATTGTGCTCCTTATTTTTCTTATTTTTACATTGTTTTTCGTATGTCAATCAAAGTTATATAAGCAACGTGTTAATAGTCTTATTTGTTATACATTTTACAAGAGCTTCTTATTCTAGTCATCATATATAATATACATCTTGTACGAGCTTGTTATATGCTAGCTTTGTGACAATTTACACCTAGCTTTCTTGATGATTCCGCACGATACATATATAAAGCCCAGCACATTGAGGTTGTACTTTATATTATGTAACTTGGTGTTCAAGGAATTAAATTAGTCATTTCCCCTTCCTCTCTATTCAAACTTTTTTGTCTCAGATTGTCTAATTATATAGACTCTCTTGTTTCAGAGAACTATTGATGCTGAACTCTCTTCTGCCCGATTGCTCCTGGAATCTCTTACTTAATTCATCAAATACTTCTTCACTTTAGGTAAGAAATTCCTCTTTCACATTTGTTCATAATAAAAACATATATAACTTATGGCTTCTCAACTTTTGCAGTTTCATATTTTTTTCTGGGTTCTATAATACGAACTTGTGTTTAGTTGAAATTTGTTCATCAATTCTTCATTATCATGGTATTTCCTTTGCTTGTATCTTCCTGGTAATTAACCCTCATATACAGCTTGAATTGCAGTACCTGATATTTCATATGCATGAAATTTATTGAGTATTCTAAGGAACCTCCCTTGAATGTAAGTGACGATCAATGCCATGTATGAAATGTAAAATGGTTAGGTGGTAAAGAGTAAATGAAGTCAAAAGACACATATTGTTTAAAGGGTTTTATTAGTCGTATAAGATCATATTTTTTCATGTTATAGGATATGCTTGAGTGTATGTTTGATACTTGGTTGGTTTAATAGTCAAGGATTTTTTTGTACACTTTGAGGAATTCAAAGGAGATGGAAAAAAGACAATGCTGATAGGTTTTCAAGTAATTCTATAAACAAGAACTAGTATAACAATTGTGGGAACAAAACCTAACTATGTATAATTGATAATGAATTATACAAAAATCCAAATACAATTCAATGTATTACAACCAAACACCAATTTATCAAAGTAATACAGAAAAACACAATGAAACACTAGTTGTGAAAGATATTTTACTTGCCTCTACTCCAAGCTATTACATCCAACATGAACATGAGAAAACCGGTGACCACTTGAGTCTCAATCCTTGATACACTGACTTAGGCGTATGAATACATTCCTAAAGAGTTTAATTTCCCCCACAATGGAGCTTGGGTTTGATCCGGAAATACTCTTTGAGATACAAAAGTCAACCCAATTGTTCTTTGCACTAAGAAACAAATTGAAGATGAATAATTCACAAAGAAGACTAAAATCAAGAAGATTTCTCACAAAAGTTTGCAAGATTTTTGAGAGAAAAATGGAGAATTACTTAGGGAGAATTTCAGAGAAAAGTTTTGTATATTACTTTCGAAAACAACATTCTATTAATAAATAGAATCAACCATCGTATAAAACCGCAAAACGGCAAGAAGTGCGGGCGCGAGCGAAGAGGCGCGGGCGCGCCACCACAGCAGCGCGGGCGCGCCACCAGCTCGCGCGGGCGCGCCACCAGCTCGCGCGGGCGCGCCTCCTTCTTTGCCTAAAATCTTCGAATTTCCAGAAAGTTAGCGCGATTTTAGCGCGCTTTAGGCGCGAGTCGCGCCATGCCATGGCGCGGCCGCGCCAACAAGAGGCGCGGGCGCGCCTCAAAACTTTTCCAGAATTTCCAGAAACTCATCGCGGTTTATGCGCGGTTTTGTCGCGGGTCGCGCCTAACTGGCGCGAGCGCGATTCAGAAGCGCGAGTGCTCCTCCGACACTCTAAATTATCAACAAATGCATGGTACTATTAACTTAGAAAGACTAGGTGTATGGAGTTTTTACACAACCAAAATAATTACAAAAGCATCTAAGGAACCTCCCTTGAAGCTAAGTGACGACCGATGCCATCATTGCCATGTATGAAATGTAAAATGGTTAGTTGAATTTTTTTGCTTGAGATTGTTTAATTATAGTCTTTCTCTTATTTAAGAGAACTATTGATCGTTGTTGGAGTCTCTAAACTTAATTCATCGGTTATTCTTCACTTTCTCTTTCTCTGTAAGAAATTCGTCTTTCACATCATTCGACTTTCACATCTGTTCTTAGAAGCATATATAAGATATATCTTCTGAACTTTTGTATTTTCATATTCTTTAATAATTGTGTAACCAGTTTGTGCTAAGTTTAATTTGTTCAACAATTTTTCCTTATCATGTATTTTCCTTTGCATGTAATTTATTCAAGGATTTTCCTGATAACTATTAAGCTTATACAAGTTGGATTGCACTACCCGATATTTCATATGCATGAAATTTGTTGAGTTTGCTAAGGAACTTCCCTTGAAGCTAAGGAAAAATTGATGTCGTGTAAGAAATGTAAAGTGGTTAGATTGTCGCGAGTAAATGAAGTCAATTAAGTCAATTGACACATATTGTTTATAGGGTTTTATTAGTTATATAAGTATTTTCATGGTAAAGGGATATGTTTTAAGGTAAGTTTGATAGTGATGACTAGATAGAAAGAATAGGTGTATGAAATTTTTACACAACCAAAATAATTACTCGAAAAAGCATCTAATTGTTCTTGTTGCTTTATATGTTTATCAAATTACTCTAATGATTTTGAAAGAATTTATTTTTCTTCATATGTATCACCTTTGAGTTTTCCATGTCTTTCTAGTTCCATAATCTAAAAGACTAATGAACAATATTTAGGCACCAATATTTAGACATTGAATTTGTAACTAATGAACAAGGAGATAAGTCTCACATGATAGGCATAAGATCGTAAAAATTAAGATATTTGGTTGGTCATTATATAATTTTCACAAATATATTATCTTTTTATATATAACTTCATTATAATTTCTACTCCATTGTAAGATATCACTTCAAAAATATTTAATATAAATTTTCCCTTATGTATTCAAACTTTATTGTCTAACTCGAGAATTTTTCATGGTTTCAGCAGTTGATGCTGAATTGGTTTATCGGACTTTTTCTACAATGGTAATACTTTCCTCTTTCATTTGTGTTCTCGAAATCATGGATATGATATATCTACTAAAATTCTGCGATTTTATCTTTTGTCTTATGTATTAATTCTGTATTACCAGCTTGTGTTTAGTTTGAATTTGTACGTTCACATCAATTCTCCTTTATCATCTTTCATTAGTTTTATAAATTTATCACTGTTTTTTTCTTGATTTGAAATGTATTGATTGGAGATAGTAATAAAGTTGTATGCACTATTTAGGTAATGGATTTTCCCGATGATTACAGAGAACAAGTCGTCGGAGATAGAATTTCCATTAGTTGTGGTGATAATGTACTGCAATACAAGCAAATAAGATTAATTGAATGGGAATCAATGGAGTCTCTCAATCATTGTTTGAGAGGAATGGAGAGCAATGAGTGGTTTCCTACTATTTTTTTTCTATTTACTTTTGAGGGTTCTAACAACCCGGATATAGTAATGGTTAAGGTAGTTGACGACAAACCAATCTCAGAATTTGATGTGAATTGGTTTTTTTCCAACACTGAAGGTTTGCACAGACTTCAATTTGGCGAACAAATCCTTCATTACCTTCAATACGCGTTTGTATGCTAGTGTGAGTTTTAAAAAACTTATGTTAAGTATTGTCAAGAATGTTGTAACATTCAAGGACAAAGCTTTTAGGCCAATAGTATATTCTCAGCACATGTACATTAATGTAGACAATAAAGTTGTTTTCACTAATTATGAAAAAAGAGGTACTTATTAGTACATCTTTCTTTCTTTTAGATTCAATAATGTAATATAAGATTGATTTATTTTTTCATTTATTTTTAATTTGTTTTTTTAGAAGCACGTCATGATTAGATGTTTGAAGCAAGTGAGTTGTCCAAATTTTTCAAAAGCATAGGGCAATATAAGGTGTGGATTTCAAAATTTGTTAGTTAGGCAGGCTTTGAGTTATAATTTCAGTTGTTGGATTTCATTTAATCTATCAGCTGAGATTTGTCCTCACATAAGGTGTGAGTTCTCACATAAAGGGTGGTTTTCACCGGATCCCAACCCTATATATATATATATATATATATATAGGATTAGGATCATGTAAAAACAAGTCTTAGGGTGAAAACATGAAAACAATTAATCCCAGCCGTAGATTATAATCTAGCGGATGATATTTAATGTATATATATCCTAATTTTCTCTCTCCTCCCGCGAAAACACTTTCTCTTTCCTCTGTTATTTTCTTCCTCCTCTTCCTTCTCTCTTCACTTTCTCTCTCCTAATTTCTCGACATTAGCGAACTCCTTCAGCAACACCGCTTCAATTACCATCAGCGAACTCCTTCAGCAACACCGCTTCAATTACTTTGATTTTTAGCAATTTCTCAGCTCTACGATCTATTATCAGGTGAGTTCTTTGTGGTAATTTCGCTATTTTTGCACGATTTGAGGTTATTAGGTTTCTGAAATTTTGTTTGCTGGAATTTCATGAGTACTTTTTTGTAGATTCAACCGAAAATTTAATGTCTATTATGTTTTTCGTGTATGATTTTTGTTTAATTTTGTAATTTTGCAAGTTTTTTTATTTTATTTTTTCGATTTGATTTGATTTTTTGAATTTCAACTTAAGTTTCGTTTTAGTAGAAGTATTTTTTAAATGTATTTTGTTTAATTTTTCTTAATTTAAGTAAACTAGGTTTTTATGTGTATTTTTGCTCGAAATTCTGCTTTTGTTGTTGTTCTTCATCTTCTTAGTAACACGATTTTTGTTGAGCATAATTTTGTTTTTGTTGATTTCGATTTTTGCTTATTTTTTTGGATATATAGTTCGATTTTAGATTTCGAATTTCAGAGATTTAGTGTTCGAATTTAGGGTTTGAGTTTAGCTGATTTTTGTGGATTTTGATTTCGAATTAATGCCTGTTAGGAATGCGAATAGCTAAAATGCGAATTGTGTGTGTGTGTTTGTGTTTGGAGTAGTTAATTCGAATTTTGAGTAATTTGAAGTGTTTTTAGTGGATTTGTGAGTGAATTCGGGAGAGTTTGGAGTAGTTAATTCGAATTTTGAGTAATTTGAAGTGTTTTTAGTGGATTTGTGAGTGAATTCGGGAGAGTTTGGAGTAGTTAATTCGAATTTTGAGTAATTTGAAATGTTTTTAGTGGATTTGTGAGTGAATTAGTGAGAGTTTGGAGTAGTTAATTCGAATTTTGAGTAATTTGAAGTGTTTTTAGTGGATTTGTGAGTGAATTAGTGAGAGTTTGGAGACATAAATTAGCTACACTGGTTCCTGCTTCCACTTGGTGTCCAACTCGATTTGTATTTTCCCGTGTTCCGTTTGGTGTAGGCAACAGGAATGGTCATCAATCTCTTGCTAATGATGATCTGGAATTGAGACCTGACCAACATGGTGACATGTTTGGAGATGGACTAACTGCCTTGGTTGCATTGGTGTTCCTTGATGCTGTTGTGTTTCTCTCTTACAACCTGTCTTTTCTTATTTGTGATTTGAAGTGGTTTCAGCTGCATCAAATGTCATTAGGTTCCTACATGAATTATTTGCCTTTTGCACTTAGATAAATTTTCTGGTGTTTGTGATATTGATGCAAAGACTCTTTCCACATCAACCGTAGAAAGAAAGAAAGAAAGAAAGAACATAAAGTATGAAGAATGCTTCCTGGTTTAAGATACTGACTTTGATTCTATATGTCCGATTTTTGGTGTTGAGCAGACTGCTTAAGCGACTAACCCAGGAGCTACAGACATCTGGGGTGGATTTGTGATAGATTGCTTCTGATCATGCTAAATCGACATCTACATGACTTTCTTGACTGTTGAAAAGTGTACTTCTAGTATGACATATGTGCATGGTTAATTTGACTCTGGACTGGATTTTGCTTCAAAATTTCTGAATTAGGCCTGTTTTGAACTTGAATCAAGGTAGCCAGAATTCGAGGATTTGGATACCTTAGTTTGATCTGATTTTCACTGCCCTGACCTGACCTGAATTGATTTTTTTATTCGTAAACAAATTGGTTGTCAAAAGACATAAATATGAATATGACCTGAACTTGTTCTAAACCAAACCAAAATAAACTGAATCTTTTTGGAGGGGTGTTGGACTATGTTATTTTTGAAGTTTTGTTTTAAAAAAAGGTCACTATGCCATAAAAAGAGGCAACTACTTTGGTTTCTTTTGTTTATCTTTTCGTATGTCTTGTTACAGGGTGCAACAAGGATTTTCATTCGATTTGGATTAGATTTTATTCCTATGGTGAGAACTAGAGGTGGTGCTACTTTTAAAAAAAGGAGAGGCCTTCGTAGCTCAACAGGAGGAGTTAAATTGAAAGATACAGGAGGTATGATGAATGTTTGATTTTTGGATTATTAACCTTAATATACTAGTTGCTCTATTATGATAGTCTCCTAATACTATAGAATGTAGGTCCCTATATTAATATAAAAGTTACTATATTATTAGTTCCTATGTAACTGAAAAAGGTCACTATATCAATGACAATGATTATTATTTTTAAGTTATTAGTTTGCTATATTATAATTGTTTGCTAGATGAAAATGAAGATAATTATATATATAACTATATGCTTGCGTGTTTTTAGCATGTATCAATCTCGATCATGAAGATGAAGAGCATATTGATGGTGGAAGCAAAATGATCGATGATGATACTAACAGAGATAAAGATGCTTGTATTGAAAAAGGATTGAAAAAGAAAGCTATCACTAAGAAAAAGAAACCTTCTAACATTAAGAATGCTATACCTTTGTCAACTGTGATGGAAGGAAAGAAGGGGAATGAGTCTTCTTCTTCACATGCTATTGTTTTGCCAGCTAAGAAGAGAAAGTTGGATGAAAATGAAGGTCTTAAAGTGAAGAAAGTGAAGGCAAATAAGGATAAGAACATTGTGATTCATAGGCAAGAATCTGCAATCATAGATAGTGATGTACATATGTAAGTGAATATTTGTTTCTTTTTTTTGAAGTTTTGTTTAAAAAAAAGGTCACTATGCTATAAAAAGAGGCTACTATTTTGGTTTCTTTTGTTTATCTTTTCGTATGTCTTGTTACAGGGTGCAACGAGGATTTAAAACACGTTGCAGGCCATTTCATTTAGTAGAGATGATTAAAACTTTTTCAGATGATCAAATCAAGGCTGTTAAAGAAATTGGCTTTGGAGGTTTGTTATCTTTGAAGGTGAAACGAACTGCAACTGATATGCTATCATGGTTGGTAGATTGTTTTGATCATGGTAGCTGCATGTTTACTATTGATGGTAAAAAAGATTTTGTTGTGACTGAATTTGATGTGTATGATGTTTTTTGCCTTCCTTGCAAAACATCTAAGAAAGTTGAAGAAATTTCTCGTTGTGCTAATGTCATCAACCCTGATTATGATTTAAAGGTTAAATGGAGGTCTCATTTTGGTCTTATGGGTGAGAATGATCAGATTCCTTTGGGTTTTTTGGAATCTAAGATCCCTTTACTAGTAGATGGCGGGGAAGAATTCAGACAGCTTTTTATCATGCATGCTTTTTCAAGTTTTTTAGCACCTACGTCCAACAGAACTGTGGATTTGAGAATTGTAAAATGTTTGGTTGATGTTAATCAAATAAGAATTTATAATTGGTCAAAATATGTCTTAGATAGACTTTGTGAAGCCGTGAAGAGCTACAAAGAAGGAAATATAGAATGGTTTTGTGGTTGTGTTTTGATGTTAGAGATTATCTATTTTCATCGATTGAGGTTTAGGAATGTTGTGTTAAATTCTACAATACCTTTAATTCAACATTGGACTGATGTGGATATAAGAGATAGAATTAGAAATGAAAAGTTGTCCAAGGGTTTTGGGTGTGGAATTCTTGAGTTTGATACATATCCAGTGAGTGAGAAGTTGCAATTTGAGGATGGACAAGTTGTTTGTAATCAATTCAAGGAAGCTCATGTGAATCAAACTTCTGGAAAAGAATCTGTTGTTTATGAAGGTGTCCGTAGCAATGTTAAGGGTGTTATTCAGTTTGAGCTACCTGCCAGTTCAATGTCTAATGAGGAAATCCGTTCAATTGCTATTGATGTAAGTATTTTACCCTTTAATTCTGTCTGTCTGTTTGGTTTTTTTTTTTTTTTTTTTTTTTTTTTTTTTTTTTTGTCACAAATTATTTTATTAAATCTAAGTGCTACATTTTTTTTTCACAGGAAGTTTATGAGAAGTTTTTGCTCATGAAAAGAGATTTAGAAGTGGTATCTAACTTCTACATGAATGAGTTGAAAGTGTTATTTCAGACTCGTAAATCTAATGATGCTTCAACTTCGACACCTCCAATGTCCCAAACTGATTTATTCTTTATGAATCCTCGTGTTCATGAAATTGTTGATGAGATTGTGTCTCTTGTAAATTGGGTAAGCAAAGTGCCTAATGGTTTGGATGATGATGATATTGATGATAATGGTGCACCTGCAAAAGAGATTAATGTTGTAGTTGGTGAGGTTCCAAGGATAGGTTTTGAGCATGTTTTGAGTAATGGAAAATCTAAATGCTCCCTTGCTATGGATGTTAGTCTCTTTGGTGATAAAGTTACATATGTAACTGAATATATGAAGTCAAGTAATAAGGATATGAAGGTTTTGGATGCAGTTGTCCAGGAACTTGTTGACTACTGCATTAGTGATTATCATGGTTTCGATCTCAAGTAAGTCATGTCATTGTTCTTTTTGTTATTTATTTTCAAATTTTAATAATAAGTGACTATGTTAATATACATGTGTCTTTTTATTTCCTTGTACAGTGAGGTGTTGGTATCTTTTGGCAAACCATTTGAGATTACAAGGAATAAATTCCTTTCATTAGGTGCACCGGCTATTGCTATATCTTCTGTTATTATTGATTGTTGGGCTATGTTGCTTAATGAAAACCAGAAGAGTAGTGCACATGGACCTCAAAAACTATATTTTGGTGTTTCTCAAAGTGTAAGTATCTTTCGGCTATTTAGTTACTACATCATTATAATGGTAGTTGTTCATTATAAAAAATTCATAAATTAATTTCACTATGTATTGAAAACAGTCACTATGATTCATAAATTAATTTCACTATGCAATGAAAACAGTCACTATGTAATGCAAGTAATTACATTTAAGAAAAATAACTCTACCTTCTAATTTTTTTAATATTTATTAATGTTTGTTCTTTTTTAGGCTTTTTTACTGGAAGTTGCAAACACAGATAGTAACACACAAGACATTGACAAGCTATTTGACATTTGGTCAAGATGGTTGTTCATTCCTTGCAATGATTTTGATATTGCAAATGTTGAGTTGGTAATACATTGCAAATGTTGACAATCATTTTTCAACTAAGTACTTTTATATTAAGTTTTTCAAGCTTAATAGTTGTTTATTTATTTATTGCAGATATTTGTTCCTATACTCTTGAATGAGCACTTTTTCCTAATTGTTGTGAATTTGAAGGAAGAAAAGCTTCAGTTCATTGATAATATGAGTTATGATACAAAGTACATGAGTGAGGTTGAGAAGTTCTCTGATGTTCTGGTAAAAATATGATATTTTGGATTTTATTTGTATTTTTCTGGTTAGGATATGCTTCATGGAACCTAAAGTATTAATTTATTTTGCCTAGAGTGATATGCTGAGTACTTTTCTTGATCAACGTCTTCCTCAAAGTAATGACTCAGTGAAGAACATGATTGAGTATACTTTGGAGTCACCTTCTGTAAATTGGAAGTCTGGAAAACAGAAGAATAATGATAGTGGCATTTATACTATGGTCAGCATGCTTTACTTTGATGGAGCTGATGTGTTCGACTGCGATGTTTTGAAAACGGTTATCTCGTCTCATTTTTTTTATTTGGCTTTCAATTTTTATTATATTAACTATTTCCTCCATGGAATTTAACTAGATTTTTTATTCTAATTTTTGCTTAAATTAATATATTAGGTTTCAACTAGACGGACATTGAGAGCTCAGATTGCTGCTACTCTGGTATTATCTGATATGAACATTGTCAGAGATGAAGTTCTTGAAAAGCTATCTGAATTCAGATTAATAAGGAGTCAAGTTGCAAAAGATGTTTTTGATGGGATTAAGAAGAAAACAAAGCAAGGTAAAAAGGAAAAGAAAGTATAGGCAGACTAACGAATATGTGGATGAAGTTTTTTGCTCGGAAGTATTTGTATTTTGCACAGAAGTAGGAAATCTAATGTAATGATGTAGTTTGCATCAACAAATGGATAATCTAACAAAATTGTATAAGTGTTAATATAGAACAATATGATATGATTCCAGTTCATACAAAGCTTTTGAATTGGTGGTATTGGTAGTTCTTTTGATATGTAATCTTTAATTGACATTCAAGAAGTTTAGTGAAATATATATTAGTTATAAATTTGGCGCCTATGTTATAAAAAAATGGTACCTATGTTATTTAAAAAGGTTTCTATATGATAAGGTCACTATGTATTTAAAAAGGTATTTATGTTATTTAAAAGGTTTCTATATTATAAGGTCACTATGTATTTAAAATGTTATTAGTTCAATGTGTTATATATAATTAAGTTATAATGCAAAATTATCACCATATTCATTATTCTATTTTGTATACATATGTGACAAGTTTTCAAAGGACCTATGATAAATATGTACCTAAAAATGTCTAACTTTTTTTTATCTCTTAAAAAAGAAAAAAAAAACTTGAAAAAGGATATTATATTACTTTTTATAGTCATTATGTAAGTAAAATGGCATTATATGAGGTAAAAATTTCCAATTACTATGCGATGCAAAAGGATCACTATGAGATGCAAGAGCGTTACTATGTGATAAAAAAGATTTCTATAATAATATGTCTCTATTTAAATAAAAGGTCACTATGTAAGGTAAAAGTGTCGTATTTATATTAATCTATTCTTAAGCTATTCATTTAGTATATCAATTAAAAGAACGAGCCCCTCCTTCCCTAACTTTGTATTGGCTTAATCGATGTGGATTAGAAGAATTGTTAAAATGTGAGTATTTTTTATACGGCTGTTATATCATAATAAAGGTCATTATATCACTAAAAAGGTTATCACGGAATAAGGTGTCAATACGATGAAAAAAAGTCACTATGACGTTAAAAACACATACTATAATATAAATTGAAGTTATCATATGCCAATATGTCACTACATCAAAATAACAATATAAAGGTCAATAAAAAGTTTAACAATAAAAGGTCACCCTATCAATAAAATTTTAACAATAAAAGGTCCCTGTTTAATATATGTGAAACAATAACAATCACTATATCAATAAACAGGGCACTATAGCACTATGTTCTTTCTTTCCTCTCATCTCCTCTATTTCAGCACTAGGCTGTCAGTAGCCGATGTTGCTTCTTGTAAATATGAAGTGGTTTTGCAGCCTTTCTACTCTTCTTTGAAATCCTGAAATCATGTACACGAACATATATAAAGTGAAAATCTAGTGGGAAGTAAACATAGTACAAAATTTATTTATTTTTTTCTACAAAAATACCTCATTCAAGTTGGATTTTTTTTGCGGACAATTCCGACTATCATGGTTTGTTCTCTGACCACAAGTTCTACAAAGTCTATCTTTCCTTTGGCTTTCCTCAATAGCTATCTCTTTGTCAGATTTTTTCCTTTTCCCACTACCACTACCTTTGTTGGAAGACTTGTTTGGAGGAATAATATCAACAACTATGTCATTAGATCCAACAAATAATTCGATGTGTTTATTTTTTGCCGCACGTTTATCAACTGGACTTATAGAATCCAAGTCTTTCATCTCATTTTCAAAAGATATTAGCTTAGACAACAATGACTCTAGGCATTAAACTTTCTCCTCACAAAGACTTACACATGAAAAAAACCTGCACCATAAATCACCAACTAGCTTTTGCTTCTTATCCTTCTCTGCCCCATCAAGCAAGTTGTTTAAGCCAAAAATTGGTTTCTTCATAGCTTCTTTAGTCCAACGATGTAAAACATATTGCCTTGGAATCTCAAATAAGAACTTTCCTTTCATGACAAAGAGAATGTGACGACATAATATTCCAACAGATTCAAACATTTTACAAGAGCATGAAGCATCATTAGAACACAAAACATATGTGACATGATAGCTTTTTTTCCTTGTGTTGTTAACAATTCTATATTGCTCAATCCCTTCTTCTTCTTTGATGGTAACATTACTTATACCACAATTGTACAAAGCATGCTTGAATTCCTTTTGGAATATGTAAAATACATTATGAGTGTAAGCAAATGCAGCATGCTTTTCCAAGTACAGGGGGGTGACAAGTTGGGGATGTGTAGTTTTTGAAGTAGCATTCAACTTGTCTTGTGTGTGCCTTTGAGCATCGATTGCAGATTCATAGCGAAACCACAACTCAACCAATAACAAATGCTGATTGGTGAAATTAGTGAAAAAGCTATTTTCACTCTCTGATCTTTGAGTTGACCTTAAAATCCCACCCATAAAAAGGTCACGAAAGTAGGAAGGAATCCACATATTCCTTATATTATACATATTTTTGAACCAATCTTCATTCACTAAATCAAATTCAGACATCACAGACTGCCAACCAATTTCAAATTCTTCTGGTTCAAGGTCTCTATTCCACACAACAGAGTTTAGTTTATGAAGAAAATCAGTTTCTAAGCATAATTTGGGCCCTACCTTTTGTGGCACTTTTTTCATAATGTGCCACATACAAAACCTATGTTTTGCCTTATCAAGAACTTTTTCAATTGCCACTTTCATCGCAGGGTCTTGATCTGTCATGATACAGGTAGGCTGACAGTTATTCATTGCCTTTAAGAAAGTTTCAAATAACCATTCAAAGGATTCAATATCCTCCTTTGCAAGTAAGCCTATCCCAAAAGTCACACACTTACCATGGTGATCAACACCCGTAAATGGGGCAAAAACCATAGAGTATTTGTTGGTGTCAAATGTTGTATCAAATGTAATCATATCACAGAACAACGAATAATTTTTTCTACTAATTGCATCTGCCCAAAATACTCTTGTCAAGCGTTGATGTTCATCCATACAATGGTCAAAGAAAAAGGCACCTTCACTGTTTTCAGCTTTTTCTTTCAAATTGTTTATAAACATCGAAGCATCTTTCTCTTGTATGTAAGCTTTCAAGTCTCGATTAAAGTTCTTGAAATCATTCAATGTTGCACCTATATTATCATAGCTACCAAGATGTTCTTTCATCAACTTATAAGACTTGTTTGGACCAATGTTCAATCTAGAGTTGTCAAAAATGAATTTTTTCTGGCCAAGTTTAA
Organism: Chenopodium berlandieri; assembly: GCA_034703905.1. Taxonomy (NCBI): domain Eukaryota; kingdom Viridiplantae; phylum Streptophyta; class Magnoliopsida; order Caryophyllales; family Amaranthaceae; genus Chenopodium; species Chenopodium berlandieri. Next base: position 39,361,547 of record CM068279.1, on the reverse strand, counting down.
GGTTTCCAACATTTGCCAAAAAGTTCATTGTGTTGGGAGAAGCAAGATTGTGGCTATGAGATTCATGAAAGACATAAACCATCCATTTTCCATCTGAACATTCTCTAAACCCAATCATTGCATTACATCCAACACGATTTATGGTTCTTTTTCTAGCTTTAGGATTTTTATCTTTGTTAGAAACTTTTGCTTTAGTTTCACCATCCTTCGTAAACCCTTGTTTATTACAATGTAAATATTTCAAGTAGACTTTATCACTATCTTTAATTCTCTTTTCAGTACCTAGTCTTACCACAAACCCACCAAATCTAGCATATTGCTTATAAAAATCAACACCTTTAAGTAAGGAATCAAAAAGCATACCAAGTGTAGGCTTTAGTTCAGGGGGACAACACGGTATAAACTCTTTTGTTCCTCTGGGAGTGTAACAAACACTTGGGCCCTTTAGTGACGGTAAGTTTTCAGCAACATTGGTAGTTGTAGATGTATTTGAGCAACTACCTTCTTCTGACTCCTCTTGCATTGTCTGCATATAATATCAAATATATGGTTTAAAATGGGTACTATAATAAAATAATCCATTCCATGGTGCAACTAACTGGACACCAACAAAAACAGTCTAAAATATATGGTTATGGTATCATAAAAAAGAGTTACTATATGGTATTAAGCAAGGTGTTAGTCATTTAAGCAAATACACAAACACCTTATGTGCAACAATTTCTCCTAGTGTTTAATATCATATATCCAGGAAAAAAAAACTTTAATATAAAAAAAATATATATATATTGCAAATATTTATACAAAAACGAAAAAAGAGCATATTGTTGATGAGGATTGAAACTACAAGTTGATGAGATTGAAACTAAAAAACAGAGCACTATTATAAAAACAGTCTACAATAATCACATACAAGGAAATAACCTACCATGCGCAATCAAATAGAAATTCAAGAAATTCAGCTTATATACAAGGAAATAATCACAGTTATATCGGTATTGTAAGCCGCAATCAACTAGAAATTCAGCTAAAAACAGAAATTAAATAATGAAGAACACTTACTAAGATTATTGAGGAAGCCCCAAATTATTGAAGAATCACGAGCCCTCAATTTTGGGAGTAAATAATCAAAGTAGCCCTAAAATTTGACGAATTGAGGAATTGACGATTTGATAACGAGATGAAAAGAGGATTTGCTGAGATTTGCTGAGATTTTGCGTTTTTCAGCAAAATTAACAGAGGATTTGCTGAGATTTGCTAAGATTTTGTGTACCTTGTATTTCAACCGTTAGATTATATCATTAATAATCAATGGCTGAGATTTGCTGTTTTTAGTTTTCACCATAAGCCCTGTTTTTAGCGGAACCCTCCCGTGTATATATATATATATATATATATATATATATATATATATATATATATATATATATATATATATATATATATATATATATATATATATATATATATATATATATATATTTATATATATAGTTTCACGTAATTTGTTAATTTATAAATAATTTTAATATAATTTGTTTTTATGTTGATTTGAATTCACTAATAAAAAATGCTAAATTTGCACTAGTATTGGAGATCATCTAATAATGAACTCATTATCACGGTTCCGATTTCTCAAAAGCTGTATGAATTAAAACAATTTCATAATTAAACAAAGCTATAACTGTTGAATGACATTTATATACACTTGATTTTGATTCTAAGTCTAGTTGATTTAATTTGTCTTTTTGTTTATTTACAGAGACGCTAATATGGTTTTCAGAAATGTGATTTTTTGGAATGATAGAATGAGAATCGAGTATATCATTGAGTTGTATGATGCTTTGGAGAGTGGTCGATGTTTAATCTATCCTGATGCTGAAGATGCGTTTGCGGATGCTAAAAATTACAAGATGTCAAGGCCAAAAACTAGAAATTTTCGTAATATTATTAGTAATTCAAAAAATGCAATCCTGATACATGAGCAAATGAAGGCTGACGATGACTTTTTGGAAAAATGTGACAAATTTTTTCGAGGACTTCGAACTACATATCCTAGTTGGCGGCGTTCAAATTTAATGGGAGCAACTCCTCAGTTGAGATTAGAGCAGTTGATATTAGAGCAAGGATTGACTCGTTTACGAGACATGTATCGACACGCCTTTCAACTCACAAATGTAAGTGAATTTTTACTTTTCATTTAATTATTGTTATCAATATTAAGTCTATTTAATTATAGATTTGTAACGATAGAATATATTTTTTTCCTCTATAATATAGGTACAATGTCCACTTGAAGAAGTGCAACATATGTATCAATATGTTTTTTCCTATACATATGATTGCTTTTGCAAAATTACAAAATCAGATCAGTTTGATGCTAAAAGCAATGTTCAATCATTAGGGATGCTCAAGGAAGGAGATAAATGAAAGGGACCAAGGGAGAACAACAAAGGCGGTTTAGCAAACTAGATTAGGAAAGAATTTTCAATTTTCATCTATTCTAAATCTTTTTGTAATGGACTTGATGTGTGTTTCGGAGTAATATGTAATTGTCAAACATTAGGAGTTAGTTGTGGTTAGTAGTATTAGAACTTAACTAATTTCGGTTGGCTTATTTTGCCTTTCATTCAAACAATGAACGAGCTTACTATGGAGATGATGAATAGATGGAAGATGAACCAATGGTGGTAAGGAAGCGTTCAAACCATGTCATATAACATTTATAAATCCAGTGGAGCAATTGGTTATTGATGGTTGTGGTTTTACCAGAAAAAGCTTATAGCCAGGCCTGAGTTCGATGACATAGTATGCAAAATAGTTTACATGATTTATACCTGTAACTAACATTGCTTCAAACTCACTAAGAAAGTATAGTTCTGTGATTACAGATTTGCAAGATAGTAACTTTCAAAAGGAGTGCAAGTGAAGAAGGTAGAAAATGTTCTTTAGTTGCTGAATACTTACACACAAATGGTAAGGTTGTTTCATTTGACTGGTTCACTGTCCACAATTGTTAACTGTCTTAGGAATTAAATTTTGCTGATTCATGAAAGTCAATTCCTCGTTGGACATAATGTATTGTAGTTGGTTGGCTCTCTTCCATTGCCATTGCAGGATCAGAGTTGCTAAGCCATTTAGTTTAATAGTTGTCATTTGCCAAGCTATAAATTAAAAAGAATCAATCGATTGCACATTGGGAATGGTTACATAGGCGGCAGTGGCATGTCTTAAATGGTTTTGTATCAGTGTAACTACGCTTTTTTGTGCACTAGGAAAATGAACATGGTGATAATCTGGGGTATTTGATCATTTTTTATGGTTTAAGAATGCTTATAAGGGATGTCTGGTCTCTGTTTCTAGAACTAACTTAAGTGGTTGTCAATTTTAGACTTGATGTGGAGTGTAGTTTTTTTTGGGTATGCAGGTCCACTTATGTGTCGTAACCCTTTTAATGGTATCTGTAGACATGTAACTTTAGTTTCCAATTGACATATATAACCATGCTCCTATCCTGCCGAAGTGTTGCTCCTTATGTTTGCTATTAACTTTTGACATCCGAGGAAGGCAGGGGGTTGCAATTGTAAAAACTGCTTACCCAAAAAAACAAAACCATTAGTCTTGGATCCTGAGAGGTCTAAACTATTGGTTGGGTCTAGTAAGAGACTTGGATTTATTGGAGTTCTGAACTCGACCAAATAGAACTGTAGGGAGATCAACATGTGCCCTATGTGTGCGTTATTGACTATTAGATTAGTATGCTTCATGAGGATACATTGAAATAATAGTCTTCGCATTTCATTGTATCCAGGTCATAAAGTGTTGACAGGAAAATGGGCAAAGTTGTCATTAGGAAAGGACTGTCATGTGGGGGACCTGAGCGAGTATTACAGTTTAGATGATATGAGAAAAGCAATAGGTGCACTGAAGATCAATGTGTGCCACAGGATGATTTTGAAATTCTATTCTTAAACTGAAATTTGAATGCTTGGACATTTCTTATGGTCAGGCTGACCTTCATGAAGATTTCATCATGTGTTGTACAGTTTATGAAGAGATGACTAGTATGGCTTTTCAACGGACTGTCAGTAGTTGAGATGTGTTGAGGATAGCATGGTGGAAAGGGAATTAATAAAACCATTCTTTGGCAGGAGGTGATTTCATTTTATTTGTCTTTTATATCTGCTACAGATAGACATAGCAGTCCGAAAAGAAAAATCGTCATCAATCTTCATGATCCTGAATTAAAAAAATACAAATTATTAAATGTTAATTAATATAGAATTAATAAATAATATTCAAGATGAATATACATACTAATAATTAAAAATGACTTTACAAACTAATTTTAAAATGACATGTGGTATAACAGAAAATGTGCATCACTCAATACCTCAAAGAACATAAGAACCAAAATCAAAGAACATTAGGAATACAAAAAAGAACAAAACACCTTAGAAATGAATACCCAAAAGAACATAAAGTTAAAACAAAAAACATGAACATAGAAGAACGTATTATTAAAATAAAAAAAAAACATATTTCGTAGTATTGAAACTCTAAGAACATTATACCTTAAATAACATTGTTTGTAATGTAAAGAATATATAATTTAGATTTAAAGAACAAATTAATTAGACTTAAAAGCATATTTCATTACAATAAACAAAATGAATATAGATCGTATAAGTGATAAAAGAACATTCATCATAATTAGAAAAACATCATCTTCAACCTCATAGAATAATACAAAAACAATAATAAACAAAAATTCTTTGATTACGAAATCCATAAATTATGAAATTTAATTTGAAAAATTTATCTCATTTGATAACGAAACCCACAATTTATGAAATTTAATAATTTAAAGAGCATTATCATTATCATCAACATCATAACTATAATTATGAAATTTAAATACCAAAAAAAAAAACTAAAAAGTACCTTCTCAATTGATTATGAAATCCTCAAATTCACCATCATTATTATCAAATCGTCATTCTCATATGTATTATCCACAAATCTACAATTTTGGAATCATGTTGAAATTTAAAATACACTACCATTAAAAAATTTCTCTCTGTAATTCGAAATTGTAATTATATCTCTCCAAAAATATCAAATATAATTTTGAAAACTATTAATATGGAAAATAACTAACAAATCCCTTAAATTAAGGAGATAATTATTTTGATAATTTTTTTTATTAAAAGTCAAAGAATATTGTTATTTTCAACAGGGTGTACCATGAGCATGGTACACCCTGGTGTACTATGTAAATTTCAATGTTTATATAGTTACCAGGCCTGTTCATGGATTGATACCGATTCGAAATGTGATTTTGGATTGGATATCTGAATACTCGGATATCAGAAATTGATATCCAAATCCGACCCGAAAATTTCAAATATCCAATATTCGGATATTCAAAATTTTTGAATCGGATGTTTCGGATAACCATTATCCAATATTAAGTAAAATTGTTTATGATTACTTTCTAAATTTCACTAATTTTACCGCTTTTTTATCGCTAAGTTGTACACATATTTTAACAAAATAGTAGTCTTTTTGCAATAAATATTATCATCAAATATATTAAGAATATTATAATAAGTTAATAATACCGGGTCAGTTTTATTATGAAAAATTTAAAAATTTTAAATTACCTCCGTTAAATGTTTTGTGCAACTTTAGAGGTGTTTGCGCTTACCAAGGCAAAATGTGAGGGACAAAGATTAGCTAGTGTAACGACAAGTAATTAAAGAAAGGGGAGAGAGAAAATGGGACCATTCAACTTAAAAAAGGGTGGGGAAATCTAATTTTATTAGGAGGGAGAGATAAAATGGGACCACCCCACTTAAAAAAGGGAGAGAGAAAATGAGATCACCCCACTTAATTATTCAAATCTGATTTTTTAAGTAAGGGTATATCAGTCTTTTTAAGCTTTTTTGTTTACTAATGTAGGAAACAAAATGGAAAGTTGCACATAATGTTGATCATCCATTTTTGGCAAAAGTTGCACAAAATATTTAACGGAGATAGTATATATTTCACTATTTGAAAATCATTATCCAAATCTGCATCCGATATCCGCCTATCCGATCCAAAATGAAAACTCGGATCGGATATCTAAAAATTCGGATCGGTTACGGATCGAATTATCAGATTTTCGAATTTTCGGATAGTTTTCTACAGGCCTAATAGTTATTAACTTACTTAAAATACAGTTCAAAATCATGTAATACCGATCCTTTGTAGTAATGTTGTCATATGCTATGGGTATTATACCACTTATGCTATGTGTCAATTGGTGATTTCTCTTTGAATTTTAGATCAAAATTGAATCAACTTTTATTTTTCTATCTTAAAACCATCAGTCGTAGATGTATCAAATGTGTTGGTTTAGGTTGAGTTACAGAGTAAGTTCTAATTAGCACAATTTGGATCATATTCAGTTGGTGATGAGTCATTTCTTTTACTTGTAGAGTTGTAGGTATGTTGGGTTATACCGTCAATTAGTTTGATATAATGAACAAATCAATATTGTATTCGTGTTTGTGTAAATTTCTGTTTGGGTCAAATCAAGTCATGTAATTTCGGGAACAATTTGGATTTAGGTCGGGTAACTGGATTTGTTCCTCCACCTCTCCCCCTCCCCACTCCCATCTTCATGATCATTGTCATATTGCCCCCCTTCCATCTTCTCTTATAAAGTCTAATGTAATTTGGCTTATGTTTTGTTTCCCTCAATGTTATAAAGGAGCACATACAATGGGGTTTTCGCAGTGCGGCCAGTTCTCCAAGAGAGTGTACAACTACAAAAGCCAAAACAGCATTGGTCCAACACTTAATCAAGGATATGCAAAGCAACTCCAGAAAGCTTGCCCAAGAGATGCTGATCCTAGAGTTGCTGTTCCGGGAACCTTCAACAAGGGAAAGGTTTTCTTAGAGCGAGTTCCCTTAGACCCTGCTTCTCCTCTAAAATTTGACAACTCGTTCTACAAGGACCTTTAACAAGGGAAAGGTCTTCTTGCCTCGGATCAAGCCTTATGTACTACAAGAAAATAGTAAAGGGTTGTTAATACAAGAAAATAGTATTAGTGAATTATCTGGGAAAATAATTGAAGCTGTCTTAACTTGGGTCTAATAGTTACTTATGTGGATGGTCTACCTAAGACATGAGATCAAATCTCGTCTATATCATGTACTAGTGGCTCCCTTTACCCAAAAAAATAGGGTCCCCTTCTTACTTCTTAAATGGATGGTTAAAGTTTTTTCTATAGCTATATCTGAGCATAACTATGGTCTTTGTTGGGATTGATCTCCCATAGTAATATCCAATATCATAGATAGAATCACCACCATAATAGATCAGACAAGAATGAATCTGCAAGTGTTGCCATTGTTGCTGTGCCCAAGAGACTAACAAAACAGAGGAAGAATATTTTACTCGACAGCAGTTACAAGCTGCGATGCTGCATTAAAGAAAGTTTCGCCACCAGATACCGGTGCAATATCCCTGTTATGACGAACATACCTAAAGATCTTCACGATTATTGTTAAGAGAGGTGAATGATATGATTAATCAAAACAAATTATGGTAAATAATATCTTTAGGCTATTTGGTAACAAAATTTTAAAAGTAACAGTCTCATAGGCATTCATAGCCACATATACTTCAACCGTCAACAAAACATTAAACTTAAGTTGCCATTAACATGGAGATATGTGAAGAAAAATTAAGGAGTTTATCATAAACAGAAAAGAAGAAAGTAAGAAAAATTTTAGTTTAAGTGAAGATGGATACAAGTATCTGTGAGAAATAGACTTGAACAGCACTTGGTGAGGTGAGAAGTAGATATGTGAGAATCAATATGTATGACGGACATAGTTTCCAACTGATTAGTACGGAAAAACAAGAAATAAAATCAACTTATCTCACGACTCACTCACGTAGCTTTCTACAAAGGCATTACCTCAAAATTGATACGGGAAGAAAAGAGTGGCATTAAATCAGGACGTTTAAACTGATTGTCATCATCGTCATCATCTAAGGTACAAAAATTAGCTTATTTCGCGTGTGTACAAAATTTCCAATGAGGCAAAGAAAGCACAGAAAAAGCAGAACCCATTGCTGCTTTTCTTATGCAATCAGCCTTGAAATTTGAGTTGTTCATAAAGGAGTGGAGGACGAAACTAAACAGGTCTGTAAAAACAGACTCGTAAACTGCTAAGAAAATTCAAGTGTCCTTGGTTATAAGGACGCATAATTCTACCTATTTATCTTCTGAATCAGTGCAGTCTTTCAACAAACTGCACGCTCCTCTCTTCCCTCCTGTTGTGGTCTTCTGATCTACACAGTGTAATGTTGCTGCATGTTTTCGATATCTAATCCCTTCAGTTTCACTACAGACTCCACATGGCCTTTCAGCGTGTGCAACTCCCGCAGCCTGCATTCATAAATAAATAATGAAATAAACCATCTATTATCTGGAAATCAAACGACACAAGTTTTGTACTAGTAATCTGCCAGATGATTTCTAAAACAGTAAAACTTATCCTTTGAAAAGAGGGAAAGTAGTCTCTATTATCTGGTAATCAAACTACAACCAGCCTACTTGTTATAAGTATATGTATTAGTTCTTATGTATATAGACCATAACTAAACATGGTTTTATCAACTTAAAGTGATTTCGTAAGTATATTCAGGAGATAATGTTTTAACAACTTAAAGGGGTGGAAGATATGATCTACAATAATCATCAAAGTTATACCTGAAAGTCATGTTAACACTAAGGGTTATGTCTTACCTTGCAACTTCAGCCCTCCTCTTCGCTTGCTCAGCTATCTCAGAGAGTTCTCTATAATTGCTCTTCTCATTGAATATGGTGGTGGATTCTGGAGGAGGTTGGAGGCCATGCAGGGTTCTTTGTGCAGTCGCCCACTGTGCTTCCCTCTCTTCTTTTCCGTAGTCCTTCTTTGTGGTAAAAGCAGTCTAAGGAAGACAAGAGGACACATCCATCATTCAGTTGCAAAACCAACAAAGAGACTAGAATTTTTTCTCTGCTTCAACACAAATATTACCTTATTTTCCAGAAGATTGTTCCAAGCCCTTCCACTCAGCGCATAGCGAATGAGAAATTTCAGAACATCAAGGGGCACATAAGTGACCAGGCTGTAAATCCATACAACACCAGCCCATCCCCATCCCATAGCTTCTATCTTTGCAAACCTGAAATTGGCATAGACGGCTATGGCAGTTGCGATCTGTTGAGAATAGCAAAGAATTAGCTATCTGTCACAAAACCAAGCAGGGGAAAGGAAGAAAAGATGTCGATCTCAGTGATCCTAAAGAAGTCCTTAAAGTAGATGGGTTCATGAATATAGATCAACTTTCCAATTTTACAACTGCTTTGTTTATGAAACAGGCATATATGTGGATTGTTTTTACTTGCTATATAAAAATCTATGAGTAGTGTACAAAGTTTACCAGCTGAGCAATCAAGAAAGCACCGAGCAACAGCAACCCTGGGCGTTCAACAAAGGACCAGCTTCGAGACCGTGTGACAAAAATGAGGGCCTGGCTAATAACACTCACTTGCAAGTATAAAGCTGCCATCATTTGACCGTGAGTCAATGGCTTTACATGGAATTTGTCCTGCAAAGACAAAACAAATTGTGATGGGTACTATATATTATGGAGGAATTCTTACGGAAAGTGAATTCGGCTGGCTGATATAGCAAACATTTTACCGTGAAGAAGGTAGTGTCTGACATGAGCCAGAAGAATATTACTGTCATTAGTGCTTGGTAACCTCCCAAAACAACACCAGTGGCGAAAATCTCATTCAACTTCCAGCTGTCTGGGAGGGGGGACGGCTTTACTCTGTCCTTTGAAATTGTCATAATTGTTCCTAGTTGCCAAATATACCAGAAAAAAGAGAAAACAATGAGATTCTGATGATAGCATAAATCAATAACATATAGCTTGATTGATGTATGTTAGTTACGCTGCAATTCTTACCATCATTTAGAATTGCGATGATCAGAACCATAAATGGAGAAAAGTCGAATTTCCAAATCAAAGCAATGAACATAAAGCCAAACTGAAACATAAAAAGGATAAGGAGATGGTTAATGTTTCGTAAAAGAAGCGTCTAAACCCTATCCACATTAGTATAAACAGAACTTACCACAATACGGATTGTGATTGACACTGCATAGATCTGCATACAATGAAGGAAAAAATTAGAAAGTCTATGCATGAAATTTAAATACTCATTATATGCATAAGGAAATGGACAGACCGTGTAATTCTTCATCCTCTGAAAGATAGCTCTGCTGGTAAGCACTGCACTGATAATAACACTTAATCCAGGTTCTGTTAGGACAATATCAGAGGCACTTCTTGCAGCATCGGTAGCATCATCAACTGCAATTCCAATATCTGCCTTTTTCAGAGCAGGAGCATCGTTGACACCATCACCAGTCATGCCACAAATATGTTTCCTTTCTTGCAACTTCTTTACAATTTCATACTTGTGCTCTATGATGAGGACAAAAAAAGCAATCAGCACATCTCATTTACAATAATTAATGATACAAATCTTTAAAAGAAATGAAAACACTCAAAAACAATGTTCCAAATTAATTGGAGACCAGCCAATCAATCAAATCTAAAGTAACTCATAAGAGTATCCTGGCAGAAGAAAGCTTCCTAGCTACCAGCTGTAGAAATATAGCCCATTACATACCAGGAAACACCCCAGCAAATCCATCAGCCTTCTCAATCAACTCATCCACAGGGAGACCTGCGACATTTGAGCTCTTATCTTGTCCAAGCAATGAAGACGAGGGATACATATTGGTCCCCATTCCAAGTCGTCGGCCAGTTTCCTTGGCAATAGCAAGCTGATCACCTGGAGTTGGCAGGGCAATACGAAAACTAAGCCATTTAAATTATGAATCAAAAGTAACAAATTATGAAAGAAACACCAGCATTAGCAATAGCATTACCTGTTATCATCTTTACGTTGACACCAAGATTGAGGGCTTTACTGATTGTATCAGCACTGTCATGTCTGGGAGGGTCAAATAAGGGCAATAAACCAACAAATTGCCATGGACCTCCTGGACTCTCTTTTGTTTTTTCTGGTACTTCCTGCAGAAAGACAATCACAAAAATGTACAAAGGTGTACTTAGTCCTCTTTTTCTGGACACAGGAAAAATGTACAAAGGTGTTGCATGTACATAAAGCATTTGACATAAGGCAGGATGCACAGACCTGTCTTGCAACAGCTAGAGATCTGAGCCCACGTTCAGCATAACTCTCAATAACTTTATGAACCTTTTTTTTGACATCCTCCTTACAGCGACAAAGATCGATGATCTGTAAACATATAACACAATGATAGTAACACTTGGTGAGTAGGCTCTTCAGCTTTCATAGCCAGCTGCTTAAATTATTATGGGAAAAAATAATTACCTGTTCAGGGGCACCTTTGCTTGCTCGATGCCAATTACCGTTAGCATCAATGTAAGTCAAAGCAGTCCTCTTATCAACGGGGTTAAATGGGAAAAAATGGACCTCCCGTATTCCAGCCCGTGCCTAAATTATACATGAAAATGATCTTAAAAAGACATTAAATATAAAATAAAATAACCATGTTAACGAGTCTGTTGAAGTGATTATACCTCCTTTGGATCTGCTAGCATCCCTACCATGGCAGCATCAATCGCGTCCTGATTTTCAGTCCTTGAGGCCCTAGCTGCGAGCAGTAATACATACTCTTTCTCCACTCCCTTCGCAAAGACTTCAATAAGATTTTTGTCCACAGTGAGCTTATTCAATGTCAGAGTTCCTGTCTTATCACTGCAGAGTACATCCATGCCAGCCATTTCCTCAATGGCTGTCATTCTCTTGGTGATGGCACCCTGCTCAGACAGTTTGTGCGAGCCAATAGCCATAGTCACAGACAAGACAGTTGGCATAGCAATTGGTATCCCACCAATCAATAGAACCAATAAATTATCAATTCCATCCCTGTACTTACGATGCTGAATTGGGTACATGACAATGATCTCAATCAACATTCCCACAGCAATTGAACAAATACAGAAGTTACCAATTGCTGTAAGCACCGATTGGAAGTGCCCAACCTGGTTAGTGCTGTCAACAAGGTGAGCAGCCTTGCCAAAGAAGGTATGGACACCAGTAGCTATAACAACTGCCTCTAATTCACCCTGTTTACAGGTTGAACCAGAGAAGACCTCATCTCCGGGATTCCTAGTGACAGGAAGAGATTCTCCAGTGAGAGCAGATTGATCAATCTTCAAAGGATCACCCTCAAGAAGACGAGCGTCAGCAGGGACTATGTCTCCTAACTTGATGCTAATTATGTCTCCTGGGACTAGAATTGATGCCTCCATTTCACCCCATCGTCCATCTCGAAGAACCTGTATCGAAGAGATAGCATTATTTTTATAAATCATATAGCGGCAACTGTGAAACACTTGAGCCTTTTTTCAGTAGTGACTTACTTTGGTTTTAGGAGCAAGGTTAGCCATAAGCGCTGCAGCTGCATTACCAGCATTGTTTTCTTCTATGAAACTAATAGTAGAGTTGATCACCAGAAGTACCATGATACCCACAAAATCCTGCCAATCTGGAGGCTTATTATCACCATTTGCCAATACAATAGCCATTAAAGCAGCTGCTTCCATAACCCATGACAATGGATTCCACATAAAGCCAAGAAACTTCAAGAGTTTGCTCTCCTGTTAATTCCAGATCAACGGTATCATAAGAAAAAAGCTTGATTAGATCGACTGGAAGTTAATGAACACAGTTAATACTTAATTTTCTTCAAGAGTGAAAGAACAATGGATAAACCTTTTTTTCTTCTAGCTTGTTATGTCCAAAAATTTGAAGACGGTTGGTTGCATCGTCTGAAGTCAGACCTTCTCTTGAGCATTTCAAACTCTCAAACACCTCCTCTATAGGAATTTTCTCCTGCAAAGCACACATGAATTTTTATTCATTGCAAACATGAACCCCTCATAAATCATCGTTAGATAGTATCAATTATCAAAACCATTTTTTTACAGAACGGATTAGCATAAGTTTAAGAAGCAAAGGGGAAATAAATCAATAAAGTATCCAACAGATCAATTCTCTATCTTACACCAGTGCTCCACAATGGACTCTCTCTACCTCATACTCCGCGATACAAACTGACAGCTTTAAGGCATATAGAGTTTTATCTTTCATTGGCACACCATCTTATCCCATAACACGAGCCAGACAACTTTTTTAAATAGGACTTGAACTTAAAATTAAAAACTCATCACAACATTGCGGAACCTACATCACAATATGCAGGAAATGGAATCCATAGTCCATATTCATGAGACAAGATCCTCTGATTAGTAACTATTGCAGTAATGCTTGCGTATTTAGATTATCAAGATACTTAATTCTGCCTGTCTTCAAAGCCTTGACTGAAGTACTATCATACCGGTGTTCTTCCTAAAGGCTATTTAGCATCAAATTTTAACCACGAATTATACCCTTCCTTTGACCTTCAAGCACCCCAAAGCAGGAACTAGCTATTACTCTATTAGCCTTCATAGATGAAGGCATGAAGGCATCTCAATAGTTTGTTTTTTATTTATTTATTTATTTACTTTTTTAGCTATACAAATAGCTTATACTCATCAATTATTCCCAATCAATTTACATGGACAAGTTATTAAGATTTGTCCATCACATTAGGTGGATGCTCAAATAATCCGCTACTGCTCAAAAACAATCAAAATTACACTTATTGTTAACTCAGTTTAGAAACATTTGCACTATTTTGACCTTTTACACTATTAATGCATTAAAACTCATTTTTGGCTTAGTCTCAAAGTCTATTATTAATAGATAATTAAAAAAAATTAATATATGGTCAAAAATCAAAATTGTGCCTTATAGGTACACTTCACTTAAATTATAAATATCTCCACGATAATATTGCTGACAAATTCTCAAATTATTACTTCGTATATGATTGAATCTGTTTTCTCATGTTGTCTAAAAAGAAAGTGAAAAAAAGAATTGCAAAATAACCTGATTGAGCAAAGAACATAACTTTTGACCTTTGGAAGGAGCATTTAACAATAGTGTACTTAAGCAGTGTGATTGCTAATTAAACAATCAATGAAAAAAAAAAAACATTCCAATACCTTTGATTAATCAGGTCAATATAGTAGTACTCGTAAATTCGTAATTGTTAACAGAAAAATTAAGAGAGGATATATTCCTACTGATATCCTCCAGTAATTCTAGTGGGCCACAGAATTTGAGATATCCACGAATAAATATAACTTCGCATATTTTTGAAAGCTTGTCAATTTACAACTTTGACAAGACATAAGAATCCTTAGTAACTTTAAATAACCAATACATATTTGAGTAACAATTATTATTATTCATTAAAAACTCTTAATTGATACTCCATCTTAACAAAACAAAACAACATAAGAGTACATGCTATTTAGCAAAAAAAAAAATTAACCACAATCTTCTCAAAACTATTAATAAAATAGCTTTAAAATAAACAACTTCTAACATAACTTTCAAAAAAACCATAAATTATTATTATATTAATAATATTGTCTCATAGCCTCGATTTTCTTAACTTACAGAGATGTGCAAATGTTACAATTAAAAAATATGACAACTTCTTGTATGAAAGTTAATATGTTTTTCTTATACGGATTGATTTTCACATTTACACTTTATTTCTCACTATTATGTGCTTTCACTTACTATGAGTTTACTACTTTTATGTCCACCTCTATAACAACTCAAGCCTAAACTTGTTCATATACGTGTCAAAATCTAAGTACAAAATACTATTGGGACGGGTAATTTAAAGCCCATATGTACAACCTTTGTCCATAAAATTTATCTTAAAAGAATATATCCTTCACATAGTATAAATATTTGATCTAATAACCATAGGATTTTTATGCATGCATACATGTGTGAAGTATCATAATTTACTTTAATTTTTTTTTTTTAGGAAAAAAAAAACGTAAATTTTTTAAATCAGGACCATTGAGTGAGAGAATCGTAAATCTGGCCTTCCACTCAAAGATTCGTCCGCAATTTCTTTATGTCAAAGTACAAGCAAAATAAATACAAAATATTCATTTTTTATTTAATAAAATCAAATAATTAATAACACCCAAAAAAAAAAAAAAAAAAAAAAAAAAAAACCTAACTCCGAAAATTTAGCGATTAACTCGAAAGAGTTTTACTAGTAATTCAGTATAGCTAATGATTAATTATGACTCTTTTCTACGTAATCGTGCATAAAAAATGACCACTTTTTATCTATTGCTCCGATAATTTGGCAAAAAGCGCCGGAAAAATATTACGATAACATACTTAACATACAAATAATCCAGATTAAGAAATATTATCATTCACTTCCCAAAAAATGATAAAATAACAATTTAAACTGATAATTACGTAGAGATTTTTTATCATCATGAAGATTCGAAATCTTCAACTTTAATCGTAAAAAAAATGTCGATTTCATACGATTATTCATCACATAAACTACAAACTGAATTCGCCAAAATTACGATAAAATCATATGAAAAAATCGCATAATCTAGATAATAATATACAGAAATTTGAAGAAACTGCAAAAAATTATACCAGATCAACATCCTCATTTTTAATATCTACAAGGCTCGCCGCCATTCCACCACCAGGCATACTCGCCGGAAACTCGCTGAAAACGACTCACTGAGTCGAATCGTCAACTCAAATCAACTGAGAAATGAAAAAACACAGAAAATTGTGAGTATCAAAAGAAAACCTAGAAAAATTTATGGAGAAAATAAGAAGAAAAAGTGAAGAAGGAAGGAAATCAACAATGGCGGAAGAAGTAAGCAGAGTACATACGCACTTTCTGCGATGAAAAATGGGAAATTTTTCTCTCTCTACAAAATGTCACTTGATAGTAATGCAGAGGCAGCTATTTATACTAGCAGTACGAAAAGGGTGAGAAATTGGTGGGACCTTTTTTGATATTTTTTCGCTTTTGCTTTATTTATTTATGCGTTTGTAATTTTCTTCTAATAATATTTTATCTCTCTTTATCTCTTCTATAGTTGATTAGTTCTATTCCTATTTAGCCAATGTAATTTAGGAAGTTGTTTAAGATATTTCGAAATTTTGAGATATTTCGAAATTTTGAGATTGTGAAAAGAGTAATATTTAGGGTTTTTTTGGTCGGTCGAATCTTTATTTTTAGAGTAAGTGTTTTGTTAGATGCTTGATAAGAATAGTCTATTAAATTAGGGATATTCTATTTGGTGGCCTCATGGTTTTAAAAATACTACATGGAAGACGAACTTTTTTTGGATTCTCTTCAGTGGCACCAAGGTTTAGAATAATTGACCATAGTGATCTTTTTTAGGTTTATGGCTAACCTTTATAGTTAAAATGGTTAACCTTTGAAAAAAAAAACCCAAAATTCATCCACCACCAACCCAGCCCCAGCAGCCCCTCCCCTTCCGGCGTCCACCAGCTACCTCTCCCCCACCTCCACCGACGCCAGCGCCCAGCTCCACCTTCGTCGGTGCGCCGACCTTCGATCCCCCACCTCCACCTCCTCTCTTTCTCCCAATCTCGAACCCCCACCACCCCCCATTTCCCTCACCGCGCCTAGTTCGCTGACCCAAACACCCTTAAATCCACCCTAAAATACCCAAACCCGTTTAGGGTTTTGAAACCAAACCCAGGAAACGGGTTTTGGTTTTCTAGTGGTTTTGGGTGGGTTTTAGGGTTTATGTGGTCGGCTCATAGAGGAGGGAGTTTGTCGGGGAAGGGTACTGGTTTTCGTGGTGGTTTGGGGTGCGATTAGGGCCCGGCGAGCGGCGGTGGGGGAAATGGGAAAGAGAGGAGGTTCGGGGCGGGCAACGGTGGGGGAAATGGGAAATAATGGGAAGGAAAGGAGGTGCGATGCGTCGCCGGCCAGAGGTGGGGGAGGCTAGGCGTCGCCGACCGGAGGTGGGGGAGGCTAGGCGTCGCCGACCGGAGGTGGAGAGGCCAGGTGTCGCCGGCTGGGGGTTGGCCGCCGGCAGTGGTGGCTGGGTTGGTGATTAGGGTTTTTTTTTATTTTATTGTTTATAAAATAATTTTTTAATAAAAAAATCAAAAGTGGTTAACCATTTTAACCATAAAGGTTAGCCATAAACCTAAAAAAGGTCACTATGGTCAATTATTCTAAACCTTGGTGCCACTGAAGAGAGTCCAAAAAAGTTCGTCTTCCATGTAGAATTTTTAAAACCACGAGGCCACCAAATAGAATATCCCATTAGATTAATCAATCGTGTGTTCTTTTTTTAGTAATTTCAAATTTTCAGATTGTGATTATTAGGGTTTTTTTGGTCAGTCGTTTTGTTTTTTTTTAGAGTGAGTATTTTGCCAGACAGTTTGATTAGAATTAGAATAGTTGGTTAGAGCAATTAACTTTTTAAATTCATTGGGAGGTGGAGATTTCGCATTGTTACAGGGAAACAAATTGGGCAGCCGATTGGCTTGCTAATTTTGGTGTGACATCGAATCAAAACCTTGTCTTGCTTGATGCGATCCAGAAGGATCTTCATGTAGATTATTGGAGGACTTGGGAGGTGTGGCGGTTAATAAAATAAAATAGCTTAGATATGTGCCCTTATGGCATTCTGTTAGCTTTGTTTTTGTTTTTTCTTTGCTTTTCTGTTTTGTGTGTTTGGTTGTTTTGTTTTGTTTAGGGGCTTTGCCCCTCTCTTTCACCAAAAAAAAAAAAATTAAATTCATTAACTTATCGAAATTGGTCTGATGATTAAGAGCCCATCAATTTTTTTTTACAAGAATTTTCCTTTACTTAATCGTTTTTTTTTTTGAACCCATATTTAATCTTATTTTGAACAAAATAGGTTTTTAGAAAAATGAAATAAAATAAGGCTCTGTTCACTTCACCTTAAAAAAAATAATCTTCATTCATCACTAAAAATAATTTCAGTTCAGTAAAAATCAGTAACTTAAAAAAGAAATATTATAGAAAATCACTAAAAATCCAGAGCGTAAGTGTAGTTTAAGTTAATTCAAACAACATCTTATTTAGGTTTCAAAAGCTATGGAATATATAATAGGATATTTTGGATTTTAGCACCAGACAAAAGGCTGAAAATGGTTTTTAACACCCCAAAAAAAAATTATTTTAACACCACATAAGAAATTAAAAATTTGAAGTTACCACCAAAATCTTGTATCCGTTAACGGAACTGTTACTGGGGCCCATTTCAACAACGGATAATTTTTTTATATCTCTCTATATATGCACGATTCTCCCCAATTATCCCCTTTTGTAACCAAATCTTTGTTCGAATTTAGTAGAATCAGATCACATTGCATCCAAAAAACCAAAATTACTGAAGTATTGTTTGATTTTTGAGAAGAGGAAGAGATTGAAGCTGCTGAAACAGGTATGTGTGTTCATACGATGACAACGGAATTATGTGTAATCAAATTGGGGAATATAGTTCGTTTGTTTGGTAATTATGGTTTAAATTCATTTCGTTTATTATTTACAATTTGTACTCGAATTGATGGTTGGATTATGTTATGTATGCATGTAACTGCCCAATTACAAAATTAGGGTTCATGAAAAATTGAAATTGGGGCTTTTCGTATTAGGTAATTAAAGATGAAAATTGTTGGTGACAATGTTAATTCGTTAGTGTACGAATCTATAAATGTGATTGTTGATCTAAAATTGATGCAGATTATGTCGTTTATTAGCTCTTCCCCGTCTAAGGAAAAGAAATGCAGTGTGGTGTGCCAATGGCCAAGCTCACTAGTTGGATAAAGGAGAATCCAGTAAGGAAGTTCATATCTTGTAAGTTTTATGACCCAATCACATAAACTAGGGGCTGCAAAGCTTTCGAATGGGTTGATCAACCTGATGGAACAGATTGGCAAACAGGGGTTATCAACAACCTGTTGTTGGATAAGAAGCTGCTAAAGGGTGAAGTTAATGAATTGAAAAGGGAAGTTGATGAAATCAGTGGCCAAAGGAGGTGCCTACTTAATGAAGTTGATAATTTGAATATGAGATGCAAGGCCTTGAATGCTGACAAGAAAAGAATGAATAGGGAGTGCAATGCAAGGAAGATGTCTTCAATCAACTATTTTGGTTGGGTGGGCATGGCCATTTGTATTGGTTTGTCAATGGGTGTAGTTTTCCTAATGGTTAGGGGTGTTTAATAGTAAGTTGTTATGAGTTGAAGTGTTATGAGTTTGGTTTTAGTGATAATATATAAATATATATATATATATCAACCTATTTATGACTTGTCTAAGTTGTTAAATTGAGAATGTTTTAACATTGGAAAAGGATTTAAACATGGAATACATTGAAAATGGAACTAAGCACTTCAACTATAGGTTGACAAAAGAAGCTTACTTGAAAATGTTTTAATGGCAATCAAAGTCATGCAAAAGATCCCTACAATATCCCTACAATAATGTATCCAAATGTTCAAATGGAAATCAAAGCCATAGAAAAACTTAAGAAACAGATTAAACAGACACAATGTTTTCTAAGCAGTCATGACTACATCTTTGAGTGAGGTTTAACTTGCCGAAGGCTTGCAGCTTGGCCCTTGTTACAACACCTGTTTGGAGTGGTTGTTGAACTGTGGGTGTTGCAGGCTGACTTGAGGAAGCCTTTATCTTTGTTTTTGGTTGACTTGAGCTAGGCTGACTTGAGCTTGGCTGCCTTGACTGTAACTGTGCTTGCTTGCTTAATGGCAGACAACCTTCTTGTTCTTGAGGAAACTTTTTGTTTCCTATGCTGTTTGGTCCTGCCCAAATTGCACTCTATGACATGGATTTAAAAATAAAAAGTTAGTGGAATAACATACATAAAGGTAAAACAAAAAGGGAGTTAGTGTAATGCTTGTTTACCTTTTTTGCAGCTCTTTTCTTTCTTCTTCCTCTCCTCCACCATCCAAGGAGTGTTCAAGGGGGGTCTACCTGCTGACCTTGTCACATCTGTATCTGGTGCAGTAGGTAGCTTGCAGGTCTTGGCATAATGCCCAAATCCCCCACAGTGACTGCATTGCTTCTTCCTCTTTGTTGTGCTTAATTGACCACCTGCAGTTGAACATTCTCCTAGCTCAAGCTTCCTTTTTTTGCTCTTTGGTCTCCCAGGTTGCACCTTAACAGAAGGAGGTTGTGGTTCCCTCATTTTGACTCTCTCCCAGTGCTTGGGACCAGGCATTGTTTGGACAACTAATTCATAAGCAGCCATGTATGTGTCCATGGTATAGAATGGGTTAACATATGCCTCTATGTCACCCCTCATATCCAATATGCATGCATAAGCATGAAAACAAGGAATGCCAGTGAGTTCCCAATGGTAACATGTGCAGGTCTCCTTCTCCAGATCAACCAACACTTGGTCATCCTTCAGCTGCACCTCAAATGTATTCCCTCTTGATGGTTGCACCACACAGGACCTAGCCACAAAGTCTATCCTTCCCAAAACATTCCTCACATATGGCACTAAGTTGCTTGTAATTGTTTTTGAATCCTCCCACTTTTCATTATTCCTATTCATTATGTACCTCCTTATCCATTCCATTTGGGTGAGGATAGGTTTATCTCTGGCAGGCCCAATTACTGCATTGAAAGTCTCACAAATGCTGTTCGACAGCATGTTGGACTTGAAGTTTGGTGTAAATGCATGTCTACACCAATGAATGGCGGGAATGTTGAGTAAATACTCATATGACTCTTCATAAAGGAATTTGATAGACTCCATGGCAATTTCATACTCAAACTGACAATATGCAATGACATACCAGTTCAAGACAACATGTATAAAAGCTAGACATATATAACAGATCAAGACAATTAAGCATATAAAAGCATACCAATATTCAGGACAATTTTTTTTTGAAAAGAAAATTAATTCATTAATAGAAGAGTCATACGACATCTACAATATAAATCAAAACTAGCAAATACAATACAAACTGAATCAAATAATATTCTAATTTGACAAAACTACGATCGTTGTTATCTGGATCTGACATTTCTAAATGCCCTCTTTCACACCGCTGTTTGATACAGCTTTTCACGAGGGGGTCTTTCGATCTATTGTAGTTTTGGAATCGAACACCATTTGATACAATTGATTGTAGAGGTAGAATTAATCTCCATGGCGACACAACACAACTCTTCATCAACAAATCAATTTTTCTTACGAAAAAAGAACATAGCCCCAAAACTCTCAAAAAGAGAGAAATTAACCCGATATACGAGTAGAAATAACCCGATATACGGGTAGAAAAACTCTCAAATAGAGAGACTATAATTATTGTGAGCATAAAGTAAATACTAGTAAGAAACTAAGAGATTAGGGGATTACCATCAACCAAAAGGTTGGTGGTAGCCCCTAGAAACAAGAATTTTTTTTTAGGGTTTTTGAGGAGGAAGAGAAAAAGAGGAGAGGCTAAAGTCATTGACATTCATTGTAGTCTATCAATTAATATTCAGGACAATTAAGCATATAAAAGCATAAGTTAGCTCCTTGAAGCAAACCAACTTACATTAGTGGTAGCCCTGGCTGCACTCCAAAATAGCTCCTTCAAGGTTGATCCAGCAAATTTGAGCTTGAAGTTAGCCTAAATATGCCTAACACAAAACCTTTGTTCTGCTTTGGGAACAACATCAACCTTGTTGTAATTAAACCCTACCAAATGCAGACATAAATAAACTCATAAGCCAATCACATACATACACATGAAAACTTAAAAATTGAACCTAAATACTTAAGAGGGAAGAAACAGAAGCATGCCTTCCGCTTGTCAGACATGATGGTTAGTCCAGCTCCTTGATCATGTTTAAACATTTCCATAAGTGATTCCAAGAACCAGCCCCAAGTTTCTTGGTTTTCTATCTCCACTGTAGCCCAAGCTAGAGGAAATAAGTTGTTATTCCCATCCTTAGCCACTGCCACCAAAATTTGCCCAAAATAGGCACCTTTGAGGTGACAACCATCCAACCCTATTAGTGGCCTACAACCTTTTGCAAAACCATCTCTGAGTGGCCTTAAACAAATGAACATTCTCATGAACAAGGGTGGATCTAGGCTGTCAATACCATCAACAACAACATTGCACCCAGAACAAGGGTTATACTTCATCACAACTTTCCCATAATCCCACACCCTTGCATACTGCTCCCTAACTGAACCAAATATGATCAGTTTTTCCCTACACCTAACTAGCCATGCCTTAAAATAAGTCACTTCAATTCCTAAATCATTCAAAATCCAGCCCTAATCTCCTTAATTCTCCAACCAGGGTTACTCCTAAACTCTTCTAAATACCTCTCTGCTATATATTCAGCAGTAATCATCTTGTTCTTCTTCACTCTGAAGCAGGTATGTTTTAATTTCAAGCTTTTAATTTGCCAAGTTTGCTGCAACACAAGTTTTGATGCAAACACCTTGAAAAGACACTTTACTCTCCCCACACATGTACAAGCAGGCATTCTACAGGTATAACTATTGAACTCACAGTCACATCTATGCCTACACTGAATTGTAATCCTTGTACTGTCATTATGCAAGAAGTAGAACTCATACCTGTTTTGAATGGCATGAAGTCTTAAGGCCCTCCTTAAGACTGAAGCATTACTGAATTTTTTACTTAACTTCAACTGGATTAGGTGGTCAAAGTCCACAGCAGCATTAAACCATGGAGCAAAGTCCTCTTCCTCATCAGATCCACACAAACTCCTTGAATCATCTGAATCACCATTAGTCTTTGGCTCCACCTTCGGTTTTCCAACATCCAAGTCATCCCTCAACTTTGACCTCTTATCTTTAACAACCCCCTCATATATTTCACTCCCCAAACCTTTCCTAAGGCTTCTATTCACCTTGTCCAAGATCTCCTTTGACCCTTCAATATACCATTCCTCATCCCCCTCATCATATTCTTCTTCACCAGGTTCCCAATCCTGGTCCTCATCACTCAAATCTAAACTTGAATACCCAAATTTTTCACCTCCATCATCCTCCTCATCATCAAACCTCAATACTTTAGCCTTTGCTGAGGCTTTTCCTTTCAACTTAGCCTTTTCATTTGCAAAACTAGAAGCTCGTACTTCTGCAACCTTCTCTTTCCCTTTCTTTGTGACAAATATATCCCTAGGCGGACTCTCCTCCCTTTGTTTAGTGTCTATCTTCTTAAACCTAGGGCTCCTCTTAACACTCACAGTAGTTGAACTTCCTACCTTCTTGCCCATTTTATTTGTCTTTGGTGGATTGGGTTGGGCCTCCTTTATGGGCTTACTAGGAGCTTGTACTTTTACAAAGACTTCAACATACCCCTCTGCATTTACTGTCTCTAAAAGGCCCTTAACTTCTTCACTGTTAACTAGTTCCCTTTTCCTAGTGTTAAAGGTTTTCCTCTTTTGCCTATACCAACAGTTGTAATGCATAGGCACAGCCATATCACCAGTAACAAATCCATGAATTGCAGCTGTTCTAATCAAATACACATCCAACTTAGAAACATGAACTTTCCTGTACCAGTAACACCACACCAACACAACAACTGGCTGTCTTTACTAACTCTTTTAGGGACAAAAGCACCTCCCACTCTAAGTAAGATGTCAACCATACCATCATTGTCACCCATTATCTACCCACCAGTAAAAGAGATATAATACATATTAAAAGCCATTTAATATTTCAACAATGTATCAATACATGTACATTATGAATAAACAAATCCATCCCAATTTTCAAACTTACACTACAAAGATCCAATTCCAACATTTATGCATAAACAATTGAAACTAAACAATTGAAACCCAATTCAGGTACTTAGTAACATAAATTAATAAACAAATCACACATGTACAGTTAATAGTAGCTTAATTAACAATAAACCACTTTAATTAATCTCTACTTTCAACTAAGGACTCCAATTAACCTAAGTCGCATAGTCAATTGCAGAAAATTGATTTTTTTTATAGGGTTTCCTACTCTGTTGCCAAAACTGACCCTAATTAGCCAAATATTGCAATTTTGACACCAATAATAGACGAAATTGCTATCAAAAGATAAAAAAATAAAAAAAAAATACCTTCTTTGGTGCAGATTTCCAGCAACTTTCGCCCTTTTCTAGTTGATGAAGATGGGTGACGATACCTTGCTGAGCTATTCTTCTCCAATGTTGACACCTCCCTTCTACATTCCACTCCTAAGCCACACAATTTAGGTTAAAATGTGAAAATTCAATGTGAAAATCTTGAAGATTCAGAAAGAATTCAATGAAGATGGTTGGTGAGAATTCAATGAAGGAAGAAGGTACCTGTTTTTCTAGGTGAAAATTGGAGGTAAAACCAAATCCTAGGACCCACGTCAATTTTCCATCACAGAAAACGTTAACTGGTGGTAACTTCAAATTTTTAATTTTTTATGTGGTGTTAAAATTTTTTTTTTTTTTTTTGGTGTTAAAAACCATTTTCTGCCTTTTGTCTGGTGTTAAAATCTAAAATATCCTATATAATATACAAAATATATATATGTAAAGAGTGCAAATTGGAAAACATCCATAATTAGATATGTTCCTTAACATAGGGTTCAAAAGCTATGACTATTGTTGAATTAATCACCAGATATGTCTTGGAGGATTTGGACTAAGGCTATGCTTAATTTACCCTATTTTTACCTATTTTTTTTATCATACTAGTTTTGTGCCCGGGCGATATCCAGATTGGTTGATAAAATTTTAAAATAACATTTTTACTTGAATGTTAAATACCAAGTTATATGTTATAATAATGTAGGATATTTAGACATACGATATCCTATGGAGTGTAATTTTCGTAGTCTTGTTTTTAAATAATAGATATCTATGTTATTATTGACTTGAAATTATTCTTATTGAACTTAAAATATTTTCACTGAACTGAAAGTATTTTACCAAACTAAAAATATTTTTTATTAAAACTTACTTTACTGATTCTCTAATATATATATTTTTTA
Organism: Chenopodium berlandieri; assembly: GCA_034703905.1. Lineage (NCBI taxonomy): Eukaryota > Viridiplantae > Streptophyta > Magnoliopsida > Caryophyllales > Amaranthaceae > Chenopodium > Chenopodium berlandieri. Next base: position 39,336,428 of record CM068279.1, on the reverse strand, counting down.
AGTAAATTAAATAACAATGCATTTTGTATGCGGCTATCCACACCATCTGGCATGACAAAGTAACCCCTATAAAACCGATTGAGTAACCCCTGTAATACTAATTAAGTAACCTATAACACTGACTAAGTAACCCCTATCTATAACACTGATTAAGTAACCACTATAGCACTGAATAAATAACTCCTATCTATAACACTGATTGAGTGACCACTATAACACTGACCAAGTAACCCCTATAGCACTAACGAAGTAACTCTGATCTTGTAATAGTAGTGACACGTTTTGGCCAACTACGTATAAAAGCTTGTGATTAAATATATTATAAATGGATTTTATTTTAAAGAGCTTTTTAATACGAATTTGATGATGGAATTAAAATTGAGTTGTAGGATATTTATTAAAAGTGATAATTAATTTTGTACATATGAAATATTAGAATTTTATCGATAATAAAACTCTATGCAACCGCTTTATCTTAAAAAATCTATCCAAAAATCGCTTACTTAGCATCATATGTGTCACAATAATATCTATTTGTCGCCTACGTGGCTCGATACTTGGCGAAAAACTGGAATGCCAATGCAAGTGTCGCTGTCTCGTGGCCTGGCTGCGAGATCGACCAGCTTTATATATTAGTGATATGATTAGAAAAAATAAGCTATGATCATACTGTACCGCTTTATATGCGGTTCTATAATTCTAAATATCTTTAATTTCATATTAAAAATTGTGAAAATTACATATTAAAAAATACATATTATTACGAATCCACTTGATATTTTTTTCCTCTATATATTTTGTGCGGCCAAAGTTTAGTCAAATCAGACAAGTATATCAGATAAAATTAACAGATTTGATCAGAAAAATAAGTTCAAATAAAGGAAGGTATAAAATTTGACATTACATTAGTGATGTAGATAATTTTGTAGTGTTTGATTGTTGTTATATGTAAATTAAATCAAATAATCAATCATATTCATGAATCAAAGATATGATTTTATAAATCAAGCGTATTGATATTAATTTTTTCTTTTATACTTGTAATATATCTTAGAAGTGTGGATCATTTTGTATCAATTGATTCATATTTCAAAGATTTTATCACAACGATGTAGGTGATCCTCCATCTTATTTTTCAATGCGAGGTATTAAGAACTCACCTTTTACTATCACATTTCGTTCATGAATCTATTAAGTGATGGAAAAAAAATTGTTTTTAGGAGCTAAATTTTTGTAAAGATATTAATTAAAATCAAAACTATGCTTTTAAAAGTGGTAATCATTGTTATTAAAATCCCGATTTAAATCTTAGAATCTTACGATTTTACGATTTAAGTATGTCACACAATTCGATTTACGATTTTATCTGATTTTATATATTTCTCTCAAATAACGAAATCCTTACAAGTTTAAAACATTTCTGTAGGATTGCTTAATGTGTAAACAACTATTTTCTGTCAATAATTAGGTTTCTAATTCATAATTTAAATATATTTAACTAAATTTAAATATGACGTCTTGATTATGGATGTCAGTGGAATCTTACGATTCTACGATTCAAATTTGATAGCCCCTTCCAATTCAAAGTAGAATTTCGATTTTAATAACTTTGGTGGTAAGTATTAAAAATTCCGAAACCCAAAACCCAAAAAATTAACCACAATTCAATATGATTTAGCAAAGAAATTCAACTTTTCTGCAAGGCAAAAAATGTAGATGCCGATCTTCCTAGCGAATGAAGCCTTATTATCGGCAACAAGAAAATTAATAGAATGGGATTTCTAGGGCGGGTGTTTATTAAGGACGGTTAGTTGACAAATTTATATACACCCCTAAATTTAAGTGGAAGATACCCTTAATCTTAGACCAATAATATTTGTCATTTGTCAAAATGTTGGGATAATATTTACCTACATGAGTTCGTTACAGCTAAAGCAAGTAATTTTTTACTACAGATTCGATCATCAATTCTCTCTCTCTCTCTCTCTCTCTCTCTCTCTATTTATTTATTTTTTTTTTATTTTTTTTTGGAACAAAGAGATACCTTTTTGATTGAGGGTCTTTAGCAAAAGTAAATAATTGGAAGTATTTAATTACAGACATTTGATACATTAATTTAGTTAAATTAAATCAAAATATCAAATTTAATCTTATTATTTAAATAAGGACAATTTCAATTTTGCTACCACCAAAAGGCATGCATCTCAGTTTTGCTTCCTCTCCAATTTTTTTTTTTTTTTTTACTACAACCTAAATCACAATTGTTTCAAAAAAAAAAAAAAAAAAAAAAATTAAAATGTTTTTTAAAAAAAAAGAAAAACCCAGCCACCCTCCCCCCTCCCTTTCCTCCACCTTTGCAGCCCACCACCCTCAACTGCCCAGCCACCCTCACCCCTGCCGGCGACCGGCGCCCAATGCTTTGGCCGGCGCCGGCGACCCCACCCCAATCCCTTTCCCCACCAACGCAACCCATCCCCCCTCCCTTATCCCTTTCTCGCTGCCCCAACCCCCACCCAAAACCGGAAAACACCCTCCCTCCCCATCCCCCCACCGGAATCGGCCCCCCTCCCCTTCCCCCACCCTGAATAAACCCCACCTCTCCTTCCCCCACCCAAAAACCGGCACCCCTAACCCATAAACACCACCCCTAAACCACCATAAGCGAAACCTTAAAACCCATATGGTTTCGGGCTGGTGTTTATGGGTTAGAGATGCGGTTTTTGGGTGAGGTTTCGGGCTGGAGAAGGGGAGGTGGTGGGATTTTGGGACTGAGGAAGGGGTGGGCTTTTGGCGATGGCTAGGTAGGGAGGTGGTTTCGGTGGTGGGCTAGGGGGAGGGAGGGTGGACGAAATCGGGGAGGAAAAGGGATGGGGTGGCCGGAAACAGGGTGGGGAATGGAGGGGATGGCCGGAAACGGGGTGGGGAATGTAGGGGATGGCCGGAATCGGGAAGGGAAGGGAGTTGGTGGCCGGAAATCGTGGCTGGAATGGGGTAGGGGGCGAGTGGTAGGGGCTGACGAAAATCTAGGTTATTGATTTTTTTTTTTAATTTAATTTAATTTACTTTTTTTTTTAATAAACTAACAGAATCCTAACCCATTCCGTTAAGTGGTAGCAATTTTTAACAACTGTAATTTAGGTGGTAGTAAAATAAATAAAAAAAATCGAAGGGGTAGCAAAACTGAGGTGCCTGCCTTTTGGTGGTAGCAAAATTGAAATTGTCCTTTAAATAAACATCCACATTAATCAACCATTTGTATGAGCTAATTTAACCTTTTATTTAATAAGTGGAATATTAAGCACTTGGTATAAGGAGAGTCCATGCTGCATCCACACTTCAAGCCCAATGGGCTCTCGTGTGAGGGCGTGACAGAGTATAAAATATATTCTTGGGCCTCAACCATCAGCTTAAACTTTTAGTTAAATTGGTTCAATAACATGGTATTAAGAGCCAGTGTGACACAGAGATCATGGGTTTGAATCTCATCCACCCCTCCTTTCAAAGTGGAATATTTCGCGCTGGGTATTAAGAAGACCCATGCTGCATTCACACTTCTTCAAACCCAATGGACTCTCATGTGAGGGGACGTGATAGAGTATAAAACATATTCATGGACCTCAACCATCAGCTTTTGGTTGAGTATCCTGTAACATGGTATCAGAGCCAATGTGACACAAAGGTCACGGGTTCAAATCTCATCTACCCCCCCACTTTCAAGTGGAATGTTAAGCCCTGGGTATGAGAAGGGTCCATGCTGCATCCACACTTCAAGCCCAATGGGCTCTCGTGTAAGGGGGCGTAATAGAGTATAAAATATATTCTTGGGCCTCAACTATCAGTTTAAGCTTTTGGTTGAGATGGTTCGTATTAGAGCCAACGTGACACAAAGGTTACGGGTTCGAATCTTATCCACCCCCCCCACTTTCAAGTGAAATATTAAACGCTGGATATGAGGAGGACCCATGCTGCATCCACACTTCAAGCTCATTGAGCTCTCGTGTGAGGAGACGTGATAGCGTATAAAATATATTCATGGGCCTCAACCATCAGCTTAAACTTTTGGTTGAATTTCACTAACATAGTATCAATAGCCAGTGTGAAACAGAGGTCATGGGTTCGAATCTCATCTACCCCTCATTTCAAAGTGGAATATTTCACGCTGGGTATTAAGGGGGCCCATGCTGCATCTACACTTCAAACCCAACGGGTTATCGTGTGAGGGGACGTGATAAAGTATAAAACATATTCTTGGACCTCAACCATCAGCTTAACCTTTGATTAAGTTGATCCTGTAACAATTTGAAGCAAAACTATTAAACTCTATCGATACACCACCTCTAGCTGACTAGCTAGTAATAATTCACTTCTCAAATAATCAATGTACTAGTTAGTATGTACAGAAGTACTTGTGCTATGCGTGAGTTATCTGTATTATTCAAATTTATTGATTTTGTTTCTATTTTATTACTGATTGTAATTTGTAAATGATATACAAATGATAATTGGTCATCTTTTATGTTGTTTTAGACCATTTAAGCAATTTTAGGAAATTTTAAATGTAAGTTGAGGAATAAGATGTAATTATATATGCTCTTAATCTATGTATCAAACCTCATTTACTCAATTATGATTATATTGCATGTACAAGTATATCATATATATGGATTAGTTTTGCACTTTTGTGCTCGTCTAATCTAAACATAAACTATGAATGGATTATGAGAAATTCGGCTTATTTTTTTTGAAGTTATAAGTTCAAAGTTCAACATCTTTACCTCTAATTTCAGGCGTTGACTTATATAATTAGTCAGTGACTTTGTAACGAAAATCAATCTAATAAGTTTTTTTGTTTTTTTTTTTTTTTTTTTTTTTTTTTTTTTTTGAATGGATCTAATAGGATTTCTTGAAAAAGGAAAAAAAAAAAAGATAAAATAGGAGTTACTTAGACCCTATCCATAGTGGGCTCCGGGTCAGATAGGGTCAATGATTTTCCACTTTGACATTGATACGTGTTCAATTGTTGATTCATTGTGTTGAGTACTTTTGAGAAAATCCCTTTCCTCTGCCGTACGATTTTAATTTTAGTTTCTTTTGTGATAAGCCGTACGATTTAGTGCTTCAACTTTTGTCCTCCACACTTTCACCTATAATTCCCACTCATGTTCTAGCCAAACTTCCATGTAATGGAAGGTACAAAAGCCATACTATTACTCAATCCCACTTGATATCTTAGGATTTTGCTCAAAGGTTTAGAGTTAATTCCTACAATGTTCTTTCAATACTTTTATTTGAACTTGTTTCTCACTAAATAAAGAAGTAAAGACATCATTGAGTTAGACCGGTGGTCTAGCACGGAAAAAACACGACATAATATAATGTGTTAAAATAAGTGAAATTTTACTTAAACATGTAAGTACGACATGATCTAGCACAATTGCATGTGGACTTGGGCTATACATGAGCAACTCTCTTAAAAATTACGGAGTATATGACAATCAGTGACATATCTTTTTTTTCTTTAATTAAGGTGTCTGGTCATATTTTATAATGAAATAACTTAAAAGTCTTTAATATGAAGTAATAATAAAATAAAATAAAAATTAGACGTAAAACAAATCATTAAAGATGTACTCGTGTAGTCGTATGATAAAAGTGAGTACTCTATGCGCATGCTTCTTAAGTTCTTAGTGCTTAATCCAAGCCAGTGCATTATTTGGATCCCGATAAATGACATTTTGTTTGTTCATGAGCCACTCCTTCTCCAAAAGTCGCTAGAGCAAGTTAGCATGAACCATGTTTTTCAATTGATGGAGAACACCCTAATGTTTTAACTCTACCTAATGTATACCACATTTCAACTAATATGGCTCCGAAAAGGTTGTGATCAAATAGGTAAATAAGTTCAAAAATAAGTTTTTAACGGCTTAACAAGGGCCACGTAGTCCATATTTATAACTAAAATATATAAATTATAAGTTTTAACAAAAAGCTCTAATAAGTTCAGATAAGGTTTTATTCAATTTAATTATCCAATAGATGTTCATCACTTATTAGATTTTATCTGAAACTAACTTTTTATATGAAATTATCTTTGTTAAACTTGTAATGTGAACTTAAACTCTTAAAGGGACTCATTTCAGTTAAGTCTAAAAAATTAAAACTCAATTAAGTGTAGATAATCAGATAAATAAAATGCACCCTATAAGTTGTGAGATCGACACAATTTACTTATAAATAACCAATTAGGAAAGTTTTTTTTTTTTTTTTTTTTTTTTTTTTTTTTTTTTTTTTTGTGTGTGTGTGTGTTTGGATGAGCAAAACACATGAATTATAGAGTTCACGCTTCTCGAAAGTTCTATTTTAAAAAAATTTCCATCTAAGCTAGTTAGAAAAGTACAAGTTTTAGCATTTCCCAAAATATATTATTCTAAGGAAATTATTAATACTCACTTGAAAATTATACTGTACCTAGGCTTAACTCTTAATTTCCTTAGAATGTAGCTCTTTAAGTCGACTGCCAAGCTACTACCTAGGCTTAACTCTTAAGTTTCTCCTGTTGTACGTTGCTGCATTCTTTTTGGTTGTGAAGGAGCATCAAGCTCAATTCAAGTCAAAAATTATTAAACTATTTGACGAAGAATGTAGCTCTTTAAGTCGTCCATTGAATAATTAAAGTTCATATAAGAGCTAATCATTTTGCCAAATAATCACACAAATAGGTTTTTGGCATAACAAAAGATTTATTAACTTGTTTGATAGAATATAATGTTAACGACAATATTCATGAATTAATTTACTTGTGAATGTATGTGGACAATTTGCTTAAGAATAGTAAAATAAGAATACACTGATACTATGTGATCAACGTGATAGGGATATTTCAGGCAAGATAGTTCGCATAATTAACAATAAAATGTCAAAATTCTAAGTCAAGCATTGGTCTCTCTCAAGTAACGTATAGGATAGAATAGAACAAGTCCTATAAATTTGCATTGAACTATCGCTCTCTCAAATTTCTGACATCAAATTCTTTATATTGGTAAACAGAAAATGATAAAAATAAATAGTTAAATAAATAATACGGGTATATGTTTGAGACTAACACCAAATGACTAGGACCACTCTTGCACAAAGATACACATTATAATGATATATTACAATAACCATAAAAGTCTCAACTCAATGTTTTGCTAATTTGGAGTTATCGACTTGGAGCTTTTCAGTACAAAAAGTTGCTTCTAGTGCATCAAATGAAAAGGCTATGTTACATACTTACATGGCCTTTAATTCAACAATCAAGCATAAACATCTAACTCCAATAGTGCAATCCAAATTAAATGCTACATTGAAATTTGTAAGGTAAAATTATTGTAAGAGAGCTATATGAAGGTTGGAAAATAAATGTGATTAATTTTTTAGAATAAGTAATTATGTTGTAATTAATAATAGACCTAAATGTAAATGAAACTTATTTGAATAGAACAAATCACTCCAATTTAAAATTTGAATAATTCATAATCCAAATGTGAGATGAAATAAATTAGTTTGTTGATATGAATTGTTTGCTGATTCTTGCCATCAATTTAATGAAGTTTTACAATTCTTAGAAATGGTGAGAAAACTACATCATTCAGGTAATTTTTTTTAATACTTATTTTCATGCTTTAAGGTGTGAATTTCACTAATACTACGACGTCAACTTGTTGGAGGTAAGGATATCTATTGAGTTGGTTACACATACATAGCCCACCTGGACTAGCTCGGTCAAGGGGTTGACATTCTTGAAAACCAAACACAAAGCCACAAACACAATACAACTTAACTGTGATGGTTGGTTGTTTTGGGCTAAAAGATTGAGCCATGAACCTGGTCAAACTCGCCTCATCCCATTCAAATACACAACTTATTAAAAGAAAAAAAAAAAAAAAACCAACCCAGGCCACTTCCCAATTCTTAAACCTCACTACCTAACCTGCTCAACCCACAACCCAATTAGCCAAAGCTAGGGTTAGTTGCCCTAGCCAATTTGTGCACAATCCAACCTAACTTGTGTTGGAATAAAGGAAGGAAATGCAAAGTTGACCATAGCCATAAGCCCGATCGGGCACGTGTGATGCTCAATCTTGCGTGGCTACGCATTTGATGCTTCTTTGTTTCCTCTTCTTAACTTGCATTCTTCATTTTGTAATTTAACCTCCTCTTAACTCCCATTTAATGGGTTGTTTAAGGACCTTAATTTCTGATTAATGTTTCATCTTTTGAGCTTCCTTATCTCTTTACTTACCTTGTTGATTATTATATAATCTCTTGGTGAGAATAATCAGAAATATACTCATGCTACATAAAACAAGATTACATCCAAACATATTAAGCTAAACACATTCCTCTCTTTGGACATAAGTTTATATGACTCCAACCCATCTCATTCAAAGTGCCTTTGTATGAGAGTGGTGTGTTAACCTTAGGAAACGTGCCGGCGAATACAATTGAGCACCACGGTTACCCCGTAATTTCGTTTTCAAGTCAGTGATTTGCATCACGACACACCATATTTGTTCCATTGATTATAAGATCAACTTTTCGATCTTATTGTTCTCTTATTTTTGTAGCCTTGAAAACACCTTATTTTACAACAACCTGTAAACTAATATGGATAAGCTATAGGATGGTCCTACCCAACTTGCCTCTAACCTATACCAACATCTAGTTTAAGGAAATTCGTTGCCTCCGATCCCCTACCATTGTCCTCTTGTACAACGAGATATATTAAACAATTTTTTTTTATTTGTTTCTAATTAAATATTAATTGTAACTCTTCTTTATTTGGTAAAAATTTGCTATTATATTATGGGAAATTATCAATGATACCCCCCAAGTTTTGACTTTTATCAATGATACACATCATTAAACTTTCATTATCACCGGTACACCTAAAATTTTCCTTAAATACCTACAGTAACCTTACCGTTAACTAAACGTTAATGAAGCTCTGTTGTCAGCGTTTTAAAGGTTAGGAGGCTAAAAATACTGCATTGCCCCTCTCATTAAATTTCCCTCCAAATTTCCTTTCCATTTTTCCCTCCTTTTTTGTGAAATTTCCCCTACTTATACACCTTCCCTTCCTGTTTGCACTCCCCCTTTCCATTCACGCTCTTCTTTTCCTTTTGCTTTCATGTTTTTTTTCTCAGGAAAATCAATGGCTTCATCTGGCAGGGCTTCATCTTCAAGTAATAGAAATGGAAGAGGTGATTGGTTTAAAGTAATGAATTGCAACTGCCAACCTCCAAGATCTGCAGACATTAGGTTTTCTAACACTACAGCTAATCTTAGAAGGCCTTATTATAAATGCAAGTTATGTGAATTCTTCATGTGGGTGACTGAAGATCAAATTGTAAGGGACATAGGAGGGAGGCAAGGTTCCATGGCTGAAGCAGCGTCTGTATAATCATTAAGGGCATAATTTGCAGAGTTTATGCACAAGACAGATGAATTTGCTGATTTTGTGTATTTGGTTGTGAAATTGGTTGTGGTGATGTATTTGGTGCTGTTGATTGTTGTTTTGAAATAGTTGCCTTTAAGTTGTTGGTTTGAAATAGATGAACTAAGTTATAGCTGGTGTTCGTTTTACTTTGAAATAAATGAAAGTGGTGTATTTTGGTATAATCTTGCAAGTTCTTGACTTAATTGTACTTTTTTTTAAGAGCAAAAATAGTAGCAATTAAGTACTGACACTTATTTCATACAAAAACTCATATATATCAATCTAGTAATTAAGTAATGTTGCATTACCATACAAAAAGTCATAGCAAGTATTGCTGCCAATTTAGTACTAAGTTCAACAATGAAATAAAACAAGTTCAACAGTACTTAAAGCTTATAAAACCTGTTCAAAAACCTACATAAGTTTGTTAAAAGTAAATCAAAACCTACAGAACTACTCATGCAGCTATGATATTAGATGTCGAGGTTGAGATTGTGACAAGTCTTGTGGTTGGGCTTGCCAATTGTGATGATGAGAGCTCTGTTGCATATGCTGCAGCTTTGGACCGCGCTCTAGTTTTCCTTGCAGCATTTGATTGATCCCTCACTCTTGGGTTTTTAACAACCATGGCCTGAACTGACTTAATTTCCTTTCCAGTCAAACCCCCTTTGCAAGTTCTAGCATTATGCCCTAAATTCCCACAGTTGCTGCATTTTATTGTTCTAGACCTCTTCCCTGGTTGGTCTTCACCCTTTTCTCTCTTCCTGTTTCTACTTGGCCTACCAACACCTCTCTTCATCTTTGGGGGATGAATGTGAAGGGGGTGGTTAGTATCAATAAGTGGCCACTGACTTGAATCAGGAACAGGGTTTATAACCTAGTTATAAACTTGCTTGTAGATTTTTGCAGTATACCAGGAGCTTACATAATTGTGAGGATCAACCTTAGCATGGAGCATTGCCCTCACTGCATGTCTGCAGGGGATACCAGAGAGTTGCCAAGCTCCACATGAGAAAATTTTGGTGTTGAGACTTAGAGGAAACTAGGACTTCCCCTCATGTATCTCATACTCTCCTGGACTTGAATGAAAAGCTCTACAAATGGAGGCTGCTTTGCTGATTTCCCTAAACAGCTTTGCAATTTTGGGGCATAAATCATTATCCTTCCAACTTTGTGCTCTCTCACTCCTTGAAGCAATCCTGACCATACAGACTCTTCTAATACCTGCCAATTATGCCAATTACTATTATTAGAACATAAAATCAATTGATCTTTTATGAGAAGTAATAATCAGCCAAATTAGAAGTATCACCTTCAAGCAGGGTTAAGATAGGTCTGCACCTGTCAACACCTAGTGTGGAGTTAAAACTATCAAAAAAATTAGAGGTGTTTGAGTCATTGCACACATTTGGACCGAACTTACGTTTGCTCCATTTTAACAGACCTCCTAAATAAGCAAACCAAGTCATAACATCATCTCCTCCTTTCTTTTGCAACTTTTCCATTGCTTTTCTGAAGGTGAACTGATTTGTTGCATTGCATGCCCTCCAGAACAAAGTATACATCAAAGGACCTGGGAATTCTTTTTTGAAATTCCTGCTCAAATGTCTGCAGCAATACCTCCTTTTTGCATCAGGCCATACTTGTGTCAGAGCAAGATCAACTCCCTGTTGGTGCAAGCCACAAAATACTCTAGGTTTAGTACTAAAAAGTTATGTACAGAAAAGCTAAATTCAACAGGTAAGAAATGTATACCTTTTGTCTGTCAGATATAATTGTCCAATGTTGTCTGCTTGACTATGCTGTGAAGATGCCAGAAGAAATATCCCCAACTTTCTTTGTCTTCAGCTCTCACTATGGCATATGCTATTGGATAAATCTCATTGTTGCCATCTAATGCAACTGCAGACAACAAAATACCACCATAGTTGCCCTTCAAATGTGCCATATCAACCCCAATCAAAGGCCTACAACCTCCTAGAAAACCCTTCCATTGTCCAGCAAAACTTATGAAAATACTTGAGAACATATTGACCCTAAGAATGCTTTCACTCAGTTCCCAAGCTACAAATGCCTTTGACTCGGGGTTAGTGAAGCATATCATGTCAGCATACCTTGGCATAAAAGAGTAAGACTCATCATGACCACCAAACAGTTTTTCAATCACATACCTCTTCAGCTTGTACAATGAAGTTTGTTTCATATATATTCCAAACCTCTGAAAGCGGAGTTCATTCAATGCTTTGCCTGGAATGTCAGGATAAGCCCTAATATCTTCCATCACCTTAGGAGCAGCCCACTTCACAGTACAGATAGGGTAGTAGGTTACCAAACCCCTACAGTTATGAACATCTGGCCATATTTTCTTTATTGCCCATGTCTTACCATCAACTAACCTACTGGCATGTAATCTCCACTCATAACACTGTGCATAACATGTCACAGTGTATCTCTTATTTTCTGAAGCAATAACATGTAAAGAAAAACCTTCCTACACTGCATAATCTTTCAAAGTTTCCCGTAAATGAGCTTTGTCTATGAAAATCATCCAGGGTCTAAGTACAATCTTCCCAAATTTCACCTCTTCATACATTTCACCATGCCCATACAGCTGCTGAAAGTAGTCATCATCATCATCATCATCATCTATAAAACCAGACCAAAAACCCTGCTCCCAATTATCTTCTATGTGGGGAACCTCTCCCATCTCAAACAACTCATCTTCTGGTACATCACCATCAGGGATGACTTCACCATCCGAATCTTCATCAGACACACCACCAATATCATCATAATCCCCATCATCACTGTCATCACAACCCCCATCACCACTAGAGTCACTAACAAAATTGACTCTCCTTCTAGCATTTGGTTCACTGCTTTTCTCAACCTCATTTGGCTTAGCACTGACTTTAACCTTAGCACAAGTCCAAATGCCCTTCCTAATTTGTGTACTCTTAGGAATTTTTCTAGAAAAAAAGCAAAGGGTTAGTGGTTGGATTTGGACCTCTAGTGTTTGGACTAGATGGAAAAATGTCAGTAGGTTGCTTGGTAGTAGTTTGTGCTGGTGAAAACCTAGGGCTTCTTCTAACAGCTAATGTCTTAAAAACAGTGTGTGGTGATATGGGAGATGGGGGTAACTTCTCACAACCAGAACATATGGCTTTTGCCTTACCCTTGCCCTTTGCTGTACCACCAGAAGAACCAGCTACTTCCTTACCCTTACCCTTACCCTTACCCTTACCCATGCCTTTTGTTGTACCATGAAGAACCAACTACTTCCTTACCCTTACCCTTACCTTCACCCTTACCCTTAACCTTCTCCATGTACTTCTCAAACTCCTTCCTACCCTTAGTGTAATCTTTTGCAGACTGGTTAGCACTATTCAGTTCAAACTCCTCATGTAAATAAGTGAAGGTAGCATCTGGGTCATAGTTTAAAATCCTACTGTCAAGCTCTTCTAATGAGGGGTTAACAGGACATTCAGGAGTTGTTGCTTGAGGTGTTGATTGGTATGTCTGTCTCAATCTTCTCCTAGGTTATAGCTTGCTCCTTCCATAATTAGAAGGGTGTGGAAGTGGAGTAAAAAGGTTTGCATCATCAGCAAAAGGGTTTGAAACTTGGTCAAAAGGATTGGCAGCTTGGACATTAAGAGGTGGTGGTACATTTTCAGGTGGTGGTTGATTAAGAGGAGGTGGTACATTTTCAGGTGGTGGTTGATTAAGAGGAGATGGTTCATGTAAAGCTTGGTTGGCTTGTTCAGCAACTATTTTTTTCCCCCTAAACTCAGACACTAAATCATTCATGAAAGTTGAATTTTCAGCAGTCCCAACCAAAATCTCATAAATATCAGCATTAGGGAAAGTCCTAAATATCCTAACTATCCCACCATCATCATCTTAGGCCAGTGTTTGCCTTTATAAGCATAAGCAAAAATAGGGTTCAATAAAACTATTCCCTTTTTTTGTAATCTATCTTCAATTCTATCATCAAATCCATGAGGTTGCAAGTATCAGGATCAACTTCAATGTCAACATTATGCACCTTATACTTAAATCTCAACACAACCTTGTCACTCATTTTGCAAAATCAGATTAAACTAATTTAAACCTAGGCTCAACATGCAAACACAAAAACACGCAAACATGATCATATGGAATTATATATCTAAAAAAATCCAAAATTTAGCACGCAAACATGATCATATGGAAATCGAGAATGATTCTGAGCAAAATCCAACAACAATTACAAATTGTACCCATAACCAACAAATTACACAAGTATACATACATTAACTTAAACATAATAATTTAAACCAAAAAAAACCAAAATTCCAGAGAGAAATAGGATTAATACTGTTTTTTAATCCCAACTTTCACCAATTTATTTTTATTAATCCCAACTTTGGATTATTCCTCAATAATCCCAACTTTAAGGTCGGTTATCATTCTTCAATCCCCAAAACCGGTAACCTGATGAATGGGTAAAAAAAATTAAAAAAAAATTATTTGACACGTGTCACATGTTAATTGCTTCAAAAAATTAAAATTAATAAATTAAATCAAATAAATTAAGAAAAAACAAAAAAAATTCTTTTTCTTTTTTTCTTTTTTAAAAAAAATTCTATTTATTTCTTCTTAAAAAAGTAAATTAAAATAAATTAAATTAAATAAAATAAAATCAAAAAAATCAAGAAAAAGGAAAAAAATAAAAGGAATTTCTGTTTTTTTTTTTTTTAAAAAAAAGAAATTTCTGTTTATTTCTTTTTTAAAAAATAAATTAAAATAAATAAGGTAAAAATAAAAATAAAATCAAAAAAATCAAGAGAAAGGAAAAAAAATAAAAGGGAATTTTTTTAGTTTTTTTCTTTTTTTTAAAAAAAATTGATTCAGTAAAAAAATTATGGACCACTCACGTGACGACACATGTCATATGTTAATTACATCAAAAAATTAAAATAAATAAATTAAATTAAATAAATTAAGAAAAAAAAAACAAACTCCTTTTTCTTTTTTTCTTTTTAAAATTTTTTTTCTGTTTTTTCTTTTTTAAAAAAAAAAAAAATTGGTTCAGAAAAAAAAAAAATTAAAAAAAAAATTCGTTCAGTAAAAAAAAAAAAATTGGACCACTCATGTGGCGACATGTGTCCAGCAACCTACAATAGAAGGTTGTTGACTTTTGTTGACCGGTTTAGGTATGAAAAATGATAACCCACCTTAAAGTTGGGACTATTGAGGAATAATCCAAAGTTGGGATTAATAAAAATAAATTGGTGAAAGTTAGGATTAAAAAACAGTGTTAATCCAGAGAAATAAGCACTAACCTTTTAAAATCCACAAAGTATCGCTAAATCTACAAGGATTTTGCTTTACTCCAGCGTCAATTAGGGTCTTACAGAAGAAGAAGAACAAGGGAGAGAGTAAAGAAGATGAAAGATCAAATTTTTTGTATTTAATGTTGTTGGTTGGGCTTGGAGGGAGGGTTAATGCGTGGGGGGGCATTTTAGTCAAGCCAAGTCAGACCAACACAGAGCCTCATTAACGTTTAGTTAACGGTCAAGGTCACGGTAGGTATTTAGGGAAAAGTTTAGGTGTACCGTTGATAATGAAAGTTTAATGATGTGTATCATTAATAGAAGTCGAAACATGGAGGGTATCATTGATAATTTCCCTTATATTATTATTATTATTGCTCCCATTAACAATTATATGTACCCCAACCAAATATATTAATTTATATTATAAATCCTCACTTTAATCATCCTCGCCTTATATATTTTCTTAAACTGCAAAGCCTTATATTGCATCAATATTATTATAATATAACACTAAAACAGACACCGGGATTGACATGTGTCACTTCTTGGGGGCTTTTTTTCCCTCCAAAATCACCTCTTTTTGTTTTTTCCTCCTTTCTTTCTTTTCTTAGTCAATGTCACTTACTATAATATATACACAAAATATTCACCAAATCATATAATTGTGGTAATTTTGATTCACATACTTTTCACATTTAATATATAATATTTTCCATATATATTACTTTATATCTTATAAATATTATTCAAAACTCCCTACATCAAATTATTAAAAAGCATAATACATCATATTCTTGTAAAAATTTATTAAAAGTATATAACTTTGGACACATGTCAAGTTATCATTAAAAAAAGTTCCCACTAAAACAATATATGATGTCAACTTTATGGTTTTTACTTTTTTATCATTCTACTTAGATTATGTTTTAGAAGTACGTTGTGCAATTTTATTGGGAAAACATGCGTCTTTAATGTTATATAATGTATAATACTTTTATATATTTGCAACACTACTAATCAACTACTCCATATAATTTTTTTCCCCTCAATTTTAGTTTTAATAATTTTTCTTTTATTAGTTCACTAGGTTAGAACCCGTGCGATGTAAGGTTTATATACAATCTATTTTTATAATTATACATTTAAAAAAAAAGATAAATATAAATAAGAATTATGCACCTTGTACCAAAATATTTGTAATTTTAGTTTTAGATTTTCATCAAAATTATGATATAATATCTGTTCAACGTCGCATGATACATATTTCAATGTAGGAGTCCAATTATTAGTGTGCTATTTACAATTGTTTCATTTTTTAAGGATAAATTGATAGGTTGTAGTTGTAATGTAGGAGCTTCTAATATTCAAATTTCAAAATTGTTAAATATGGTAGCTTCACAAAAAAAATAAAAAAAGATGACATCATCCTTGCATTTACGCGATAAAAAATTTATTATGTGAGTGACATATGGACAGTGATGACGACAGCAACGTTTTGTTTTAATAATAGTTAATAGATTTTTCTTATACACATTGCAATAATTGTTTATTCTACGTACACGAGTTCATTATCTCATGTTTATACTACGTCATAAATTAATTACTTGAAAAAATTGTTATTACCTTACATCACACGGGCACTAATCAATCTAGCTTAGTCACTAATGGAAGGGGTAATATGTGCTATACTACTACCCCCCTTCTCATTCTTTCTTTTATTCTTTACGGAGTACATATCAATTGATGTGAGAACCCTTATCAACTCCATCTCCAACTAGTTGATTATTTTTATTTTAAACTCTCTTTTACACACTATGTATTCCAAAAGTCTACAACCCTAATACATACTCTTCATATGAATATCCAATCATAAGAGACAATCATTTTTTTTTTTTTTTTTTTTTTTGAGAAAGATAAGAGACAATCATTTTAGTATGAGAGATAGGGATAAAATAAATTATAAGAAAAAAGTGTTATTAAAAATAAGGAAATTGTGAGTGATATTTGTTCTTGTTTGATACTTTGATATAGATGGGAAATAAGATTGGGATACGACTTAAGAGACAAAGTTGCCTTAATAATCTACTAACACTCTTCCTTTCAAAAAAAATTTGTGTGGATTTGGTCCACAATAATATTATTGTGAACCTAAGGTTTATATGCACGCTACCGACGTTATATTGAATATAGTGACCCTAATTTTAACACAGTAACCTTAATTTTTAACATAGTAATCTTTATTAAAACTAGTGTGACCTTTAATATTATTGTGAACCTCGAGTACGACGTTATGTTGAACATAGTGACCTTTATTATTCATATTGATCAATATACAAAAAACGGTTTTTTCACCATATACCCTGAGTTTTTTTTATTCACTATATACCCCTGAACTTTTTTAAATTCATCATATACTCACAAGTTTCACAAGAATACACCATATATCCTTGTTGACTAATGATTGTTAACCTAATCCGTCATTAGGGTTAATTATGACCAGAAACCACCCTAAATACATTCCCCTACCCCCGAAACCACTCACGTGCCTTTTTTCCACCCCCAAAAACACCCCAAATTTCCTTTTTTCATCCTCAAAATCAGTCATACGAATATGGTTATGGAAATTTGGAATGGTTTCAGGGGTTGGAGAAAGAAGATGAGTGGTTTCGAGGATGGGGGAAAGATTTAAGGTAGTTTCGATGCATAATTAACCAAACTCCACTCATCTTGTTGTCATTAAGGGTATATGGTGAATTTTTGTAACAACTAAGGGTATATGGTAAATTTGAAAACTTTCATGGGTATATGGTGAATAAACAAAAAACTCAGGCGTATATGATGAAAAAACCGTTATAGCCTTTATACAATAACTTTTATTTCAACATAATAATATTTATATTAATATAGTGACCTTTTATTTTTATTAATAAAACAAGCATAGTGTCTATGATATTAGTGATCCACAATAAATTAGTCTATGAAGGGTAAAGTAGTATTTTCCTCCTATTTTCTTACCTTCCCCTCGAGCATTTTCTATTTTGGTGGAAAATATTTTTTTTTTTTTACATATCCCTATCCCCTTTCCCGTCAATTCATCATCCTCAAAACAAACAAATCATTACTTGTATCTCTACCATCTTATCTCTCACATACAGAACACCCTATAATTAGACAATGTTTGTGTTAATTTTAATATGAGGACCATTTTTTCATCAATTCGATAATTTGTTTCTCTTCAATCAAACTTTTTCACTTTGAGGCCAAGAGTGAACAAATTCATTTCTACGAGGTTGGATTTGTGTTAAATGGGTTGAAAATACTTCAAACCAAACCTAAAGCAATTATAGATGGGTTGAATAAAAACTAAAATCTAAAGCAATTATTTATTAGATGGGTTATTCATTTATGCTCTATTCTCTTCATCTTAAAAAATGTTATTCAATAAATTAAAACTCTAATTCAATTTTACTTATCATTAAAAATAATTTAAGTTGTGCAGTTTCAATCAATAAAATTTAGCAACTCCATAGAAGAGTTTACAAAGAAAATAAGTTATATTCATTTTTTTTAAAAACAAATCAATTAATTAATAAAAAGCCATCCGACATCTACAAATGAAAGCTAAATTTACAAATACATAAAATTGAATAATCAAATTAGATTTTCCTTCATCAAAGGTACGATCGTTGAAAAGATCTTGCACTATGCTACATTTCTCGCACACATCGCTGGAATATACAACCTTTTTGGAGAAACGGTCTAACGATTTGTTGTAGTCGTAAGGATGATTTTCATCTGATTCGCTTGAATGCATTTGAAAACTTGACAACCGTTGCGATCCCGAACAAATCTTTACCAACGAACTGACAATAGAGCAAAAGATGATTACCTTTTTGATAAACCCTAACACAGACAAACCCTAAACATAAACAAACAACTAAGAGCTTGTTTGGCATTGCTGTAGTTTTCAGTTTTTTGGTTTTTATTTTTCAAAATCATATGATATGATATGATATATATATATATATATATATATATATATATATATATATATATATATATATATATATATATATAATGAATCAAAAATTAGTCAAACATATTAAAATCATGATAATTTTGAAAATTGACAACAAAAAGTGAAAACACCTTTTTCTTGTTTCCTAGTTTTAGTTTTTTGTTTTCAAAAAAACAGAAAATTAAAAACAAAAAACTATGCCAAATAAGCCCCTAATAACAAAAACTAATGACTCCACCATAGGCAGACACCACCATAGGGAGACAGACGAATATCTACACTACTCGTGTAGATTTATTGAAACGTAAATTGCAAAACTAAAGAAAATTAAGGAAAAAGGGGAGAAATTAGACTATTTTTGGCCTAAACAACCAAAATTTTGGAGAAGCCCTAGAAGAGAGGAGGAGAGAAGAGGAGTCTTTTGCTGTTATTTTTTTTTTTTTAAGTTTTATTCAGTTTATGTTACTTTTATTTAGTAAAATAGATTTTAATTAGTAGGTAAAATTCTATAAAAAATAATTAAAGTTTAGTAAAAAAAAAAAAAAATAAATTAATTTCAGCAAATGTTGAATAGAAATAGAACAAGGCCTTAACCCGCTTAACCCATACATTTATCTATTTCTTATATCATTATTATATAAAAAAAAAAAAATCAATTAAATTTCAACATGATAAATAAAAAAATCAGATCACTAAAAATAGAGATAGTAGCCAAGTGATTAGTAATAGTATAACTGGATGTTAGCTTTAGGGAGCTAATTACACCTACATATAACTAATAATTTCTAATGATATAAATTCAGAAAATGAATTCAGAAAATCCTTTTAATTCAGAAAATGAATCTGAATGAGTGAATGCACTGCATAAACATTGGACATTTTTTTGTTATAAAACTATTTCTATTTTGCTACGTTTTTTATAAGCAAATAATAGAAGAAGGTCATAAATTCCGGAGGAGCATAAAGTAAGAGTATGTGATAATTATACAAGGAGAAAATAAATATAGATGCCAAAAAGATAATGAATAGTACAAGTGCATGTGTATTTAACCTCCAATTTGTTATGAACCAATGCTTTTGCTATTGCCCAATATATGATTGTCCTTTGGAAAAGGAGATTCCTAGGAACAATAGTCTGTTAATCCTATTGTTTCCATTTATCCGATAGATTAAGAACGAACGTACGTACTTTCTTTGCTTTGTATTATTGATTGCACCAATGAAGTGACCTAAGGAAGGTTTTAGGCCGTTAGAAGGGTTTTGGGGGTAAATAGAGAGTTTTGACAAAACTAAAACCTTTAACCAAAGTTTTTGGTTGAGATAATTTGAGTCCAGCATACTTATTTTGAAAAAGCTATTACTAAGCTTTTTAATTTGGTGTGAGAGATGGGTGAAGATAAATGACTGTTCTATCCTCAATTGGTCAGATCAATGTTTAACTTATGTAATTTGAATTGTTAATTTACATCGATTACCCTATTTTCCATGAATAAATGAAAATTTCTAAGATCTATTAAAGCGACCTAAATAGGCTATTACTTGGGCAACAAGTCATTGAATTTCATTTAATTTTGGAGACCGATATTTCAAAGTTCAACTGGTGGATTATATTATATACTTGTTGGATGTCACAAATAACAATAGTGCAGAAGTGGAGTAATCTCAAGCCACACACAATATTACCGATAAATAACTCATTAAACCATATATAGTCACATATATATAAATAAAAATTGTTTTACTAATGTAACATTTTAGTAAAGTCATTGTGAATTATGTAATGCTCTTGAATTCTTCTCCACTTAAATGTATTATACTGGAAATGGCCCGGTGTAATTTGTTAAATTAGCCCTAAAGTCATTTTTTGAACGAAAATATTTTACGAAATTAAAAATTTTGTGATAAAATTGAAGAATAGATTATTTAATAACAATTTTCTCTTTATTTTTTGTATAAGTAAATTTCAAAAACTGGGGCGCTTCTATAGTAGTTTTACTTAGGGATATTATGCGATCGATCACCCTGAACATGTTCAGAACCACCCCTGCGATTTGGCAAAAATAATTTACGTAGTATATTGGTGCAAAAAGCAAACAAGTTGTCACAGAACTCAATAACTCGAGAAGGCTGAAATTGCATGAGAGAGCATGCATGCATGAAAGATGGTAATTAAAAAAAACATGTGCTCAAATTTGACATTACGATTTGCCGATAGCGACCGACCCTAAGATCATCACATGTAGATGTAGGGAATGCTTAAATCTATGTCCTAAGAAACATTGTTTATGCAAACAATCCGTAGTTTCGCTATTTCAATTATTATGATATAATAACATATACATAGCATAAGTAAATTTTTTAAATTGTAATTAATAAGGTGTAAGATAAATTACAAGAGCATGTAAATTTTTATTAATTGTAATACTTCGTATGTAGTTAGATACATTCAACAAAGTATGTAAGAGGGGTGAAATATTAATGAACCAATTTAACCAAAAGTTTAAGCCGATAGTTGAAGCTTATAATTGGTTTATGTATTCTATCACGTTCCCTCACATGAGAGTCTGTTGGGCTTGATATGTAGATGCAGCATGGATCTCGTCATACCCAACGCTTAATATTTCCACTTTGAAATTAAAGGAGGAGTGGATGAGATTCGAACCCTGACCTTTGTGTCACGTTAGATCTGATACCATGTTAATTAACAACCTCAATCAAAAGCTTAAACCGATGGTTGAAGCCTATGCTTGATTTATTATCATAAAATGATTAAGAAAGTATGTCTAAATTAGAATAAAGTTAGAAAGAACATAAAATGATGGCAATTAAAATATACGAGTGAGTCGAGGAAAGAAGAACAAATGAAGTATAACGCTATTGTCGTACATATCTAACCATCATACTTGGTAGATATTCAATGATTATTTATTTTTAGTGTGTGATGTATGCTCTATAATTTTAGGAGTGATTTAGACTGCGTTCTCTTCATCAGAAATAGAAATAATTGAAACTTATCAGTCGTAATTTTGTCTTAAGCTAGTATGTGATTGGATTGAACTAGACTCAATTAACCCTGCCTTTTTAAGGAGAACAAATTCTTAATAGCATGAAACACATCAACATTTCAATTAATCTGTATTGCTTGGGTTATGAGAGGCCTTTTAAACAAACCAAAGCCTATAAACATGATGAGTAAATGACATATATAAACCAAACACCACTCGAACCGAAGACATGCAATGCAAACAACCCATTTTTGCTTGTCCCAATTAACTTGAGAAAAAACAGTTGCGTAAGACCGCATCATCATCATAAGACCTCTTTTTTAAGTCAGTGCAAGCATAATGGTAAGACAGCCTTATTTTAAAATTTGTATCAACTACTTGAATCCCTCCTTCCCTCTTTCATAAAGGATCTCTATAAACTACTTCCTCTGTCCCTTTATTTTTGCCCCATATGACTTTGTGCGGTCTTTAAGACACGCATTAAAACGTTTATTTCTCTATTTTCATACGCGTAACAATTATAAAAAGTTAATATTAATTAAATTTACAATGAAACGAACAAAACAAAATCTCACATGATTATATTTCCTTTTGTAGATCAACGAGAATTTATAGTCAAAATTTATAAAATTTGATCTATATTTTGACAATGGGGCAAAAAAAATAGAGACGGAAGAAGTACTTTTTAAAACACTAGAAACTTGACCAAAATTTAACCTAACCTAAAATTGCTTTAACATATTCAGCGTTTATTATGAGTAATGTTTGAAACTTTCTTTATATAAGCTTTATTATTTCCTGTTCAAATATTCTTCAATTCTAACAAAGATCTTTAATAAATTCCATCTTTTTTTTTTTGGGGAGTTCATAGTATAGCATTACTGATCAAGAGAAATTATTACTCTGTCTAACTTTTAAGCAACACCTAAAAAACAAGGCACACTAAAATTAGGCCATAGCATCATGCAACTAACCTAAGTTTAATAGACCTTGCACAATTGCACTTCTCATATATATATATGTTTCTCTATCCTTCTTATACCAAATTCATCAAATCATTTTATTTTATACTTCCTCTATTCTAGTAATACTACAACATCTGGAATTTTACACTATTTGTCACGCTTATTTGACCACATATTAAGATTTATACGTTAAGTAAAATATAGTCATATGGGGTTTTTTTTAGATTTGTCTCATAAAATACTTTTACAATATCAATTTTTTTTATAATATATACTCTTATATAATTATAGATATTTACTCCCTCCGTCCCATAATACTTGGGACGTTGGGGTAGACATATAGTTTAAGAAAACTACAAGTTGGTCTATTTAAAACATTTGTTTATTGTATAAAAGATTCTCTTTTGTATTTTTATATTACAAGAAAACAACAAGTGAGGTAAAACTGAGGTAGGTGAGGAGAGAGAAAATATGGGAAAATATTTTTTATTAGTGATCCTATTCTATATTTAGTAATGTGTCAATTATTGTGGGACGGACGAAAATGGATACTGTGTCACGTATTATGGGACGGAGGGAGTAGCATATAAAATGTGCTTTGAAATGCGTAATTTCATCCTTATTGCAATATTTGTGGAACAGAGGAAGTAGGTTCTATGAAAATTAAGAATCAATTTACTCTTTCAAATTGATTTAATTTAATTTAAGTTAAGTGTATAAAATAATAAAAATAAGAGCCAAAATTTAGGAGAATCTAATCCAAGAAATAGTGGAGGTCGGTAAAAGCCATGTGAAGATGTTTAAAAAGGATATTATAGAGAGCATCCAATTTGAACCTAAATACTAAAGAGAGAGAATCCAATCCCATTTCTCTAATGATAGATAGAGATGATAAAAAGTCATGAGAATGTATGATTGCTTGTAACACCCCCATTTTCCAACCCACCAATATGGAGGAAGACAAGCCAAGGCAAGGAATGAAAAATGGAATTGAAGGGAGTAATCTAGTCAAAAGAAAAACGAATTGCTAATGTCCTCTTTTTTAAAAGTAATGCAAATATATAATCGATCATTATTTTACTTAAATTGACAAAATTATATTATTGATAGTATAATTTAAATTTAAAACATGATAATCAAATTCAAATAGTATAACTATATTCCTTTTTTTAGAAAAAAAAAAAAAAAATTAACTTTCAGTGTTACTCATTTTAACATGTTGATTAAGAATTTGAGATTTTCATAGATTTATCATGATGCAATAAGATTTGACAACATTTTCAATATATTACAGTATCTTCCAAATGAAAAGTTGGAGAGTTTGATTCTCAATTTCTCATCTACCAGTTGTGAATTTGTGATGATCCTTTAGTTAAAAAATGTTAGGAAAAGCTATGAAACAATCCAACATATTCTAAAAGATATTAATAACCCCTCTTCCCCCTTTCTCTCTATGTTGTTTAGAGAGAATTAGCTGAGGAGGGAAATGAAAAACACAGGATTTAGTCACGATTTCCAAAATTCACCTCTAATACTTTGACCAATTAAGATAATTAACATTCACTAATTGAAACTCTCTTGCGCGCAAAAAACCTTAACCACCAAAGATGGCTTTCATACATTGTCATTCAATTTTAATGATGATATGAGCTTTTCATAACTAAGTATTTATATAGGGTGCTACCTCCCTTGGTCCCTTCCATTTGCGGTAGTCTCTATTTTTGTGATTTCTGTCTTGTTCAACTATTCAATTCTTCACTGAGAGTAGTAAGGCAAGTTATGTGGCCTTCATTTTCCTTTCAAGTCATTCATGTCCCACCACTAACTCCTTTTCACATTCCACACTATTTGATTTTTATGTAGTGAATTTCAAATCAATGGCTCTTCCTAGGCAAAACACTCTACTTGCTCTTTTAGACCTTCAAGAGCTATTGATTACCAATACCAAATTTAGCTACACTTCTTACAATATGTTCATGTCTCATTGGATTTGAGAAACTTTTTTCCCATACTAAAAAATCAATTAATAATATCCCAAATTAAACAAGTTTAGGGAATTTTTTTTAGTGGTAGATAATCTATTTTATTAGTCCTATCATTACTTTATTATACCCAAGCAATGCAACAACGATTGTGAAGCTACACATTTACACATTTATTTTTCTAAAGACGTACCATTTACATATTTATTTGTTAAGGTAGTAGGGCAATAGTCGTGGCCGGTAATATAACTTTTTTTTTTTTTTTTTTACCGGTTGATCTAGATTTAGGTTTACCCGAGGCGTATTTTTACCCGATTTATCAATTTTATGAAAGTTTTAGTCAGCAAAAATGATTAAACGAGTAAAATACCCTTGGGTACACCTAACTTAAACTTAAGATGTACCCGAGTACAAGATTAAATTCTATACCATGGGAGGTGGTGTTTAAATATGGTCCAATTTCATTATTGTGATTCTCTATGTAGGGGAATCATGGAACCTTTTAGCAAAATGGGAATCAACTTGCCAATTTTGTGGTAAACTTCTTACAACAAAAGTGATGAAGAGGATATCAAAAGCAAAAGAAGCAAAAGGCCAAAACAATGGAATAAGCCTTTTTCCTCTAACCCGTATTCTCAGCCTCAATCAAAGGGCCCATAACTAGCTCTTTACTCACCTTTAACAATATGCTTTGATATCCCAAGGCACTGGGGAAATCTGAGGAAAAGAATATAGTCTACAATAGTACCATTGTAGCTTTTGCAACAGAGAATGGATAAAACAGGCTGATGGAAGAACACAAAGACGGCGAACCTTTTATCAGTCGGCAAAACCGTGAACAAGCATGTAAGGTTCATACCAGATTCAAGTAATATCACACATGGAATGATTTTAAGCATTAAACCCTTTAATTAATGACTACAAGATCCGCAGTCACTCATTGTATAAGAAGCCTAAAGTTTGTATGAGTGCTCAAAAATCAACAAGGGATTTACATCTAAAATGTTCAAAAGAAAACCCTCAGCTTATATAAAACTCCAGGACGTGCATGGGATGCATACCATACTCATGCCTCAACCATTGGTTCGGGCTCTGATGACTCTGCCTGGGACCGATCTGGCCGGACAGAATTGAAAAGTATGTCTTTAATGACCTGTGAGAGGGAAACAAGAGCCATAAAGTAATAGGTGAGTGAATCCAGATTTAAAACATTGGCCATCACATGACTAGAGATACACTAGTGGAAAGCTATAAGCACTAGTGCATCACAAACAAAATTAGCCATATACCTGCGACATCAGACCATGAACTTGTTCAACCGTTATCTTTGTACTGTCACGAGTAATCTTGGCAAGTGCCGGCTCTTCCTGCAATTAAAGTAAAAAAAAATGTAATTCAGATCATATCTGATGGAGAAAGTAAGCAATGTTGGCCATAATTGCAGACATCCTACTATATAGGCTAAAGATTGCAGCAGTACAAAGAACAAACTTTCTCGTCTTCTGAAGATAACTAGATCATCCCAATGACGTTAGAGAAAACAAACTTTCTCCATCTTTTAATGAAAACTAGATCATCCCAATGAAGTTAGAGAAAACAAAGTTTCTCATCTTTTAATGATAACTAGATCATCCCATTTAAGTTACAGAATTGTTGTCAAAAAAAAAAAAAAAAAAAAAAAAAAAAAAAAAGTTACAGAATAAAACTTTCTAAATCATTTGGAGATAACTAGATCATCCCTTTGAAGATAGAGAAACTAGTGTTAGAGAGCCCATAACTGATAAATTTCAAGCTCTACTTGACATAGCAAGAATGGCATTCAGTGAGATACATATAAAGCTCCACATACATCCAAACAAAGGGAACATGTTAGCAGGGTTGCAGATTCAAGATTGAAATACTACATAAAATCCAAGAAATTAATGCAGATTGACCTAGACTTCAGGTTAGCACAAACATTAAAGAGACCAAATGGCGTAACATAAGGATGCACAATGGCGTAACATAAGGATGCATTTTTGCAGCTCTTAATAGAGGGGGATGCATGTGAGTATTGTAGTGTTTGTCATCAGGCTGATCAAATAAAAGTGCCTACAGCTTTTATATTCTGCTGGAGCATAAAGCAAAAGACATGAGCATCAGGAGTAGCTGGTTATTATACTCAATGCAAATCTGCTTTTCCAAAGAGAGAACTGGTGAAAGAAAGAGAGAAACATATATGATCAAGGCAATTTCTTTTAAAGGTGAAAGAAACCTACAAACACCACACAATTTCTGGTAAGACTTCAGAAACTTTATGCCAGAATCAGCTAGTTGAGTGAAAAATTAGAACATCTCGAGGAAAAATGCCAAAGAGAGATAAAGAGAATAATGAATCCACAAGCAATTCTCTTAACCTAAATTTACAAGAAGACCAATGTGAAGCTTCTCATGAATATCTATAACAGCCTTTATATTCTCAGTTAGCCCATCCCATTCAAAGATCTAAGCCTTTAGGTAATCAAACCACCAGGCAACCTACAGGTTATAAGACCAACCTTAGAAAAACCTTGCTAAGCCAAAAAACAATGGGTGGACAAAAGGCTTAATTGTGTTATAACCAAGACTTCAGTATTCCGATTCACTTCTAGTCCATCCCTATTTCCTATGTAAATCATCAAGTCATCTCATAAACCCACACTGATGATTGAATGTGACATAAATTAATAGTCCTAAACTCAAAACTTCAAACATTAAGATTCCAAGTTTACCATGTGAAAATCCAAGACTCCTCATTCCCAAACTTGTTACTCGGACCCTTCACCTCAAATACCATGCTGGATCAGAAGATCCTCAACACCCCAACATCGATATGGACACTTAACGGTTCAATCTGGAATTGCTAGGTCTAACACTTAGGTGGGTATGCAGTCATACCTTTGCCATCAAATTTTGAATGAGCATCAAATGTTCAAATTCACACAATTAACTGTTCACTGGCCTTTTTTTTATTATTATTTTTTTAAAGTCAAGGACAAAACAGACTATCAAATCCATCAGCTTAATTACTTGGCACTATTTCATCAAGTGAGATGACAAACGTATTGTCAAGGAAAGCAAGGGAAAAAGAAAAAAAAAAAGATAGCAAAAACAAGCATGACCTTATATTTCTGAAACCATCTGTACATTTCAGGAAATAAGGTGACAAAGTAGATATTGTGTGAAGATGATACATTCTATGAAAGAGTATTTAATTAATCTAATGTAAGCATACATTTATGCAAGAGTTAGTTGAACCAAGCAGGCTGCAAGTCATGATGACCTCCACTGAGCATCAAAATATAGAAATGGTAGAGTGCAGCAATGGAAAAAATACATCAAGTATGTTAAATTCCGTTAAAGAAAATCCGGTTCAAACCTAGCCATTCTAAGCTTCATAATCTTTTTGGTGTAACTATTCTAAACCTACACAGTCCACAGAGAAAAAGTGCAAGAGAAAGAAGCAGAAAAATAGCCATACGGCATTGGTCTTCTAAAGCTAAAGCAAGAAGGGCTAACCATAACTAATCTAGAGAAAACAGCATTCCCTATTAAAAAAAAACTACAGTAAATCTAATTTATGTATGTGCTGAAAATTACTACCTGTAAAACAGATCACAGCAAAAAGGAAAAACCACACTGCCAAAAGTATCACGCAGACTGCTGAACCAACACGTATCCAAAACACTCAAAAACGTATTTACTTTCAGTATGGGACATACCATTAACAAATTAGGTATAAGCAAGTTAAAACGTATTTACTTTCAGTATGGGACATACCATTAACAAATTAGGTATAAGCAAGTTGAAATTTCTCAAGCTTTTAGAAAAAAAAAAAAACTCCAATTCCGCCACAAATTCAATCCCACCCCTCCCCCCTTTCTATTATACCTGGATGGAACCTAAAATCCAAAGCACTTCAAGTATCATTGATTGAGATGACTTGTAAGGCTAAGGGACAGAAGGAAGAACTAACATTTATTGCACATTACTTCCAGAAAAAAACATAGAAGAGACAAGACTAACTACTTAGAGTTTTTACTAATTTTACAAATCAATAAGTCACTTTAGTGTTGCATATTCTTTAAAATTGTGAGTTGATGTACATGTGCAGCATCATATACCTGTTCTTTGATCAATGTGTACTTCTATAGCCACTGTAAAAGACGAATGCTCTTAGCAATAATGGACACCTAAGCCAAGACTAAAGACCACCCACCCCCCCACCCCTCCCCCAAAAAAAAAAAAAAAAAAAAAAAAACGTTGAAAGCAGTAAAACAGATGGAAATTTAAAAAAGTAGAGAAACCATGTAGATAAACCAAGCAATTCAATCAATTATCTGCAGGAAAAAAAACATAAAAAAATTCACTCCAGCTGCTGACCTCTCTCTTTCTTTGAGAAGTGATTATAGACCCAAATCGTGTATGGCCCATTTGATTCTCAGCCTGCTCCAACTTCTCAGCTGCACAATCATGAAGTTACTGATTATGAAGTGAAAAGCAAGTGGTAAGGTTCAGATATCATACTATCAAAGAAAATGGCAAAAGGAAGCTACTTATTCAGATGCTCAACAACTTCAATTCTGGTTTTTACTTGAAACAAAATTAATGATCAGAACAATAATCTAAGCTAGATAGATTACCTAGATCTGAGATTTGCCCAGCAACATAGTCTCCATTTCCCAGCAAAGGAGATGAGGAAAGAGTATTCACCCAATATTTATTCCACAGAAGATCCAACAGATGGCAATCAAGTGAAGACTTAAAATATGTGATGTCCAGTGAGTAGTACTGCCAAGTAGGAAAAATACAAAATGAGGAAGAGGAAATCAAGCACCCAATAATATCAAAAGTTGCAGCAAAGCAGCAGAGGCTTGTAAGAGACCTGTCTACAGTGTACTCCAAAGTCTTCAATCTTGTTTAATGGAATTGTCTGATACTCTGAGATAGGGTCGTCTGGTGGCTTGTATCCTTCTGGATATGTCCTGAAAGCACCAATTTCAACTTTTCCAGCAGAAACAGTCCTAGTTGGATCAATAACAACAGCCAGAAAGGGCTCCTGGAATTGTTGATTGAGCATTTGTGTTGAAACATCAATACCCGAAAGCCAGCAACCATAACCAGGATGAGAGTGGTACCAACCAACCACATTTTCCAGACGTCCTGCCTAAACAACCAATGTTTGCATGAGCATCACTGACTCAGTAGCAGCAGCAGACATAATAATGGCACGAAACTTTAGGGTCCAACAAAGAAAAGGGTTGATTGTCGTTTTGAATTTTGACCAAGAATATGCTTAATTAAATGATTTAGTGTGAAATAGAAATAAATAGATTAACAAATAGCCAAGAAAGAGTATAATGATAACACTTTCTCTTATATAAAGTTAAAGTTAATAACATTGATATACGTAGTATAAAAGAAGAGCAAGCCATCCAAAATTTTCAAGAACAAGGCATATAGCAACCACCCATTAATATAAGAAACTAGGAGGACAAATGTGCAAAAATTTTAAAGCAATGTGTTGCACAAAGAAATCACATAGAATGAACATCACGTAATTTGATGATAATTAGACCATGTTCTTTTCAACTTTTTATGTTAAAACTTACCGTATTTGAAAATTATTTGATCTTATCTAAACTTAATTGTCTTGGTAAAAAACTTACATTGAATTTTTTGTCTTCGTGTGTGTAATTGCCTGGTAAAAACTTATTTTGTCTATAATTATGTGAACTTATTTTGACTGAAATAATTTTGTCTGAATTTCTTTGAGCTTTTGTCTGAACTAATTTGAACTTATATTGTCTGAATTACAGTGAATCAAAATAAGATTAGCAGAATGGGGACTTATTGAAGAAATTGTGTAGCTTCTAGATAATACAATTAAGCACCTAAGAGAAAACAAATACTGTAGTTGATTAGAGAAAATAAGTTAACTCAATGCAAATGCACATCTGTAGACTGTAGTGCTACAATAAGTAAAATGAACCAAATTAAGAAAACAGAAGTTGTTCCTTCAACAACACCAACAACAAAAAATAAAATAAAATTAATCCACTCTCAAAACAGCTAGCATCAATGTAAATGCCAAAACTAATTCTCATTCAACAACACATCACAACATTTACTGATTACTATGGCCACTCTTCATTAGCATCCTGCTCACAGCTGCCAAAATACTCCTCTCCCTTCTACCACCGCCCTAATTCCTTATTCAAAAGAAATGTCAATATATTTCGATAAGAATTCACTAAAAGACTAGAAATCTGCACTAGCTAAGTGAAACAAATGTGTCTACTCTTGTGAGGTGAACCAGAGTAATCCTTCTCCCCTTCAAACCAATTAATCACATGAATTATGTTCACACAGACAAAACCGTAACCCATTAATCGCATAAAAATTGCAACCAAATAGACAACAAATTACTCAAAACTCAAAACTACATCATTTTACTGAAAACCACAAAAACCTTTCAAATTACCCTCAAGTATCATAAATTGAAATCAAAAGAAAGAACTCAAGTCCAGGATTCAATGCTTTTGCAAAATCAAACATCAGATTCTCCAAACCCTTGATCAATGAGCAACAAAATACTAGGGTTCTATCAACATCAAAATTATATTCACAACAAAAACACAGAAATTCCCTTAAAACAAAAACATCACATCATTTACTATGACCACTCTTCATCATAATCCTTCTCACAGCTGCCAATATACTCCTCTCCCTTCTACCATCCCCCTACTTTCCTATTCAAAAGAAATATCAACATACTTCCGATAAAATTCGTTAAAATGCTGAAAGCCTAAAAAAACAGAGAGTGTACCACATAAGTGCAACGAAAGTGTCAACTCTTTCGAGGTGAACCACTTCTCCCCTTCAAACCAATTCATCGCATGAATTACATTCCCACACAAAGACAAAACTGTAACCCATTATTCCCATAAAAATTGCAACCAAATAGACAACAAATCACTCAAACGTCAAAGCTTCATACTACTACATTATACAGAAAACCTCAAAAACCTTCAAATTACCCCCAAGAATCATAAATTGAAATCAAAATAAAGAACTCAAGTCTAGGGTTCAACACTTTCGCAAAATCAAACATCAAATTAGGGTTTTTTTACCCAGTCCCCAAAACCCCTGATCAATGAGCAATAAAAATTAGGGTTCAATCAATAGCAAGATTAATTTCACATCGAAAACACAGAAAATTTCACCTTTCATTAAATAAAAATAAAAAAATAAAAAATAAAAAAACACCAGAAAACAGGAAATTCAAAACAATGATCAAACCCTTCTTCCCCAAAAATCAATAAACCCTAAAAACAACCGCATCAAAATTAACTCTTCCTTCCAATAAAAATAAAAATCAAATTCAAAATTAGGGTAAAATACCTGCTTATTAGTCTGAGAATATTCAACCATATACTCATAAGCATCAGCTTGAGCATTAACCCTAGTTTCAGTACCTTCAACAGGCAAAGCAAAAGCATCCAAAACAATAATCGCATCACCATCAGTTTTCCCCTGCATCAACCCCATAACTTCAATCGTACCCCCAGAACGAGCGTGAACCACCATCTTCAACAACGCGAGCGCCGAGATCTTAACCCGTTTAAAGTAATGCGGGTCATTAACCCATGGTTTTTCCTGCTGGAATTTGGTCTGTGCTGCTTCGTCGTAGAAGAAAATGGCGTCGGGAGCGTCGGAAGTTGCGGTGGTGGAAGATGAGGAAGATGGGGTTGGTTCTGTTGGGATTGTTGTTGGGGTTGTAGCGGTGGGGTCGGTTGTTTCGAGGGTTTGGATGTTGTTCTCTAATTCCCATCTTTGTTTCGCCATTGCAATGGAGTTTGGGTCCATTGTTGAGGAGAAAGAGAGAGAAGACGAAGGAGGTGAAGAGAGTAATAGAAAGTTGTAATACAGACTGTAGTTTGTTTGTTTTATGATGGGCTTAAAGTTTAAACCTTTTGGTTTATTCAATTCAATTTGAAATGGAGTGGAGGTAGATTTTGGGCTAGTTCCATGAACGATTTTCATAGAAAATGCTTAAATGATTTGTATATCATATTGGTTTATAATGGGTGTTGTTAACGTCGTTCGCAAATTATAAGGTGACGCTTGCATTTTTCACTTGAATTTTCTTATTTGCCCCTCGTATATAAATACTCGTGAAACTAACTTACGAAACTTACAAGTCATTTCACAACCAACATAATCTCTCTCTAAAATTTTTTCACTCTGAAGAAAAAAAAAATGTCAGAAATTCAAAAAAAAATAAATCAAAAAATTTTTTGAAAAAAAAACCCCAACATTTGAAAATCACACAAAGACCAACGAACACCACCCATCCAAGGTTGAATTCGGCTATGGCGGATCGGCGACACATAAGGCTGACATACGGTGGTCGTGGGGGCGGCATCAGTGGCGGCGAGCAGGTATGGTTGTGGTTTAAGTGTTTATGAATTTGAAAAAAAAAAAAAAAAAAATTTCCTGCACACTTCCGCCTGAAAAATCCGGAAGTTCCCCCAGACTTCCGGATTTTTCAGGCGGAAGTCTAGGTTTCCGATTTTTTTTTTTTTTTTTTTTTTTGTTTGTCGTGATTATTTTTTTTTTTGAGTAATATGATTTTTTTTTTTATTGTTATTATTATGTATTATTGTTATGTATATGTTTTTTTTATTAATTTTGGAATTTTTTTTTCCTCGTGATTATTGATATGTAATTTTTTTTGACTAATATAATTTTTTTTATTATTGTTATTGTTATGTATAATTGATATGTATTATGTTTTTTATTAATTTTGGAATTTTTTTTTCCTCGTGATTATTGATATGTATAATTTTTTTTGACTAATATAACTTTATTTTTTTTATTGTTATTGTTATGTATAATTTGATATGTATTATGTTTTTTTATTAATTTTGGAATTTTTTTTTTCCTCGTGATTATTGATATGTATTTTTTTTTTTTGACTAATATAATTTTTTTTTATTGTTATTGTTATGTATTGTTGTTATGTAATTTTTTCGTGATTAAAAATTTTATAATAAATTGATTGAAATTATTATTGTTGTTGTTATTACCATTGTTATTATTGTTGTTGTTGTGTTGTAATGTTGCCGATTTTGTGGTTTATTATTGTTTTGATTTGGTTTACTATTGTTTTCAAATTATTAGTAGTTATTACAATAAATGAAGTCAAGGAATTTATTACCTATTTTCACTCTCTGTATTCTCCTCAGTTTTCAGTCTTTTCAGTCGGAGATGCGGGCAGGATGCTACTGTACCAGTAGTGGAGTGGCTTGAATAAAATCCTTTGTCTAGAGAGGGTGTAGCTCCCTAGTAATGTTGTTATTATTGTTTTTTTGATTTGGTTTATTATTGTTTTGAAATTATTTTTTTGAATTTGAATATTTGTTGTTCAACTTTAATATCATCGTTATATTTGTAATTATTACTGATATTTGATTTTGTATTTATTTAATGTAGATTGAGGGTTCGGGTCCTCGTCATACAGTATCAAGACGTTTGAATGCGTCTATTAGGAGGGAGTCGGTCGTTCGGTAAATACGGGGGCACCGTATCATCATGACCAACAATATGGGTCTGCTGGTACTTGGTCGGGAGAGCATCAGTCGCAAGGGAGCCCCCCATGTACTCGTCGGGCCAAGTGCCGACATCTGACGAAGAGGATGATAATAATAATCATAACAAAAAAAATAATAATCATAATAATAAATATATTAATCATAATCAATAAATACAGAAAAGTCCAAACAACGAACCTGTCGAAGATTCAAACCACATCTTCACGGCCGAATGTTGGCTCTCAACTCTACAAGTGCTGGTGTTGCCGAAATGCAGAACTTGGTTTGTCCAAAATGTCACAAACTTGGTTTTATGACAAAGCCGTATTCTCTCTACATATTGTATCACCGCTGGATAACTTGCCCACCGATCTTTCATTGTTTGTACAGCAGCATTATAATCCTCCTCGGTTGCAGCAACCATGATACGTTTCCATTTCCCGTTTTTGAAACTCGCACCGATCTTCTTGTTTTTGA
Source organism: Chenopodium berlandieri (assembly GCA_034703905.1). NCBI lineage: Eukaryota > Viridiplantae > Streptophyta > Magnoliopsida > Caryophyllales > Amaranthaceae > Chenopodium > Chenopodium berlandieri. The sequence goes on along the minus strand of CM068279.1, from coordinate 39,301,568 downwards.
ACATATCAGTGACCCGAGCCTCCACATCTTTATTAATGTGCCATCGACAAAGTAAGTGCGGGGTCCCTAGAAACACTTCTCTCAATGCCGCACATAGCCCAAGCTCACAGTCTGTCAAAAAAACCGACGGTTCCTTATCATACCCAATCAAGTCTCTCAGTCTCTGCAAAACCCATCGATAGCTTGCCATGCACTCGTTGCGCATGAACACGTAACTATCGAGCAAATTCTGATTTGTCGGTGTCACACCTACTATCTCAAATAACGGCATCCCGTATCGGTTGGTCTTGTAAGTGGAATTCATACCAATCACATACGGGTACGTCCGTAGTATGTCTATCGTGACTGGGTGCACCATAAAGACGTGCTGTAAAATGCCTAGATCATCAGACATGACCCAATACAGATACTGACTCTGTCTCGCCAAATGTAGAGATTGCTAAACTACTCCTCTCCCATCAGACATCTCCGTTCTCAAGTCATTCCGGCAGTTGTAGATGTGTCTGATATTTGGATGATCATCAGGAAATTGCTCAGCAATAGTCGCCATGATGTTATGCGGTGCAACCTTAGACTTCGTCATGTCATGCACAACCTTCTTCGCATCCGGGCTCAACCCACTAATTTTACGATGCCCCTCCTGATACACAATCATTGGATGGTTATGGGTCCCAGTTGCATCATTTTTTAGCCCGGATCTTCCAACTATCGGTGACGAACTCGTAATATATCTTGATGTAGAAAGGACAACCATTGGCTTTAGTTTTAGTGTCCTTCCGAATTGCGTTCTCAAGATCTCTCGGCTTGCTCCTACGTCCCCGATCACATCTCAAATACCGATACGGCCTACCATCCCTGGTTTTGTTGTAAGACGATTTGTCCAAAATAAATCCCAGATTTATGGCAACAGCATCCGCCCATTGAACTGCATCATCAAACGTTGGAAAAAACGTATCTGTGACAAAATTCGCACTGTAATTCACATCGTCACCGCCTTCTTCAAACTCTGAATCCTTTAAAAATACAAGACAAAACAAAAAACACGCCAATATTAGTATTTTACTTATAATAATAATAACACCAATATTTTTAAAAGAACAACAACAACAACAACAACAACAACAACAACAACAATAATAATAATAATATCATAACATTAACTAATATTAACTAACATCAACTAACACTAACATTAACTAATATCACAATATTAACTAACATAAACTAACACTAACATTGACTAATATTAACTCATTAACATAAACTAATACTTACAAAAATAACTAACAATAACAATAACAATAATGACAATATTAATAACAATTACATAAACTAATACTAACAAAAATAACTAATAATAACAATAACAACAACAACAATAACAACAACAACAACAACAACAACAACAACAACAACAACAACAACAACAACAACAACAACAACAACAACAACAATCATCATAACAAAAATAATAATAATAATCATAATAATCATAACAAAAAAAAATAATAATCATAATAATAAAAACAATAATATTAATCAATGAAAGGCGGAAGTATACATCCGCCTGAAATTTCCGGATCTTCCATGGAGGATCAAGAAATCTTAGGCGGATCCCCTACGGATTTTCTGAAATTTTGGGCGGAAGTGCCTTTTCCGAAAAAAAAAAAATTCTACAACTTACAGATTCTTCCGAAGATGCCTCCGGCGTACGCTCGTCGTCGACGCTCGTCCACCAAAACCCGTCGCTAAACCTTGATAATCTTTTTTTAAAGAAATTTAATATTTTTGGTGGTGGGCTCGGGAATTATGGGGCTCGGGATTTTTTAAATGCTAGTTGTGGGTCAAAGTGCTCGGAAATAATATTAAACTGCTCGGTATACTATGTGACAAAGTGGTGGAGCCTTATATAGGTCAAATTAACATAAGGGCAAAACGGTAATTTCACATTTAAATGAGAGCGTCACCATGTAAATTGGGAGCGTCGAATAGCAGTTCACTTTGTAATCTACGGAGTAACTATTTTATATAGCATTGTCCATGTAGGATTGATTATAAATAAATTTTTAAAAACAAGAAAGTTGCTAAGTTTAATAGAGATTTTAAGAAAAATAACTACTCGGAACATTGTTAGCGGTTCTACATAAGAAAATTGTTGCGGTTTTTCACTAGACTACAATATAATATAATTTGAGCTACTTACGTACCGTTTATAGATGGATGATTCTCTAGGAAATAGCTTAAGTAATGCATAAATTTTTAGGAGAACTGTTCTTGTTTCGGAGAGAAAATGGATGGGAGATTCCTGCAGTACTTGCGAGAAATATCCCTTCACATTATTTAATTATTAGTAGAAAAAAAAAATTAAAAAAAATTGGTGTAAGGCTATGTTCTCTTGAAATAATAATAAGTTTTACTATATATATATATATATATATATATATAAGGGGAGGTTCCGCTGAACACAGAGCTTATGGTGAAAATAAGCAATCTTAGCCATTGAATGTTCACTAGATAATCTAATGGTATGAAACAACCTAGAGGTCACTATATACAAAAATAAGGTAATTATATCAAGTTATATTAATTTTGATGACATTTACACCGAGGTCACTATATATAGAAATAAGGTAACTATATCAATTTTTACAATATTTACTTAGAGGACACTATATACAAAAATAGGGTAATTATATCAATTTTGACCACATTTACATAAAGGTCACTATATACAAAAATAAGGTAACTATATCAATTTTGACCACATTTATACAAAGGCCACTATATATAAAAATAACGAAGGTCATTATATATAAAAATAAGGTAATTATATCAATTTTGCTAACATTGACCACATTTATATAAAACTCACTATTTACAAAAATAAGGTAACTATCATCAGATAACTTCTAACGAAGGTCATTATATATAAAAATAAGGTAATTATATCAATTTTGCTAACATTGACCACATTTATATAAAACTCACTATTTACAAAAATAAGGTAACTATCATCAGATAACTTCTCCTTCTCCTCCTTGTCATCAGATAACTTCTCCTGCTCCTCCTTGTCATCAGATAACTTATCCTGCTACTCCTTATCATACGATAACTTCTGCTGCTCATTAACATCTGATGCTTTCTCCTGCTCATTAAAATTTACACTAAGAAAATAATTAACTATTATTAATTTTGACTAAATCACACTATGAACTACCAAAAATCAATTAACAACTAGAGCAATCAATGTGAGTAATCAATTATCAATGAGAATAAAATCACAGGTTCAAACAAATGAAAATGAATCCAAGATCCTTTGACATGTCATGAGATTGGGATTATACATTAAGACAACCATACACAAATAGTAACAAGACTTGTACCATATTAGAAACACTAAATTAATTAACAAATCCAAACAACAGAAGTATCTAATTACTCTTCTAACCTCACAAAGTACTCACATCTATGACAAAAATTATATCAAGGTTTTACTATGTTCAAACATTCTTTTATAGATTATATTACCGGAGATAGTCACACATTAACTATCACACAAAATTCAGCAGTTCACAATTCGAAATATACCATTTATATCATGAAAACAAGGCGAGCAAATTAGTGAGCAAAGATATATCATCAACCAACTTATTGCTGATTAATGAAAGTAGGAAAAATTAATAGACATTGCAACATACATACAAATACACAAAACTACTTCATACTGCAAATAATAAAGACCGAATTAATCAGCAGAAAATAAAAGAATCGGAATAACAAGCTAAAAAACAGAACACATACTGATGAATTTACTGCTGGCATTGCTACAACCGTAAAAAAATTCAGAATCTCTAGACCTCCAAATATCATGTTTAGATTTTCCTCCAATATCCTACATTTCAGAAAACAACAAAATAAAAAAATCAGATCCAAGCAACACTTAAAAATCAAAAAATTGAATTCAAATAAACCAAAAATAATAATCAGAAGCCCTAATCGGAACGGAAGAGATCGAAACTCTGACGGAAGCATCGTCAACGAACTTAAACAAAGCGAAAAAAACACAAATTAATAAAAAAAATTGTTGCAATTATAGTGTTAGAGGAGATAGAAAGCGAAAGAGAGAGAATACCAAAGAGATGGAAGATGAGCTGCGAGAGTGACCATGATGAAGGAGGCGAGAAGGACGAGGAGCGAAAAAGCGAGAGAGCGAAGAAGCAGAGGAAGAAGACGTCGATGATGGAGGTAACAGCGGGAAGAAATCAACGAGAAAGGCGGTTGATGCTGGTGTTACTGTGGTAGAGGTGGTGGTAGCACCGCCGTTGATTCGCCATGGGCGCCAGAAAAAAGCTTTAACAACACTGAAAAAATCATGAAAGCTGTAGATCTTCTTCTACTTAGATCTCTGTCTTATCTTTCAGCGCTTCCTCTTCAATCTCCTCATACGCTTCTTCTTCCACTGCAAAAATCAATCACATCAACAAGTTGAACTTTAAATTAGTTAATTAACAATGGTGGAAAAACTCGACTGAACCAAACAAATCAATGAAATTAAGGAAGAAACAAAAGTTAATCGATTAGTAAAACTGGAAATCGAACTAAATTGAACAAAATCAAACAGAAAATCGCAAATCAAACAAAATCGAACAAAATTGATGAAAAAAAGTCTAAAAAATTGATGAGCAAAAGTCGCAAAATCGCACTGGAAATCGAACAAAATTGATCATAACATCAGAATAACGACATAGAAATGAAGCTCAGAAATCCAGCAAAAGGTCGTTACCTGGAGAACGTAGCAGAAGCTGGAAATGAGAGGAGAGAGAAAGAAAGTTTCTGCTAATATTGAGCTGAGGAGAGAGAGTGGAAGCTTAGAATTGTAGAGAGAGAAAGAACTAAACTACGAAAGGATAAAAAGGAAAAGGGATTGTAATCTCATCCGTTGATTAAAATTCAATGGTATAGATTATCTGTTTTTAGTTTTCAGCTTTACACTTGTTTTCACGTGATCCACACTCTACAATATATATATATATATATATATATATATATATATATATATATATATATATATATATATAGGGTCGGGATCCGGTGAGAACCACCCTTTATGTGAGAACCCTATCTATTTGAGAACCAATACCGGCCATTAGATTATATGAAATTTCAACGGCTAAGATTAAGATACAAAGCTACCATTCTCATGAGTCCTCCTTTCTCCTTTCTCTCTCTTCCTCTCCACTCTCACGTTCTCTCTCCTCTCCATTCTCATCTCCTTTCTCTCTCCTCCTCTCCATTTTCTTCTCACGCATCTCTCCTCTCATCAACACTACAACCACCGCCCACAGCAACCACAGTAACCCACCGAGCAGACCCCACCGAGCAACAACACCGGCAACAAACCCACCGAGCAGCCCCCAACACAGCAAACCACCTAGCATCACCGACTCATCGAGCAAGCACCACCAAGCAACAACGCAATACCAACAACAACACCGACGAGGCGACACCCACCGAGCACCACCAGCGTTTTTCAGATCTAATTTTATTTTAGGTAAGAATTTAGACCTAGTTTTATTTTTTTTTTCAAATTTCATCTTTTATATGCATTTCTGAAATAGGAAATTTGGACTCTTATGTTTCTAGGATTCCTTATTTTTAATTTTTCTTTTGGGTTTAAATTTGATGAAGGATAAGTTAGCATCTTCTTGTATTTTCTGCTATTTTACCAAATATTTCTGGAAAAAAAAAGTGGGTGGCTAGCTTAAATTTCTTCCTTCTTCTACCCTTTATTTTTATTTTTCATTTTATTCTTGTCCCTTTTTTTTCAGAACATTTATTCTCTTCAAATTTTGAATAGTATTAATCTAATCATCCTTCTCTCTCCTACTTTGGGAGTTGAGATTGCTAGTAGTTTACTAAACAGTGGAAGAGTTTGTTACATGTTCTTGGTTTTGGGTTAAAAGTAGGACATGTACTCTTACTGCTATGGTGTTGGCTTATCTTTGTGATCCCCATGAATTGGCTGATTACTGGTGGTGTAATGGACGACAAGCCTAGTTTGCTTGGCGGCAGCGGCAGTGGTGGCGGTGATGGTAAAGTGGTGGGTGATTGGTGGCCGAAAATCGCGTCGAATAGCCGTATGATCCACCATTACTATTACCACTATATAGGGTCAATGAAGTTGAGGAAATCATGGTGGAAGAAGCTTTTGGTTGCTTGGGTTGTATTTTGGATCATATTTTGTTTTGGGGTGTTTTGGTTTATGAGTTCATACTAGACCTGATCAAGTATGGCCCGACCCGTCGGCCTGGCCCGGAATTTGCCCGGATTTGGGCAGAATTTTTGAGCCCAAAATGCGGGTTTGGGCAAGGGAAAATAAGCGCGAAAATATTCTGGTCGAGTATGGACAGCAGGTCTGGCCCGCGGGCTGGCCCGGCCCGGAAAAGAGGTGTCCAATTTTTTTTATTTTCAAAATATCAGATTAAACCTAAACCCTAACAGCCTAAGTCTTTTAATTTCTCATTTTCTCCTGACAGCCGTCACTTGGTCACTCCCTCTTCCTTACTCTCCTTCTCAAATTTTCATTTCTTTAATTTCTCCTTCTCAATCTTCCTCCATTGAAGCGCCTTCTGAGTTCTCCATTGATGCGCCTTCTGAGTTCTCCATTGATGCGCCTTCTGAGTTCTCCATTGCAGCGCCTTCTGAGTTCTCCATTGATGCGCCTTCTGAGTTCTCCATTGATGCGCCTTCTATGTTCTCCATTGAAGCGCCTTCTGAGTTCTCCATTGAAGCGCCTTCTGAGTTCTCCATTGATGCGCCTTCTGAGTTCTCCATTGCAGTGCCTTCTGAGTTCTCCATTGATGCGCCTTCTGAGTTCTCCATTGATGCGCCTTCTGAGTTCTCCATTGATACGCCTTCTGAGTTCTCCATTGCAGCGCCTTCTGAGTTGGAACTTGGATTGTACTTTTTAATTTAATATTTGTACTAGTTTAGTTAAAAAAATTAAAATTTATAATTTTATGCACTAACAACTTTAAATTACAAAAATTAATTAAAATTGATAATTTTAGAGTGTTTAGATAAGCAGGCCTGAAATGGCCTAGCAGGCCCAAATGGGACGGGTTTGGGCAGCAACATTTTGGCCTGAATCCTGGCCCGGCCCGGCCCGAGAGAATGGGCAAAAAACAAGAAAGTGGCCCGGCCCGATGTTTGATCAGGTCTAGTTCATACGCTGTTGAAAAAAGGAAAGAAAGCCTTACTAGTATGTGTGATGAAAGGGCTAGGATGTTGCAAGATCAATTTAATGTTAGTATGAATCATATTCAAGCTATGTCCGTATTAATTTCCACTTTTCATCATGGCAAGTATCCATCTACTATTGATCAGGTATAAATCTATTTGAATTCTATTTTTTTTAGCTAATATTTGATGATTTTGTAGCTTCATTTATGTATCTAATTAGTTTTCTTCCTGAATAATTATGTTAAGAGTAGGAAATAAGGAATTATGAGTGTATTTATCATGTATGTGGGCAAAATATTGAGAATTTTTGCAGTGTATTATGATAACTGAAAATGATATTTTTTTGATGGGGTTGAGATGTAAATTTAATCCTAAAATTTGTAATTCTGTTTTCAGCACTCAACAGTGCTAATGTCCTGTGGATATTGTGTCCAATTTGTTGAATTATATCTAAAACTGCTAGTATTAGGTCATTACAGAGTAGATACTATTTTAGGTGAACTTGGAAAGGAAAGCTTTTTCTTATTAGGTAACTTGGATGAACACATAGAATGAGTACAAATTATTCAGATTGATTCATTACCGAATAGCTTGAAGTTAATCGATTTTTCAGTATATGATGCTAAAAATTAAAGTATTTCGCCGATCGGGATAATATCTGCCTAAAGAGTTTGGTATTGTGCTTGTAGAGTGGCTCACACTGCCTCAGAGCTATTTTTCTGTATTAGTTTGGATATGGTCTTTGTTTTGTCAGATTAAGTCTAATAGTATGCTACTTATAGAAAAAAAAAAGGTTTGATAGTATGCTCTTATGGTTTCATTGCTAGTATTAGACAATTAGTAGCTAACTAAGGGGAACATTGAACAGAGAACTTTTGCAAAATACACCGAAAGAACTGCTTTCGAACGGCCTTTAAGAAGTGGGGTGTCATGTGCTGTGAAAGTGCTATATTCAGAAAGAGAACAATTTGAGAAGCATCATGGTTGGACTATTAAGAGGATGGATACTGTTAGGGGTGGGACTTTTCAAACCGAACCGTGAAACCGCCCGTTACCGAACCGAACCATCATGGACCGATCTGTTTATAAACCGATAAATTTAAACCGAAAACCGAACTGAACTGTACAATATCAAACCGAAACCGAATCGAACCGCTCAATGTCAACCCGTTACGAATCGTAAATCGATAACAAACCAAACTGATCAAATCCGAACGGAAACAAAACCGAACCGAATGGTTTATAAACCCGTTAATGACCCGAACCGTTTATAAACCGAAACCGTTTAAACCGTAAAAAAAACCGTTTAAACCGAACCATTTGTAACCCGCTAACCGTTTAATCGACCCGTTTATGAACCGAAACCGTTTAAACCGCAGGAAAAACCGTTTAAATCGAACCGTTATAATCCGCTAACCGTCTAAGCTGAACTGCCATAACCCGTTAAACCGTTAAAATCGAACTGTTTTCGAATCGCAACCTGTTTAAACTGATCCGATTACAAACTGATTAATTCAAATTGAATTATTTACAACCTAAATGGCTAAATACAATTAATGTTAATAAATGTAGATGTAATCAAACGGTTTAGGTTTATACAAAGGTTTATATCACCTAGTCTAACGGCATTATTAATGTTGTTTTAGATTACTTATTTATTTTAATTAATATCAAATGTAACATACTAGTATTATTATATATTTATATATATACTTTAATTTAACAAAGGTGATAATAAATATAAATTTAAAATAAATACAATAAACATTACTAAATGTAGATCTAATTAAACGACTTAACATTGCTCTCAGGTTTAATACTAATTTTTGTTCAAGCAACTTCAATACTAATTTTTGTTGTTTAAAATTGCTCTCACATTTACATCACTGAGCAATGGTTGTTTTAATTTAAAACTTGAAAAATGCTGCCGACAAGTACGTATACATTGAAGTCTCAACATAAATGACAAGGGCAACGATGATTCAAGATAAATTAAAACAGCAAGCATAAGAAACAGCAGCAACAAAACTTATCATAAGTTCATAACACAAAAGGCAGCAACAATACTGAAGCAGCAACACAGCACCTCAAGCTGGCAGGAGGCAGGAACCAGCTCAGGCAGGCAACAATATAGGCAGAAACAACTCAGCAGGGACAACAACCAAAAGGCAAAAGCACTACCAGCAGCTCAAAACAAGTTCAAGCAACTTCTAAACTAATTTTTGTTTTTTAAAATTGCTCTCAGATTTACATCACTGAGCAATGGTTGTTTTAACTTAAAACTTGAGAAATGCTGCCAGCAAATACCAAAATACATTGAAGTCTCAACATAAATGACAAGGGAAACAATTTTAACTTAAATCTTGAAAAATGCTGCCAGCAAGTCTCAAAATAAATGACAAGGACAACGATTTTTCAAGATAAAATAAAACAACCATAGTGAGGCACAAATACCAGTTATGTAGATGAAGCACTTTCTACTTCAATCTCTTTACCAACAAGGAGGACGTCTTCCTCAACATCCCCTTGATAACCACGGCACCAATTTTGGGTGGTAACCAATGCCTCAACATTTTTTGGCAAAAGCTTACCCCTATATTTGTTCAAAATACGACCACCCAAACTAAAAGAAGATTCAGAGGCCACAGATGTAATAGGAATGGCCAAAACATCCCTTGCCATATTAGCTAAAATAGGAAGAGAAGAAGCTTGAGATTCCCAATATTTGAGAACATCAAAATGTTCCCCTTGAATTAATCGCGAACGAGGTCCATTCAAATTTGCCTCAAGATCATCCAGAGGGCATCTAGTTGAATCACCACAATCGTCATCAACCTCACGCAACTGAAACAGATTTTTTATTAAAAGTTAAATTATGACATTACAAATAAAAATAGAAGACTGCCATTAATATTGTATAACATAAATACCGTGAAAATATTTTGAGAACTGAACGTGCGATTAGAAATTTCAGATTGAGTAGTGTCGGAAGAGGCAGGATTTCTGCAGCTTGTATTAGATGCAGTAGAATAAAATTTATAAAGGTCATAAAGAGCTTCCTTAATCATCTTAATCTTTTCGTCGCATGCCTCATCATCATACAACGAGTTCAACATATGTCTCACTCGAATCAGCTTATAACGAGGATTAAGAGCAATAGCAACTGAAAGAATCAAACTATAATCCTCCTAATAACCCTCAAACTTCTCAAGCATAACTTTTGCCATGGGTGCAAGTTTAGGGTCTTTATAGGCTTGAGTAATAGCGTACTCAATTTTCAAAACACTAACAAAATACAAATTAGCAGTGGGATATTCAGTACCAGAAAATAAAACAGTAATATCATTAAATGGCTGAAGGAAATCACAAATTTTTTGAATGGTATCCTATTCATCAGCATCAAGTCTATAAGAAATACCCAAAAACCTACTAGTATATAGAATCAAGGCATCCTTAGCTTCTAAGGCTTTTCGGAGCATTGTATAAGTGGCATTCCAACGAGTAACAACATCAAGACATAACTTACCATTAAAAGCACAATCTAACTCAATCAAAGCATGCTCAAATTGAGTTAATCTAGAATCAGAAGCATCAATATATTTAACAACCTCACGCAATTTTTCAACACTTTCATGAACTTCTTTTAAACCTCTTTGAACAATAAGATTTAAAACATGAGCTGAACATCGAACATGAAAGAATTTACCATTAGAAGGAAGAGGAGTGCATTGCATTAATTCTTTTTCAAATATTCAACCATAACAGTCATAGAACGAGCATTATCAACAGTTATTGAAAAAGCCTTATCTTGAAGATTCCACTCTTTGATCAGTTTAAACACAGACTTTCCAACCTCAACACCAGTATGGGGAGGGCCACAATATCTAAAATTTAAAAATTTAGACCTAAGAGACCAACTGTTATCATTATAATGAGCAGTCAAAGTGAGATAGCCTCGGTTAGTACATGCAGTCCACAAGTTACATGTAAAGCTAACTTTACCAGAAACATTAGCCAAAGACTCAAGCAACAAGGATTTATATTTATCATGCTCAGCAGTACAATACTTTAACATAGTTTTTCTACAAACATGCTGCACCTTAGGATTCAAATATGCATGAAGTTCCCTAAGATATTTATGCTCTACAATATTTAAAGGATATGCATGGCAGATTATAGCTTTAGCAAACTTTTGTAAATAATTTTTTTGATCAAATGCAGATTCTTCACCTTGTTGGACCCCATGCTTTAACAAACATGCATTAATATGAGTTCTACAAGTTGAAGTGCTTGCTTTACCAGGTGCTTTATATTCTTTGCCACATAAATTACAACGAGCACATTCTACCTTTTCATTACCTACCGTCTTTAAAAAAAATGTGTAATGTTTCCATATACCTAAGGTTCTTTGACGTTTATTAACAGGAGTAGTGATAATGCTGGTATTATGAGCATCATCAACCGGGCCAGAACCAGCCCGAGAGCTTACAGTATCAAAATTTGATTGCCTCTCATAGTCAAATTCATCATACTCGTGAGACATGACTAAAACAAAAAAAAAAAAAAAAAAAAAAAAAAAAAAAAAAAAAAACAGCATTTATAAGTACCAAATTAAGTGACAGATTCTACTAATAGTGAGCAATTAACTTAAGCATGCAACCTTGTTAATACACATACATGTATACAACTGATACAATCATACAAGTATACAATTAAAATAATTTAGTAGAAGGTTTAATTATAGCTCATAGTTTTGACACGGTTTAATATTAAATAAAGTAATCATACAAGTAAAATAATAAAAACTATAGGTTATAAGTAAATGCTAACAGTGAGTATTAAAAAGCATATTATCATCATGCAAAATTTTGGATCAACGGTCAGTAAATTCATAGAACCTGAGTAATTAGTTTCGTTGATTAGTTTGATTGTAGTTATTAGTTACGTAATCATTCCATTTTTAAATATGAGTACATTGTATCAGAACCTTCTAAACAAAACATTATTCCTAGAGGTGTACAACATAATTGTACATACAGTTACTTAGTTAAGTTTTATACACATATACTATTCCCTAGTTGACCGCTTCATAATTGATAAACGTATGTATAATTGTATCTCACCATCTTAAGATCAGATTTGTTGATGAACTAACTTTAGGTGCTGAAATTTCTTGTACCTCTAAAGATAAGAACAACATTCTACGGATAAAACTTAAACTCAACTGTAAAGAAGGTAAGGTGTTTTGTGTCTACTCTGTTAAATTGAGTTGGATTGACCTATTTGAAATTTCGATCTACTATGAATATGCACACCTATTCCTTGATTTAATCACATTCTATATTTAAAAAATTATTCCCTAATAGACAAAAAACTGACAACAAATTAATTGGTAAAGTAAAAATCGAAAATTCCTCCATGGATATACTAAATAAAAAATAGTAAAAATAAAAATAGTAAAAGCTAAATTAATTAATTAATTAATAATCTACTAATGAAACAATAATAACCAATGCAACAATAAAACCTAAAACTAAGTGTAGATAAAAGCTAAGCCACACATAAAGCTTCATAGCTAACAAAAACTTACGAGAAAAGATGATAAATCCTGTCTGTTGAACTCTCCCATACAAATTAATCTACTGAAATACTTCATAATTTAAGTACACAAATTAATCAATTACATTGCAAAAGAAAAAAGAAAAAATACCTTATACCGTGAGTAGAGTATGACAGATCTACCAAAAAAAGAAAAAAAAATAAAACTTCAAAAAAAAAAAGCACAAATTAATCAATTATACATTACAAAAGAAAAAAGAAAAAAATACCTTATACGGTTATACCGTGAGTAAAAATATGACAGATCTACAAAAAAAAAAAAAAAAAAAGAAAGAAAAATTAAAACTTCCAAAAAAAGCACAAATTAATCAATTATACATTGCAAAAGAAAAAAGAAAAACTACCTTATACCGTGAGTAGAATATGACAGATCTACAAAAAAAAAAGAAAAATAAATTAAAACTTCAAATAAAAAAGCACAAATTAATCAATTATATACATTGCAAAAGAAAAAAGAAAAAAATACCTTATACCGTGTGTAGAATATGACATATCTACAAAAAAAAAAAAAGAAAAAAAAAATTAGAAATTCCAAAAAAAGCAAAAATTAATCAATTATACATTGCAATTTGCAAACGAATCATTTGGAATAAATGAACAAAAGACTTAGAACTTCCAAAAAAAAATCTGAAATTTTAAGAATAAATGAAAATAACGAACTTACAAAATTAAAAAAAATGGTAGGATCGCCGTTCGCCAATAAGGAGATTCAGATGCAGAGGGATGATGAAGAGGGAGATTCAGAGGCGTGAGAAAGTTAGGAGATTCAGAGGCGTGAGAGATTAGATGAAGAGGGAGCTGGAGAGGTTGAAGAGGAAGTTAGGAGAGAGAGAGAGCCGTTTAGATTATCCTAAAATGAAATGAAATGAGGCGTGGTGGTGTACTGCTGTTGTTTTAGGTTTAGGTTTTAGGTTTTACTTCTTCCCCTAATCTAACCGTCCATTTCCAATCTCAACATCTCACCATTCATTTTTTTTTTGGTAGTAATTAAGGATCCAAAATCTTCATCTAGATCCAACGGTCTTGATTTCTTTTGTTCTTTCCGAGGTCTTTTTTACCGTTTATTTTTTTTAACATATTATTATTAATTATTTATTATTATTATTATTATTATTATAGTTATTATTATTTTAGGTATTATTATTATTATTATTATTATTATTATTATTATTATTATTATTATTATTAGTTTATTACTTATAAATTGTAAGAAACGCAAATGTTTCAAAATTGAAATTGATTCATTACGACATAGTTAATGTACATCAATATCTATCATCTCTATATGTATATAATTAATTAACTATATATATGAATATATATGTGAGTCTGTGACTTTAAATGTAATAAACTAATTAATAAGACTAGTAACTAATAAGTAATAAACTAATAACTAATAAAGTAATGAAATCTAACCGTTGTTTTTCATGGGCATTCAATTTTATCGTTGTGTACTTGACTATTTGTACATTAGTATTGCATAATGATTTCATCACCACTTTAGTGATTTCGTGATTTCGTCCATTTAACTTATCAAGTTGTTTGAGTTAGTAATCTAAATAAAGTAACAAACTAAATATGTAAATAACTAATCCATTTAATCTCGTTTAACTTATAAATTATAAGAAATGCAAATGTTTGGAAATTGAAATTGATTCAATACGATATTGTTAATGTATATGTATTATGTATATGAGTATATCATATGGTACGAATGTACGATTGGTATCATACTATCATTGTCTCGTTGAATCATTGGTATGTACGTATAAGTGTATAACGGTATAATCGATAAACATATATGATTATTAAAACTTAAAAGTTTTAAACACTTATTGATCGATCTAATTGAATACTTGTACTTTCTTAATTATCGATTTATCGTATTCTAAGTATCAACTCATTAAATCATGGTCATGACGCGATCTTTAAAACAATCATGAATTCATGACCCAAACCGCTTATAAACCAAACCGGCATGATCCAAATAGTTCATAAACCGAACCAATTGAACTGGGTAAACCCTCCCCTAAACCGGCCCATGTCAAACTGAACCGACATGATTCACACCGTTTATAAACCGAACAGACATTGATTCGGGTAAACCCGCTCCTAAACCGACCCATTTCAAACCAAACCGGCTTGATCCAAACCGTTTGTAAACCGAACTGACATTGACTCGGGTAAACCCGCCCCCTAAACCGACCCGTATCTAACCGAACCGGCATGATCCGAATCATGACCCGCTTATGACCCAAACCGAATTTGAACCGCAAAGAAATAAATCGAAACCAAACCGAGCCGTGACTAACCCAAACCGAACCAAACCGACCGCCAGCTAAACTAAACCATTTCAATCCGAACCGCTCCAAACCGAAATCGACTCAAACCGAGGTCAAACCGAACCGCCAGACCAAAGTCCCAGCCCTAGATACTGTTGAACAAGAACTTGTTCATAAGGAGGTTTTGCATGCCTGTAGTGTGGTTTCAAGATGTTCACTAGGGCTGCTGCAATTCTTTGTTCATTTTATCAAATGAGAAAACAATTCTTTGTTGATTTATCAAATGAGTTGATTAAAAATTTATAACATAGAATATGATTTAAAATATATGATAAACCTATTAGCTCAAATGGTGGAGCAATATGCAAATGCATAGGGGATGTAGGTTTAAACTCCTACATAGGTTATCTCTATAAACAAAATTAATTAAAAAAAAAAATCAAATTCATACTAAATTATATGAGCAAAAAAATGGTTTGAAATGATTTATAACTATATAAACTTTGTTATAATTAAATTCTCATACAAACTTGTGTCTCCACATTACATAAATGAACCTACGTGGGATTCGAACCCACATTTTTTTGCACAATGCTCTACCCTTGAGCTAGTAGGCTAAAGAATTTAAAACATTCAAACACACTCACAAAATGAACATTAATTTGACAAAATGAGTAAGAATCATTTGCTCATTTGACAAATGAGCATTAAATAGTTTGCTCATTTGACAAAGGAGCATTGAATTTTTTTGCTCATTTGACAAATGAGCAAAAAATTAAGGCAAATTTGTCAAAAAAAACCTTTTAAATGCACCATTTTGCGAAAAAAAACCTTTTAAAAGCTTTTTTGTAAAAGAAAACCCGAAGTTCAATTTTTTTGCGAAAAGAAACCCCAACGTGAATTTTTTTTGTTATAGACAACCTAATGCCTCTAATTCACTTAATTAAGCTCTAATTTCTTCTAATTATCCTCTAAATCTCACTTAACCATTTATTAATTAATTTAACTTATAAAAAAAAAAAAAAAAAAAAAACCAAACACCACCACCCCACCAGCCACTCCCTCCCTTCCCCCCCCCCATGGCAGCAGTCCCCTCCCCCGAACTGAGCCAGCTCCTTGAACCCCAACTCCCGACGACCCACCTCGGTCAGGTGGCACGCTTCTTCTCCCTCTTCCTTTTCTCTCGTTGACTCACTCTCTCTCCTCTTTCTCGCAGTCGCCGCCGCGTTGTGGTAAGGGAGAAGGTGGATGGTCGGGGTTAGGGTTTAGGGAAGGGGGAAAGGGAGGAAGAAGGGGAAGGCTGCCATGGGAGGGGGAAAAGGAGGAATAAGGGGTGGCGCCATGGGAGGGGGAAAGGGAGGAAGAAGAGGAAGGCTGCCATGGGAGGGGGAAAGGGAGAAAGAAGGGGTGGCGCCATGGGAGGGGGAAAGGGAGGAAGAAGGGGAAGGCTGCCATGGGAGGGGGAAAGGGAGGAAGAAGGTTGTTTATATATTAATTAATTCTAATTTGGTGGGTTACGGGTTAATTAGATGAAATGAGAAGAAATTAGAGTCTAATTAAGTTAATTAGAGTCTAATTAAGGAAATGGGTTTCTTTTCGCAAAAAAATTGAACTTCGGGTTTTCTTTTACAAAAAAGCTTTTAAAAGGTTTTTTTTCGCAAAATGGTGCATTTAAAAGGTTTTTTTTGACAAATTTGCCAAAAATTAATTGCTTATTTTGACAAATTATTTGCTCATTTTTGACAAATTAGTAAAGAATAAATATTAATTTTTGACAATATGTGATTCTTCCTAAAGTCAACTTGTCTTATGCAGAACAAATAGTAACTAACATCAAAATAGTAACCAATAAAAAGCATATCAACTTCAGTCTTCTCTTGGTGAATGCTCTTGCATTGCTTCCCCTTGGGGATGCTACTAAGATCATATCATTGACAACTAGCTTTCGTTCTTAAGTTGCAACGCTAGCTTTCTTCAACCTTTTTTTTTTCTTTTGACCAATTTGTTTAACAGATTCAATAGTATTTACTTCACTTGAAATAATTGAGAGGCTATATACTTCGAACGAAATTTTTCAATAATTATGACCTACAAACAAATCAAAAGTGTAAGGAGAAAGAGAAAAAAAAAAGAAGCAATAAAATGAAACAATAGAATCACATTACTCATTGTTGATCAGATTGATTTCAGTAGTCATCGGAATGTTATGAGGTTGAAAAAATTAGCTATTAAATAAACTTGCAGCAATTGATTCTATCATTGAAATGTCTGTGTAACATACGAAAAGGCTATCAACCGAAAGCAGTGGGTGTCTTTTGTATTGTTTTCCTAATAGCCAAAAGAAATAAATTTCATTAAGTACTCAAAATTTTCAAACTCTGCATTTTCACACTACTCTACATGCTAATAGAGTGTTGTTTGCTCATTTCTTTGCTCATTTGTGAAATGAGGAACCATTAATTTGCTCATTTATCAAATAAACAAATAATTAGTTACTCATTTGTAACATAAGCAAACATTTCTTTGATCATTTGGAAAATGAGCAATTGATTTTTTGCTCATTTAGCAAATGAGCAAATAGTTAGTTGCTAATTTAACAAATGAGCAAAAACTTAGTTACTCATTTGTCAAATGAGCAAATAATTAGTTGCTCATTTTTCAAATGAACAAACATTTCTTTAATCATTCATTAAATCAACAAGTATTATCAAGAACCATACACTCATCTGCATTCTCAACAAGCTGATGAACAGACAAAGTAGCATTGTAAGGCTCAACCACTGTATCAGACACCTTTGGTGATGGGAAAACTGAAAATGTCATCATCATTCGAGCTGGGTATTCTTCCCTAATCTTTGAAATCAACAAAGTTCCCATCCCAGATCCAGTACCACCTCCCTATGAATGACAAACTTGAAACCCTGCAATTTCATTCCATTTCACACCTACAATCAGATCCAACACCAGAAAACAAAAACACAAAAAACAAAAATGAAATAAAACTGAAAAAAAAAAAATCAGTGAGGCATTTCATCGAATACCTTGTAAGTAGTCACAATTCTCAGCTTCTTTGCATACAACATCAAGAACATAATCAATCAATCGCCACCGTAGGAGACCCACTCACTGCCCACCACGGCACCACCCTCCTCCAAACCTACACATAATCCCACCCACAAAGACCCACGACCAGCCAACCACAACTAGTTTTGGCTTCAGGTTCAATAGATTTGGCTTTAGGGACTGAAATCTCCATTGGAGAGCTCATTTTCTTGAAATTGGGGTTTCTACAACGAGTTGATTCACTACTAGAAAACAGGCCATTTCCGACGGCAAAATTCCGTCGGAAACATCCTAAATTCCATCGGAAATTCCGTCGGAACTAGTTGTCGGAACACCCTTTGTAGGTAAAACGACTAATTCCGTCGGAAAAAACTGTTCCGACGGAATTTTCGTCGGAATTGCTTTTTCCGACGGAAATAATTCGCCAGAAGAGGTTTTCCGGTACCGAAAAGTCCGTCGTAATTTTCCGGCGGAATTGAAATCCGCCGGAAAATTCTGACTGAAATTCCGTCGAAAACTCCAAAAATAAAAAAAAAAATAAAAAACCACGCACCACCTCTACCAGCCCCAACCACCCTCACCCACCCACCGCCACACCTACCCCTTACCCTTACTCATCCACCCACCGCCACACCTACCCTTACTCATCCACCCACCGCCACCACCAACCCACACCCAAACCCACTAGCCCACCACCGAACACCACCACCTATCCCACCTTCACACACCACCATCAACCCACACCCAAACCCACTAGCCCACCACCGTACCCTACCAAATCCCAACCCTTGTCACCAAAACACCACCAACACCCCACCCAAACAAAACCGAAACCACCCCAACACATACCCCACCCACACCAAACCGAAACCCCCAACCAAAACCCCACCCACACCAAACCAAAACAGCACAAATCAATTCCAAAAAAAAAACCGAAAATTATCATAAAAAATCAACAAAAATTACCCAAATCAATTCAAAGAAATATATAAATATACATAAATCTAACAAAAATTATACATTAACATTACAATGACATCAATAATTAACTAAAATCGGAATTTAAAAGGAAAAAAAGGCTAGATCTACAATCTAAGATATATAAAAAACCGTTGTTGGCCGTTGTTGGTGACTTGGTGTTGGCGGCGTTGCTGCTGCTGTTCGTTGACGTTGATGTTGGTGTTCGTTGACGTTGCTGTTGCTGTTCGTTGACGTTGCTGTTGGTGTTGGTGTTGGCGGCCGTTGTTGGTTGCGTTTAGGGTGTTCGTTGATGGTGTTGGTGGCTATGAAAGTGAAAGGGGAGAAGAGAAGAAGAACGACAGAGGGGAGGAGAAGATGGGGGAGAAGAAGATGAGGGAGAAGGAGAACGAGAGAGGAGAAGATGAGGGAGAAGAAGATGAGGTGAGGAAGAGGATGAGGGACAGAGGAGGAGGAGGAGAGAGAAAGAGAAATGGATGAAATAAGGGGGAGGGGGGCGGTTGCTTAGGGTTTTAAGGGTTTTTTTTTTAAATAATTACCTTCTTTTCGACGGAATATTCCGACGGATTTTAATTCCGTCGGAAATATTACTATTCCGACGGAATATTCCGTCGGAAAATTCCGGCGGAATATTCCGTCGGAAAATTCCGGCGGATTTTAATTCCGCCGTAAATGTAATTTTCCGAGGGAATATTCCGTCGGAATTTTTCGACGGATTTTAATTCCGTCGGAAAAGTAATTTTCCGAGGGAATATTCTGTCGGAAACCCTTATATTCCAACGGATTTTAATTTCGTCGGAATAAAAATCCATCGGAACTTCAAACGTTTCCGACGGAATTAAGTGTCCGCCGGAAACAGTCCGTCGAAAATCGGCCTATTTCTAGTAGTGATTTATATTGATGAGCACGATAAAATCGAATTCTTTGTGATGATGCAGAGTATAGAAGAGAGAGAAATGAGTGGAATCGCATGAAAAAGGATGAACATTTGATTGGAAATTGATGATTCCAGAACAATCTACTCTAACTCCCACCATTGCTTCTCCAGCTATAATTGATATTTAATTGTGGCCGTTGGATGTAATTGATCCAACGGTTATAATGAGTCCTCACATATAATATGGTTCTCACATAAGGGATGTGGTCTCATATGATCCCATATATATATATATATATATATATATATATGTTGCTGAACTTAAATTAATTTTACTAAATTGAAAATTATTTTGCTGTTTAAAACTTATTTTTGCTGATTCTCGCCTAGACTAGCTAGCTCAAATAATTCTTGTGTTTGGGTAGAAATTTTGGGCCAATTTTTTTTAGGATTTGGGCAGCCTAAAATGCCAAAGTTTGTCAATGACCTCGCACGAACCAACTCGAATAATGCCCGAGTTTGGGCAGACATTTTGGGCCAAATTTTTTTGAGGACTTGGGTAGCTTAATATGACAAAGGTTATCAATTATTCAATTTCAATCACATGAATCAAACAAATTGAAGATCGTCCTCGCGGAAACAACAAATTGATATCTCTTTGAAAAGTTGTATATTCCAGCACGTGCGATAATTATCCCATAATAAAGAATTAAAGATCTTCCCTTTGTTTGATTCAATTGATTAAATATTTGTAAATACATTTATTTATTTATTTATTATTTATTTTTATTTATATAGTCTGACTTATTTTTTAAATGAACTTAATTTAGTTTTCAAAAAAAAAAAAAAAAAAAAAACCACAATTGGCATTTTCGGGTAATGGCCAATAAAAAGACTTGCGTGGACCTGGTCCACAATAATATTATTGTGGACCCGAGGTCTATACACACGCAACTGACATTATATTGAACATAGTGACCATTATTTTTAACATAGTAACCTTATTTTTAACATAGTAACCTTTATTAAAACTACTACAACGTTTAATAATATTGTGAACTTGAAATACGACGCTATTACCCTAATTTTAGCATAGTGGCCTTTATTATTCATATTGACCAGTATATAAAATATTTCATTACAAAAATAACCACTTAGGCCTATATATTACCAAAATGATTTTTATTTCAACATAGTGACCTTTTTAAAAATTATAGTGACCCTTTTTTTGTTAATAAAACAACCATACTTTCTCTAATGTTAGTGGTCCACAATAAATTAGTGTGAACCAGGTCCATTTAAGAATTTGTAAATAGCCAAATATTATCTTTATACGGGGTATATGAAGTACGGAGATTCGATGAGATTTAAAAGCTGTACTATATATTTGCACTGGCTTTTAATTAGGATTATTTTTTGCACAATAAAACGAGCACCATAAGGTAGATAGAATTAAGCTCGACATAGGTAAGTATTAATTCCGTTGTTCATAGATGATGTACAAATTAATGTAGTTCTATAGTTGAAGGGGGCTGGGAAGATCAGCTTCAAGCTTATTTCTTGCACAGTGGTAATCATAAATCTCAAGTAATGTAATTGTGTACTGTACATCAAATCATCTTCTACCATGCGAACTGATTCCTAAGCACACAATGCTAAAGTTAGGGTGGATGGTGGAAGCAAGAGATCAAACACATCATTATATTATTAACCATGATGCAAATAGAGACAGTCTAGTGTAATGTCACGAAGAGTGAACCTAGGACCGACAGACGGGTTTATAGACCAACACAACATCTTTTGTCACAATTTGCCCTCATTCGTACAGACCCTAGAAACTTCCGGATATCTTGAGACTAATCCCAACCAAGCATAGACGAGTTTATAGAAAGACACAAGATCTTTTGTCATATTTTGTCCTCACTCGTACACACCCTAGAAACTTCCGGACATCTTAAGACTAATCCCAACCAAGCATAAACTATAGAGTATCTTAGCATTGTTAATAATGAAAATATATCTCATTCCTCTCTCTACTACTTTCTTACTCATCCACACAATCTATAATCTATATACACACGAGTTGTTCCAAAATTCATCAAAGTCATTTTCTTTCCTGCATTTTTCTGTCTTTTTTAAAAAAAATTTTGGCTTCAACAAATTTCAGCATCAAAGACAAAGACCTTCCTGCATCTAACATTTTGTATTTAAAACATTGTTCAAGATCTGCTGCATTTTGAAGTAATATATCAACAGCCAAAAATAAATAAATAAATAAATAAAGTGACAATTACAAATTTACTATGAACCAATAAGGAAAAAAAAGGGTGTAACAACTATTTTACTTGAGATATCTGGTAAATGTTTTTTTTTTTTGAACATTTGTGCCTGGTTTTACAAAATTTTGTTGATAACATCCAAGCCCTGAGCAAGATCAGTTGAAGGATCTTTTGATTGAGATGGCTGAATACTGCTGCCGAGCAACTTCTCAAGATAATTAAATTTCACATTAGCCTGTTTGTACATTAAACTTGCTTCCCTGTCTTTGGGCTCTATCACCAGGGCCACCTGATTCATAAAATAGGAAGAAGATAATGGTATGACAACTGAGGAGAAAATGTGAGAAAAATGAACCCCTAACTTTTGTGACCCAACACATCATATAATCATGAGTCATAAGTCATAACTGTAATATTATGACAATAAACAGCATAATAAAATAAATTACATAATTCACAGCTTTTCATAGACTAAAGTGCATCCTAGAGAAGGTATCGCTTGTCATATATCTCAAAAGCATTTTATCTAACAAGTAGATAATATAATGAAGCTCCTAATTAACTCATCGAGAAGCACAAATAAAGTGCCTATATTTGAATTAGGGGTATATTTGCAACACAAGAATTAACTTAAAAACATACAAATATCAAAATAGTAGACTACATAGGAACAAGCATCGGCTACCCCCAGGCTTATATTTATTAATTACAGGGAGAAGAAAAATTGTCTTCTACCCAACCAACACAGCCAGCTGCTTAGAGTGCAACAGTTGCTGCAACTGAACTCGATTTCTAGTTTTTTTTTCACCATGAATTACCAAACATTACTTTCATACATTTCAGCACAGTAAAGTTTTCAAACAACAGTTTCCATTTTGCCGTCCCATAATACTTGACACGTTACTAAATAGGGAATTAGACCACTAATAAAGAAATATTTTTCTACATTTTCTCTTTCTTCACCTACCCCACTCCCATCCCACTTGCTGTTTTCTTGCAATATAAAAATACAAAAGAGAATCTTTTATACAATAAACAAATGTTTTATATGGACCTACTTGTAATTTTTTTAAACTACGTGTCCACCCCAACGTTTTAAGTATTATGGAAAGGAGGGAGTAATATGTTAAGATTTATATTATTTGGGAAGCCTACAACCATACATATAAATCAGAAGGACTAGATATTGAGAAGCTAAAATAAGGCATAATAATGAAGGCCAGAGAGCTGCACAATTAGAGGAAATAGTTTACCTGATAAAATGAAGCCAGAGGGTTATTAACCCCTGAATACAATGCGAGGGATGTGTTGAATGAGGGGGAAGTGGGAACTTGATGGAAGCTTGGTTTAACTCCCTATAAAAATAGATCAACGTTGAAGTTTTGAAAGTGTGGAAAAACAATCTTAAGTATTCTGAGCATAGAGTTTCAAAGTGTTTAAAAGAGAAGTTCCTTCCATCCTTTAGTCTCTAGAGTTCTTTAGGAAATCCTTGTAATTACTGTGTAATTGGGATTGGGGTTGTGAGAGTTGTAAAGTGTGAGGCTTGAGAGAGTACTTCATACTGTACAAGTGATTCGGAGTAGAATCACAAAGAGAGAGGAACTACGATTGAGGGATCGTAGTTTGGGAAACTTGAGTTCCTCACGGAACTTGAGTCTAGGTAGTGTATTAGTGAATGTAAATCATTTTTACATAGTGAATTTATTCATTGCCTATTTTGAGTGTCTAGAAGTTTTAATTCCGCAAAATTTTACATAGACTACAATTCACCCCCCCTCTTGTAGGATACATTGTTATATCGGTATCCAATTAGGTAAATCCACCAGCTCAGGGAGATCAACCAATTCCAATGAACAAAGGAATTGACAAAAGGAATACTCTCCACCTACTTCAGATTGACTCAACATAAGGCAATGGCTAATTCTTAATTACTCCAAGACATAGAGATGCTTTAATCTACAAACCACACTCTTCAGATTAGAGAATTGATGAATTGATAAGGATTGCAGGGAAGATGTTATAACGGATCGATGCAATGGAATGATTGGGGAACTTAACCTCAAACACAACGTAGAATAAATAGCAAAAACACGATTATAAAAATGTTAAGTGTTTATGAGGAAATTTAGATTTCCTCCCCTTAAACCAAATTATTGTTTTATTAAGTTCCTACAAAATAAGACAATAACTCTCTTGATGATTTTCCTCCTCAATAAATCAAATCATCAATTAGGCTAACCTAGAATCCCACATCAATATAGGATATTTTACTTGCTACCCAAGCCTAAATAATCCTAGATTGATTATTTTAACAAAAATCTTTCTAGTTTCCTAATTACAATCCTCATCAAACTAGGAAAGCATAAAATATAGAAATAAATAAAAGATACATCAAATCTTTTCTCAAAACAAATCTCATTGGTATTGGGTAAGTTTAGTTTATTTCCTAACAGAAGACAAGTCCACATCAATTCCAGTAACTTTTTCCAAACTCTCTACCTCCTCGTCCTTTTCTAACACCAACTTCACAACACACTCTAGGGGCCGGGTAGGCTAGGAAAATATTTCCTGTTGTCTATTCTAACTTCCCATAATTTGGGAGATGATGAGGCAAATTTTGTTGTTATATTGAATCCCATACCGAATTCAACTAATTTTAGGTGTTCCAAAGCTGGACACTCAGGAATAGCTTTTAGGTTTGGGCATTTCTCCATGTTTAATGTTTTCAATCGAGGAAGATATATAAGCCAAAGACAGCATGTTCAAACAATTCTTAAATTCCAGTAGAATAACATTGTTGAGAAAGGTTGTCAACTTATCTTCCTGTGGTATTTTCTCACCATGATACCCTAAACCCACAACTTCTTGACATTAGAATGAAGTGGCAACAACTCTTCCATCACTGCTTCATCATACATTATTCTTTCCTCTTCCTTCCCATCACCAAAATTAAACACCACAGATTTCATATGCTCCTTGTTTCACAGGCAACCTCCCCCCTCCCTTCCACCATATATCTTTGTAACTACACTTGTCTTTGTAAATCGAATTCTGATTTCAAGAATATTTCTAAGGTTTCATAGTGATTGTGTATAATGCAACTCATTTGTGGTATAAGTATTATTTATCTAACATTTTTAATTAGTGAGTTCAATCAACATGAAACACATTATATTAAATTATTTATATATTAACAAATTATATATGAAAAAAATTGGATAATAAGAAACCGGTTATTTAAAAGACTATTAATGTGTCAAAATAAGACAATTTTTTTTTTAATGAATGAGTTCTTTATACTATGCTTTAAGAGAGTCCTTTTCTCATTTATGTGGTTCCGTATTCATCTATTATATAGACAATTTGGTGGGATGAGTAAATAATCGATCACTTAACCTAAGAGAACGGATTTTTTTTATTTTTTATTTTTAAGTAACCCTCGAAAAATTGAAGGGGTCTGTTTACCTAAGATGTCGCTAACCTTAAGATCCCATTTCATGAAGATTCTTAAGGGATTTTTATAGGTTTTTTTGTAGTAGTGTGGAGAGAATCACCTCTGTAAGCACCTCACATAGCAGCAAAATCTTTGCAAACTTTCCCTTACAAGCAGAATGCTACGCAATTCAATGAGGTGTATAAGAAATACCTCCAGTGCACAGCAACGTGATTAACAATACGAGGTCTATCTGAAACTCATAATTTTCAAAGGGACATACGAAGAAGTAATACAACAAATTCAGGAAGAAGCCTCAAAATTTGATCTATGAATTTGCTATAAGATTTTTGGAACCAATGTTCAACGGGCCCATAAATTAGCCACATATACGAGGAAGTTTTGAAGTCACTGTACCCTTATCAAGTTCTTATTCGCCCTTGTAAAAAAAAAAAAGTTCTTATTTGCCAATAATTTAATTTTTTTTTTTTTACATAAGCAGAACAAGGATAAAAATTGTTAAACCATTACTTTTCATGGGTTTACCACTTCCCTTGATCGTGAAATATCAATTGCTTGGCATATGTGTTAAAAATCTTCAAAATTTATGATATATATAATACAAGTAGTGATGGGATAAGTTTAGTAACAAAAGTATAAAATTTTAAGGGTAATGCTATTTGCAGATCTTAATTAGATACATATTAACACTTGTAGATTAGTTTAATTAATGTTTAATTTTTAAAAATCTACCTTTTGGCTTTGTTTGGTTGATGAGATTTGGCGAGAAAAGAAAAGAAAGGTAGTGAGTTTTATTAGTTTCTCATATTTGGTATGATAAATAATATGAGAATTGGTAGAAAAGGAAAAGAAGTGAAATGAAAGATTCATTATAGAATTTTCACTTTCCTTCCCTCGCAAAATTGGAGGAATTTGAGAGGAAAGAGAAAAATATAAGATGTTTCCTTTCTCTTACCTTCATTTCCTGACATTTACCAAACATTATAAATTAATATCCCTTTTTCTTTTTTTCTTCCTTTCTTTTGTCTTCCTTTCTTTTCCTTTTTCTTCCTTTCATTTACTCTAATTTTGAACCATAAAGGGCCTTTAGGATAATATGATCTACACATGGTCTTAAAAAAATTAAGCATTAATTACACTGATTTATGCGTGTTTTTGCCATGAATTTTTAAATTTGTAAAATGTTAAAAGTATATTTAATGCTTGCATTGCATTACCCAAATTTTAAAACCAAATACCAACTAACAAATACAGTGTGCGGAGTATGTTGGGATTAGATTCTTAGCAACCCATAAATTAGGAAAAGAGTCAAATGATCAATTAAAGAATACAAAATTTGACTTCGTTCACTACACGTACAATACTAATGTTTTATGCATACGATGTGTGCATTAATAATGAGAATTTTGAAATTGATGAAAAAATATTACGTAGTAAAAAGTTTTTGTATTGATTAATTAAAAAACGTTGACATCATTAGTCTTGACTTTTTTTTTTAATTTTTTTAATAAAGATTGATTCATAAATACAAAGTTATACGACATCTACAAAGAGATTTGAATATAATAAATACATGACAATTTAATCAAATAAAAACATCCTTTCAGCAGAGCTACAATCGTTGTTGCAAATCGTACATTTTTCATAGCATAACTAAGGACGATGCCTATTTCATATTTCTAGTATTATACGATCGTTGTTGCAAATCGTACATTTTTCATACCCTCTTTCATATTGTTGTGATTTACAGCCTTCTCCGACGAGGGGGTCTATCGATCTGTTGTAGTCGTGAAGAAAAATTTTCATCCGATTCATCTGATTGTAATTGAAGGATTAACCTCTTTCTCGACCCTACACAAATCTTTACCCATGTACCATACTACACTCAAAAAACAAAAACAAAAACAAAACTGGAACAAAGCCCACTATAGGGGCACTTACTACACTCAAACCCACTATAAGGGTACTTACTGCCTTTAAAGAGTGTAGATTTATTGAATTTAATAAAAAAAACA
Source organism: Chenopodium berlandieri (assembly GCA_034703905.1). Taxonomy (NCBI): domain Eukaryota; kingdom Viridiplantae; phylum Streptophyta; class Magnoliopsida; order Caryophyllales; family Amaranthaceae; genus Chenopodium; species Chenopodium berlandieri. The sequence continues at coordinate 39,273,759 of CM068279.1, read as the reverse complement.
TAAAGAAATGAGGGAAAAGGTTAGAAATAGCCAAATTTTAGGAGAAATTTGACTATTTTCGGTCTATAAAACACTTTTTTTTGAAACTGTAGAGAGAAAAAATAGAGAGGAGACGACTAGGGTTTTCCTCCAATTTCATTAGTCTTGAGACTCTTAGACTCTCAACCCATTAACAAAACCAAATACATTCTTTTTTTATAATTAAAAACTTTTAAAGAAATAATTATTTGAGCTTTTTTCCCCCATAAATTCTTATATGTGGCTGGCCACATTATGTGATCAACTCTTAACCCATCTAGGCTAATTTTTAAAGGAACACTTTTTTGGTTGGTAATTACCCTGTTATTAAAATTAAAAAAATAAAATAAAATCATTCCCTCACTATGTATTACTAAACTTTAGAGAAAAAAAAATGAGGTGGCTTTCTATAATGTCTTTAAAATTTCCTATTTTAAAAGATTAGTATAGATATAGTATTTTTTTTTTTTTTAAAAAGTTTATAATTATTAAAGCATAAAAATCATCATGCCACGTTGAAAAAAAAATAGTTAATAAAAACTTTTTTTTTTTTGAAAAGAAAAGGTAGCAGATTATACTAAGTCGTGGAAAGATCCAACGAAGCCAAGGTTACAATGCTTTGAGGGAAAGAATCAAAACGTATAATTTCTTGATAATTCCCTGTGTCATCTCTAGCAACAAGATGAGCTACTGTATTGCTACAACGCTTTACATGAGAGAACTTACACCACTCAAAAGACAAACTACTCTGGCAGATATTATTGAGCACATTAAAAATAAGAGTAGCACCAATCTTCCTGCTATTGATGGCCGAAACCACCGCAAGAGCATCTGATTCGATCCAAGCGCTATTGTATCCCATCCTTCTTAATAGATTGAGCGCATATATATTCCACAACCATAACTTCCGCCATTTCAGAGTGTAATTGGGTAACTCTCTTCGTAGCAGTCATAAGAACCTTGCCCTCATTATCCCTGAGTACTACACCAATCCCAAACTTGCCTTCATACCCTATATGAGCATCCACATTTGCTTTCACAACACCGGGAGGAGGAGGCTTCCACGCATTAAGGTTGATTTCTGACCTTGCAGCAGGACGATGGTAAAATTTCTTGGCATATGACTGGTAGTCCTCTACAAGTTTACAGAAATTTACAGCCAGCATCACGGGATTAGGAGCATCTTCTGCAAAGATTCTCAAATTCCGGCATCTCCAAGAAGCCCACATTAGAGCTGCTGACAGGATCTAGTCGTATCACCTAATCAAAAGAATTACCTAAGTCCTCTAACTAAAGTAGATAGGGAAGTAGGGTCGAATCCACAGGGAAACAATGTTCTTTTATTCCTAATCAATTATTATAATCTAAATTATCAAGTAACCAAATTGTATTTGTATGAATTAAACTAATAATAAAACTAAGGAAATTAATCAAAGAAATAATCAATAATAAAAAGCTCTAGGCCATAGGTTCACCAATAAATAATACTCCAGGGTAAAACATACGATCAATTATCAATGCATAAATTAACCAGATTATAAAGGGCTGTCGCTATGTATTATAATCACATAATTAATCTACTGGTATTAAATCCCATCTCTCGAATCTCGACCTAACCATTAATAGATTAACATGCCTATTGAAACTAAGCCTAAATATCAATTCTCATCTCTCGAATCTCGAATCAATATTGCAAAACTCATACAATTAAACCTGCGCAAATCTAATTGCATAGCATTAAATCAATCAATAGGAAATTAACCAATCATCAATAATCAACAATAAATAATTACCCCTTCGTACTATTCATGGATCCCCACAATCCTATAATTGAACTACTCACACATAATTAAATCTACACTAATCAAAGCAATTAGGCAAGACATAATTAAATCAAAGCAATAAAATTACTGAGAGTAAAGAGGGAAGAAATCGTTACCAAAATTAAAGGAAATAATTAATTGCATAAAACTCAAGAGTGTGTAGAGAAAGAAAGTTTAGAGAGAGAAAGTAAGTGAAAAAGTTCTAGAGAGAGAGAGGGAGATAAAAAGTTGTAGAGAGAGTGAGAGAGAAAAAGGAAGGTAAAGAAAACCTCCACTAAACTCGCTTAACAAAAGCGTATTTATACTAAACTATAATCCTAATTAAAGAAAAAGAGAAAAGAAAATAAATATCTTAAATATAGCACACGTCCGGTCGGGCGAGGCACCGCCTGGCAGAGCGCGCCTTTTTGATCCTCAGTGCGTAGCTCGTGCCCGATCGGGCGCACATCCGGGCAAAGCTCGCTTGTGCCTTCTTCCTCTCGCCCGGCCGGGCACGCCTTTGCCCGGTCGAGCGGATGCTTGGGCAGGCCTTTCCTACTTCTTTTCAATTGGGCTTCACACTTCTTGGCCTAAGACTAATCTTCTTCATAGGTCCAATTTGCCCGAGCTCCTATTCACTTCATCGAGCCCTTAATCACCGGACTGATTTCTCAAATACGGTCCTGGGCTTCGGAATATGATCATAGAAATGCGTTTCGTCTCCAATGCTCGCAGTGGCTCTACTAAGTGCCGGAAAATGTTCCAAACCTGCAATTTCCTGTAGAATAATACCACAACTACGAAGACACTAGAAAACGCATAATAGTAATAAAATTGGCTCTAAAGAGCCAAAAATACTCCTAACTATGATCACGGGACGGGGATAAAATACTATATAAAATGAACACATCAGCTGCTGCTCTCAATAGTTCTACGTCCTGCAATTTAGAACTAAGCCAATGCCACCTTATTGGAAACGAGTCACCAGGAGCATCGTTGATCATGGATTTCAGCTCACATTGATCCCATATAGTCTTTGCATCCTCGCACTCAAATAAAGCATGCATTAAAGTCTAATCTCCATTCCCACAAATTGCACACCTACTGTCTTGAGTGATATGGCGTTGCATTAATCTCGACTTAACAGCCATATTCCCCCTTATAGCACCCCATAAGAAGTGTTTGAGTTTGGGAGGCGCCTTAAGATTCCACACTTTTTGCCAGTTTGTAGCATAAGTGTTAGTGACTGTACTTGGTCCAAGAACTGCAAGCCAATAGCCAGACTTCACATTATACAATCCGTTTTTGCTTGGGAACCAAAACACATCATTGGGCTTATTATGTTCCGGAAGCGGTAGTGACAGGACCTTTGCAACATTTTCACTCCCCAATGTGATCCTAACCTTATCAACATCCCAGTGAGCGTGCCCATCAGACATTAAATCAGCCACCAACATCCCTTCATCCATTGTATCTGGTTTTTGTAAAACCATGGGCTTACCCTCGTGAATTAGCCATGGGTCTTTCCATATCCTTATCATCCTTTCGTTACCTACTCTCCAAGCCAATCCGTCTCTCAGCACACCCTTAGCCCCCCATAGGCTTCGCCACGAGTAACTAGGAGCGTAACCCTTATTTGCCTCCAACATCGAAGTCTTCTTGAAATAGCGAGCCTTTAAAACCTGATGGAGTAAAGTATTAGGACCTGTTTGCAATCGCCATAGTTGCTTAGCCAGTAGAGCTTGGTTAAAGCTCCCCAAATCCTTGAATCCCATGCCCCCCAAAGCTTTTGGCAAGCTCAACGATTTCCAGCTCATCCAATGGAGTTTTCTAACCTCATCCGTCGACCCCCACCAGAATCTACATAGCAGCCGATGTAATTCCTCAATTAATCCATCTGGGATCATGAAGATGCTCATCATATATGTGGGAGTTGCATGTGCTACCGCCTTGATCAAGATTTCCTTCCCCGGCTTTTGAAAGTAGTTTCTGCTTCCACCCATTGAGCTTCTTCCATACCCTTTTCTTCAATCCTACAAATATGGCTTTTTTTTATTTCCCAATAATAGTCGGAAGCCCCAAGTATTTTTCATGTTTATCCACTTCTCGAACCCCCAACGTCCTTGATAATTCCTCTCGTTTTTCCACAGTGACATTTTTGCTGAAGACAACATCCGTCTTATCTAGATTCACTTTCTGACCAGATGCTCGTTCATAAATCCTGATGATATCAGCTACATACGAGCATTCCCCGACATTTGCTTTAGCAAAACAATAAGCTGTCATCTGCAAAACAATAAGCTGTCATCTGCGAAAAAAAGGTGAGATATTCTTGGAGCCCCCCCTGTAAATACGGGCACCACAAATCTTTTTCTCTTTGGTTGCTTTATTGAGTAAACCAGAAAATGCATCAGCACACAACAAAAACAGATATGGTGATATCGGATCCCCCTGCCGTAAACCTCTCGATGGAATAACTCTGCCACATATCTCATTATTGACTTTGAAAGCAAAAGAAACCGTAGACAAACATCCCAATAAACGCTCCACCCATCTATCAGAGAAGCCCATTTTGTGCATCACCCTTTCCAGAAAGGACCATTCCACTCTATCATAAGCCTTACACATGTCCAAATTAAGAGCAAGGGACCCATGTCTCCCCTCCCCACCCTTCTTCATTGCATGAAAATTTTTGAACGCAATTAAAGCATTGTCAGTGATTAATCTCCCCGGCACAAAAGCACTCTGGTTTTCAGAAATAATGGCATCTAAACAGTGTTTTAGTTTGTTTGCCATTACTTTTGAGATAATCTTGTACAGGACATTGCAACAGCTAATTGGTCGAAACTCTTTCATATTTTTCGGCTCATTACATTTGGGAATTAGAACAATGCAAGTTTTGTTTATTTCAGAAATATCCACCAATCCCTCCCACCAATTTTTCACCATTTTAATAATATCAGGGCCTAAAATATGCTGAAATTTCTGAAAAAACATAGCATGCATACCATCCGTACCTGGGGCTTTACTCGGGTGCATTTGAAACAGGGCTAATTTTATTTCGTCCGAAGTAGATGCTGCCTCTAATAGCTCATTCATCTTAGGGGTGATGCTTTTTTCAATGCCCGCCACAGCCTCTTCGAAGCCTGTAGGATTTTAAGATGAGAATAGATTCTGGAAGTACTCTACAACAACTTGCTGGATTTTCTCATCACTAGTCTGCCATACGCCCCCTTCATCAAAGAGCCCATGTATTCGGTTTTTCATCTTGCGAAGGCTGGCCTTTCTATGAAAGTAGCTCGTGTTCTTATCCCCATCACGCAATTCATTTGCTCTCGACCGAATGTGCCAGTAGGACTCCTCTCTTCTCCTGAGTTTGTGGATTTCAGAGGCTAACATCTCACATCTTGAAAGCATTGCAGCATCAATAACATCCTCCTGAGCAACCAGCAATTCATTTTCAAGTGTTTTTATCCTTTTCTTTACACCACCAAAGGTCTTCGAGGCCCAATACTTTAGTTCATCAGCACACCTTGAAATACGCTCATGTGGTTGACATCCCTCACTACCCTTCCATGCCTTTGCTATTACTCCATTACATTCATCGTTCGAGAGCCATAGTGATTCAAATCGGAATAATTTAGAACCCTTATTTCTCACATTGTCAGAAGTTATGCTTAATGTGATTGGCGAATGATCTGATGAAATACGAGGTAGGTGTCGCACAACATAGTTTGGGTAGAGATTGCACCAACTATTAGAGCCCATAAATCTGTCCAGCCGTTCTCTAACAAAGGTCTCCATACAATTTCCCCGTTGCCAAGTAAATTTGCCTCCTTTGTACCCAAGGTCACACAGAGCACAATCATCAATCACTCTTCGAAACGCATCCATGACAGCTTCCCATCGAATAACTCCACCCTCTTTCTTATTCATGCTTACTATCTCATTGAAATCGCCATACATAATGCAAGGAAGGTCACTCGACCTTGACAGACCTCTCATCAAGTCCCAAGTTTTCTGTTTGTTTTCCGCCTCCGGCCACCCATAAATGACCGTAGCCCGCCATTGGGGGCTACCATGTTCATCATATATGTCTGCCTCTATATGGTGGTCAGAATAGGAGACAATATTTACCCTTGCATCTGTCCACCATAAACACAGCCCACCCGATCTACCATTACAGTTTACGGACAAACCGTGCTCAAACCCACATCTCCTTCTAATTCTATCCATCAGTGTATTTTTAGCTTTGGTTTCCATTAAGAAAACCATATTCGGCCTTTCTCTCCAGCATATGTCCCGGAGAGTGCATTCCATCCTCGAGTTGCCAATCCCGAAGACGTTCCAGCTTAGAAGTTTCATTGTTCTTCGAGGGGTTGGGTTGTACCAACTCCTTCTACGTGGATTTCGTTGTTCCCAATCATCCCCTCTAAAATTACTTTTCTCCTCTTCTCCACTAGGTTTGGGTCATCATCATTCACGTCGTACTCAGACCCATCTAGCCTTCTCTTTCCCAAAAGGCTTCCCATTCCCTTCCTGACATCAGATCCTTCAACAGAACAATCAACTCCCCTCATTTTATCCACTCTCTTCCAGCCCCTCTTCATATTCCCCAACCCTTGTCTAGGCTTCTCTCCTTTACTACATCTGTGTTGCCATCACTTGTCTCCACACCCTCCTCTCTTACCCCTTTGTTTTCCGCAATTGTGTTTCCCACATCCCCCCCCTTCGTTCCATCGCTACATCTCACTCCCTCCCACATCACACCACCCCCCTCTGGTTTGTGAGAGTTACACCCTCTGGAATGACCTCTCTAACATTCTCATTTTCCTTGCCTTCATCAAAACGGTCATATTCCCCCGTAAACGCAGCTACAGGGCGCAGCACTTGAATGTTTCTTGCTTCATTCAATGCAACAACAAGTCTTGCCAGCCTATTCCCATGAGTTCCCCCCATCCCTGAACTCGTTGAACTTCCATCATTCCCCTGCTTCTTCATGTTGTCAGGTTTAGTAGTAAAGGACAACGATCTTGCTGACGAACGTAGCAGGTTTAGGTATTCCACTTTCTTGCTATGACCTTTTCGTGGAGACGCCCTCAGCCAAAGTCCCCACTGCTTATCCCCACCAGCACATTCTTCATCCACGTTGGGGCAATCCTTCTCTACATGCCCGGTTATTCCACATACGAAACAGAATGTTGGGAGTCGTTCATATTTGAAATGGATTATCGCCGTATCACCATTCTTATTTCTGATTTTTTGTATCCTTCGAATAGGTTTCGTTGTATCCATCATGACCCGAACCCTTCTCGACCTATCCCAGCCAATTTCATCTTTCTCTACTTCTAGCACCGTACCTATCTTCATAGCAATTGTCTTGATGTCGTTTTCAGTCCTGCTATCGAAAGGTAAGTTGTATATCCTGATCTAGAAAGGGCACATCTTCATCTCGATCGATTCCGGTTGATCTGTCCCTTGTAGGGTTTCGTAGTGACCCGACACTACGCGGAAGGAAACCCACCAAAACCCGCCCCTTAATTAAAACAATTAACAAGCATATTAAACTTAATCAAACAAGATTAAGAACAAGAATTATACCTTTGACGCGTGCTTCGCTCCCAAAGAGCTCTTACTTCAAAATCCCGAAAACACGAGATCTCCGACAGATCGTACCCTCGACCCGACCCGAGCGTCCTAATTCTTGAAGGTTAGTCAAGACCCGAACAAAATAACTATGAGTTTTACGAATCAAAGGTTTACTCTTACTTAGAGTTGCCTTTTTAATTCCACTCAAGGTTGTTCATTTCCCAATACCCAAGCATGGTATTTATAGGGAAATGAACCCTTGGTTTTTCATCCTCCACCAATGTGGGAGTGTTGAAAATCAATCATTTATTTAATTTCCAAATTAAAAAAATAATCAAGTTAATCATATTGCGACAAGTGGCATGTTCTCATGCAAAGGAGTGGTCGCCAAGGTTAGGTGGGGGACCATATGCCTTGCTCCCCAAGGGCTTGATTTGATCCCCATAACCTTGCACAAATCCGGGTTAAGGGAGGGCTAGCTGGCTGCCAGCTAGCATGCCAGCTAGGGCTGCCAGCTAGCAGTGCCTTGCTGCCCAGCACCCAGCCAGCCAGCCAGTGCGTGCTGCTGCTAGGCTGGTGCTGGTGCTTGTGTGCTGGCGCTGGGCGCTGCTAGCACATAGTGCTGGCACTGGCCCCCAGCAGCCCACGCACACTCTCCTTGCGCGCCATTGCTAGCACAGCCAGCATGCGTGCTGCTAGCGAGCCACGCATGCTGGCCCTTCCCTCGCATCATCCTACGCACCATGCACGTAGCACGCTACACACCATGCACCACGCAACGCTCGCACACGCATCAGCCAGTGCCTAGCACTGCTATGCTTGGTGCGAGGCATGCACACATAGGTGCGCTGTGCTTGGTGTGTGGCCTGCGATGGTGCCCACACACGCAAGGCCAGCGTTGCTTGCTAGCTCGCTGTGCTTGGTGCTGCCATGCGAAGGCACGCACACAAGCACACAACTGCGTGCTGCTGGGCGATGGTGCACACGCACATGCACACACGCATGTGCCTAGCACTGCGATGGTGCTGCGATAGCCTGCCATGTGCACCCAGGCACCCAGGCACCCAGGCTAGCACGCTGCTAGCTGCGATGGGCTGCCTGGTGCTTATGGCGCTTGCGATAACTTGCCATGCGCACCCAGGCACCCAAGCTAGCACGCTGTTAGCTGCGATGGGCTGCCTGGGGCTTGTGGTGCTTTGCGATAGGCTGCCATGTGCACGCCTAGGCTGCGATAGTGCGCCTAGACTACGATGGTGCGCCTTGAGCTTGCGATGGTGCGCCTAGCACGCCTAGTGTGCTTAGGCTTGCGCCTAGCCATGCTAGGTGCATGCTAGCTCGAACTAGCCTAGCATCCACATGGTTAGACCATTGTGGTGCTACGGCTACACTCGTACTTGTCGCTTGTGATTTTGCGACGCTCGGTCTCGACGCCCTAGGCTCGATTTCTGACGTCTGTATTTGTAAAACTCTGCTGACTCATTAAATCCTTTCGGATTAATTCGTCGTCTCGGATCGGTGGTTCGATTGGGTTCGACCCGAAGGGTTCAGTTAAGATTAAGCTGTAACATCAATTGTACATTGATATTACTGATCGGAAGCGGCCTCCACCTAGGCATTCCGATCACTTAACCTTACTAAAAATTAGCTCCGTAATAATTCTGAACCTTCTATCGGAAGAATACACTTGTTGGAAGGACACCATTCCTTTCATCCCTTTCATCTCTTTTAGAATAACCAATTGGTTATCGAAATTCCAAGGAGCCCCTTCCATCACTTTCTCCATATCCCTCCAATGGAGGAATTGCACCACAAACAGACCATTTTCAATTTTGCGGAATATGACCCCTCTGTTGATCGCCCATGATTGTCTGAGGGTCCTCTGTATAGCCTCAAAGTTATACGCCCTCATAGTAAGGACCTTTCCAATAAGGGAGAGATCAAGATTCACAATGTCATCATCTTCCCTATTGTATTCAAGAATCGCGATATCATCCTCATCTTCCGTAATTCTCAAATTTGCCCATCTATTCGTTATATCCTCTGCCATACTCAACAAGAAATCACCGTTATGTCTTCCCTTCGATCAGGGAGATCAACCTTGAACGAGCAAGAGAAGCCTACTCGCACACCGAAACCCTAGAAACCTAGCTTTCAGAGCGACAGAAAAAAAGTTTTTTTCTTCTTTTTTTTTTCTATTTTTTTATTTAGGAGAAAAGAGCTTAAAATTGCTATTTTTTTTTGTAATAGAACATTTATCTTCTATATTATACGAAAAATAATTATTATATTTTATACAATGAAATAAATAATTATATTTCTACAAAAAAATAAAGCCATATCTTAGGAATGAAGAAATCTATTTTTTAGCCATGGATAGTTCTTAGAATTAGAAACAAAATATATTTCAAAAAAAAATCTAATGTCACATTAAATTATAAAAGGGAAGAGAGGTTTTGCTTGATAAATTTTACTTGCTAAATAATTTATTAAAAAAAAAAATGCCAAACAAACAAAACTAAAGTCAAAAACCAGTATGGGTAACTAATAAAAAAAATGATTTTTATAATAAAATATTTTTTTATATTTATCAAAACTCGCTCCTATTTATTCTCCCTTCACAATATCTTCTTAAACTGTTTTTTTTTTTTTTTTTTTTTTTTAAAAAAAAATCTGGGTGGTTACATTTTTTTATTTTTATTTTAGGGGAAATCCAGATAGTTAAAAAAAAAAAAAAAGAAAAAAATCTACGTGGTTACTTTTTTTTTTTTCCTGGGGGAAATCTAGATACTTACTTTAACATAAACTTTATCTTAACCTATATACAATTATAAAAATGGTAAACCCTTTAAACAGAAAAAACCACCTTTATATGTATGTTATCAATTGCAAAAGTGTAGTCTATACAATTTCGATTTTTTAATTTTATCAATAATTTAGTTGTTTCTTTATAGAATTACTTAAAAAACACAGTTGTTCTCGGAAAATGAGGCATTTAAAATGGGAGAGAGTAGGAGGTAAAAGGTGTCGTGCGCTTCTAAGATTGTCTTAAGTAAAGTGAATAACGATAAATTTTAAGGATAATTTTTTTTTTTTGAGTTTTATTTGTGATAAACTTTCAATATCATATCATATCATATAATATAATTAATATATAAAACTAAACTTTTAGACAGGTCATCAGACAGCGACATTGGGCATTCCAATTATTCGCCAAGTGTCGCGCCATGTAGGCGATAATTAATATGATACGTAGGATTTATTTTTATATATATTTTTGTAAAATATGATAAAAAAGTTATTTTAGAGTTTTATTTTCAATAAAATTTTGAATAGATTTAGTAAGATGAAAAAGTTATTTTAGAGTTTTATTTTAAATAAAACTTTGATTTATAATAAAATACCAATATTATACAAAATGGCGGATCCAAAGAGGTCAAAAGGAAATAAAAAAATCAAAGAGACCTATTATTATATATAACTGTTTTCTTAAGTCTTAACATGCAACCAGATGTTCAGAGAAAATGAAAAGAGATCACAACTTTAGACAATTTTACGTTCTTTTTTTTTTCTTTTTTTTTTTTGACATAATTTTTTTATATAGATTGTTAAGTGATTATCAATCTATGAAATACCCATAAATGAATAAGTATGATTGTCAAGTCACTATTAACCCATGAGTAGTAAATTCAATAACATATATTTCGCATATTTTAGATAAAAAAACTTTATTTTAAATTTCGATAAACAACTCGAGCATCGTACGGGGCACAAAATTAGTTTCTAATATATATCTTATAATTATAATTATAATATTTTTTACTCAATTAAAATTCATTTTAAAAAGTACATTAAAATAATATTCCTTTCCTTTCAAAAAAAAAGAAAAAAATAAAATAAGAGAAAATAAGGCATTTGGTCTATAATCTATCATTCTATTGATGAAATTAATTAATCAAAGGAATAAGGGATATGCACACATACATATCAAAGGAATAAAACTATATGTGTACATCATATTAGAATGGAGCAATTAAATTGGAATCGACTAGTACGTAGTCAGCCATATCTTCTATGTTTGCTTGAATGTTGAATTGTCTTTTGGTTGACCAGAAGTAGCACCAAAAAATGTCAATCAACCATGGCCTACAATTGACATGCTTTCCGATTTTGAAAACATTACTTGATAATGTAATAAACCTACCCAAAAACACAACCTCGCAAGTCAATGAGCTCCTTGGAAGCTTAAACAAGGACCTACAGAACTTCCGCTCTACTCGTTCAGGCAAATTATTAACCAAGCAAACATTTAAGTTTTGCAAAACTTTTGCATTACCTAGAATGTACCTTAGAAACTTGAGCCAACAATATTTCCTACCAAGTCCCGTTATCGTTATCGATATCATCTTGAGCTTACTTATTAGACAACTTGGTACAACATTTGGTGCACACCAATTTGTGTGCTCTTTTTGGCTACGACTTACCATCACCCAAAGATGCTCTAAGTTGGGGAAGCATTGCAGTGAAACCAAAAAATCATTGCAATCATTAAGACTAAACCCACACAAGGTCACTTTAAGACGGACTAAATTAAAAAACATGACGGGCGGATTCACATTCAAGTAAGTGAATATATTCCTTTGCCATTCCATCATCACCACTAGCTCAAGGTTAACAACACTAGACGTTCTTTTGAAAAATTCCGAAAACCGATGAAGCTCCACCTCATGGTCTTCATGTCTCAATTCATACTTCCTCAAGTCGATACACGCTTTGACTAATGCTGTTGGATTAGTGCGAAATCCATAAGGTAAAACGCAACCATGTGTTACAAGGTTTGCCAATTTTGGTGCATCGATAGAAATTATCGAATTGATACTCGGCGTTTGCTTTACATTATAATGGAACAACCCTAATTCCAATGACTTTAAATTCGGGAAAATTATGTTCATCGAGGGCATTGTATTTAGAGACTGCATAAAGAGTACGGAAGACGTGAGAGTTAAATCTTCTAATAATGGAGAAGATTTATGTAAAGACCCTAACCAATGAGGCAGATAAGTAAGAGATCGTAACGAAAGCTTCTTCAAATTCGGAAGTTGAATATCAACATCTTTATATGCATCATCCTCCCTTGCAAACGGACCAAACAAATCCAAAATCACAAGAGATCGACAATTAAGCAAGCAATCAGGTATCGGAAATAATACATTGCTAATGACTTGTTGCACGTTTCGACGGCAAATATCACGAATACATGATTCTAATCCATAATCGTCTTCTTCTTCATGGCGGTAGATTCTTCGTGAGACCTCAACTTTGAATACGTCGAGTTTCGGGGAAGTAAGATGTAGGATGCGACTGAAGTTGGGTATTCTAAAAGCGTGGAATTCAATCCGAAGGCGAGTGATGGCAGTCCAGAGGTGGCGCCATCGACGGGATAAGACGGAGGTGGTGACTGCGGAATTGATTGGAAGGCGAGAAAGGATTTCGGTGAGGATATCGTCTGGAAGTGAGCTCAATCGATCTTGCCCTCCGCCCGACTCCATATACTCTATGTGCAATTGCAATCTTACTTTCTCGTTTATGTTTCTTTGGCTTCTTTGTTATCTGAAAGATTTTCAGTGTTCGAGTTTGTATACAGCCGATTTATGTTAAGATATGATTTGATATTATTGAGATATATTAGTTGTCATAAGATAGAGATGTGTTAAGATTTGATCATAGCTTGGATTCTCTACTTATTTATCTCTATTATTGTACTCTATATATTTGGCCAAGAGCCTCAACACAAACCAAGTGTTTTCCGCATAATCTAATATTATATAAATAAAGAAGACATTTTTCAAGAGCGCGCCACATAAACAAAGTTATATTTTCGACCAATTAAATATTAGATTTCTATTTTATTTTGGAATTAAAAAATCCGTTTGCCACCTAAACAAAAGTGACGAATGAGATTTAAGAATTTTGCCACGTAAGTAAAAACAACGAATATTGATTTATTAGGATTTACTTTATTTAAAAAACTAAAAATTATCTTTTAAAATAATCATCTTTCGATATAGGATTTATATACCTACTATTATAAGATAAATTTTGATAGTGTTTATGATAAGAAATAAAAATTATTCCTTAATTATAATTAAATTAAAATTTGTGATATTTACCATTATAAATTGACGCATCATATGACACCAACAAAATTTCGTATCAATCAAAACCAAACCAAGCAAATTTTGTGTCATTAATTTTGTGTCAGTTTTATTAAGTCATCAATGGCTGGGTAATTCTTAGCCTAATTTTTAAAACCCATGTTTAAATGTATATTTGTGATTATTGCTTAAATTGTGTTTATTTGGGATACTTAATGATTTTATGTTTATGTTTTTTTTACTGAATTTTGTTTTTACATGCAGATCTAATATAATCAGAGAATTATATTCGAGCAAAAATCTTTGGAATATCAAAGTGCGAGTTTCTCGCCTGATGATACTATTGGATGAGGAAGTATTATATCTTTATAAATCGTTTACATTTATTAAATCTTGTAATGAACCTTTTAGTTTTAAATTTTTTGTGATTTAGGTAGCTTAATTAAGTCATAAAATTAACTTAATTTTTTATTTTTAATTATAGGGCAATTACGTTCATGCTTCAATTAAAGTCAACTTTGTTCTACAATTTTGTTCAAAATTGATTGAAGGAAAAGTTTACTCCATTAGATACTTTTCAGTCGTTACAAATAAGAAGCAATATCGCACGCATTGTCAGCGATAACAAAATAATGATTCAATTTTCCAAAATACTATTGTTTGGGCGATTGGGGATGATGAAAAAATTTCAATGCATAGATTTAATTTTATGTAATTACAATTTTTAGATTAATTTCACAACAATTATTCACTTTCTGATTAATATTTTAATTTATTTTATAAGACTATAAAGATAAATTTATATAAATTTTATTTTTGGTAATAACATGTTCTATTTACCCACTTTTATTAGATGGAAGAGATATGGGTGTGAACAAAGTTGGTGATCCAATCGAAATCTTTTTTTAATACAAATTTTTTTACATCAAAATATTACATCTAATAACTATCATTTTTAATGTTCTTATCAAAATATTTATTAGGGGAATAAATTACATAAAATTAATAAAAAATTATCCTTAACAAACAATAGCAAAGTAATAAAAAATATTATGAGTATGAACTAATTACAAAAATTATTTTTACGAGCTTTTATGTATAAAAAACCGTGGGATATTAGGATTTAAATTATTAAAAAAAATAAAAATTATCTTATGAAATTAATGGTTTTATCTAAATACCCGGTTAATAAGATGTTTTTTTCATAAAAAAAATTTAAAGCTTATAACGCAATAAAAAAACTTTACCTTCTTTAAACATTTTATGTCTAAGAAATTGAAAAGACAGATAATTTGTCAGAGATCAAGAGATCACAAGAAATATACAAAATGATATATAGATTTTAGGGTTTAATTTCAAGTGTAAAAAGCAACGAATAATGATTTAGGATTTAAATTATTTTAAAAATAAAAAATTATTATCTTTTTACATTAAAGATTTTATCCTAATATGTAATCAACGAAATATCATATTTACAATTATTTTTTTTTTCTGAAAGATATCATATTATTGTCATATAACTAACAACAACGAATAAAATACAAAACAACAATAAATTAAGTCACATTATAAATTACATTAAAAAAAATTATACTTCTGTAATTGGCAATATCATTTTAATTAAATTATTATTTGGTTTTTTTTTTGTTTGAAATTATTAAATTGTAAAATAAATCAAATAATTATAAAAAGAAAATGAAAAAAAAATTATCTTTTCACATTAAAGATTTTAACCTAATATGTAATCGATAAAATATCATATTTACAATTTTTTTTTTCAGATATCATATTTACAATTTATTCATATTATTAAATTCAGTTGTCATATAACTAACAACAATGAATAAAATACAAAACAACAATAAATAAAGTTGCATAATAAATTACATTAAAAAAATTTATACTTTTGTAATAGGCAATAACACTTTAATTAAATTATTATGTGTTTTTTTCGTCTAAAATTATTAAATAGTAAAATAAATCAAATAATTATATATATATAAACGTAGAATCTATAGGAAGATATCTTTTCTTGAGATTTATGTATGAAAAAAAAAATCGTGCATCGCCACCTAGATAAAAGTAACGAATTAGATTTGATATATCTAAAATTTTAATGCCACGTAGATTATAATCCACGAATTAAAATATTTTAATGAAAAAAAATAAATTAAAAATATAGGAAAAGATAAATTTATTAATTCAATACTACGAGTATAAGAAATCCAAAAAAAATATAATAAAAAATATTTAAATGATAAACGCTTATAATAAAATTTGAAACCTATCATATAAGATAAATTTTGATAGTATTTATGATAAGAAATACAAATTATTCGTTAATTATAATTAAATTAAAATTTGTGATACCTACCATTATAAATTGACACATCATACGACACAAACAAAATTTTGTATCAATAAAAAACCCCATCAAGTGAATTTTGTGTTAGTAATTTTGTGTTAATTTTTGGTCATTAATGGTCGGGTAATTTTTAGCTTAATTTTTAAAATCCTATGTTTAAATTAGTATTTCTAATTATTACTTACATTGTATTAATTTGGGATACTCAACGATTATATGTTTATGTTTTATTTACTAAATGTTTTTTTACATGCAAATCTAACACATCATACGACACAAATAAAATTTCATATCAATACAATACCCCATCAAGCGAATTTTGTGTTAGTTTTAGGTCACCAATGTCCGGGTAATTTTTAAAATCATATGTTTAAATTTATATTTGTTATTATTAGTTACATTATATTTATTTAGGATACTTAACAATTATTTGTTTATATAATGACATACGATTAGATGTTGTATACTTAATATATGGATGGCTTTGGTTATTTTTAGAGATGATGAAAAAATTCCAATGCATAGATTTGATTTTATATCGCAACAATTTTTCATTTATTGGTAAATATATTGATTTATTTTATATAAATGTAAAGATTTAATTTATATCAATTTCAGTTTGGCTAACATTTTTATCCATTGATGTAGTAGGTTGGTTGTGGACGAGGTTGGTGATTCTATCGAAATAAAAGATATGGTAAAACAATGAATACTGATTTAGGATTTAAATTATTAAAAATTTATCATTTCACATTAAAGATTTTATATAATGGAAAAAATATCATATTTACAATTTATTTATATTTAATAAATTCATTATAAATTATAGTAAAAAATAAATAAATATCAAACTTTTGTTGTCTGAAATTATTAAATACAATAAATCAAATAATTAAAAATAGATGAAAAAACCGTGCATCGCACGGGCTTCCATCTAGTTATTTTACAATTTAGATGATCAAGTGTTTTCAGTGTTCGAGTTTGTATACAGTCAATCGATTTATGTTAGGGGTTTTTTTTTTCTTTTATTTATTTAAACCACTAGATATTTGACACGCGTCTTTTAGGCCCCTTTAACGGATTTCATCCAAAAATTCGTTAAGTGGTAGTGAAATCAACTTTTGGGATTTTTTTTTGTGGTGTTATAATGAAAGGGTTTTTTTTTTATATATATATATATATATATATATATATATTTTTGGTTTTATAATCCAATTTGTGAATTTTGTTTGCATTGTAGACACTACGAGACTAACTATTTATTTTATAATGTGAAAAAATGAACCGATCATATTATTTATCATTAAAATAATATGGTATTGTAAAAAGAAGTGATAACTATTATACCTTATACTTCGTATGAAAGATACAAGACAGACAATACCACAAAATAGGGAATAGAGATTGCCTAAAACAGGGAATAGAGATCACTTCAGAGGCGCTCTTTTAAGGGGTTGCCCTATGAAGTCTATAGATCGCCTCTATAGATTACCTATCTAAGATAACAACTCTCTATTTGATGTATAAAATAAATAAAAAACAAGGAAAAGAGAACTGTCATCTTAAGATAGGCGCTTTATATCTATATAGATAGAGAGCGCCTATCTTAGATATTCCTAACCTTTTAACGATTTCGTAATTACAACCCCTGTCTGTACCTTATGTTCGTAATCACAACCTTCGGGATACTTACCTCATCAACGAATGCAGTTACTTTTAATACAATGTATATGTCCATCTGCTGTAATTCCTTGTTTGAGTCATTTAGCCGTTGATTGGGTCGGTCATGTCCTTACTTGTTATCGACTGTTAAAAGACTTAGGATACGTAGGAATTCAAGGTTAGAGTAGACGTTTTAATCTAATTGAAGGTATGACTTAGACAATTAGGGTACCACTATAATCAGGGTGGGACAAATGAACTCAAAAAAAAGAACCACTGAAAAGGAAAATGAATGTTTCTTGTGCAGGATGGTACAAAACCTTCGTTGGATGACATGTTTTTAGTCAGTTGTTAATCACAACCTCTGGGATATTTTGTTAATAAGACCTACATGTAGACCACCTTATGAAATTGGACTTAAAACTTCCTCCGTTAACCTAATGACAATTAAATTTGCAAAGGGCCTAGTACAATGGTACGTTTTCATGTCTTGATTGTATCATTGTCGAAAAGTGGTACATTTTACGTAGTGTGGGGTACAGTTTCACGTCTTGATTGTATCACATTGTTTATATTAAATGGGCCAAGTTGTGGGAAATTGGCGCCTAAACAAAATAAGTTTCCCGCTCTGTGTTGATTCCATGTTTCACCATCAAACTCCTTGCTTAACTATATATAACTCTGTTTTCTTGTGGTTGGATGGAAAACAGTCATTTGTTCAAAAACGTAAAAGTTTTTCTCAAACACTTTCGCCACAAATTCCCTCGAATGTCAACCATGTCCTCTGCATCATCAGGAAGTCGTACAATTCGCCGTCCGTTTGTGTTTGCGGACTTCTCATGGATATCAACCAAAACTTGCAACTGTTTGGCGGATGACGCAACCCTCGTGGAATTTAAGATCTCGATGTCGGAGAAGAATCCGAAGCGGCTGTACTACAAATGTCGACACTGCGGGTGCTATGAGTGGGCTATTCAATCAGACCTCATTAAGAATGGTCCACCAACCAACATTGGCGGTGTTGTTCGACGGGTAGAGGTGTTAGAGCACCAAACACATAAAGATCGTAAAATT
This sequence comes from Chenopodium berlandieri, assembly GCA_034703905.1. Lineage (NCBI taxonomy): Eukaryota > Viridiplantae > Streptophyta > Magnoliopsida > Caryophyllales > Amaranthaceae > Chenopodium > Chenopodium berlandieri. The sequence goes on along the minus strand of CM068279.1, from coordinate 39,255,097 downwards.
TGGGCTAATTATTTTTGTAATTGCCGTTTTCGTTTATTTTAAATTGTAATTGCCGTTTACGTTCAACTTTGGTTAGTAGTAGCGTAGTTCATTACTATTTATCAGAACATTGCTTGCGCTCTTATATCATAAAATTCCGTATGCAGATCTATGTACTTGTACTAGTTCAATTTCATGTGATAACATCACATTTGTACTGGTTCAATAGTGTGTGTACCACTATGCACAACATTGTAGCCAACTAAAAACAGGATTTAGTGCTGTGAATGTACCACCTGACACATTAATGGTACAGAAGACCATGAGTGCTGAAAATAATACCCAATCCCTTTTTGTTAACAACAAACATAACCGAGTACCATTTAACAAGCCAGTGGTACATAAAACATAGTAAGATATACCTTGGTAACGAGAATGGTACATAGTGATACCAATTAACTGACCAGTGGTACGTTACACATACTAAGACTAATAGAGGTAATGCGTACAAGCAACTAACAAAGAAAATGCAACACAACACTACGTAATTAGTTGAACACAAAATCATCGTATCCTTCCCACGGATCCTGATATGCGTTACGTCATAATACTCATAACCATTCCAAAAGTCACCGGAATCAGGATTGGACTTGTTATCGAACCTTTCCTTCGCCTTGGTCAAACGACGCACATACCAAGATGGGTAGTCATCATACTGAAATGGTCCCTTGTGATAAGATCTAAGTGTTGCATCTCATCGTACCCGTTTTCAGCCAACATCTTGCTTCTAAAGTACATGCACTGTTCTTCGCTCGTATGGATCATGTCAAAAGGATCCTCTTGAGAGAAATTCAACCACTCAACGGTGACATGAATCAAATCTTTGTCGTAGTCCGACGTGAAATCATGACCAAGTAGTAATAGACCAAATTTGTCACCTTCCTCACAGTGGTTATTGAGCATGTACTCAACATTTAGATGCCAATCAAAAATAGGGAGGAACAGCTCCCAAAATTTTATCAAGTGTCTGCAATAGTACAGATATCACATCCAACAGATCCTGTCTTGCTGGAACTCACGAAGATTCACACTTACAGCGATCTTGTACGCATCAACAAGGAAGTGCATGAAACAGAATGCTTCCTTCCTAAAGAACCCGGGACCTCCTACTTTAAAAAGGATTTAGGAAAGGGTAATCCGGATGTAAATCTATCCCGGTGATGGGATTTTCAAGCCCTCCACGTGCAATTGTTGCTGACTGGTGGGAGAACATCATCTCTTTACCCCTTTTAGGGAGGTAAAAGTCTCGAACAACACCATTTGCGTCGTGATACCCATTTTTCCATGAATTCCAACCGCTTCATAACGAGCCTTGTGGTCTTATCACCAACCACTCCCTCATCAGCCACTACTCTCTTATTTCTTTGCTCACCCATTTTTTTTTCAACTTCCGTTTTTCCAGGAGAGTCAACTTTAAAGAAAACCATTCATGAACTTGCCCCCTTTCTTATACTCGTAACTATCACCAAGCATTAAATTCCCTCCCACCTACATTGTGTTAATTTCGTTAAGTCTAGTGGTACAAAAACTGTACCATTACATGAAGTGTTCCTGTATGTTTGTGACTAAAAATAGTTCCACTGGAACTAATGTGTGTTTCTTTTGAGACGACAGCTCTGTGCCATAGTACTGGACCTAGGGCTTATAGCTTGTAAAAGGGTGAACATTCACCACCGTAACTGCCGGTAAAAATTAAAACAATACATACAATGGTACATTTTTTGGAACCGAATACTAAATCAAATGTACCACTAGTGCTTATCTTGTACCATTTTCTAGACTTTGTGCTTTTTTGAAATGACAATTCAGTAGGGAGCTACTGCACCCTATTAGTGACTGCGGTAAAGGTTCAAAAAATTTCAAACCCTTTCATCAAAATAAATTAAGTTTCCCTCCGTCGCATTTCCCATTTTATCTCATCTCCATCCCAATCTCCGGTTACAAGGTACTCAAATGGCCAGAAATACCATTGTCAACCACTCTCCTCTCCCTACCTCAGGTCACCAAATGTTACCCCACCCACATCAGCCAATATCATACTTTCAAAAAAACCTGAGGGAGGTGTATGAAATAAACCTGCATTTAGTGAAGTATTTTAGGAGCAACTACAACATGGTAAATGAGATATACCAGCCTGTGCAATCCATTAGAGCACATCTCAGCTCCTACAATCAATGTCCTGCCAACCTGATTACATGCTTCTACACGATGGCAAACCGGTTTTGGGACACCTCCCTCTTGTAGAGGACTTGGTGGGTTGCTACAACAAAAGAGCTTGTGTCGTGCTGTATTGGCTGATACAGAGGTTCTATACCTCGTCGTCCCCGCTTACAGTACCACCTGAGACAGAGGAAGCAATTGACTTGAAGCCTAGTCTGAACACCGACTCCTTAGTTGCTTACAGTTTCCCCATGATTTGGCGCCACATATTTGTTGGCTATTTCATGGATACCCTCCACATCGTGACAGTCGATACTACCAACACCCACCTGAGGTTCCAGGTTGAAGGGTGTACCTTGAAGCCGAAGCTTAACCATTGCTGGCCCATTCGTAAACGCTACAACCGTGTTAGCTATAAAGCAGAGCATCTTGTCTCTACCCGAGACTGTGATGTAGTCGATTGTGGGTCACTCATTCTACTGTGGAACGTCCGAGGGTGCACAAGGCCCTCCTTTGGCGAGCACTTCGCTACCCTACACCAAAAATTTAACCCCATGTTGGTAATCATTTTGGAAGTTCGTATTGGTAAAAATGAAGCGAACAATTGGGTTTTCCGTAGCCTCCCAGGAGAATATCAAGTGGAGATTGGTGTTTTGGAAACCAAATATGCTAAGGGCCAATTTCTTGCACAGATCGAGTCTGCCAAATAGGTTGCTTGTTGATGTTGTTTTTCAGGTAATTTGTTATTTTTATAATGTTATTGTTTGGAATGTAAGTTATTCAGTGAAATAAAAGTTGTTTGCAATTGCAGGCTCCACTGCACCACCACCATCATGGCCTCCACAACAAGTTGAATTGAACGATGACCCGTGTAGCTCGGACGAGTAGCCAGAGCCGGGTAGTCACTACTTCAATTCTGGTGTGGCGTTTGATGGCTCCAACCACCACTAGGGATTTGGAAAAGACCTATGATGAAGATGTTGTGGATCAAGTACTCGTCATGCCCTGTGTCTTTGTTTAATTAGTACCGTCTTTGTAATTGCCTTTCGATAAGACTATTTTCCTGTACGCCTAAGACTATGTTTGATTATACAATGACTATGTTCGATTTTTCCTGTTTAATGCATGTATTAGCTTATTAGTTATTACAAACAGGGGAAACCTTGACTATTCCAGTTAACACTGGTAGTGGTACATTTAATACTCCTAAAATGCACCACTACAAACACGTTGGTACATTTAATCAAAGTGTTACGTACCTATGATGTGTACATACTATGTATGTATGCTGTGTACATGAATAATGACCCTTGAAATATGCAACGTGTGTACATACCGAGTACCTATGCTGCGTACATGAAGTCAATATACACAACTACAATCAGGGTGGTACGTTGTGTACTTTTATTTGTACCACTACAAAACCAGTGGTATGAGAATACTGACCCTTTCATATGGGGAGATCAGTCCAAAGCTTTCCATGTTTTGTTTGTAGTTGGATTACTAGTTGCGTTCGTTGGCATTATTATATGAATTATGGAATATAATGTTCAATTTCGTTGCATGCATTTTACTGAATTGCACGCCTGTCCAAATTCATGAATACATTGACAGATCAATGGTGCAATGTACCATTGGTAAGACACTTGGCTACTTGTACTTTACCATTACGAACTAAATTGTACGAATATCATTTACATTCTACCAGTGGCACTATCAATGTACCATTCGGCAAACCATTCCAGCCATTGGCATTTTGATTTAACCAGTAGCAGATATAGCATACCACTAGCATGTTTTTCGTACATATGGCACTGTACATTTAGTTTAAAATACCCTATTCATGTAGATTTGTTTTTTGTACCTATGGCACTGTACATTAAGTTTAAATTACCCTGTTCAAGTAGATTGGAACAAGTGGATAATCAAAGCAAATTTTCTGCATAATCGGCAACATGCAACAACATAAGTAACGCAGACATCACATCAAACACTTAGCCATGAGTGGACAGACCACCTCCATAGCCAAAGCAACCTGATAGTTACCCCTGAGTGGACAGACCACCTCAGGGAGGCGTACGTTAGCCACCAAGTGTTTAATTGTTAAATACACAGTACGTAGGGGCACCGCAATTCAACCCCACAAAATAATAACACAACATCCTAGTCCACTAACAAACCACATCACAGTTTGCGCGTTGTTTTTCTAGAACCTGGAAACAAATGGCCCCCAGACCGTCTTTCAATTCGTTCATTTCACACTGCACGTCGTCCAAGAATAAATTTGTTCGCGCATTAGGAATCTTCCCCTGTAATTGTATGAACAAACACTATAGCCAACAACGCCATAGATCTTAACACAAAACACATATATATGGACCACTTACCACACTAAACCTGGTGGTGAATCTTCTGGAAAAGAACTTAATACACGCCAGCATAAGAACACCACAGTATGAACTGCACATTAGAGCACCACCACAATCAAAGAACAATGTGAGAACTGATTAGAGAGTTTAAAAGTATATTACGCTGCTACCATGAGTTATTGGCATAATAAGTAAATAAGGAAACGAGTGCTTACTTATCCCTTGGCTCTAAGATCTCAACAGGGCATCTCGTCCAAGAATTTTGCTGACCAATCTTCCATTCTGGGTCACAGAGTTGAAAAAGGACATCGACACCATTAACCTGTGGTTTGACAAACACATTACACACAACCAAATGGGTCCCAGTACATACCATGTTTGTTAAGAATGAAAGGCATTAGTACCAGAAGATCAAACTCTTTGGCATGTGTGGTGAACGGGTGAGGGTACATAGAATCTATCATCCACACCTGTCAAGCCTTCATGTCTATTGCTAAGCACCACCAGTGCGACTCGTCAGGGGAGTCCTTAGGAACTTCAAGCACTGGGACAAAGACCTGATAAAATGACAATGTCAATGCCATTACCACATTTTATAGTATACACTTGAAACACATTTAAACCTAGAGTATTGAACTATGACAGTAAGTAGCTTATCGCTCAAATCTGCGACAGCTTAAAGCCCAGAAGAAATTTGCCATACTTGTTACAAATATGTTCTTCTTTTTCTTCGTTCAACAACAATTGATTCTACGATCAAAACAAAAAAAAATAACAAGCGTGCTCATCAACTGCGCATGTAAACATGACACACCAAAGCTGAAATGAACCAAGAACCACTTACCGAAAAGCTTGGGTCAAGCAAAATACGCTTGCTTCTGTTCACAAAGTCTTTGGTGGCCCATTGCTTGGTGTATAGCACATTAGCCATTCTAACATAATCACTAGAAACCCACGATTTATGGTGCACTACTTCAAAGCAATCCCTCTGGTTAGCTTCCATGTGGTCACACATGATCAACACAATACCAGGGCTACGAAGCAACAACATAACACCAAGTGTACACATAAATATATTAGAATTTACAATTAAAACCAAAAATTTACAAAGGGCATGCACAAAACAGACTCATCACTCAATTAAACGTTTCTGAATTACCTAAGTGGATCCTTTAGGTCCTTCTAGCGCTTTACAAACTGCAGCAGACGTGCCTTGACTGTTGTATGGCGTCAGGTGTTTGACACATTGGTGAACAAAGCTAACAAGGCTGCCTTTGTCGGTTTCACCACCCTCTTATCCGCAGTTTCGTCCCCCCTTCCCTGCAGACTCATCTTCCTCATCAGATGAAGATGAATTTGCCAAACTGCACTAAGCATCAACCAACACAGTAGTTCCCCTCGTCCTAACCAAGCCCACAACTATTTGAGGTCCTGGCTCCATGTTCTCATCTTCCACTTCAGGATTCCCCACTTCAGTATCAGAACAACAGCCATGGAACTCTAAGACAACACCTTCATCAACCCCATCTACCTTGGATTCATCCCCAACCACCTTGACCTCACCCCAGCCTCTGCAAACAGTGGATCAACCGAAATCTTTTGAACCACACAGTCCAAGTCATCATCACCTGAAACTGTATCAGTAGAAGGATCTTCCCCACCAAGTCCTTTCCCACCTTCTTTCAGTTGTTCCTTCTCAAACAAGCAACTGCCCAAAGCCTAATCTACACCTTTCACAACATCATGCTTTTCACCAGACAAGTTCTCATGCACAACAACTTCCTTCTCCATTGGCTTACCCCTCTCCATTGGCATACCCCTAGCTAATCACTTTCTGAGCATTAGCTACATCAACACACTATGACATCAACTAATGCATTAACTTCATAACATCGCCCAATTTCAATTCTATCAAAGACATCAATGTTGGAGTAATTTTATCCAACACATTCAGGAAAACATAAATACAAACTACTAACAACTGGCATAGGACATATCACTTCTTTTATAATATACAAAGCTACATCTAAAACTATCATTGATTTTCATTATACCTGCCGTGTAATATTTTCCACGTCTACCTTCTGCGTAGTCTGTTACACGTCAACTCTTTCCAGCCTTTACTTTGGAACCTCCCAAGGAGTCAACGAATGCTCCTCCCCTAAGCTATATCCAAAGACTGCAAAAGAATCAAACACAACAGCTTCAGTAGTATTCACATCAAATGAAATTCAAACTAATCCTCACTGGCAATTTTCCAAAATCCCCAGATTCTTTTTTATCATCAGCAATTGCCTCATTGATCTTTTCTTCGGACCATGCCTCACGTCTCGGTCTCACACCCCACCTCATTGGGACGGGACTGAGGTGATCTAGATAAAAAAATCTACAGCAGTATGCATAGGATGGATGATTAAGTTCAACTAACCATTACAAAAGATAAGACTGCAAAATTTAATAAAATTACTCATAAAGAAATTGGTGTACGGTGGCAAATACCCAATTTTACTCACCAACAAAAAAGGATACAACCCCCAGAACCTGCAACATATCCATCACGAGCAAATTTCTTTTGGAAACTCCTGGCTGCTACAACCATCCAGTTAAATACATAAGTGCACCAATCATACTCATCAGCTTCATCGTAAACCAATAACGACGGTACAAGCTTCACCCCAAGATAGCTTGTATTGGTCATAGCACACAACACGTAGCCCTGAGCTGCTGTGAGAAAGGCTATCTTGAAATCATCCTTCTTGTCATCTGACAGCGGCAACACATTGCCTTCCTCATCCTTTTGAATCAATTCCCCCAAAGCAGCTACTAATGAAATGCTATCATTTTTCCCAAACTTCTCCAAAATTCTACTATGCTCTGCCTGCTTATCCTCAGGAATTGTACAGGGCAATGCCTTCGACCCCATGGGAATCCCAAGTACGTACTCGACCTGAACAGGACTCAAAGGAAGCACACACTCATCTCCAAAAGTTATCGAACCATTACCCATCACCCTTGTCAACACCCTATACACAAACTTCCGGGGTACAAAAGTTAGGGGTATACTTAACAACCCTGCAAAACCCTTTTCTGTGACCAGCTTCTTCCTAGAGTCATCAAACTTCTTGATTACAGATCCAAAGGCCTTCACACCATGAAAATTTGGGGCCTACAACATTACATTCAAACAAGACAAACTTCAATCAAATGACACCGGCCCAAGCCTCACAGAATAAGACCACTAACCGATTAAATTCCTTCTAGGTTACTCAAATTCTTCAATTATACCTAATTCCTTTCTACGTTACCTCAATTTTATACATTTCCAACTAAATTACAACAAATTACAACAATTGTCCTTCAATATAAACCAGCTAAAGATACACTAATTATACAATCCCATTAAAATTACTTGTGAATATTTTATAAGGGATTTTAAAGTTGCACATCCAATTAAGGACTCACAATATTCATACTTAACTTACAACTCAAGTACAATTTACAATTAATCTATTTCATACACCAGTCATCATCTTTACGTCTTTATTAATTCAGTTTACTTTCCCAACTACCTAAACAAAGGCCCAACCACAGAACTCCTAACAAACATTTCCATGTCATAGACTTCAACAAATAATGTTTAGAGACTACCTTCTGCGTACTTCTTGACTGGGAAAAGGTTGAGAAAGGGAAGCGCAAGCTCAATTTGTCCTATTCAGGTTCTTCCTCACTACCTTCACCGTTGTCCTCCACATTCTCATCTACCTCATAATCACCATCTGCGGAATCAACATCATCAGAAACAGATTCATCACCCTCAGATTCATCATAACCAGGATCATCAGAACCAGCTTCATCAGAGTCCTTTAAATACTCTTCCTCAAAAATTGGATCAGATTTCAGTTTCTTCTTCCCTTTACTAGCTACTTTCTTTTTAGGCGCCTCCTCATTCACGGCTTTCGATCGCGCCTGCACAAACACAAATATTTGCCAGAATAAATCAACTACAACACACAAACATCACTAAGCAAACACACAATCTTTTAATTTCAACAAACAATAACTCACCAATCCTGATCCCTTGTTCTTCCTCGGCATTATTTCCTCCTGCCAAGTTCAAATGAACGCTCGATAAATGGGATTTCCCAACTATATAAAATGGTTTGAACAAACCCTTAACAGTTCACATATAATTTCTCCACTATATTCACAGACACATACCACAACAGTCACAATTTCTTAATGTAACAATATCACTTATTCATAATCCAATACGTCTACCACCATAAAAAACTCAAAATTAATCACTCATTTACATGGATTCAAATTAAATTAAGTACTTTAATTCAACACTCCTACCACCACACCCAAAACTATTTCGCTTGTTCATTACAATTAAACAACAAAGGGTCGCAAATTTCAGTGGTTAACAAAGCATTACAAAATTTAAATCATCATAACAACAAATTCATTCCAATTACGGGTTGCACATCCTCAAATTAATACCAATAAAAAAAATGAACAACAAAGGAAACCCTAAGTCGCTATTTTCAATGGATAACTGTAAATCACATAAAATAAAACATCATAACAACAAATTCATTCCAATTAAGGGTTTTAGAACAACGCCTACTAAAAATTTTCCCAATTAAACAAGTTGAACAACACAGCTTACCCTAAATCACTAAATCCACCGAAAAACCCTAAATTACATAAACTAAAACTTCATAACAACAAACTATTTACAACGGCTTTTTAAATTTCAATTCCATAGCAAAGTTGTTACCGTCGGTTTCGAGCCCATACCTTCAACCAAAGGAACCAACGACTGCCGGTATATAATTCACGCAACTGCTCACGATTACCACGCACCAAAATTCTTTTCTACCGCCGGCAGTAGCCACCGTGGTAGTCTCTTCGTTGGAACAGAGTGAAGTAACTACAGGGAGGAGCGAACAAGAGAGAAAGAGGAGAGAGAATGGTTTGCTGTCAGTTTATGAAAAATAACCTTTTCATATTAAAAAAAAACAAACAAACAAACCCATTACAATTTAGAGTATAACGGTATTTGGTAAGTCAGCCCCACACTTTTGCATTTGTTAAGCTTGGTAAATTACACTACTACCCTCCTATTGCCTTTCTTCATCCATAGGCGCTATGCGCTAATATGGACTCCTTTATTTTTTCATATTAATCTGAATTTAATTGGCTTGAAATTTATAAGCCTACTCCGTATTAAAAGTTTACTCCCTTTATTTTTTAAGCGACACATTATGATTTTTTAGCACGATTCACTTGTTAAAATTTTCATTTTACACCAAATGTCGGAGATTCCAACCGAAATTGTTAGAGTGGTAGTGCTTGTTAAAGTTTTTACAACTTTGTGGTAGTTGTTTTAAAAAAAAAATTTAATAGGTAGTTGTTTTCAAGGTGCTTTAATCGGTAGTTGTTTACAAAATTTCATAAATTCTAACCTATTAAAAGCGAAAGTTCGAAGAAATTTCAACTTGCTGATAAAATTGTCCCCACTCTTCAGTAGTATCACTAGTGTGAAAATGGAAAAGCAACTTTATAAACATGGAAAAGTCAAAGAAATTACAACTTACTGATAAAATTGTCCCCACTCATCAGTAGTATCACTAGTGTGAGAATGGAATAGCAACTTTATAAACATGGAAAAATGGAAAAGTCGAAGAAATTACAACTTACTGACAAAATTGTCCCCACTCAACAATAATTCAATATAACTATTATTTACAAGTGTGACAAATGAAAAATCAACGTGAACATGGAAAAGTGGAAGCAATTACAGCTTGCTTGAAAGTGACTTTGTTGTTCAATAATTGAGATGTAAACGATATGAACCACTTATTGTTGTTAGGATAATTGTTGAAATACAATTACTTGGATTGTATTTAGTTATCACCCCATTTTCACCATTACTACTTTTACTATCACTCTTCTCTTTCTCGCACAAATTTCTGCAAATCAAATCAAAAATGGACATTGGAACAATCTTGTCTGTTGCTCAAACTTTGTTAGCAGAGCTGGATTGTGATCAGCTCAAAGAGATCTGCTCCATTGCTGGCTACAAATCCAAACTCGATGAACTCCGTCGTACTGTCATAAGAATAGAGGTCGTGCTCAGGGATGCTGAGGCCAAGCAAGAGCTGTCAGAACAAGAACGACTCTATATTGAAGAACTCAAGGAGGAAGTTTATGAAGCCGATGATCTCTTCGATGAGTTTGTCACTCTTGCTGAGCGGAAGCAGCTCACCAAGGATCGTGTTTGTTCCGTTTTTACCAAGTTTGGTACTGCTTACAGAATGCGTCAGGCGGTTACCAAGGATCGTGTCTTTTTAGTTTTTACCAAGTTTGGTGTGCTACTTGATTCTAATGTTCAGCAAGATGTTTCTTTCCTTTCTATTGTGGGGATTGGTGGGTTGGGGAAGACTGCCCTTGCCCAACTTGTGTACAACGATGAAAGAGTCAAAACTGCATTCTCATTAAAAGTGTGGACTTGTGTCTCTAATGAGAATGAGGAGTTGTTGGATGTGCATGGGGTTCTTGATAAGATTCTAGCTTCGGCCACTGGTGGAAAGAAGATGAATAACGACTTTACCATGGATGTGCTGCAAAGACAACTTCGACAACCACTTCTTGGGAAAAAATACCTGCTTGTTTTGGATGATGTGTGGACTGAAAATTATGAGCAATGGCAAAATTTGTAGCAATATTTGATGGGAGGTCAGATTGGAAGTTGGATTGTGGTTACAACGCGCTCACATCGAACTGCGGAAATCATAGGAGAGGGTCTGAAGCATGAGCTAGAAGGCTTGTCAAAGGAAGATTCATTCCGTTTACTTAAAAAAGTAGCATTTGGATCACAACACTCAAACCCTTCCGAAGACTTGGTCAAAATTGGTGAAGATATTGTAGAGGAATGTGCTTTTGTCCCTCTTGCAATTAGAGTGGTGGGAAGTCTTCTCTTTAGCCAAGAAAAACAGATTTGGCTGAAAATTCAAAAGTTGGGATTAGCGCAAATTAATAGAAGAAAAAATAGCATCATACCTACATTGGAGCTGAGTTACTACCAGCTTGAATCCCCACTGAAAAGTTGTTTCTGTTATTGTGCAGTGTTTCCTAAAGATTATGTGATGGAGAAGGATACATTGATAAGGCTTTGGATGGCAAATGGCTACATCCCATTGAATGATCCTCATAGTCCGGAAGATCTTGCTGAGGAATATTTCTCGATCTTGTTGCGGAGATGTTTCTTGCAAGACGTGGAGAAAGACAAAGATGGTAGCATTGAATCATGTAAGATACATGATTTAATGCATGATCTTGCTCAACAAGTTGTGGGAAAGGAGATTTGCAGAGTGGAAACCATGAATGGGGATGTAGACAAAAAAGTTCGCCATTTCTCTCTTATTAGACAAACAAATAATTTCTCTTTTACTAATAAGAAGAGCCACCTACGTTCATTTCTTCATACTACTGAGAAGTATTGTGATAACGAATTCAAGATGGATCAGCTTTGTGTGGCTGCATTAGTAGGTAATTGGAAGTATATAAGGGCATTGAACTTGCGTGTGTCAAGAATCAAGACTTTGCCTTGAGGTACCTAGACCTCTCATGGATTAAAGGTCTAGAAGTTCTCCCAGGATCTATTACAAAACTATATAATCTCCAGACTTTAAACTTAAGTTATTGTGAAAATTTGAAAGAAATGCCAAAAGATTTGAGCAAGTTGGTTAAGTTGAGGGTCTTGGATTTATCTAATTGTTATTTGCTGAGGTATATGCCAAGGGGCATGCGTAAGTTGAGTTGCCTTCACACTCTTAATATGTTTGTGTTGGGAGACATGAGTTTAAGTAAGGATAACTTACTTGAAGGGCTGGAAGATCTAAAAGCTCTAAGTAACTTGAAAGGTTCTCTTGAAATCATGGTTCGATATATGAAGACAGGTTATAAAATAAATGGTGGAAAGGAAGGTGGGTGCCTGGTGAACAAGGAACATCTGAAAGAAGTGTTCATTAAATTCTTAGAGAATGGGAGAAAGGAGTATGAAGAAGCAGTGATGGATGAGTTACAGCCACATTCTAATCTCAAGATATTTCGTATGGAGGGATATCAAGGTGTGAGAATGCCAAGTTGGGAAAGGGACAATTATAACTTGGAAACCTTTCTCCCTAATCTTGTTCATTTAGATTTTTATCGTTGTCAGCAATTGCAGCATTTGGGACAATTACGACTTCCTCAATTGAAAATATTAAGGTTGCGTAAATGTCCAAACCTAACAGCTATTTTGGAGTGTCCTGCATTGGAAGAGCTAGAATTATCTTCATTCAATGAAAGATTGAAAATAATACCAATATCACGGGAAGAGGCCTCATCTTATGAAATTGGTCCCAATTTAAGGGAGGTTGTAATCGACAATGTGGCATGGCTTAATTCACTGCCCATGAACTCTTTTCATGATGGTGCAAATCTTTGCATATATATGGACGAGAAGGTGGAAAGTTTGGGAGAAGCTATGGAGGTGTTTCGTAGCTGTTCGGCTTCCCTGAAGGACTTGGAAATTCGTCTTTGCAACAAATTAAAGAGTGTAGTACGTGGAGGTTTAGAGTATCTCTCTTCCTTGGAGCATTTAGACATTACATATTGCAATAATTTGAATGAATCAGAAGAAATAGAAGGAGTATCCTTTTGTCAATCCCTTCGCACATTGAGTTTGCATTGGCTTTGTGAGATGGTAGAAGTGCCCAATTGGATACAGTACTTGTCTTCCCTCCAAACCCTTCGTATTTACTATTGCAAAAAAGTGAAATCAATGCCGAATTGGATGTCCAAACTCACCTCTCTTAGAGAGCTTAAAGTCATGTATTGTTCAGCACAGCTGAAAGAAAGATGCCAAGAACCAACCGGAGAGGACTGGCCCCACATTCAACACATTCCTTCCATTAAATTCCATTCTTAGGTGAACTATTCAACTTTTTCATCTCTGTTGTATAAGTGTATTTCTAGACTTAAAGATTGCATTGCTTTGTTAGTTTATCAATGAAGAATAATTACTAATTCCTGTGTCCTGTGATTTTCACAGTTTTTGCACACCACCTATTTGATGAAATGACTTCTTTTACTTCAAATCTCAGCTACTCCGTATTATATATACTAGTAGGACAAGTTTTTCTTTCCGTATTATGAAATGGGTTTTGTGATGGGTTTATCAGGTGATCTTACGTTATTGTTATTATTATTATTATTATTATTATTATTATTATTATTATTATTATTACTATTATTATTATTTTTATTATTATTATTAGTATTATTATTATTGTGTATTGATGCTCTGGTTTTTCTCATGGTGTCCAGAACTCATGTACTTATATCTCAATCAAGGACCCTGACTCGCTATCTTGAACACGGAGTTGCTACTAGCCAGCCATTCTCCTATCAAAAAATTGTAATGTTTTACTTTTGTTATCATTCATACTACCTGAAGGTCCATGGGGTTGGTTAGTTTCTGATCCACTAGACCTCGTATTGTTTCGGAAGAATTTTCATATATTGAATATGCAGCTATGTAATGTATACATCGTTAGATCCACCAGTGTAACCGAGCCTCTACCAGCTTTATTAGGCTGTAAGTGTTTTGATCAGAAGCATCAGTCCTGCGTCTCATGTTTTTATTTAAATTTTTTTTTTCATTTTGACTAATAAGCATAGTGCATGCTGTTATCTATCTTACGACCTGAAGGTCCATGGGGTTGGTTTGTTTCCGAACCACTAGGCATTGTACTGTTTCTGAAGAATTTTCATATACAGAGTATTGAATATGCAACTATGTTATGTGTACATTGTTTTATCTACCGGTGAAACCGAGCCTCTACTAGGCTGTAAGTGTTTTGATCAGAAACATCAGTTCTGCGTATCATGTTTTTATTTTTGACTGAGAAGCACATTGCACATATAGTTTACTCACACAACTGGCAGTTAGAGGGAAGCAACAGTCCCCCCAAATCCAAAAGATTTGGACTATCCCAAAAAGCATAGCGTGAAAGCAAATTTATCAGCATTTTTGCAACTATCCCAATCACAAAGACAAAAGGTGAGATAGGCAACTCCTTCATGGCTGTCGTAGTTAGATTTACTAATAACCATGTTTTAAATGGTTCTTTATTCAGCAATATCAACCCATCACAAGAGGCAACATTACTCCTTTCGGTCCAAATATAAATGTGATCACTAAGATTAAGCTTGCTAGCAGAAACAATGATTTCTTCACTCCTGTTGAGGGCATTTTTAAAATGGACAGAATAGAAAGAAGCAGAATCATTAGAGGAGGAGTGATTCTTGTGTTGTTGGGATATGTTTGATTCTATCTAGGTGTGTTTTAATGAAATGGGGAAGTGAAAGAAGAGACTTCCATGGCTTCGACACACACCCGATTGATTTTGAAGGTAGCCGAAAGAGTATGTTGACAATGATGTCTTGTGGAAGCACCTCCCTGTATGCTGGTGATTTGAACTTTTTTGAATGATAAACAGAGGCCTCAGAGGATTAATATACAATCAAAGAAGATTAATTTGAGCATTTAATGGATTGCAGCTAATATAAATTCCCGGTGTTGGTAAAACACTTAAATTACGAGGTGAATACTTTCACTCAAACCTTTTACATTCCTACTGTGTCCCAAGATTCAGGCTCTCCCAAATGCAACTGCAAGTGAGGATTGTCTTTCACTCTTTTTTTCACATCGCTTAGTATGTTATTTAACTCCGTAACATATACTACGGAGGAACATTGAAATTACTCCGTATTATTTTAAAAGATAGATAAATCAAAAGTACATGTATTTAAACATTTTTAGGTGGTTGCTCGTATAAAATGCTGAAATTGGCCTATTTACTAAATCGCTGTAGTAAAATTAATTAATTATTTATTGGCTGACCTCAAATTGTTGAGACTAAAATTTGCATGTCGTGTGTTCTCCCTTTATAATTAACTAGATGAAACCCGTGCGATGCACGTTTATTTGTAATTTTCAAATAAAATATTTTACTAAACATATATTTATCTACTTGGTATACCTTTATTTATTTAAGTTAATGTGACAGCTTATAAGGAAAGGAGAAGGCTAATTAACAGAATTATCGCATGTAAGTTAAACAGTTACCAACTAACTATGAAAAGATGAGGATAAGACCAAAAGTTGAGATTATTCGTGTAATTATTCCTTTAAATTAAGATTAAAGAGTTTTTCAAGCTTCCAAATGTTGGACTAATCATTGAGACATTAAATCATGTGGGAATTATCCCATTAACTACACAAACCATCATGTAATCAAGCACTCTGCTGAGATACAAATTGCCCACTACAAAGGACCTATAATTACCGCGATTGGACTGATTGGAGGCTGATAAATTACTGCTACAAGTCCGCTTCAAAGTTCAAACCCTACAGATGCTCTCTATCTGCGTTAAGATTACGTCTACACTAGCATACAAGGCATGATACAAATGGAGTTACAATTTGGAGTCAGCGATTCATTTACCCTTTCCTCTTCCTCTCCGTGTGTAACCTCTCGATTTTCTCTCCTTTTGTGTGTCCTTGACTTTGGATGCTGGGCTATCTCCTGCGACCGGCTGGCTGAAATTTTGTGACAGTTCCTCCTGTTGCATGCTAGAGCTGTTTGGGGAACCATTAACCACAGCATCAGTTGGTATGTCAATAACTGGCTCCTCTTGAGGGTTTAAGTTATCTTCCATATGAATATCATGCTCTGCTTGGCTTGAATCAACCAAATTCCCATTTTCTCCTTCAGATGGCCTTGCCTCCTTAGCAGTGTCCTGTCCTTGAGCTAAACTGTCCAAAAGATGGGATATGGATATGATAAGGTTTTCTTTCCATTAAAATTATTTTTTGAACATAGATAAGTTTTTCTCAAGAAAGTGTACAAGTTACGCCTGACTCACCCAGATGCAGAACACCCATAGCCATTTTGATAAGGCTTTGGATGGCGCATGGCTACATCCCATTGAATGATCCGCAGAGTCCGGAAGATCTTGCTGAGGAATATTTCTCGATCTTATTGCGGAGACGTTTCTTCCAAGATGTGGTCAGAGACAAAGAGGGTAATATTTGGTCTTGTAAGATACATGATTTAATGCATGATCTTGCTCAACAAGTTGTGGGAAAGGAGATTTGCAGAGTGGAAACCATGAATGGGGATGTGGACAAAAAAGTTCGCCATCTCTCTCTTATTAGACTTACAAATAATTTCTCTTTTACTAATAAGAAGAGCCACCTACGTTCATTTCTTCATACTAATAAGTCGTATTGTGATAACAAATTCAAGATGGATCAGCTTTGTGTGGCTGCATTAGTAGGTAATTGGAAGTATATAAGGGCATTGGACTTGCATGGGTCAAGAATCAAGAGTTTTCCGGGCTCAATAGGTGACCTGATACACTTGAGGTACCTAGACCTCTCATGGATTAAAGGTCTAGAAGCTCTCCCAAGATCTATTACAAAACTATATAATCTCCAGACTTTAATATTAAGTGGTTGTGGAAATTTGAAAGAATTGCCAAAAGATTTGAGCATATTGGTTAAGTTGAGGGTCTTGGATTTAATTTGGTGTGAAGAGCTGAGGTATATGCCAAGGGGCATGCGTAAGTTGAGTTGCCTTCACACTCTTAGTTCGTTTGTGTTGGGAGATATGGGTTCAAGTAAGAATAACTTACTTGAAAGGCTGGAAGATCTAAAAGCTCTAAGTAACTTGAAAGGTTCTCTTGATATCATGGTTCGATATACAAAGACAGGTTATAAAATAAATGCTGGAAAGGAAGGTGGGTGCCTGGTGAACAAGGAACATCTGAAACACGTGTTCATTAATTTCAAGAATGGAAGAAAGGAGTATGATGAAGCAGTGATGGACAACTTGCTGCCACATTCTAATCTCAAGATATTTGGTATGGAAGGATATCAAGGTGTGAGAATGCCAAGTTGGGCAAGGGACAATTATAACTTGGCAACCTTTCTCCCTAATCTTGTTCAAATAGGTTTTTATTATTGTCAGCAATTGCAGCATTTGGGACAATTACGACTTCCTCAATTGAAAATATTAAGGTTGCGTAAATGTCCAAACCTAACAGCTATTTTGGAGTGTCCTGCATTGGAAGAGCTAGAATTATCTTCATTCAATGAAAGATTGAAAATAATACCAATATCACGGGGAGAGGCCTCACCTTATGAAATTGGTCCCAATTTAAGGGAGGTTGAAATCGACAATGTGGCATTGCTTAATTCACTGTCCATGAACTCTTTTCATGATTGTGCGAAACTTGTCATAAAATGGGACGAGAAGGTGGAAAGTTTGGGAGAAGCTATGGAGGTGTTTCGTAGCTGTTCGGCTTCCCTAAAGTACTTGGAAATTCGTCATTGCAACAAATTGAAGAGTATAGTACGTGGAGGTTTAGAGCATCTCTCTGCCTTAGAGGAGTTAAAAATTAATGATTGCGATAATTTGAATGTATCAGAAGAAGTAGCAAGAGTATCCTTTTGCCAATCCCTTCGCAGATTGAGTTTGGAAGCTCTTAGTGTAGTGCCCAATTGGATACAGTACTTGTCTTCCCTCCAAACTCTTGTTGTTACCCGTTGCAAAAGTGTGGAATCAATGCCAAATTGGACGTCCCAACTCACCTCTCTTAGAGAGCTTCTATTCTGGGAGTGTTCAGCACGGCTGAAAGAAAGATGCCAAGAACCAACCGGAGAGGACTGGCCCCACATTCAACACATTCCTTCCATTGAAGGATTCTGGTCCTGTATTTATTAGCTCCTCTGGTTTAATTATGATCAGGTGAACTATTCACCTTTTTCATCTCTGTTGTATTAGTGTATTTCTAGACTTAAGGATTGCATTGCTTTGTTAGTTTGTCAATGAAGAATAATTACTAATTCCCGTGTCCTGTGATTTGCACACCACCTATTTGATGAAATGACTTCTTTTACTACAGATCTCAGCTACTCCGTATTATATATACTGGTAGGACAAGTTTTCTATCCGTATTATGAAATGGGTTTTGTGATGGGTTTATCAGGTGTACAAATTCTTAAATGGACCTGGTTCACACAAATTTATTGTGGACCACTAACATTAGAGATACCATGATTGTTTTATTAACAAAAAAAAAAGTCACTACATTAAACTAAAGGTTATTATGTTGAAATAAAAGTGATTGTGACATTATAAAAGCTATAAGAGATTAATTTTTTGGGATGTAAACAAAAATAACATTAAAGGTCACACAAGTTTTAATAAAGGTTACTATGTTAAAAAATAAGGATATTATGTTAAAATTACGGTCACTATGTTCCAAATAACGTTAGTTCTGCGTGTATATAAATCTCAGGTTCACAATAATATTATTGTGGACCAGGTCCACGCAAGAATTTCTGCGGAAATTTTCCGGGATTCCATGAATTACAATATCCTTGAATGTTCTTCTTTACAAAACTCTCACGAGTCATCTCCTCATCCTTATACATCACCAGTTGTTCCTCCCCTACCATATAAAGAGGCCTAAAATTAGAATGATCTTTGTTAAGGATTCTGATTTTAGTCCAAGACTTCTCGACACCATACTCTTTCATCATCCAAACATCAGCTGCATTACCAGCAAACCCGAACAACAAAGTCAAAGGAATCAAACAAAGGCACCCTTTGAGCGGCACAAGATGATCAAACTCAAATTTCTCGTTATCAACCGAGCTAGGTAGAGGCACTTCCCGAAACATCTCTTCCCCTAGATTAAATGCCACAATAACAAATGAGTCATCTGAAACCATGTATAAGCTCATTAAAAACATCATACAAAGATCATACAACATCAAGGCTTTGATATCAATCAAGTTTGGGCACAAAAAAAATGGATCAAAATCACCAATTCAAGCTCTACATTACACAAACTACAACTGTTGCTCCTCACCATAATTGAAAACAATTAAGTTAATGAAATTATCATCATCAGTCCAACAACATACGCAATAACATGAAATTGCTCCAAATTAAAACGTATCCTTAATTAATATGTCAATTTTCACCATTCTTTGAATCAAGAAAATCTAATTCGACATATCAAGATCAAACATTTGGAAACAATAATCGTCTTTTAGATTGTTAGTAAATAAGCAATTTAATGAAAAAATACTTATCAGTTGATGCGTGAACCAAGGATGATAGTAGCCGTGTCGTGGCGAACCACTGACCTAAAAGACGATTCCGCACTACCCCCGTGCAGTAGACATCAAGCGGTCGCCCTCCAAGATAAGCACGGCGCCGGAATTTATGTGCACTCACAAACCCAACTGGAACTTGAAATACTTGCCTAAAATCAAAGGAGTATTTTTTAAAGTAAAAGAGGATTTCTGATTGTGTGTATATGTAAAAAGAGGTTCTTTTCCCTAAATAATGTTGGGAATTACTCTAATTCCCAAAATACAGCCAATTTTTTTTATATTCCCAATCTACCCTCCACGTCACCGGTTCAGTGAAAATTATTTTTAAAACCGGTTTATTAGAAAACCGCTACTTTACTGATTAAAAACCGCTACTTCAAGTAGTGGTTTCCTTATTATATTTTTCTCTCTCCTCTTCCCTTTTCTCTATGAAAACCGCCTCTCTTCTTTTCTCTCTCCTCTCCTCTCCTCTTTCCTCTTCTCTCTGAATTCCTCTCCTCTTTCCTTCTCTTTCCTCCACCATTCTCGTTCTTTCTATTCTCCTTCTCACTTCTCCTCTCTTCTCCTTCTCACACTTACAACAAAACCCACGCCGCTGCGCAAGCAACACCACCACCACTGCGCAACCTACGCTCCGTGGTTATTCAGGTCAAATTCGACCATGAAACCTCTAGATCTAGAGGTTTCATGATCGAATTTGGCCGTATTAAACCAAATTCGATGAGAAATTAACATCAAATTTCGGTGTTAAGGTATGTTTTCTTGATTTTAATTTTCTTTCTCTTTTTTGTGTTTTTTGTTTGTTAATTTTTGGGTTGTAAGGTTTTCGGCAGGTGGTGGTTTTGATTGTTTTTTTTTTTTTTTGTTAATTTTTGGGTGGTTGTTTGGTTAGGGTTGTAGATCTGGGTTTGGTTTGGGTGTGTTTGGGTGGTAGATGTGGATTTGGGTGGGTTAAGGTGGGTGTACTGGGTTTGGTTAGGGTGGGGGTACTGGATTGTGGTGGTGGTGGTCAAGGTAGATGGTTTTCTGTTTTTTGGATTTTCTGTTTTTTTTTTTTATATATTGGGGGTACTGGGTTGTGGTGGTGGTGATCTTGACCACCTCGTCTATGCTAACTGTCTCCGTTCCAATGTAATCCCCCGTAATTTTGTGAAATTTAAAATTATATTTTAACATATTTTTGTGAATATTTGATTATAATTATTTATTTACATAAATTATTTTACTATGACTTAAGCAAATAAATTTAATGTTTATAAAACTAATAAAACTATTTCATTAAATTATTTCCCTACCCATATTGTAATCATGCAATAATATGTAAGCCCAACCCATAAATTACTAAACCCATTCTTTTACCTAAAACCCACTTACCTTAAGTCCAAATTTTAATCCTCAACTAGGAAAACTAAAAACCCATGTATAATACTCCCTCCTCCCTTATAATTTGCTGCTACTGCCTTCCTTATTGCTTCCCCTAGTTCACGCATACAACCAAAAAAAAAAAAATTCGTTGTTGTGCTGCTGCCGCCGCTGACAGCCCACCACCGGCGTCCACCGCTGCTCCCACGACCACCAGTTCGTACCCCTTCTCTCTCTCTCCTTCCTTCTTTCTTTCCTCTTTGTTAAATTATTCCAAGTTATAATCTTTATTAAGTTTTGTTTTGAATTGTTATTTTTATGGGTTAATGATGTTTAATTATCTCAAAAGATTATAAATTTATAAGTTTTATCATGTTTTAATTATGCATCAAAATTTCAGATTTATTTAATTAAGAAAACTAGGGTTTAAAACTTGATTTTCATGGTTTTAGGGCTTAAAAACGTGTTGCTAAAGTTATTCAATTTGAGCATGATTTTGTTGTGATTTTTGTTATGATTATGATGATGTTTAATTCAACAGCAAGTTCTGAATTTTTCGTAATTAATTTCTGAATTCTGTTCGTAATTTTTCTTAATCACGTTTTAATCACGTTTTGACTGTTACTCGTCTGATTTTTGCAAAAAAATAGTGTTTTTCGTGTGTAAACGATGCTCTAATAAAAACTCGGTAGTGAGCACCACCCTTTCGTGGCCAAATTCAGCCTCTAAATATGATTTTTGGGCAGTTTTAGATTTTTAATGAGGGTTTGATGTTGTAAATAAATTTTCAGATTTTGTTAGTAGCTTAAGTATGCTGTGATTTCATAATATAAGGGTGTATTTTAAGGTTTTTATGAAGGAAACATAAATAACTATGCATAAGCTTTTAATTCCAATAAAAGGGAAGGTTTTAAAGTGTTATTTAGTTAAATTTTGGAGGTTTTGAAATAAGTTAGTATTGCTGTGAATTATATTGCTTGGGTATTAATTGAGCTATTGTTGTTTTATTTAGGAGAGGACTTTGTAGAAGGTAACTTCTAGTCTTAAGGTGGCCAACCAATTCGTATACTCAAGGTACGTACAAGAATACGAAAAACCTTGACTTTAGGAGCATGTTTAAGGACTTGGAAAAACTTAGAATCATGCTAGGGAACTTGTGGATTGGTTGAAATTGTTTGGTAATGAGCTTGATTGATGATAAATGTGATTATTGGTTTGACTTATGTATGAGAAATTCGTATTGATTCTCCATTATAAGTATTATTTATACAATAATTTGCAAAGTGAACTTAGAGGCAAAGATGCAAGGATATATGGAATGAATATTTTATTACTTGTTCATTAATATTGAAATGGAATGAGTAAAGGAAGAATTAAAGTCTTATAAGACGAGGTTGAGGATATGAGGTGTATTATGCACTTAAGGTGTTTATACACCGAGGTAGTTAAAGGATTCAATAATAAATGTTTTTGTCACTAATAAACTAGTTCACGCATACAAAATGGTATCAGAGCCAGGTTAGATTTAATTACCACTAAAGCCAATTAGTATATCTTAGGCGCCTAATTAATCGATTAAGGATTTTGTATTTAAAAGGCAAAAAAAAAAGTATGATTTTAAATTTAACCGTGTTTGAAAGAATTGTTTTAAATGTTTATAAAATAACTTTGAAGCTTGAATTATTTATTTGGTGGGATTTGGGTAGAATTAGAAAGGGCATGCATGCATATTGATTACCTTGCATTTATTTAATTATTCTGCTTAAGTTGCTTAGTTAATAAATTGTGTGATGGTGTTCTAATTGAATTTCTTTCATGATGTGTTCGTGTTATTCTTTTCGAATGCTCGTTGCATTAGGATGACGTAGAGAGGAGATAAGTGACGCAGTAATCATGTCTAAGGATGAGAGAGACACTAACAGTGAAGATAGATACTCTAGAAACTATGGAAAGGATTCTAACTCCGAAGTTAGACCAATCGGAGGAAGGTTATCAGGACTTGCATGAGTTTAGAACAGCAAAGAACAAAAAGGATAAGATCAAAACTTACAAGAGAATTTTTCATGAGATGACTCTTATTTCATTCTCGAACGATGAAGATGACCTTGAATGGATGATTAAAGAACCTGCGGATCCAAATGCTAGAAAAAGAACTACTAGGAATCCAAATCCGCTTTACAAGGCTATAATTATTGAAGACTCGGAGGATGAGGATGACCCTGATTTTGGTATTAACGCTTATAATGAGGAGAAAGACAAGTATTCTAATGTGGTCCCTTGAAGATTAGGCTTATTAGAGTATAGCTAGTATTAGTAAGGTTTTCCTATCAATAATGGTTATTTGAACCTCATTTAGTTTTGACATTGACTATTGGATTTTAATAAGTGGCTAGAGCTATAGAGTTTGGATTGGGATTAATACTTTTATTGGAGTTATAATAAGAGTTGTTATTCTATTATAAGGATTCCATTTCTGATTTTATGTTTGACTCAAGACCAATATAAGTTTTGTGATTACATATAATTTTGAGGAAAATTTCTTTGTTTATGATTAAATTGAGTAAGAGTGGCGCGGGATGGGAATTATTTTCTTAACTTTACTTAATCCCGTGTGTGGATTGTGCTATTATTATTTGATTTTTCTTGGGACGAAGGGGTGCAAAGACCAAAGTACCTTTTTGAACCAATTTATGTGATAAAATGTAATATTGTGATTGAATGAATATATGCGCATGATGTTTGAATTCGGTTTAAGCTAGAGTGAATGCTTACCTCCTTTCAGGCGTAGAACTAGAATGGCGAATAATGCTGCTTTAGCTGAGGCCATCCGCATGTTGGCTGAGAACTTGAATCAGAATCGGGCTGACCAACTCGATCCCCAAGTCGAGATGTTTAAGAAGTTGGCTCAAGTCAGGCCACCAGTTTTCAAGGGAGGTGCTGATCCTACTTTCGTGGAAAACTGGATTCGAGAGTTCGATAAGTTATTTGTGGCACTGAATTGTCCTGAGGATATGAAAGTTGACCAAGCTGCTATGTACCTTAAGGATAAGGCTGATATCTGGTGGAGAGATAATGCTGAAATAGTTAAGGCCAAACCAAATTTGGGTGGGAAGTGTTTAAGACTGCATTGAGGGATAAGTTTTATCCCCCATTTTTTAAGAAACAGAAGGCTCAAGAGTTTATAAACTTAAACTTAGAGATGGGCCGAATGTCAATTTCAGAGTACTATAATAGGTTTATGACCCTTGCTAGGTTTGCCCCTGAGGTTGTCCCGACTGAAGAACTGAAGGCTCAGAGGTTTGAACAAGGATTGACCAAACAGTTACAGAAAGACCTAGCTGGAAAAGTTTTTAAAACCCTAGATAAGGTATATGAGAGAGCTACACACATGTATCATCTGAACTCTAGGGATGTGGGATAGAGTGCTAAGGTTGGGGAGAAAAGGACGAACTATGGGAATTCTGAAAACCAAGGTAACTTCAAGAGGTTTAGGAATGGGAACTCATCTGAGAGGGGTAACCAGTATGTTAGCAATTCATCTAATGATAGCAATGGGGAGAGGAAATTCTTTTGCAAGTGGTGTAGTAAGAACCACCCTGGGAAAGACTGTGATGGGAATTTAGTGACTTGCAGGTTCTGTAATAAGAAAGGGCATAGGGAGTATGAGTGTTACACTAAGCTGAACCAACAAGGGAATAATGGAAATGGTGGAAACAACCAACCGAGGTCTAGTAATTCCTATAACCAGGTAGAAAAGAGAAATGGGCAGAGTGGTCAAAATGGGAAGTTCGGGAATGGTAACAACAATGGCAACAATAGACCTGGCAATGGCAACAACAACTCGGGCAATGGCAACAATGGTCACCAAGGAAAGAGCAACACTCCCGGGCGCTTGTCTGTAATGAGCAAAGAAGAGGCTGAAAGGTCCTCAAATGTAGTCAATGGTACTTTTTCTATTCACTCTGTTTCTGTCAAAGCCTTGTTTGATTCTGGAGCAACTTACTCTTTCATCTCTACTTCTGATGTACACAAATTAAACTTATCTGAGTCGAGTCCTGTCGATGTGTCAGTCAGTCTGCCTACTAGCAAACTTGTTCATTGCAATAGGTTATTCAAAGGCTTGCCTTTGAAAATAGGAGAGGTTGTTTTTCCATCGAACCTTATTGAGTTTAACTTGGGGGACTTGGATGTCATTCTGGAGATGGACTGGCTAAGCTTATACAAGGCTAAGATAGATTGTGAGATACAAAGAGTGCACCTGAGTGATCCTTTGGGTAAGACGGTGTCCTATAGAAGTTTTGGGAAGCCGAAGGGCATTGGGATCATTTCTGCTTTAAAGGTTAAGAAGTTGGTAAGTAAGGGGTATCCATTGTACTTTTGTTGTTATGGGTGAGAGTAGGCGGATTGAGGATGTACCCATTGTGAGTGAATTTTAGATGTCTTTCCGGATGAGATTTCAGGGATGCCACCTAAAAGGGAAGTTGAGTTTACCATTGACTTAATTCCAAGAGCTGCACCTATTACTAAAGCACCCTATAGAATGGCGCCAGCGAGCTGAAGGTTCAATTGCAGGAGTTATTGGATAAGGGGTTGATTAGGCCTAGTGCATCACCTTGGGGAGCACCAGTCTTGTTCGTGAGAAAGAAGGATGGAAGTTTGAGGCTATGTATTGATTACAGAGAGTTAAATAATGTGACTGTGGAAAATAAGTACCCTCTATCGAGGATAGATGACTTGTTTGATCAGCTGAAAGGGGTGAGTGTGTTTTCAAAGATCGATTTGAGGTCGGGGTACCATCAGTTGAAGGTTGCAGATAAGGACATTCCAAAAACAGCCTTTAGAACTCGTTATGGGCACTACGAGTTTACAGTCATGCCATTTGGGCTAACCAATGCACCTTCCATATTCGTGGACCTGATGAACCGAGTGTTTCATGAATACTTAAATAAGTTGTAGTTGTGTTCATTGATGACATATTGGTGTATTCGAGGAATGAAGAAGAACATGTTTGAGAACCATTCTGGAAACTGCTAGAAGTAAGAAACTGTATGCCAAGTTTTCAAAGTGTGAGTTCTGGTTGGAAAAGATTGCATTTATGGGGCATTACATTTCTAAGGAGGGTGTATCAGTAGATCCTGTGAATCAAGGCGGTGAGTGAGTGGCCTACTTCTAAGAATGTGGCTAATGTTCGTAGTTTCTTGGGATTAGCAGGGTATTATAGAAGGTTGTTAAAGACTTTTTGAAGATAGTGAAGATAGAAAGACCCATGACTACTCTTATGAAGAAAGACCGGTGAAGATCCTAGATCATAAGGTGCGAGGTACTAAGGACAAAGATGTGAAGATAGTGAAGGTTCCTTAGTCTTACCATGAGTACGAAGAGGCTACTTGGGAGGCCGAAGAGGAGATGAGAAAGAAAAACCCCGAGTTATTTGATGAGGTGAGTTACGAGGGCGTAACTCTTTTCTTTTAAGGGGGTTAGAATGCGGTGTAATTTCGCGCTTTTTACCTCATTTATGCTATTTATTGCTTAAGCTTGCATGATTTTGCTTATTATTGGAAGGTATTGTTGTGTTTGCATGCTAATAAAGTAACTTAATTTTGGCCAACTGCGAATTTATTGAGTATGAGCTCAGTTTGTTAGGTATATATGATTGAGAAGCAAGCAATTTACAGCAATACAAAACATAATAGTTTTGAGAAATTATGGATTTTGGGTTAAGTTTCGGGGACGAAACTTCTTTTAAGAGGGGTAGATTGTAATCCCTCGTAATTTTGTGAAATTTAAAATTATATTTTAACATATTTGTGTGAATATTTGATTATAATTATTTATTTATATAAATTATTTTACTATGATTTAAGCAAATAAATTTAATGTTTATAAAACTAATAAAACTATTTCATTAAATTATTTCCCTACCCATATTGTAATCATCCAATAATATGTAAGCCCAACCCATAAATTACTAAACCCATTCTTTTACCTAAAACCCACTTACCTTAAGCCTAAATTTTAATCCTCAACTAGGAAAACTAAAAACCCATGTATAATACTCCCTCCTCCCTTATAATTTGCTGCTACTGCCTTCCTTATTGCTTCCCCTAGTTCACGCATACAACCAAAAAAAAAAATATTCGTTGCTGTGCTGCTGCCGCCGCTGACAGCCCACCACCGGCGTCCACCGCTGCTCCCACGACCACCAGTTCGTACCCCTTCTCTCTCTCCTTCCTTCTTTCTTTCCTCTTTGTTAAATTATTCCAAGTTATAATCTTTATTAAGTTTTGTTTTGAATTGTTATTTTTATGGGTTAATGATGTTTAATTATCTCAAAAGATTATAAATTTATAAGTTTTATCATGTTTTAATTATGCATCAAAATTTCAGATTTATTTAATTAAGAAAATTAGGGTTTAAAACTTGATTTTCATGGTTTTAGGGCTTAAAAACGTGTTGCTAAAGTTATTCAATTTGAGCATGATTTTGTTGTGATTTTTGTTATGATTATGATGATGTTTAATTCAACAGCAAGTTCTGAATTTTTCGTAATTAATTTCAGAATTCCGTTTGTAATTTTTCTTAATCACGTTTTAATCACGTTTTGATTGTAACTCGTCTGATTTTCGCAAAAAAAATAGTGTTTTTCGTAAGTAGTGGCGGACTGGGCTTTGTGCCTGGTGGGGCAAATGACTCACCAGGGCCCAAAAAAAATTCTAAGTTTTTTTTTTAAGGAAAAAAAAAAAATTATTTTCACCCAAGCTGAGTAGTGAGTCCCGACATCCTGTCTTCCTCAAGCCCTACTGCCCTAGCCCCTACTGCGGTGCTGCCCCTACTCTTCCGCCTCTTCACTTCTTCATCTTCACCCAAATCCCACCGGCAGCCGGCAGTGGACCAGACGGCCAGACCTCCAGTGCTGGCGACTGGCGTCGCACGGTCGCACTGCTCTTCGCTTCCTCTTTATCTTCGCTGTTCTGGCTGCTCTTGTCTCTTGAGCTCTTCGCTTCTTCTTCATCTTCCGCTTCGCTGCTGCTGGCCTGCTGCACACAGCCATACAGGCGGCTCCACTGCCTCCACACAGTGATTGGGTATCTCATTCTTCTCACTATTTCGTTGATTTTGTTAGTTTGTTGGAAGAAGTTTGAAACTTTGGTTGATTTTGTTGTTGTTTGTTTGGTAAACTTTGAACCTTTTTTTAATGACTTAATGAGTTAATGTTGTTGGGTTTTTGATGAAATTTGAACCTAATATTTGGATGTATTTTTTAGTACTATTATTTGGTTGTTTGGTAAAAATTTTTTTTTTTACATATTTGGTTATCGATTGTGACTCACCAATCGGAAATTCCTGGGTCCGCCACTGAATACCTATGGTAGAGGGCACCACTCTTTCGTGGCCAAATTCAGCCTCTAAATATGATTTTTGGGCAGTTTTAGATTTTTAATGAGGGTTTGATGTTGTAAATAAATTTTCAGATTTTGTTAGTAGCTTAAGTATGCTGTAATTTCATAATATAAGGGTGTACTTTAAGGTTTTTATGAAGGAAACATAAATAACTATGCATAAGCTTTTAATTCCAATAAAAGGGAAGGTTTTAAAGTGTTATTTAGTTAAATTTTGGAGGTTTTAAAATAAGTTAGTATTGCTGTGAATTATATTGCTTGGGTATTAATTGAGCTATTGTTGTTTTATTTAGGAGAGGACTTTGTAGAAGGTAACTTCTAGTCTTAAGGTGGCCAACCAATTCGTATACTCAAGGTACGTACAAGAATACGAAAAACCTTGACTTTAGGAGCATGTTTAAGGACTTGGAAAAACTTAGAATCATGCTAGGGAACTTGTGGATTGGGGAAATTGTTCGGTAATGAGCTTGATTGATGATAAATGTGATTATTGGTTTGACTTATGTATGAGAAATTCGTATTGATTCTCCCTTATAAGTATTATTTATACAATAATTTGCAAAGTGAGCTTAGAGGCAAAGATGCAAGGATATATGGAATGAATTATTTTATTACTTGTTCATTAATATTGAAATGCAATGAGTAAAGGAAGAATTAAAGTCTTATAAGACGAGGTTGAGGATATGAGGTGCCTTATGCACTTAAGGTGTTTATACAACGAGGTAGTTAAAGGATTCAATAATAAATGTTGTTTGTCACTAATAAATTAAGAATTGAATTGGAAAGTTGAATTGCTTGAGTGATGAATGTTTGATTGGTTGTATTATTTTGCTTGTGCGTGAATTTCTTCATCCAACCCCAAATTTGATTCTTCATAAAAGTTTTCCTTCCTTTTTCCAATCTCCATGATAACTCTTGATCAAACCCATAATTGTTACATTTTCCAAAACTTACAATTTTTGTGCGTGAGTGTTAATCGTGAATCGGTGGAGTACCTTGCTCTTATATTTGCTTAATTGTTTACGAAAGGTAATCACACTATCAATATTTTGGTGTTGTTTGATTATAATTTGATTGTATTATTTATTATATGTAATCACACTATCAATCTTTTGGTGTTGTTTGATTATAATTTGATTGTATTGTTTATTATATGTAATTACACTATCAATCTTTTGGTGTTGTTTGATTATAATTTGATTGTATTGTTTATTATATGTAATCACACTCGTCGTTTTATTAGAGTTGCTTGCTTACTCTTATTATTATATGTAATCACACTATCAACCTTTCGGAATTGTTTGATTATAATTTGATTGTATTATTTATTTTATGTAATCACACAAATTTATTTGTTGGAGTTGTTTGATTATAGATTGTTAGTATTGATTGTATTTCGTATTATTGTGTGTAAAATTTTATAATTTGTTATTTATAGGATCAATTTACATATATGTGATTAGTGTGTTGCATTATATGATTTAATTGTTGTATTGATTGATTGTGTTATTATATTTAGGGTTTTTCACGTTGTTGCTATAGGGAGTATTGCTATATTGAGGTTTTAGGGTTATTAATGCAAAGTATTATTCTTGGGTTGAGAATTAATTATATTTGGGTATTAGTTTTATTGCCCTATAAGAGTTGAGATATACAATGATTGAATCGAGTTTGAATGGTTATGTTGTTTGGGAACATGTGCCATTGTTGAGATATTATTTATTAATCAGTGAATGATTATTTGATCAAGTATGAGATCAAAAAGTTGAGAATTATTATGTTGTTCTAGGTTTGAGGCTCGATGTTAATTACCTTAGTCCTTGGCATGTTGGTAAGGAGATAATGATCATGATTTAAGAATGAGATACAATCTTTATTTATATTTTTTTTATGGTCCCCTACAGTGGGATTTGACCCATATTGGTCATGGTTTAGGGTATTTTCTAGTTATTGAGAGTATTCAAATTTTTATACTTGTTTGTTTATTTATTCGAATTACTCATGTCCAAGGCTAGGTATTAAACAAAGAGCATGGCACACTTATGGGATAGATGAGTTAATTGAGTAAAAGATTGTATTATTATTTGAGGTTGAGTTTGACAAATGTTATTTTCAGAGTACGGAGTTATTTTACCCTTGAGGTGTATATGTGTAATGTAGTTTCGAACTACATTGTTTTAAGTGAGTTAATTATATTAATTATTCTATTGTTCTTTGTATTTTGATCAGTGGTGATTACTCAGCTTTTTGCTGACGTGTGTGTGTTGTTTTGTTGTGTTACTTGTGTTTGCGGCCATGTCTTATTCTTATGGTGGCCCTACGACGATCTATTTTGGAATTTGTCCTTAATGGTGAGCAGTCCAGTTTGTCTAAACAGCTTGATCAAATGATCGTAGCTAAAGAAGCTCAAGTGTTTCGATTAGTATTTTATAACAAGTTCGTAAAGTTGTATAAATAGCTCACTTAGTTTATTGGGTTGTAATTATTGGGATTTTGTAAGCCTTAGCACTTGACAAGTTGTTGAGTGTGGCAGTAATACCTCCGATTTAGGTGTATGCTTTCGCAGTTTTTATTCAAAGGTTGTTTATTTTTCTTTTATTCTTGTTTATCATTAGTTAGTAAATCGGGGGTGTTATATCCAAGGCCAATCAAGCAGTCTTCCAAAGCTTCCTTTTGAGTCTTTACATATGCTGCACAAAAATCCTGATCATACTTTGCATCAAACATAACTTCTTTGATCGACTTTAGAAATGGAATTGCTTCAGGGTCGATCAAATCAATTTTTTTTTATTTTATATTGTGGGTGGTGGTCAAGGTAGACAGGGTGGGTGGGTACGGTGTTACATGGGGTGGTGGGGTGGTGGTGGGTGGAGCTGGGGTAAGTTGTGGCGGTCACTTTCCCCTTCTCCTTACTGATATTTTTTTTAAAAATTTTTACAGCAAAGCGGTGTTCTTGTGTAGCGGTGTTCTTGTGTAAACCGCTACTTCAAGTAGCGGTGTATGAAATTGAAACCGCTACTTCAAGTAGCGGTTTGTTGCTAGACCGATAAAAAAAAAAAACCGGTTTTTTTTCCTAAGCTGACGTAGACGGTATAGTGGGAATTAAAAAAAGAGTGACTGTATTTTGGGAATTAGAGAATTTCCCAACATTATTTAGAGAAAGCACTCGTAAAAAGATGGAGAAGCATGAATATAATTATATTAAAAAGGGAAGGCAACGGGCTGCACTTATAAAGGAAAATGGTCAACAAACAAAGGTGTAACATGCACCATTAAAGGAGCTAATTAATGGGTAAATAAGGAGGCAAATGACTAGACATTTATAACCAACTATTTAATTTATGACCGTAACCCCCAAATTAATAGTCAACAACTTAATTCAAACGAATAGACCATGAATATTGTAATAGATACAATATTCCAATAATAATAAGCCGTCAAAGAATAATGGGTGCCAAAAGATAAGATGTCCATAACCCACTGACCGCTACTCAAACAAGTAGTGCAAAACTACTCCAAAGAATAAACGATACCAAGCTTTGACAATTATCAAAGTGAGATTATCTCTTTCATTTTTTCCTCACCTTTCTTTTGTTTTCACTCAAGAACTTCCAACAACTCCTTCATAGCTGTTGTAGTTGGATTTACTAATAACCATGTGTTAAATGGTTCATTATTCAGCAATATGAACCCTTCACAAGAGGCAACATTACTCCTTTCGGTCCAAATATAAATGTGATCACTAAGATTAAGCTTGCTAGCAAAAACAATGATTTCTTCACTCCTGTTGAGGGCATTTTTAAATAGAAAGAAGCAGAATCATCGGAAACAAGGAGTGATTCTTGTGTTGTTGTGATATATTTTTAAAATGGGGTTGTGAAAGAAGAGACTTCCATGGCTTCGGCACATACCGGGAAGAGTATGTTGACAATGATATCTTGTGGAAGCACCAACATGTATGCTGGTGATTTGAACTTTTTTGAATGATAAACAGAAGGATTAAACAGATATATATATTAGATTTAATAAAACGAATTCATAACATATGATACTAGTTCATAATCAAAAAAGCATGGCCTCTGTGTTTCAAGTTTGCAACGAATATAAAGTAAAACAACATACTCTTAATTCAAACCCAAATATTATAGGTTGTTATTTTGACAAGATACAACATCCTTGCAAGTCCTAATACTCGGTATTCTTTTTACCCTTAATTGTGTCCTTTTCTCTTCTACTTGGTATACCTTTATTTATTTAAGTTAATGTGACAGCTTATAAGGAAAGGAGAAGGCTAATTAACAGAATTATCGCATGTAAGAGAAATAGTTACCAACTAACTATGAAAAGATGAGGAAAAGACCAAAAGTTGAGATTATTCGTGTAATTATTCCTTTAAATTAAGATTAAAGAGTTTTTCAAGCTTCCAAATGTTGGACTAATCATTGAGAAATTAAACCATGTGGGAATTATCCCATTAACTACACAAACCATCATGTAATCAAGCACTCTGCTGAGATACAAATTGCCCACTACAAAGGACCTATAATTACCGCGATTGGACTGATTGGAGGCTGATAAATTACTGCTACAAGTCCGCTTCAAAGTTCAAACCCTACAGATGCTCTCCATCTGCGTTAAGATTACGTCTACACTAGCATACAAGGCATGATACAAATGGAGTTACAATTTGGAGTCAGTGATTCATTTACCCTTTCCTCTGCCTCTCCGTGTGTAACCTCTCGATTTTCTCTCCTTTTGTGTGTCCTTGACTTTGGATGCTGGGGTATCTCCTGCGACCGGCTGGCTGAAATTTTGTGACAGTTCCTCCTGTTGCATGCTAGAGCTGTTTTGGGAACCGTTAACCACAGCATCAGTTGGTATGTCAATAACTGGCTCCTCTTGAGGGTTTAAGTTATCTTCCATATGAATATCACGCTCTGCTATTGGCTTGAATCAACCAAATTCCCATTTTCTCCTTCAGCTGGCCTTGCCTCATTAGCAGTGTCCTGTCCTTGAGCCAAACTGCCCAAAAGATGGGGTATGGATATGATAAGGTTTTCTTTCCATTATAATTCTTTTTTGAACATAGATAAGTTTTTCTCAAGAAAGTGTTAATATTTTTCTACTTTAACAAGCATGCTGGACTGCTGCCCAAAAGAGAGGGGGGGGGGGGGGGGGGGGGGGGGGGAATCGTGGAAGCAGCTTCTAAAATCTAACATCCTTTTGCACAAATTATAACAGTTCCAAATTATAGTCAACGAAAGCTTTTCTACTACCAAATATGCCAATACTTTAATCCTTACACAAAATCTCTTTAGTAGTTTACAAATGAAGCAGTTCTATTCCCCTTTTCCTTCATAAATAAGACACTTGCTGCACATTTTTTCTTCTTATCGAACCAACAATGGAAAAAAGAAAAGGCTGACTTCCCATCATGTATTTTCTTTCTTTTCATCCAACATTATGTGTATACAACTGACTAATAAGTAATGCACTAAAGAGAACAAAAGTATTACCAGCAGCTTCCTAGGACTCTTGGTGCTCCACAGATTGAATAGCCTCACCTTCCTTCAAAACACAATTATTAAGAAAATCAAAATATATACATACAAACACGAAAAATTCCCCCCCCCCCCCCCCCCCCCCCCCCCCCCCCCCCCGCGCTCCCTCCCTCTTATCTACCCCAAAAATAAGTACAATTATTTTTATTTTTTTATTATTTTTCAGATCTATCAAATACAAACCTGGCTGACTCTGTAAAGAGTACTTGTTTCATTTTCTGGCTTATCATGCGTAGACTCTGCACTTCTGCAGGGCCTGAAAATAGAGTCAAAATTAGTTTAAAGATTAAAAAGTCCTTTTGAAAGCAGAGTAAGCAAATTGCTTAGCTTAAAATCAGTCCATTAATATACTCGCATAATATACTCGCATCACATTACATTTAATGCTATAGTAAATGCTTCAGTGAAACTACATGCCAGCGAGTACAGGATATACAACTGACCTACCCCTTCCTCAACTGCTTTATTCAACACTGAATCTTGAGGCAGATTACTTTCAGAAGAAAATAGAATGGTCTCTGTCAGTGGTGCAGCAGCTAATAACTCTTCTGTAGCTTTAGAGCGCACTCTTCGAATTTTCTCCAACAAATTCCAAGAACCAGATGTAAAAGAACTCTTTTTCATCTGCACGCACGTGATATTCCAAAAAAAAATTAACAAGAGGAATAACTATATTATTTTAGTACAAGTAATACTTCAAATACAATGTTGAAGATAACAGAAATAAGAAGCAATAATGATCAGTAATTCAAAGTGGCAATACCAAAAAAAAAAAAAAAAAAAAAACCAACAAAATTGCAAGACTGCATCACATGAGACATGATTGATTGTGACATAAGCATTATCAAGCAAGGACAGGACAAGACAAGACCATACAATTTTACGAATTAAAAACACCATATACTTCTTCTAACTTCTAGTTTTATGTTCTGATATGCAACTTAGGTGAACTAAATTTTAGTTTTTTAATGAAAAGCACAAGTCAGAAGAATAAATTACTGGACTAGGATGGCAACCTATTTTACAGATTGAGAAGTACTATAATAAACTGTGCTATGTATTGTAAATCAAACCACGATAGTAAAGAATATTAGATTGAAGCTCTAGAGTAGTCGTTCACAAAACTAAAGGATTAATCCCACAAGTGAGTACGACAAGAACAAGTCAAATGTCCTCATACGAAGATTGTATACAAGGGGGAAAAAGTAAGAAATTGTAAAACTGAAGGAGAAGCAGAAACCAAAATAAATCTCCTATGTCCTAACTTTAATACCTATAAGCACAACTACAAGTTAATTGATTTCTCTCATAGAGGCTTTAAGAGAAAAATATCCTGATCCATGTAAAGCTGGCCTCCTACTGGACCTAATGTTTATGCACTATCTGTAGTAGAAAGTCTGAATCAATTAACTTAGACTTATCACAATCAACCAAACTAGAAAGTAGCACTTCAATTCAGTATAAACAAGAAAGATGCCCTTGAGTAAGAATTACATACTACTCACACAATTTTAATACTGCAACTTGAGATTGGTGAGTTTGGACATCCAATTTGGCACTGATTCCAGTTTCATGCAACCCCAAATATTAAGGGATTGGAGGGCAGTCAAGTGGCTTATCCAATTGGGCAGTTCTACCATGTCAGAGACAGAGTATAATGTCAAGGAGCTGAGGGAGTGTTCAAGGGGAACCTCTAACTCCTCCAAGGCACCCGAGACAGAGTATAATGGCAAGGAGCCGAGGGAGTGACCAAAGGGAACCTCTAACTCCTCCAAGGCACCCGAGGCAGAGTATAATTTCTTGATTGACAGGTTTAGTAAAAATAATCAAACCTTATAAAACATCAATTAGACATCCAATTCGATCAAATGACCAAACCTGTGACCCTATGTTCATTTTCACTAAAATTATATCCTTTATCAGTTTATCGCTTTGTGCTAGATAAATTAATCCATGATAGATGATAGAAATTAAAAAACGAGAGAAAATAAGGCATTTGGTCTTTAACTAATCACTCTATTGATGAAATTAATTAATCAATAACAGGAGGGATATGTACACACATACATATCAAAGGAATAAAATTAATGTGTACATCAAACAAGAAGTTCGCCATACAGTCAAATCTTAAGCACATTTGACATCTGATAACATGTTTCCTCATAGAACAACACACCCTTGTTTGTTGTTACTGCCAATACTTAAGGCTCGTTTCTTCTAGTAGTGAAAATATGTTGATATGATAATCTAGCAACTCGATTCCATCATCATGTAGTTGAATGAAGTCAGTCGCGCCTTATATGTTTGCTTGAATATTAAATTGTCTTTTGGTAAATCAGAAGTAGCAGCAAAAAAAATGTCAATCAACCACGGCCTACAATTGACATGCTTTCCGATTTTGAAAGCATTACTTGATAATGTAAAAAAAGCTACCCGAAAACACCACCTCAAAAGTCAATGAGCTCCTTGGAAGCTTAAACAAGGACCTACAGAACTTACGTTCTACTCGTTCAGGCAAATGATGAACCAAGCAAACATTTAAGTTTTGCAAACCTGTTGCATTACCTAGAATGTACCTAGAAACTCGAGCCAACATACATCCTACCGAGTCCAAATCTCCTAACGTCCCGGATCCCAATATCGTTTTGAGCTTACTTTATAAGGGACCAACCCTAATTCCAATGACTTTAAATTCGGGAAAAATATGTTCATCGATTGCATTGCATTTAGAGACTCCATAAATTGTTGAGAAGACCTGAGAGTTAAATCTTCTAATAATGGAGAAGATTTACGTAAAGATCCAAACCAATGAGGCAGATAAGTAAGAGATCGTAACGAAAGCTTCTTCAAATTCGGAAGTTGAATATCAACATCTTTATATGCATCATCCTCCCTTGCAAACGGACCAATCAAATCCAAAATCACAAGAGATCGACAATTAAGCAAACATTCAGGTATTGGAAGGCGAGTGACGCCAGTCCAGAGGTGGCGCCAACGGAGGTAGAAATGGCGGATTTGATTGGAAGGCGAGAGAGGATCTCAGTGAGGATATCGTCTGGAAGTGAGCTCAATCGATCTTGCCCTCCGCCCGATTCCATGAAGTATATAATTTTGATTTTCTGTTTACGTTCTTTGGCTTGCTCGTTAACTTCAAAGGTTGTTTTTGTTCGAGTCATCCGATTTAGATGAGCAAACGAATATTAAGGTTAAAATTTTGAATGAATTCGGATAAATTTTCAAGATAAAAAAGTATTTTAGAATTTTATTCGTGATAAACTTTCTATATTTTTAATATATTTTATAAGTATTATATTTTTACATCATAGAGTTCTTGTTGAAAAGTACATTAAATTAAATTCTTTTCGTTTTAATAGATTGCCTCTTTTTTTTTTAATAGATTTGAATAGATTACTTAGATTTGTATACTATTCATATACTCGTATCAATTTTGACTTGGTTTGGCTTTTTTTGGTTTAATGGGTCGAATTGGCTTTTTATAACTCGGCTTGAATAGATTGGCGGAGCCAGCGTGGGTCCTGGCGGATCACGTGATCCACCAAGTCCAAAACAGAAAATTTATAATATTATTC
This sequence comes from Chenopodium berlandieri, assembly GCA_034703905.1. Taxonomy (NCBI): domain Eukaryota; kingdom Viridiplantae; phylum Streptophyta; class Magnoliopsida; order Caryophyllales; family Amaranthaceae; genus Chenopodium; species Chenopodium berlandieri. The sequence continues at coordinate 39,217,369 of CM068279.1, read as the reverse complement.
TAAGTGCACATGAATTGCAAAATAGTTTGCAGCTTAGATGGTAATTCATGCGCATAGGGATGTCTACTAGTTAGGTCGTGGGTTTGATTCCCATGTTCAGCATTTTACCTTTTATAGCTTTACATTGAATTTTATAATACATAGTCATAATTGTCGTACATTTAAAGTTTTCAAACCCATATGTTAATATTTACAATTATAATTGTATGTTCAAATTATTTAAAACTTAGGAAGCAAATTGCTCTCTTAAAACATTATTGGGTATAATAAATGATGACCCACCAACTTGTTGGTCCTTGCACTTTAGAGTAGGCTGCTATCACACTGACTCCTGGGGCTGTTATATCAGGCTGAAAGAACAAGTGAAAAAAAGAAACAAGATCATTATACAACAGATACACTCCATAGTTAAGGAATTCTCGTTGGATTTTGATTAGTATGAACCTTAAGAATCTCTGGTGTAACTGTATTTGGTCCTTTTGATGAAAATGCTGCCACAAATTGTGACGGTTTGATTCCTAACCTTGTTGATGTGAGTGTAATGGAAGCCTTCGCAGACCTATCAATCCAAAACTACAAATGTTAATTTGGACAGAAATTTGGTTGATGGCACTTCTATTCTGTCAAATAACACAACCTTTCATCCTAAAAATACCTACGTGGTGTGAGCAGCTTCTTAAAGATGAAAAAAATACTTAAACAGAATAGGATCCTGATGTTAACCTATTTACAAAATTTGATTTGGTAAACAATCAAAGAGATATGAAAGGGTTAGCATTATAGAAAACTATGTAAACACTACTGAGTAGTACACTACAACAAAGCATCCACAAACTCTGTCACCAGCCTTCAGGCCTCATTGCAATATCAACTACCTCATTGCTTATAATGGTACTTGGAAGAGAGTTGCGAATTTTCATTTCATGTACTCGTGTTCTGTTCTTTTCGGTCACAAATTTAGTGTCCCGGAAATTTTGGGCTTATATTTCAATCTGTCAATCAAGGACCTATATGTTTTGACCTATATGTTTCTTCAAGACGCAGTTGCTGCTATTCTCCCATCAGAAACTTGTATACTTTTCAAATTTCAATGTTTTTTTTTGTCTGATTAAAATGAAATTATGTAACTATGTTAGCTAAGCTTCTCTCATGCACTTTTATGTGATTCTGAAACTATTGAGATGCTGATGAATTTGCTTTGTTACTCTTCATATTAAGGTTGTTATTCTAGTAATTTGCTTCAAGGGGTACGACGACTAACTCAACTGTTTATTTACTTCATGTTACTAACCTTAACCCCCAGGTCATGATTTTTGCATTTAGTTTTTTTTTTTTTTTTTTTTTTTTTTTTTTTTTTTTTTGAACGGTAGTTTTTGTTAAATATCATTAACTTCGTTAGTAAAAAATATTACGAAAATGTAATGTAAATAAATGATTTCTAACCATATCTTTTAATTTTGGTCACTCCAAGGTCTCCATACTCTCCAACTCACTTCAAATAACAATTGAACATTTTCTTGTTAAATTAGAAATTTCGATGATCTAAAATATGATTGTGTGACGAATTGGGGTGAAAGAGAGATTGAATGGCTTTTCTTGATTTATTATTCATCAATAGGTAGTGTATTTATACAAAACCTAAGATCATAAGATAGGATACAATCTTCTAAAAGATATCTACCATAACCATATATCCTAAGATATATTCACTAAATAATATCTTTAATATAAGTAAACCTAAATATATTATTCTCCTAATAAGATCAATACGAAAAATATATTTGATATTGATAATATCATATCTCTAACAATGTGTCTTTAAATTTAATTAGATTGTCTTTAGAAGTTAATTTCCTAGGAGACATGGAAAGTGACTTACCCTCCCAATTCTTTACAAAACCAAAATTTCTATGTCAATTTCTAGACGAATGCCTTATTTTCAAAGAACATTAAATATTGGTTCCTTTTTTATTCAAAGAAAATGCATCTAGTCAACTAATTTTCATTTCACCAAAAAAAAGAAAAAAAGAAAAATACTAATTTTCATAAAGAACCAAAACTTTTAATAAGGTTGGTCTATCTAGTACGATTGTGGTTCATAAATCAGTATTGTACTCCATGGTGTGAAATTGTGAATAATTGATGGGACAAAAAAGCGAAAAAAAAAAAAAAAAAAAAAAAGCAAGACGCTTTCGCTGGGATAGTAAGGAAATAATTGAGATGTGCAAGATGACGACGCAATTATTATCTTTGTTTTTTCATATTAATCTAAATTTAATTGGCTTGAAATTTATAGGCCTACTTCGTATTAAAAGTTTGCTCCCTCTTTTTTTTTTGCGACACATTATGATTTTTTTTGCACGATTCACTTGTTATAATTTTCATTTTAGTAATCTATTAAAAATTAATGTTATTGTTCAATATGTTCATTATGTTATACTCTGTATTTCCATAATATCAATACTCCTTATGTATCATTATTGTTTCACATATACTCCGATCCGCATCTAAATAAGATTGGGTTGGCCTAAATTCTATGAACCTATTAAATGCGAAAGTTTGAAGAAATTACAATGATAAAACTGTCACCACTCATCTGTAGTATGGTATCACTAGTGTGAAAATGGAAAAACAACTTATAAACATGGAAAAGTCGAAGAAATTACAACTTACTGATAAAACTATCACCATTCATCAATACTATTACTTACAAGTGTGAAAATGAAGGGATATTCTATTTGGTGGTCTCGTGATTTCAAAAATTCCACATGGAAGACAAATTTTTTTTTAGTCTCTGTAGTGACCTCGTGGTTTTGCATATTTGATTATAGTGACCTTTTTTAGGTTTATGGCTAACCTTTTTAGTTAAAATGGTTAACCTTTGATTTTTTTTTTATTAAAAAATTATTTAAATTATATTTTAAAATAATAAAATTAAAAAAAAACAAAAAAATTCCCAGCCACCTATTCCCACCCCTAGCCTCGCCGGAAACCTTGCCGCCGTCGGCTGCTGCTACTCCCCCTCCCCTTGCACCGGTTTCTCCCCTCCCCCAACGCCGGTGATGAGACCCACCTTCCTCCCCTCCTTTTCCGCTGGCAACCACCACTCGAATCTCCTTCAGGCAACCACCAACCACGCATCCTAACCCTATCTCTAACCTAAAACCCCACGAAATCAGCCCACCACGGCCCTTCCCCAGCCACGAACTCAGCCCTATCACTTTCCTCCACCTCGGAAACAACACCCCTCGTTGTTTCGAGATGGGGGAAAAGGAGATAGGTTGGTTTCGTGGCTAGGGAAGGACCGCGGTGGTTTCGGGCTACCGATGCAGCCGGTGGGTGAGTGCGTCGGGGTAAGGGTGAAGAGAGGGGGTGTGTCGGCTGGCGAGGCAGGCAGGTCGCCGGCGATCTGGGGAGAATTCTGGGCGGTTATGGTGAGGGGAAGGGTTGGTTGGCCGGTGATCTGGTGGTGGTTGTTTTTGTTTCTTTTTTTTTTTTAATTTTATTATATTAAAATATAATTTAATTAATTTTTTAATAAAAAAAAAATCAAAGGTTAACCATTTTAACTAAAAAGGTTAGCCATAAACCTAAAAAAGGTCACTATAATCAAATATGCAAAACCACGAGGTCACTACAGAGACTAAAAAAAAAGTTTGTCTTCCATGTGGAATTTTTGAAACCACGAGACCACCAAATAGAATATCCCGAAAATGAAAAATCAACGCCAACATGGAAAAATCGAAGCAATTACAACTTGCTTGAAAGTGACTTTATTGATTCAATAATGGGTAATTCTCTGTTTCTCATGGGGTATGTGTCAAGATCTGGGGCTCCCACTCATGACACATACGCGGTCTCCACTAGTGAAAAACATCACATTATTTTCCAAAATGTCATTATGAGAAACAAAAGTGTTTCTCATAATGAGGAACTAAGGCTCCCTATTCAATAATTGAGATGTAAATGATATGAACCACTTATTGTAAGGATAATTGTTGAAATACAATTATTGGATGGTCTTTGTTCATCACCATTACTTTTACTATCACTCTTCTCTTTCTCACTTAAATTTCTGCAAATCAAATAAAAAATGGACGTTGGAACAATCCTTTCTGTTGCTCAAACTTCCTTGCAGCGCTGGATTGTGATCAGTGCTGAACCGTCGTGAGTAAGGATGCTGAGTCAAGAGTGCTGACAGTCGCTAAGAATCAATGTTGTGACGCTAAGGATGCTGATTGTCCAAACAAGAGTTGTCTGAGCAAGATCAGCTCTATATTGAACAACTCAAAGATGCTGTTTACGAAGCAGATGATCTCTTGGACGAGTTTGTCACTCTTGCTGAGCGGAATAAGCTCTCTAAGGGTATCAAGGATCGGGTCTATTCTCTTATTACCAAGTTTGGTAATGCTTACAATATGGCTCAAGGAGTTGACAAGATCAAAAAAAAGTTTGGTAATGCTTACTATATGGCTCAACTGAAATAAAACTGAACCGAAAAAGAACCGAACTGTTTCTAACCCAAAATTGTTTCCAACCCAAAATTGTTCACTACTAGAAAACAGTCAATCAACGACGGAAAAAATATGTCGGAAAACCCTGAAATTCCGTCGGAAATACCCATTTCCGACAGAATTCCGTCGGAAAGCACCGTTGCATTACACGTTGTAGGAATTTCGAGATATTCCGTCGGAAATTCCGTCGAAAAGGTCTATTCCGACGGATTATGTTCTGTCGGCGCTTTTGTTGACTTTAAGTGAAAATCCGTCGCAAGGTCCCGACGGAAATTTCCGTCGGAGTGGGATATGTTCCGACGGAAATTTCCGTCGGTGGGGGAGATGTTCCGACGGAAAATTCCGTCGGAAAAGTAAATAAAGAAAAAGCACCACTTTCCCCACCCAGATCCACCCCCGCCACCAACCCACACCACCTACCACGTCCCCAACCCATTTTCCCATACCCAAACACCCCACCCCACCCCACCCAGACCCACCAAATCAAACCCAGACCCACCTAATAACCTACACCCCACCCCACCCAGACACCCCACCCAGACCCACCAAACCCAACCCTGAACCACCAAATAACCCACACCCCACACCCACTTCCCTATGCTAGCACCGAAACCTACCTAAAATCACCACCCACATCCAGCACTAAAACCCACCTAAATTCACCACCCATACCCATCACCGAAACCTACCCAATAAAACATTAAAAAATTCCGAAAAAACATCAAATATCTAACAACAAATTAATGAAAAAAAAACTGAAAAAAACAACAAAAAAAAAAAACCGAAAATACAAAAAATTAATTAAAAAAAAAAAGATACATACCTTAATTTGACCACACAAAACCTTGTAATTGGGTTTACGAGGCCAAATTCGATCATGAAAACTCTGGATCTAGAGTTTTCGTGGTCGAATTTGACTTGAAAACCTTGATTACACTTCAACCCTCCGAAATCGCCCATACACAAACTAGCGACCATGACCCAGACCCCCTACCCTTTCCATTGGCGGACAGGAAACGAAAAAGGAAAAAAACCAAACAGAAACGAAAGGGAAAAGGACGAAGGAGGACGAACAGAGAAACGAAGAAATAAAGAAGAAGAGGAAAGAAAAGGAAAAAGAGAATAAGGAGGAGGGGTGGCGGCAGAGAACAAGCAGGAGTAAGAAAAAGAAAAAAAAAAGAACATGAAATGAAGGGGGAGGGGAAAGAAGAGGCGACAAGGAGGAGAGAGAAAGAGAAGAGAGGAAAGATGGAGAAAGAAAGAAGGAGAAAAGAAGAAAAGGGGCGGAAGACTAGAAAAGGGGGTAGCTCGTTTCAGGGTTAGGTTTTTTTTTTTTTTTTAATACAAAACTCCGTCGAAATGGTTCAAAATCCATCGGAAACATTCCGATGGAATTTAATTCCGTCGGAAAAATTCCGATGGAATTTAATTCCGTCGGAAATTTCCTACGGATTTGAATTCCGTCGGAAAGTATTTATTTTCCAACGGATTTTCCCTCGGAAGCTATATATTATCCGAGGGAATTTTCGACGGAAACCCATATCCGTCGGTAAGTTCCGACGGAATATAAATCCATCGGAAATTTCGTTTTTTCCGACGGATTTTGGTGTTCGTCGGAACACATCCGTCGAAAATGGACCTTTTTCTAGTAATGGTTACAATCGGGATAAAAAAAACCATTTACACTGAACCGTTAACAAAGTGCAATCCGTTTGCACCGAACCATTTACAACCCGAACTGAATTAAAATCGCTCAAAAATAGACTGAAATCTAACCAAACCGATAATAATTTAAACCGAACCAAAACTGACCCGTAAGACACTTGAACCGATTTCAAACCGACTCGCTCGTTTTCAAACCGAACTGAAACCAAACTGTCAAACCGTTTTGACAGTACTAATTAAAACTCAAAGGCAAGGAGTATCCTATCACCATTATGTGTAACTTTCATTTTCTTATTTAGCCACGTCATCAAATATTGCCTCATAATCATGTGAATAATAATTGAGGTGATTATAAACAATTGGGCTTCTAATTGGCTTGATTGTAAAAATTGTATCATTTAATTGTCTTTATTGTAAAATAATACGAGTAATTAACTAATTAAGTGATTAAATTGAATAATTAAGATGATTATAATAATTTGCTTGAATAAGTAACTTGTAGGCATCATTCGAAGCGCGCCTATGTTAAGCATGTTGTGAATATGTTTGGCACTCTTAGGAAGTAGGAATTGACATTATATGATTAGGGACAAGGAAAGTAGATAGTTGCCAACAAGTTTTTAAGGAACTTGTAAACTGTTCACGGATCATTTAAGGCAACCACGATTATGGGACAACGATAGGCAACAACGATTGACCCGTGAAAGTTACACCCCATTCATAATCTAGGAGATTATTAACTCCATATGGTTCTGAACCACGAAAGGAGGACCGGGGATGATGGTACGAAGAGAGTCATGGAGTCACATTCGCCCGTATTGGCCTCTACTCGACTCTTATAGCGAAAAGTGATTCTTGCGATCTCAATTACACACAAACAAAGATTCAATTTGCTCCAAACTATATTAAGCTAAATTGGTTGAATGTTAATGCAACATATAATTCTAAAATATTGTGATCATTTCAATTAAACAACAAGATTAAAAAGGAACCTAAACCGGTCGTCCAAAATTATCTTATTAATCGTTATATTCAATTACATATTCCCTTTAAACATGCAATACGGTGATCAACAATAGCAATAGAAAAAACATTATTGGAAGCAATTTAACCATAAATCCAACAATTAATATATGACAAACATAATAAAAATCGTTAGAAATATAATAGGAACAAAAGGAACATAATTCCTTACTTTGATTGTGTTTGCTTGCAACTATAAAACAATAAACGTGTTAGTTACTTCAAGGAAAATTTAAAATTAAATTAAACTAAAGTAGAGTTGATTTGGGGCCAAACTCTCAAACAGTTCTAACTTTCACGCCTTGGTTTAAGCATAGAGCTACGGGTAAAGTACAGACTCCGAGGAGTGCTTAAAGGATGTATTGTGAGAGAATAGGGTAGGTTAATGTTTAGGCTAGAGAGAAAGAGAGAACACTACTAGAAATAGGCCGAATTCCGACGGACAGTTTTCGACGGACACGTATTTCCGTCGGAAAAAACAGAAATTCCGACAGATTTTTTTTCCGTAGGAAATTGATAGGTGTGTCGCGTACCTAACAAAAATAACCTAACTAGACCATTACTATGTAGTCGGACAAGTAAGAATCGAATCCCAAGAGACTAAGGTTCACCTAAATTATCTAGACTCAAATAATCACTAAGCAAGAATCAAATCAATGGTGGAATAAACTAGGAACTACTGTATGAAAAACTAGAATTAATCAAAAGAATATAATGAATCAATAAACTAAAACATTCCAAGGTCAAGTATCACCACAATTACGATCGATGCAATTATCTATCTACCCCTAGCATACAAATCCAATTAACACGGGGAAAAGCAAACCCTAATCAATACCAAGGACCTCTCTCAAGTATCAATGGCTTCCCTAACCACAATCAAGCCTATTCTCATGGAATCATACAAATTAGAAACATTAAACACTTTACTTCACTTCCCAATTATCAATTCAACTACTCTCATGATGAATCTCAAACCCTAAATTAATCTACCCAATTCCGTTAAAACCCAACTCTCGTTGTGATTAAAACAATGGAATAATAACAATACTAATTATCTCTAATCTAGTATTGGCATAACCACAATCAATTTAGCATAAATAATTGCAATTGTCATTAGAGAATTTAAAGAATCGATTCATGCATCAATCATAGTTGGGCTACCCTAGATCTTGGAATATAAGAACTACTCACACATATTAAAATAAACAATAGCAAAAACAATCAAGGAAAACATAATTAAGAAAATAAAGAATGAAAGGAAAATACCGAATCTTGAAATAAATGGAAATTGCAAAAGTAGAACTTGAATCTTGAATTACAAAAGCAACGTAAGAGTTTTAGAGAAAACTAGGTCTAAAAAGAAAAATACTGGATAGTGAAATATAATAAAGTTTAGGGTATTTATACTCCCAACAAAAGATAAGAAAGCAAAGAAAAATCAGCGCATATCCTCTCCTTAAGAGGCACGGACGTGCCTACAAGAGGCACGGACGTGCCTCACTTCGAGTAAGGTTTTTCTAGTCTTCTGGACTCCAGGCACGGACGTGCCTCAAATGCAAATTCGAAGTCAGCAGGGGCACGGACGTGCCTATATGAGGCACGAACGTGCCTCACTTCTAGAGTGTTTTCTTCAGGTTCTGAGGCCTAGGCACGGACGTGCCTAACTTCCAGATTACTTCTTCTTTCTTTCTTCAATAATACATGGGCGTGCCTCTCTTAAACATGGCCGTGCTTGACTCCAAAAAGGCCTAAATGACTCGTTCTTCGACCAACGAGCTTCGTGAAAGTCCACGGGCCTCGGTTTAGTCTCATGACTTCATAAAAATCTCCATAATTGCTTCGTTAATCCTGAAATACATCAAAAACAACGAAACTACCCATAAAAGCATCGAATCATCGAAACTAAACCAAATCAAACCAAAATGGACTAAAATACTAAGCAAGACTAATAAAAACAACTAAAAAGAAGACAACAAACATGCACAAAACACGGCTTATCAGAAATTTCCGACGGAAAATAAATCCGTAGGAAAATATTCCGTCGGAACATTAAACTTCCAACTGAAATAAAATCTGTCGGAAGCTTCCGACGGAATATTCCGTCAGAACATTAAACTTCCTACGGAATATTCCGACGGAATTTATACTTATTCTGACGGATTTTGGCCTTTAATAAAAAAAAATTAAAAAAAATAAAAAAAAAACCAAAAAAAAAAACATAAAACCCGGAACCCTAATCCCCTTCCCCTTTCATTTCTCTTTCCGCCTCTTTTCCCTTTCTCTCTCCTCTCCTCTCCTCTTTTCCCTTTCTCTCTGATCTCCTCTCCTCCTTCATTCTCTTCTCTTCCTCTTCCTCTTCTCTTCCTCTTCCTCTCTGATCTCCTCTCCTCCTTCATTCTCTTTCTATCTCCTATCATATTCTCTTCTACAACAATCAACGGCCGCACGTCACCGTCAACAACAGCAAGCAACATCAACCGCAACAACCACCGTCGCCAGCCACGTATTTCAAGGTTTTTGTTTTTGTAGATCTTTTAATTTAGGTTTGAGTGTAGATGTAGTTAATTTTGAATGTAATTGTAATTGTGTAATTATATAATTTTTTTGATTTTCGTTGTTTAAATTTCAGTTTTTTGAATTTTCAGTATTTTTTAATTAAATTGTGTTAATATAATTTTGTTTATTTGGGTTTTTTTTTTTCAGTTGTTTAATTTTCGGATTATTTCTCTTGTTTTTTTTGCATTTATTTGGGTGAATTTGTTTTTTTTTTGGATTTTTTGGGTTAATTCGGTTTTATTTGCGTTTTTTGTGGGTGGTGGTGTTGTGTGGTGGTGTCGGTGGTGGTGGGGTGGGGGTGGTGGGTTACGGGGTGGCGGTGGGGTCAGGAGTAGGTGGGTGTGGGTTGTGGGTAGTAGATAGGGGTAGGTGGGGCTGTTTTGTAGGGCGTGGGTGGTGTGGGGTGGGTGGGTGAGGTCTGTGTGGGTGGTGGTTTGGGTGTATGGGGGGGTCTGTGTGGGGGAGGGGTGGGTGGTGGTCCGGGTCTGTGGGGTGGGTGGTGTGGGATGGGAAAATGGGTTGGACGTGGAGGTGGTGGGTGGTGTTGGCTGGTGGCGGGGGTGGGTCTGGGTGGGGCTGCTTTTTTTTTTTTTTTATTGACTTTTCCGACGGAAATTTCTTTATTATTGACTTTTCCGACGGAAATTTCTTTTTTATTGACTTTTCCGACGGAAATTTCAATCGGAATATAAATCTTCCGACGGGAAATTTCGTCGGAAGCTTAGCACCTTCCTACGGAAACTTCCGTCGGAAGCTAAGCACCTTCCTACGGAAATTTCCGTCAGAAGATAAGCATCTTCCTACGGAATATGATCGATTTGTCGTAAGTTTGCGACGGACTTTCCATTTAAGTCAAATTTGACTTGGACAGGATAAAATCCGTAGGAAATTCCGTCGGCCTGGATTTTTCCAACGGAAGATCCCTCGAAAAATAGTGAAATTCCTACAAAATGTAATGCGACAGTGCATTCCGACGGAATTTAGGGTTTTCCGAGGGATTTTTTCCGTCGTTGATAAGGTGTTTTATAGTAGTGGAATGATTTGGGGCCCCGAGACTGAGGAAACAGCCTCGTATTTATAAAGGAAATGAACAGGGTGATGCACGAAACTCTAGAAATGAAATATGCCGCGGAGGAAATCCTAAAAATTGCCGCGTCAGGAAGGATTTGCCGCGACACGGCGCAATTTGCAGTGATACGGCAGGAATTGCCGTCGCGCGACATTTCTGACGTGACTCGGCAAATCTATTTTCCAGATATCCGTCTAAATTCATTTTAACCTTTTTCTTAAGCATTAAGCACGTGTTAATTAGGCGTCATTTCAGTTGTTCCGTACTTATTTCAAGCTTAGGGTTTTATTATTTATTAATCGGGCTTAATTAATAAATAAAACGAAATGAATTAAAAAGGGTTTGGGTTGAAATGTGAGATGGACTGAGTTTGAATGAATGTTTGGACTGATTTGTATGCTGTGTTTGACTGAACATGGATTTTAAGCATTCCCGAGATTAAATACTTGACCCGACCAATAATGGCAGTGAAAGATTGTTCATCATCAGGTTTAATTTTAGAGAGACATTTTTAGGTGTCTTCATAACTGTTATTTCTACTTAAATAAAAAAAGTAACTCTTACGAGTATTAAGTTTTAATTGATATTTTTATTGTTGATTGAATTGGAGTATTTAATTTGAAAAAATAATTAAATTAGTGAAATTGACAATCTATTTAAATTCCACAAAAATAGGTACAGAAACACAACATCAGTAGAAATTTATTGATTATTAAGATAACACAGTTCAAAGAGAAGGTACAGAACACTAATATGTTGATGCACATAATGAGCAGCATATGAAAAAATTAAAATTAAAACTTCTGTAGCTAGGATTCTTAATGTGACTTTTTGATAACTACTTTTAATGTATTATATTTTGTACGTTGCAAAGGGTTTTTAGAGTGCGATCTAGAGTAGAGGTGATCATTGGGCGGGCCAGACAGAAACCAAAAAAATAAGCCCACTTCTCGGGTTGGGTCGGGCCAAGCTTCGGGTCGGATTTTTTTGGCCCAAACCCGCCCATAATGGTTGGGCCGTGCGGGCTTTTCGGGCTATTTTCGGCCCAGGCCTAAAAAATTAACTAAATATGCATAAAAACGCATTTCCAAACCCGTTGAAAAATTCTGCACAAAATCGGGCTGGGCTAACTTTGATCACCTCTAATCTAGAGCACACCAAACCGTCAACTAATACAATTTTTCTTCTTTTTTTTTTGGCAGTTTTGGTGCAGTTTGTGGTTTCTATTTTGTTGTGCGGTTTGAACCTCGATCAAACCAATGGAACTTCGACCGAACCGAGCTTTACAATTCAGGTGTAATTTTGAAATGAAACCAATCCACAATGTAATGTTTAATACGAATATGTTTTGTGGTTCAAACTACAAACCACAAACCAAAAACTATATACGGAGTATAAAATTAATGTTTACAGTGAGACCACATATTAACGAGGTGCATACAAAATCATAACATATAGTCTTATAGGTGCATACAACACCAAATATAGCCTTAGGTGCATACATTGACATAAATGAGGCTGCACAATTGAGATTCATCAACAAAACATATTCATTTGTTATAATTGTCCCAATAAATACTTTTACAATATCTAATTTTTATAAAAAAATTTGGTAACTAATTTTTATTCATTGATAGCTAAATATATTGATGGTTATACCTACGCATTAGTTGACAAACATAATAAATAAAACAAGTTAAGTAAAATATAACCAAGGAAAAAAAAATAAGTAAAAACAAAATCATGCGAAAAATTCAATGTATAATTTTAGAATATCAATTTTTTTTACTTATTTATAATTATTAATAAATAAGATATGCTATTAGCCAAAATTCAACATTACCTATGTCCAATCGAAGTGAAAAACACTTAAAAAAACGGGAGGAGCATATATCATATGGAGGTAACTTAACACATTCAACTATTTGAGAGTCAAGATTATTGCTATAGCAGATCAGATTATACAACATTTGTCACCAATCTCATTTTTATTTTAGGTTTAGTTTTTGTTAAATATCATTAACTTCGTTAGTAAAATTTCGACAAAATTACAACATTTGTCACCAATCTCAGGCAATTTGCTTTAACTTCCATTGCTCCATACTATTAATTCAGTTCTTTTTATTTAATTACGAGTATTTTTTTTTTTTTTGACAAATAGTTTATTTAATTTTGATTTACTACACTTTAATTTCTTTACTGCCAGAAATTCTAAGCTAGGATTGTCCTGTGTTTGTTCTGCGATGCTGGTCATTTGAGTTATTTAATTACATTGCTCCATACTATTTAATTCTATGTTTTTGCAAAAAAAATCTTGTTAAATTAGAAATTTGGATGATCTAATATATGAATGTGTCTTTAAATTTGATTAGACTGTCTTGAGAAGTTAAATATCCTATGAGACATGGAAAGTGACTTACCCTCCCAATTATTGACGAAATCAAAATTTTCATGTCAATTTCTTGACGAATGCCTTATACATACCAACCTAACAAGAGTGAGTATGTAATTTCCTAGCAAGTTAACACATGAAAATTTGCTTCCTATTTGATTCAAAGAATCACTTGAAAGTTGAAAGTTCTAAAACTTGCCTACAAAAGTATTCTAAAAATTGTACTTTTTTTTTTTTTTTGAACGAATTCTAAAAGTTATACATAGTACAAAAGTAAATGTATCTAGTCTAGGATGGTATATCTTGTACAATTGTGGTTCATAAACAGTATTGTACTCCGTGGGGTGAAATTGTGAATAATTGGGCAAAAAAACACAAGACGCTTGCTGGGTCAGTAAGGAAATAATTGAGACGTGAAAGATGACGCAATTACTATCTTTATTTTTTCAGATTAATCTGAATTTAATTGGCTTGAAATTTATAAGCCTACTCCGTATTAAAAGTTTAATCCCTTTATTTTTTAAGCGAATATTATGATTTTTTTGCACGATCCATTTGTTAAAATTTTCATTTTACTTATCTATTTAAAATTAATGTTATTGTTCAATATGTTCATTCTATTATAATCCGTATTTCCATAATATCAATACTCCTTATGTATATACTCCGCATCTGAATAAAATTAGCTTGGCATAAATTCTATGAAACTATTAAAAGCGAAAGTTCGAAGAAATTACAACTTACTGATAAAATTGTCACCACTCATCAGTAGTATCACTAGTGTGAAAATGGAATAGCAACTTTATATACATGGAAAAGTCGAAGAAATTACAACTTACTGATAAAACTGTCACCATTCATCAATATCACTATTATTTACAAGTGTGAAAATGAAAAATCAACGTCAACATGGAAAAGTCGAAGCAATTACAGCTTGCTTGAAAGTGACTTTGTTGATTCAGTAATTGTTGAAATACAATTACTTGGATGGTATTTAGTTATCACCCCATTTTCACCATTACTACTTTTACTATCACTCTTCTCTTCTCCTCTTTCTCGCACAAATTTCTGCAAATCAAATCAAAGATGGACATTGGAACAATCTTGTCTGTTGCTCAAACTTTGTTAGCAGCGCTGGATTGTGATCAGCTCAAAGATATTTTCTCTACTGCTGGCTACAAATCCAAACTCAATGAACTCCGTCGTACTGTCATAAGAATAGAGGCCGTGCTCAAGGATGCTGAGGCCAAGCAAGAGCTGTCGGAACAAGAACGGCTCTATATTGAAGAACTCAAGGAGGAAGTTTATGAAGCCGATGATCTCTTCGATGAGTTTGTCACTCTTGCTGAGCGGAAGCAGCTCACCAAGGATCGTGTCTTTTCCGTTTTTACCAAGTTTGGTACTGCTTACAAAATGAGTCGGGCGGTTACAAAGATCAAGAATAAGCTGGATGCTATTGCTTATGATAAACGCTTCAGCTTGAGCATTGATCCTAAGCCTATTAAGAATCGAAGGCCTGAGACCTGTTCCTATGTGTATGAAGCTGATGACATCATTGGAAGAGGGCTTGATTTAGAAAAGATTGTTGGTGTGTTACTTGATTCTAATGTTCAGCAAAATGTTTCTTTTCTTTCTATTGTTGGGATTGGTGGGTTGGGAAAAACAGCACTTGCCCAACTTGTGTATAACGATGAAAGAGTCACAACTGCATTCTCATTAAAAGTGTGGACTTGTGTCTCTGATGAGAATGAGGAGTTGTTGGATGTGCAAGGGGTTCTTGATAAGATTCTAGCTTCGGCCACAGGTGAAAAGAAGATGAATAACGACTTTACCATGGATGTGCTGCAAAGACAACTTCGAGAACAACTTCTTGGGAAAAAATACCTGCTTGTTTTGGATGATGTGTGGACTGAAAATTATGAGCAATGGCAAAATTTGAAGCAATATTTGATGGGAGGTCAGATTGGAAGTTGGATTGTGGTTACAACGCGCTCACATCGAACTGCGGAAATCATAGGAGAGGGTCTAAAGCATGAGCTAGAAGGCTTGTCAAAGGAAGATTCATTCCTTTTACTTAAAAAAGTAGCATTTGGATCACAACACTCAAACCCTCCCGAAGACTTGGTCAAAATTGGTGAAGATATTGTAGAGGAATGTGCTTTTGTCCCTCTTGCAATTAGAGTGGTGGGAAGTCTTCTCTTTGGCCAAGAAAAAAATATTTGGCTGAAAATTCAAAAGTTGGGATTAGCTCAAATTAATAGAAGCAAAAATAGCATCATACCTACATTAAAGCTGAGTTACTACCAGCTTGAATCCCCACTGAAAAGTTGTTTTTGTTATTGTGCAGTGTTTCCTAAAGATTATGTGATGGAGAAGAATACATTGACAAGGCTTTGGATGGCACATGGCTACATCCCATTGAATGATGATCCTCAGAGTCCGGAAGATCTTGCTGAGGAATATTTCTCGATCTTGTTGCGGAGATGTTTCTTGCAAGACGTGAAGAAAGACAAAGAGGGTAGCATTGAATCATGTAAGATACATGATTTAATGCATGATCTTGCTAAACAAGTTGTGGGAAAGGAGATTTGCAGAGTGGAAACCATGAATGGGGATGTAGACAAAAAAGTTCGCCATCTCTCTCTTATTAGACTTACAAATAATTTCTCTTTTACTAATAAGAAGAGCCACCTACGTTCATTTCTTCATACTAATGAGTCGTATTGTGATAACAAATTCAAGATGGATCAGCTTTGTGTGGCTGCATTAGTAGGTAATTGGAAGTATATAAGGGCATTGGACTTGCGTGTGTCAAGAATCAAGAGTTTGCCGGGCTCAATAGGTGACCTAATACACTTGAGGTACCTAAACCTCTCATCGATTAAAGGTCTAGAAGTTCTCCCAGGATCTATTACAAAACTATATAATCTCCTGACTTTAAACTTAAGATTTTGTGGAAATTTGAAAGAATTGCCAAAAGATTTGAGCAAGTTGGTTAAGTTGAGGGTCTTGGATTTATTTTGCTGTGATGAGCTGAGGTATATGCCAAGCATGCGTAAGTTGAGTTGCCTTCACACTCTTAATATGTTTGTGTTGGGAGACATGAGTTCAAGTAAGAATAACTTACTTGAAGGGCTGGAAGATCTAAAAGCTCTAAGTAACTTGAAAGGTTCTCTTAAAATCATGGTTCGATATATGAAGACAGGTTATAAAATAAATGGTGGAAAGGAAGGTGGGTGCCTGGTGAACAAGGAACATCTAAAAGAAGTGTTCATTGATTTCTTTGAGAATGGAAGAAAGGAGTATGAAGAAGCAGTGATGGATGAGTTGCAGCCACATTCTAATCTCAAGATATTTGGTATGATAGGATATCAAGGTGTGAGAATGCCAAGTTGGGCAAGGGACAATTATAACTTGGCAACCTTTCTCCCTAATCTTGTTGAAATAGTATTTGATTGTTGTCAGCAATTGCAGCATTTGGGACAATTACGACTTCCTCAATTGAAAATATTAAGCTTGTTACATTGTCCGAACCTAACAGCTATTTTGGAGTGTCCTGCATTGGAAGAGCTAAAATTATCTTCAATCAATGAAAGATTGAAAATAATACCAATATCACGGGGAGAGGCATCATCTTATGAAATTGGTCCCAATTTAAGGGAGGTTGTAATCGACAATGTGGCATGGCTTAATTCACTGCCCATGAACTCTTTTCATGATGGTGCAACGCTTTGCATATATGAGGACAAAAAGGTGGAAAGTTTGGGAGAAGCTATGGAGGCGTTTCGTTGCTGCTCGCCTTCCCTAAAAAACTTGGAAATTAGAGGTTGCGACAAATTGAAGAGTGTAGTTAGTGGAGGTTTAGAGCATCTCTCTGCCTTGGAGCATTTAGACATTTCACTTTGCAATAATTTGAATGAATCAGAAGAAGTAGAAAGAGTATCTTTTTGTCAATCCCTTTGCACATTGAGTTTGCATTATCTTAGTGAGATGGTAGAAGTGCCCAATTGGATACAGTACTTGTCTTCCCTCCAAACTCTTCATGTTATCAGTTGCAAAAGTGTGGAATCAATGCCAAATTGGATGTCCCAACTCACCTCTCTTAGAGAGCTTGAAGTCAGGTATTGTTCAGCACAGCTGAAAGAAAGATGCCAAGAACCAACCGGAGATGACTGGCCCCACATTCAACACATTCCTTCCATTAAATTCGTGAACTGTATATATTAGCTCCTCTGGTTTAATTATGAAATTATGATCAGGTGAACTATTCAACTTTTTCATCTCTGTTGTATTAGTGTATTTCTAGACTTAAGGATTGCATTGCTTTGTTAGTTTGTTAATGAAGAATAATTACTAATTCCGTGTCCTGTGATTTTCACAATCCTTTTTGCACACCACCTATTTGATGAAATGACTTCTTTTACAACAAATCTCAGCTACTCCTCATCGTCATCATTATCTGAATCAAACAAACCTATATTTGATTGCTAAATGTTGTGCCAAAACCTCAGCCAGATTATATATAAACCCTACCTCCCCCCACCCCCTCCCCAACACACATGCGAGCGCGCGCACACACCTTATAAAAACATGGGAAACTAACTCAAACCCGCAAAGGATAAGACAGCTATATATAATTACTAAAACAAATTAAATCAA
Organism: Chenopodium berlandieri; assembly: GCA_034703905.1. Lineage (NCBI taxonomy): Eukaryota > Viridiplantae > Streptophyta > Magnoliopsida > Caryophyllales > Amaranthaceae > Chenopodium > Chenopodium berlandieri. The sequence goes on along the minus strand of CM068279.1, from coordinate 39,199,488 downwards.
CAATCAAGGCTTATGACTTGCAAAAACAAAGGAATTAAATAGAATCTAACCTTATCTAGTCTATCATCTTCTTGATATGAGATGTCATTCTCAATCTCCTCCTCATCGTCATAATTATCTGAAATCAAACAAACCTCGTGGTTTTAATTGCAAATGGAGACAAAGAAAAACAATCCACTCCTCAAAAACATCAGAATAAAATCACACTACTTAGCAGTTAGCACTAGTTAATGCAGAGAATAAGGAAGTAGCCCCCACAATGATAGCTGCAGCAATATGAGACTGACGTACATAATAGTATATATGTATCTAATACTTATGCTAAGATATCAAGTGCAGAATAATGGATATAATCAGGCATTGTTTGACAAATAAATTTGCCAAGTGGCCAACTGTAATGTTGGTTTCTGGGAATAAAATTAGTGACATAATTATACATTAATAAAGATAGACAGATTAATAAATACTTGAATAATCACTAGAATAGCCTACTCAATAACTTTTCTAGCCAAAAATGGTTGCTCATTTCACGTTTTACCAGCAAACAGCGAACGATCCTTTATCTATTTAATTCCTTTATTTTAAAAACCCTGAATAGGCATGTCTCACATTCACTAGGTGGAGTGACTAACTAAAGCACTGGAGCACTACAACCTTGGCTACACATTACATCCTCAAGCGTCGACAGCCTAAAGAACCTAATACTCTTATGTACTGTGATAGGAAACAAAATCATACATAGTAAAACTAGCATAAGGATCAAGAACATCTGAACATACCGCGGACTCGGCAACTCCTTAATCTCCCTCGTTGTCGGGTTTACCAACAACATCTTGCTTTTCTCGTCACAAACAAAAACTAAACCATCACAAGAACACACATTAATAACCAGGGTCGAACCCAAATGATGATCATCAAAACAGAGCTTAGTAGCAAAAGTGGTAATTTCGTCGAACAGGTGGTGGGCATTATTCAAGTGGGTAGAATACAGGGAATTGGATTCCTCTGAAACAAGGATTAGTGATTCTTGTCGTTTAAGAAGATGTTTGGTTCGACAAAGGTGGGTTTTGATGAAGTGGGGTTGGGTTAAAAGAGACTTCCATGGTTTTGATGAAATCGGCCAATGGAATTTGCAGGTAGTCGGGAAAGTATGTCAAATATGATTTCTTCTTAGATCATTTTTGAAAAATCGGTGATTTAGTTTAAATTGGGTAAGCTCCCGAGATTTTATATTCAGAATTTGATATAATTGTATAAATTACTTCCTCTATCCCATAATATACTTCTTGTTTGTGTTTTGTCACGGAATTTAAAAAATAAGAGGAAAAAGTAGATGAACCACATTAATAAAAGTGAAAAGTACAATTGTAGATAAAAATTAGAGAGAGAATGTCAAAAAAATACAAGGCATATTAAAGATAGTGTAAAAAGTACAATGAATAATATATAAAAAGTGAGGGTATAATGGTCTTTACATACTATTCAAAAGTAAATGAGCTTAATTTGAATGAATAGTTAAAGTTAAATCGTAAATGTTTACTTATGGCCTTGTTCACTTGTCTTACTTCGTATTTTTTATGAACTTAAACTGTTTTTACTTTTAAATTATTTTTTCTAAACTTAAATTATTTTTCCTAAATTAAAATTATTTTTACTAATTTTCTATTATATTTCTTCTTTAATGACTGATTTTTACTAAATTGATATTATCAATATTATTATTAAAACTAGCACGGTCAAATTTCAAACCAAACCGTTTAACTGCCCAAAACCAACCGACCCAAATGAGAACCGAACTGATGAAAAATCGATTTTTTGAAATCGAAAATCGACCAGAACCATATTTTAGTAAACCCAAAACCGAACCGATCCGAATAATGTTAAACCGTATAAGAACCAAACCATTAACGAACCGAACCAGTTCCAAACCGATTTGAAATAAATCGAAAATGAACCGAACCGTTTCTAACCCGAAACCGTTTGATCCTTGATAAAAAAAAACCGTTTACACCAAACTGTTAACAAACTGCAACCCGTTTACACAGAACCGTGTACAAACCGAACCGTTTATAAACCAAACCACTTTCAAATCGAACTGTTTATAAACTAAACCGTTTATAAGCTAAACCGCTTACTATTAAGGGAAGGTAAAAATCACGTAAAAAGAATTTGAAATGAAATCTAATTATGCGCGCATGTTTACTACAGATTGCATTATTGTCTATGACTTTTTTATGTAATTATGGATTAAGCAAAAATAACTTCGTCTTCTCTTTAAACGACATCATCAAAGTGCTTCATATTTTAATTTGCTTGGAATTATATTGGACAAAGGTTGGCCTAGTCAAATTCTTACGATGTATTATTGCAATTCTCGAATTTTTTTTAGAATGAGATGACTGCATCCTTTGAGGTTTCAAAAACAAATTAAAGTTAATACAAAAATTATACTCCCTCTTTTTTTTTTTTTTAATTTGCATCACTTGGGAATAGGGGTGTACACCGGTCCAAAATCAGACCGGACCTGTTTGGACCGGGGACCTGAATTAGGGAATTTTGAGGACCGAGGACCGGACCTGATTCAACAGGTCCGGTTCCGAGTCAAACCTGAAAAATCAGGTCCGGTCCGGGTTTGGACCTGAATGGACCTGTTTTGTGATTTCTTAGTTTTTTTTTTTTTTTAATATAATAAATAACCTGTTGGACCTGCATATGGACCTGTTTTGTGATTTATAGACCTGTTGCATAATTTAATAATTACATATAACCCAAATTATCAATCACAAAACTACATAAAGTCTATAAAGTCCCAATTCCCAAACACTAAAAATACAAATGAGTCCACCGAAAATACAAATGGTCCACGAAAACTCATAACATTACATAAAGTCTCTTAAGTCTCAAGTACTAGAAATACATAAATTCTCCAAGGACAACTTGAATTTTGACGAGTTATTTTCCCTTTGATTGCGTGATTTACACTAATGAGTCCACGAAAACAACTTCATCGTATACATCGTTAGATTCACCACGTTGCACCTCTAAATAAAAAACAATATAGAATATATTAATGATTGATAACAATGAAATAATAAATTTGGTGTAACAAAATTAATACTACCTTTCTCTATTTCCTCTAACTCTTTCAAATTTTCTTCCACATCAACGATTGGCACTCCCTTAGCTCTAAGCCAATCTTGTGTGCAAAGTAGCGCTTGAACCATCTTCAATACAAAAGTTTACATAAATATGTATAAACAAAGTCATATTTAGATATAAACAAACTTGATTTTATGAAATAAAAAGATAAAGATGCATTACCTTAGGAGTTAAAGAGCTCCGAAATGGATCTAGAGTACGACCTCCCGTACTAAAAGCAGATTCCGATGCAACGGTCGACAATGGGATGGCTAGTATGTCACGTTCCATGCGATTAAGAATCACATAACGCTGACCATTCTTACCCCACCATGTCAATGCATCTTGTTCTTCCTCCTCCGGCCCTAATTGATCATTTAAGTATCTATCCAACTCACTTATCGCATACCCATTTGTCCCCTTCAATCGTTTTGCTCTTTCTTTTAGTTTCTTCACATAATCGGAACGCACTCCTATACTATTATCAATATCCATTGACATATTATCTCCACAATATGGAATATTAGATTTAGCATACATTTTTCTATATTCCTCAAATAAAGAGTAAGTGAACTCCTTCACATCATTAGCAAGTTTCATACCCTTTTCCGGCCCATGCATATCCGTTAGTGTCAATTCAACAATGACCATCTTAGAGTGAGGGTCGAGAAGAAGAGCAACATAAATGAACTTATTCATTTTATCCACATCCCCCCAATACTTATCAAACTTTTTTTTCATTGCAATGGTCATAGCTTGAAAATTCAAGTCCCCACTTTGTTCCCAATTATTCAACATATTATACATAGAAGCAATTTCTCTTAAACCTTTATTAGCTGTCACATAATGGGAACCAGAAATTCGTTTAGTCAACACATAAAACCCCTCTAGAAACAAAACCAACCTCTCCACTTTTTCCCAATCTTCAGGTTCGGGAGGCCTTTAATTGTCATTCAAATCCTCTCCATCGGGAAGAGATAACCCACTAAAAGCACGTCGAAACTTCAAAGCCGTTTCCAACATTATGTATGTGGAGTTGCAACGAGTAGGGACATCAAAGGATAATAAAGAAGATTTTGAATCTATGTTTGCTTTTTGCACAAGATCTTTGAATCTAAGTATTCTTGCAGGGGAATTCCTAACATATTTCACAACATTTCTAACTCTATCAATGCACACACCATGCTCTCTAATACCCCCACACAATTAAATTAATGATATGAGCAATGCATCTAACATGAAGATTTTTTCCATCATTAACACATCCTGTTCTTCTAACCATTCTACTCAAGTGTGCACAAGCAACATCATTTGAAGAAGCATTATCAACAGTGACAGTAAAAAGTTTATCATCAATACCCCAATACTCTAAACATGCCTCAACTGCTTTTCCACTAGCTTCTCCTTTATGACTAGAAATTGGACAAAAATTTATGATCTTTTTATTCCAGTCATTATCAATGAAATGAGCTGTAAAGACACATATAATTAATTCTTTGTATTGAAGTCCAAGTATCAGTGGTCACAGAAATTCTTTGACATGTCTTAAACATTTCTCTCAATTTCTCTTTTTCACTATAATACAACTTTAAACAATCACGAGCAATGGTAACACGAGATGGAATGTGAAATTGTGGACATGCAACTTGCACAAAGTGCCTAAAACCAGGTTTTTCTACATGCTTAAATGGTAACTCATCAACAATAATCATGTGAATCAATGCCTCTCTAACATCATTCAAATTAATAATCCTACTCCCACACTTTAATTCACCACTCTCATGTTCTTGATCAAAATACAATTTAGTTTGCTTTTCTTTGCCCTTTTCTTTTTCTATATTAACAGGATCACCAAGACATGATTCGGCATGGTTTTTAACATTTTTTGAACCATTAAGATTACCATCAGCAGCAAAAGTTTTAGGACAAAACTTACATTCAGCTCGTAGTTTTCCATTCTCGACGTACTCTAAGTAATATTTCCAATACTCAGCTTTCCTCTTACTTTTTCTGTTCCATATATATTCCCGCCCCACTTTTAGCTAAACCTGAGCACGGGCCGGGGTGGCCAGCGTGCCTCCCGGCACGGTCCGGTCTTCGACGGAGCACGACACGGACCGACACCCAGCCCGGCACGGCACGGTTGTCGATTTTCGTGCCACAGGCGTGCCACGGACAGCCTGCTGGTTTTTCAGGCCCGGCCCGGCACGAGCACGACCAGGGCACGGCGTGCCGGCACGTTGGCCCGGCACGTGGCACGAACACTAGGCACGGCACGCGTACTCGGCCCGCAGGCACGGCGTTCGTGCCGGCCCGACACGGCCCGCGTGCCCACCCAGAAAAACGGTAATATTACCATTTTTTGCAACGGCTAATTGCACAATTAGCCAAAAAAACGGCTAGTTAACGGCTAGTTTTTGGCCAATTAGCTCCCCAAAAATTCTATAAATACCCACCTCCATTCACTTCCCAAATCACAAAATCACAATCTCTTCTTCTTATCTCTTAATCTCTTATATTCTCTAAATCTCTAATAATCCTTACTTTCTTAAATTCTCTAATTATTCTCTTAAATTCTCTTATTATTTTCCTAATATCGGAAAAAATTAAAAAGTTCGTAATTGTAATTAGTGGAGCGTTGAAGCACGGTTGTAAGATCTAAACTAATCTTTATTTTATTATTGTTATTATTAGAGTAATCTTGTTTAATTATTATTGTTGTTAATTGTTATTGTTGTTGTTATTAATTATCATTATTGTTACAATTATTGTTATTATTTATTATTGTTGTTATTGTTATTGTTATTGTTATTGTTATAAATTATTATTATTGTTATTTTTGTTGTTAAAATTGTTGTTATTAATTATTATTATTGTTAATCACTTTTTATTAAAAATCTAATTGTTAATTATGGCATCGAACAACCCATCATCTAGGGGGGGGGGAAGGGGAAAGGCCGACTTGGCCGTAGTAGTGGTTCTAGGGAACCACCTAATACAATGAGCCCCCAAATTCCGAGTCCAACCAATGACCCCGATTACTTCCCCCCAGGCTATGAGCCATTTAGGCACGATGGTAGTTCCGGTTTTCAACCCTATAATATGTCGGGATTTCCACCACCACCACCAAACCAATTTCCACCACCACCACCAAACCAATTTTCACCATCAAACCAATTTCAAAATCCACAACAATTCCAACAATTCGGTCAATTCCCACCTAATTATTTTGGTGATCAACAAAATTATTATTCTAGTCAAAGTAGCCAAGAAAGTACCCAAATTCCCTCCGGTTCTACCCCTTCTACTACTACTACTAACCCAAACACACATTATGAATGGTTAACCGAAAGTGAGATGGTACTTTTAAAAAACCGAAGGAGTGAGGTATGGCTTCATTTCGTCCTAAATAAACCCAACCAAACATATGCAAAATGTAAAACATGTAATGGTGTATTCTCGGCAGTATCCAAATCCGGGACGGGACACTTAACTAGACACATGAAAGCTTGTGCACAACCAGCTAGTGATCCAACCCAGCCAAAAATTTCCCAATACCATCCATACAGCTTTACCTACAACTATGAGAGGGATAGGGATAAACTAGGAAAAATGATAGTACACGCCGAACAACCTTTTCTTTTCTCGGAAAGTGACCCATTTAACACTTACATTAACAAAGCACTATAACCCCAACATAAAAGAATCTCTAGGAAAACCGTTCGTTCCACCGCCATGAAAACCTTCCTAGAGTACAAATTGCGGTTACAAGCCGAATTGAGGGACCTTAACTGTAGGGTGTCTTTGACAGCTGATGCTTGGGATAGTGGTTATAACTACCACTATTTATGTGTGACTTGCCATTGGGTAGATGATCAATGGTTGTTACAAAAAAGAATAATACATTTCAAAATGCTGGAATACCCACACACCGGCATTAACATTGGTCACCATTTAATGCAAGCAATAGACGAATACAACCTTCAAGATAAAATGATGTCTATGACTTTTGACAATGCAACCTCTATGACATACACAGCTAATCTTGTCAAACAAAACTACTTAACTGATGTAATATTAGACGGTGATGCTCTTCATACTAGATGTGTTTGCCATGTACTTAACTTATGTGTACAGGATGGAGTTCGGGCAATTGGCCCATACTACAACAAAATCAGAGATGCTATTATGTCTATTAATAGCTCAAACATGAGGTACCAAGAATGGAAGAGTTTCCTAAGACAAAAAAAGATAAAAGAAATAAAAATCAAAACCGATTGCCCAACTAGGTGGAATTCCACCTACGACATGTTAACCGAGGCAATTGAGTACAAGGGCCTGTTAACAATATTTTACAACCAAAAATTTCCACAAACTGCTTTATATGATGATGATTGGTATAACTGTGAAAGATATATGCAATTTTTACAGTTATTATATAACATGACGTATTGTTTTTCTTCTGTTTACAATCCTTGTGCTCAAAACTTTCTTTTTAATGCATGTTTACTCGCCCAACTTTTCGCTGATCATCGCAACCAAAGTGATTATGATCAGTATCTTCCAGCAATGGAAACAAAGTGGCGTAAATATTATAGTGAAATTCCTTTGATTTATATTTTTGCTTCCATATTAGATCCTAGGCAAAAGTATGATAACACATTTATGTTAGTTGACATTTACTTTCAATGCATGCTTCTTGACGATGATGTAGAAAACTATAAGACTAATGTGAAGGATCAGTTTTTTTATTTATATAGAGTCTATGAAGCCAAATATGGCACCGTTCCTCGCTCAGGGCCTTCCCAACCATCCAAAAACGTAAGTAAGAAGGCCAAACATTTATTTTCACAAGCTACTAACTTGATTTCAAGGTTTTCAGGTGATTCATCAATCAGGAGAACGCAAAGCGACGTCTCGGAGTTATAGATGTACCTGAGTTACGACTTCACCAAAGGCATGGACGACGATGAGATAAACAGCCTCGACCTCCTTGCATGGTGGAAACAACAAAGCTCGAAGCATCCAACTTTGGCGGCAATGGCACGAGGCATTCTTGGTATCCAAGTCTCCTCTGTTGCCTCCGAACGAGCTTTCAGCGCATCCGGAAGGGTTCTGGACGATAGAAGAACAAGTCTAAAACCCGAAACACTAGAAATGTGCGTGTGTTTCAAAGATTGGTTGGATGCGGAAAATCGCTCACAAGACCGTTCGGGTTCGGCTAGTTCCTAATCTATCCAACTAGCCGATGAAGCCGAAGTCGAAGCCGATGACGAAGACGAAGACGAGCAACAAGAAGAATAGACCATTTTTGTATATTGTACGATTTTAATCATTAACAATATTATCATTTTCCAATTTTTGTTTAATACCATCATTGTACGATTTTTATTATTGTTATCATTGTACAATTTTCTCAACTCAAGTAATAATAATATGAAGTACGCATTATTCACATCCAAAGTCCAATTTGCCTTTTTTCCCCGTTTTGTTATAATTTGTAAATTCATATTAAAAAAAAAAAAAATTATACCAATTAGGCAATTACTAATACAAAATTATATTTAATAAATGATAAACATTAAATTTTAAAGTAATAGTATAAAGTAAATATATAAATATAAATATTGAATATACAAAATTATAAAACATAAATATTCAACTTAATTTATTTTATACCTTATAATTTTATAACTTATAACTTATAAAACTTATAATTATAATTTTATAACTTATAAGTTATAATTATAATTTTATAACTTATAAATTATAATTATAATTTTATATTTTTATAAATTATATACATTATAATATAAGTTATAATTTTATAACTTAATTTTGAAAAAAGAAAAAAAAAAAAAAAATGGAAACTAACCAGCATGCCAGGCCAGCACGCAGGCCGGCACGTGGCAGGCACGGAACGAGCTTGCCAGGCACGAGGGCCGTGCCAGGCCGTGGGCTGGCCTGTGAAAATGGCCGGCACGGCACGGCACGAAGTTTTGGGCACGCCGGCACGACCGGCACAGCACGCCGTTGACCGTGGCCCGCCAGGCACGGCCCGCAGCGGCACGGCACGGCACGATGCCCACCTTTACTTTTAGCTTCTTATTAAGAGGCAAAGTAGATTGCAATTCTTCCATATCCTTTTCAGAAAGTGGCTGTGACATTTGTTCAGAAAAAGAAGCATACCTTTTGGATTGAGAGCTCTCCATCTACAATATAATTATGTACAATATAAGTAATTTTAAAGTAACAATTGTTTAGGGTAAAAATACCCTATGCCACGTGGCCCAATAGCATGATGACATGTGGCAGCCTTTGAAAGGCCCAACGGGATCTAATCGGATGATGACACGTGGCATTGTAACCCTAATAGGGGAGCAGATCTTCATCTGCTATAAATAGAGGAAAATCCTCATTTATTACACATTCATATATACAAACACAAAAAACCGAGCAATATTAATTACGAAATCTCTCTGAATCAGGGAGATAAATCCATTTACTTTCCGCACTTTTACCCATCCGGAATCATTCTAACTTGATCGTCGGAGGCGGAACTCCACCCAACCGGAGTTTCGTGGTTTTGCAGGTACAGACAGTCGGGCGCGCATACTCAGGATTGTAACTTTCCCAAGGGACTCCAAAAACCCCGAAACATTTGGCGCCGTCTGTGGGGAGAGTACTTCTGCGATGGCATCCGGTACTCGGTACTGTACTGCCTACTGAGGGCAACCGACCTTCGGTCGAGCCTAAGTTCCACACGGACCATGATAGTGGTGAAGACTATGATGTCGACACCTATGTGGCCCCAGACGGGTCATTCCGAACAAGGCGCACCCGTTCCAAAGAGAAAAAGGAACGGGGCCAAGACAAAGCTGGTCCCAGCAACCCAGGCGGCGGAGGGCACAACCCCCGTCACCAGAGACGATCTCATGAAATTCATGACGAGTTTCAAGGGGGAAATTAAGGACATGATAAAAAAGTCAACTGGCTCAAACAAGGGTCAGTCGGCAAAGAAGCCTTCTCCCTCATGGAAGAAGCAACTCAAAGACCGGGTGCCTACTCCTCACCCTTAACCAAAGGGGACAGATGGGCTCCTGATCGACCAGCTCTCCAAACTTCGTTTCCCTGAATCAGGGCAAAGGAAGGCCATCCGGCAAGTACAGTCGGATGGGTCAAAGAAGACTTACTCTGACGCCCAGATGTTCATCCTGGAGAAGAGAAGTCAGCAAATGTTTGAGTCGGCCTCAACGTCGACTTACCCAAACAGTTTCCGCAATACTTCAATGAAGCATTCGGAGACACATCAAGGGAGTCAGTCACGCAGCATGTCCGCACGCACTGGCCCTCATATCATCCAGCCGGCTACGTATGTGCCCCAACAGCCATACATGCCTAGGGATGTCAGTGGGGCGGGTCTAATAGGAGACCCGCCCCATCCCCGCCCCGATGGGGCGGGGATGGGTCTAGCTTTGGCGGGTCGCAGGGCAGGGATGGGTCTAAAATCCATACCCGCCATGGGTGATGGGGCGGGGATGGTTTTTATGTAATACCCGCCCCGCCTAGACCCGCCCTGCCCCGCCCCGCCTGACCCACCCCGTACCCGCCCAGCCTCGCCCCATACCCGACCCCATACCCGCGTTAGATAAATGCAATAAAAAAAAAAATTGTCCTAATTCTGACTAACACACTTACTGACTTACCCAGTACCCATCCAACCCACTGCCCACCCTCATTCTAAAAAACAAAAACCCTAATTCTCAGTCGCCTGAGTGCCTGACTCGCCTTTCCTCTCAATCTCTCCTCTCAATCTACTTCCTCACATGGTCACACACACTCACATGGTCAGTCGCCTCTCAGTCTCTTCGATTCTTCTTCTTCAACTTCGTGTGCAATCGGATCTTCGTCTTCAACCTCGGTATATTTCTCGTCAATTTATTTGATAAATTTTTACGTTTTTGTTTGATCTACTTGAATTCAATTGTATTAACTTTGTTTCCCTGTTTTTTTACAATTGAATTCAATTGTATTAAGTTAATCTCGCCGCTCCGATCAAATCTCTCCTCTCAACGCTCTGATCTGCAATTCTTCAATTCTATTCGATTTAGGTAAACGTTTTCGCATTATTATCTTTTAATTTTCCGGTATTCTGTTGTGATTTCTGATTTTATAATGTTGAATACGTAATACGTTGAAGTTGTTCTTTCTGATGTTGATATTTATGATCTTAGCGTTAATTAGTTGTTTATGATGTTGATGTTTGATTTGTTCTGATTCTTGATTTTATACAAATGAGTTGTTAGCTCTGTTACAATAGTTTAATGCTTGCTATTACAGCTACTAGCTGTTTAATGGTTCTCATGGGTATTACTTGATTAAAGCTATGTATGTATAAGTAGGGAAAGTTTAAGACAACTGTGTCTTTTATTACATGTTTCTGTCATCTTTTTCTTATTAATTATGAATAAATTCTTTTGGCATTGTGTTTGTTCATTTAGTTTCTATATTTTGTTCATTGCAAAATCTAGGACATAAAATATTGATGCAATTAAAATATTGGTTGTGGTTGTGAAAGAGGTTGATGATGATAATCAGGAAAATGTTATTGGTAAGAATAATTATGTTAGTAGTGATAGTATTCAGAGGTCTGTTATGATGAGATGCCCTGATTGTAATGAGAATGGTTTAGTGCTCTGCCCTATTTGCAGTTGATCAAATCATAAATTAATTTGTAAGTTTATCTGTCTCAAATCTTCTCATTTGAGTTTTTTATTTAAACTATATCATACAGTTTATTATGTATTGTTAATGTAGTAATACAAGATATTATAAACTAGATAATTCGGTTTCTACTTTTGCTGTTGTTGTTAGTTTATAGATTTGACATGATTTGTATGGATATGGCTAATTGTTTAGTGCATTAATTGTCTTTATTTAATTTTTATAGGGGAGAATGGCATCTAAAAATGAGAATAATGCTAGTGTTCCCACTTCCGCTAGTAATACTCCAATTGCAATAGATGATGATGAAAGTCCTCTGGAGACTAATTCCGATCCTTCTCTCCTACCAATTACTAGTAGGCATACTTCGGCAGTGTGGTCTGACTTTAAGAGAAAGAGAGTTGGTGATGTGATAAAAGCTGAGTGCAACCATTGCTCCAAGCTACTTTCTGGTGGATCAAAAGCAGGAACTACTCATTTGAAAGATCATATAAAAATATGTCCAAAGAGAGTATGTCAAGATCTTCGACAAACAAGAATGTTTGGTACAAAAAAAAACTTGAATGATAAGAATGACACGATGACATTAGCTCCTTACGAATTCCACCAAGAAGATAGAAGAAGAGACTTGGCAGAGATGATTATTTTGCATGAGTATCCAATTAGCATGGTTGAGCATATTGGTTTTAGAAAATATAGCAAGACACTCCAACCTGGATTTAAAGTGCCGTCTCGCAACACAACTAGAAAAGATATTATGAAAAGATATGAGCTTGAGAAGGAGAATGTTGAAACCTTGTTGAGGAAAGCAAAGGGTAAGATTGCCTTAACTACTGACATGTGGACAGCTGACAACCAGAGAAAAGGTTATATGGCGGTCACCTCACATTTTATTGATAATACATGGAAGTTGCAAAGTCGGATCATAAGGTATCGTTTTCTGGTTACTTATAACTTGTTTATTTTTTTTGGTCGTCTTTGTATTGTTATAGTTTTTTGTGTGAAATTTAAAATCATAAGAATTATAAGTTATGATGATGGATGATAATAATGAGCCCATATATTCACAATAGTATTGAATAAACAAATAATATATGTTATTTTCATTGGTTTTGGTAGGTTTTTATATGTCCCCGCCCCTCATACTGCTGAGGTTCTTGCTAATGCTTTGAAAGAAAGCATTCAATCATGGAATCTTGATCTTAGGTTGTCTTCTATAACAGTGGATAATTGTTCAACTAATGATGCAATGATGGAAATTTTGAAAGGAGTGTTTCCATATGGCTCACTTTTATTGCGAGGTGATTTTTTTCATATGCGTTGTTGTGCTCACATATTAAATTTGATTGTTCAAGATGGTTTAAGTGCTGTGGTATCAAATGGTGTTCAAAGAATCAGGGATAGTGTTGTGTTTTGGACTGCTTCTGATAAGAGAGTACAAAGGTTTGAACAAGTGGCTAAGCAAATAGCTCCTGAGTGTAGTAGAAAGTTAGCACTTGATTGCAAAACCCGGTGGAATTCTACTTATGAAATGCTTTCTATTGCTACTAGTTATAAAGAAGTGTTTGTTGTTTTAAGTGCTCGTAATAATTTATATAAGAATCCACCGACCCCTGAAGATTGGGAAAAAGTTGAGAAAATATGTGAACATTTGGAAGTGTTTAGTAAAACTACCCTTAATTTTTCAGGAACAAATTACCCTACGACCAATCTTTATTTTCCTAAAATTTGTGCTTTGAGAATTGCTATTTCTGGTTGGCTTTTATCTCCTCATGATTATGTAAGGAAAATGGCCGACATTATGTTACAAAAATATAACAAGTATTGGGCTAGTGTGAATGGTTTAATGGGAGTGGCAACAATACTAGATCCTAGATACAAAATGGCTCTTATTCGCTTTTATTTTGCAAAATTTTTTGATGAGCATGACTTTGAACTTGAGGTTGGTAGAATTAGTGATCTTCTACGAAGATTGGTTGATGAATATGGGTCTAAGATGGGTAAAACTCAAGGTAGTAGCAGCCAACAAGCTTTTGATTTGGGTAGTAGTAGCAAATCCAATGAAGAGACCTTTATGCAAGAATTTGCAGAATTTTTGCAACAAGATAAGGACTCAAGTCATGAAATATCAGATTTGGATAAGGATTTAGATGCTGCTAATGTGCCTCTAGTCCAAGATTTTGATATTCTTAACTGGTGGAAGACAAATTGAGGCACATATCCCATTCTTCAGCAAATAGCACGAGATATATTGAGCATTCCTGTTTCTACTGTTGCATCAGAGTCCGCATTTAGCACAAGTGGTCGGGTTCTTAATCCTTATCGTAGTCGGCTTTTACCGGACGCTGTAGAAGCTTTGATGTGTACTCAAAATTGGATATGGGCTGCATCTAAAAGTAAAAGCTAAAATAAAATTTTATTTAATTAATAATATTATTTATTTTAATTAATTCACATTGTATTTGCAAATTGTGGAGAATTTAAGGATGATGAATATGCTAAATTAGTGGGAGAATTAGAGGAAGGATTTGAAACATGTGATATCGATTCTGGAACAAGTGGACTTTGCACCGAATAATTCAAGGCCTAATGAATTTCTTGTTATGTATTTGAATATTTGTAGACTTGTAGTATTTATAATATTTGGACTTTGGACAATTTGGAGTTACTGTTTTTTTTTTTCTCTTATGTACTACTAATTTTAAGTTTTTTAATATGTAGTATGTATGCTTAAGGTGTTGCACTTTATGAAAATGGTGGATCTTGCAGTGGTTTTTGTTGGATTTGAGTTAATGGGATTTTTATGCACTGCTACTTTTTCATTGGTCTACTATGAAGTCTGCAGGGTTTCAGTTGACACTTGAAAGACAGTTGCTTTTCTCGATACTAAGTTGGCGGGTATGGGGCGGGGAATTGGCGGGGATGGGGCGGGGAATTAGCGGGGATGGGGCGGGGGTTTGGCGGGATGGGGCGGGGACGGGGATAGGGCGGGGGTGGTTTTAGAGTTGGACCCGCCGGGGCGGGGATAGGGATTATTTTCAGACCCGCCATGGGGCTGGGGATGGGGATGGGGATGAAAATGTGAGGCGGGGATGGGGATGGGAATGCCAAAATCCGCCCCGCCCGCCCTGTTGACATCCCTATACATGCCGTATGGATCACCATACATGCAGCCGTCCCCCTTTGGGGGTCAGGCGGCACATCAAGTCCAGCCTATGGACTGGCAGCTCCGGCTGCTAAACCTTGGGGAACAGCCTTTGGCTTTCTCCCGAGAAATAACCGAAGCGGCACAGCCGGCCAAGGTTAAGAATGTGTTGGTCAGTACCTACGACGGTACCACCAACCCGGAAGACCACCTAATGGCATACACCAACCTCATGTACCTACAGGGATTGGATGATGCCGCCTGGTGCCGATGCTTCCCGGCTACATTGAAGGGCATAGCCCAACGATTGTTTGGCAACCTGCCAGCCGGGTGCATCAACAACTTTAAGACGCTTGCATACCTGTTTGCGTCAAACTTCCCCATTAACATCCCTGCCAAAAAGACAAGTCTCGACCTAGGGGCTATCCAGCAGGGAGACAAGGAGGGACTGCGGTCCTATGTCAGGCGGTTCAATCTGATGAGAATTCAGATTCAAGGGCTGTCTGATGAAGTTGCATACACAGACTTTTTCAAGGGTCTGAAGGATGGGTCGACCTTCAAGTTCGACTTAATCCGCAAGAGGGTGGCTACCCTTCAAGAGGCTTTGATGGAAGCCGAAGCCTATATACAGGCGACGAAACTCTATGCCATCAAGCACTCGTCGGAGCCAAGGAGGTCCGACAAGAAAGACAGCCGGCCTTCCCAGCCGGCCAAAAAAGAAGAGGGAAAGAAGAGAAAGGAAGTCTGGGCGGCGGATCGCTCCGGTTAGCCGTCCCAGAAGAAATAGAGGAAGTTGGAACCGTACGTCCCCAAGTACGAGTTCAACAAGGACTACTCCTCCATCCTCATGGAGATCAAAGACCGGTTAACAATAAAAAAACCGGCTGCAATGAAGAGTTCTGTCAAGAACCGGGACAAGAGTAAGTACTGCTAGTTCCATGAGGATGTCGGCCACGACACCAATGGTTGATATAGCCTCAGGCGGCTATTGACCGTCTGGCTGATGAGGGGGCTTTGAAGCCCTACCTGGTGAAGTCCAAGGGTAACCCCAAATTCAATAGTGGACAACCGTCAAAGAAGCCTGCTGTGAGCTCTGATACTGATGACGAGCACATTTTCACCATAGCAGGCAGCTTCGCCAGCGGGGGTCCTACCATCCGGGGTACCAAGGATAACATCCGGAAATTTTCCACCTAGAGAATGAGGGTCAGGCGTCGAAAGACACCTTCCTTGAGGTCTTCATCTCTGAGAAGGATCGGGGTATGGTCAGGCGGCCCCACGATGACCCAATTGTTATCGAATGCAAGGTTGCTAACCAACGAGTGGGCCGGATCCTTATTGATATTGAGGAGTCCATTGACCTTGATGACTTCAAGGAAGCTGCGCCTGCTACCAAAGAAGCCGGCAAAAAGAGAAAGGCGAACCACCTAGTGGCCGTAAAAAAAGAGAAGCAATAGCAATCATTGATCGGGGAACGATCAGATGATCTCCGTCCCCAGCCGGCTGGTGATACCATTGATATTATCCTAGACAACAACCATCCGGAAAGAACCGTAAAAGTGGGGATGGTTGCCTTTGCAAAGTTGGGTGCAGACTTGCACCAGCTCCTGAAGGAATTCAAAGACATCTTTGCCTTTGAAGTGGAAGAGATGCCAGGAGTAAGCCCGGATCTCACTGTCCACAAACTCGCGCGTGGATCCTAAGAAGAAGCCGGTTAGGCAAAAGAAAAGGAACCACGGCGAGGAGAGATCTCAGGCGGCAGCTACCGAGGTCAAGAAGCTCTTGGATGCCGGGTTCATTCGGCAATGCTACTACCCGGATTGGGTAGCCAATGTTGTTCTTGTCAAGAAGCCAAATGGTACCTGGAGGATGTGTGTTGACTACACAGAACTGAACAAGGCATGCCTGATGGATTAAGAAGATAAACTAAGAAGATTAAGAAAAGTCGTTCATCTAAAAACGCCCCCTAATCTTTGGCAACAAAAAAGTATTTATACTAAACTAATAATCCTAATCAAAGAAAAAGATAAAATAATTAAAAATCCTAATAAAAACACGCGCCCGGTCGGGCGGCATCCGCCTTCGGGCGAACAACTACTCCCTTCCTTCTTCCTCGCCCTGTCGGGCGAGCTCCCGGGCAAGCTTGGACATCTTCAATTGGGCCGTTTCTTAGCCCAATTCGCATTTCCTCTTTGGGGTTCTGAATACATGGTCCATTGCCCCGGACTCTTCTTCTTCGCCGAGCCCTTAATCACCGATTTGATGACTCCAACCGGTCCTGGGCTTCGGAATGTGGTCATATAAATATGACCTTACTCCAATGCTCGTAGTGGCTCCAATAAATCTGGGAAAATGCTCCAAATCCGCAATTTCCTATAAAATAATACCAACTCTACAAAAACATTAGAAAACGCATATTAGTAACAAAAGTAGCTCCGTAGAGCTCAAATAAACACAATTATGACCATTGGGACGGGGAATAAATATATATATAAAATAGACTTATCAAACTCCCCCAAGCCAACCCTTTGCTTGTCCCTGAGCAAAGCAATGAATAAATAAACCAAAACTTCACCCCAAAAATAATTTAAATATAGCACAATCGATTCAAGGCAAATCCAACAAATATGCATCAAAGTCAACCAATCAAATCCATCCAACTACTCATCCTCCCTAATAATTGTCAAGTAGAGCGAACCACAAGTGTATATGGAATTCAAGACTAGTGCTCACACACTCAACTCTCATTTATGTGGCGAGTAAAAGATGTACTCGATCGCTCACCAACCAACCCCTTTAATGTGAACAATGCCCTCCCAACTCACGCACTCGTGTGTTTAAAAAGACATGCACTCAACCTAGTAGTCGAATCGGAATATATCAAATCATTCTTTGCATTAATAAACAACTAATTTCACATTCACACAACTCTATGCACAAAGGTCGGAAGGTCTTCAAAGCTTGTAATGTAAGGCTTAGGGAAAGGGTAGGAAATATTTGGGAAAATGTGAGAGTAAAGCCATGCTTTAGGGAGCCAATCCTAATAAATAAAACCAAGGTCAAAATTAAATAATGACCAAATCATCTCCAACACAACTCAACTCTACCAAAAATTCACCAAACATTCAATTATAATAAAAATTCTCAACACCTACAATTTCACTCATTCAAATATGATATTATAGAACTTGAGTGATCAACAAAATTTGAACACTTTTTTTTTCTTCTTTTTTTTTCATTCTTTTCTTTTCGAGCCACCTTCATTAAAACACTTGAGCATCAAAACAATTTTGTTTTTCTTTTGCTCTTTTTTTCTTTTTATCTCACTTGGAATTTTTCAACTTTGAACAATAATTTTTTCAATTTTTTTTCAATCCACTAAAATAAGAACAAATAAATAACTTCTCAAATCCACCCACATTGTGCAAATTATGTGCACACTACAAACTCCCTCACCTCACTCACTAATAGCTCCCCCAAGCCAAGCTAGGGACTAGTAACCAATGGGGCAAAATAGGCATGTAACGTGGCTAAATAAACAATGAAAGGATACAAGCAACAACATGGGTAGCAAGAAGGGAACAAATGTATCTAATAATTCTGAAGGCTACCTAAAAGAACAAATGCCTTCGTCCTCCTCTTTGTGCATAATAATGAGTCATACAAACATTACTCAAAGTTATAAACCAATACTCAACTTCATTGACATACCAGGAACTAACACACATTCCTAACCAAATCAACTAGTCAAGCACTATATTCACAAGCAGTTGGAAAAAATTGACTCATGTTAAGACATCAAAGCAATCAAACATCAAATCATGGCTAACCTATCCACAATACTCATCATCATATACTAAGAATCAAAACAATTTTCATGTATGGGGCACAGGGAAGCATGATTCATAATTCATGGGATCGTATTTTTGTATTTTTCGTATTTTTCTAAAAGCATTAAATCTAACCTATAAAGCAATAAAAACTAAACTAAACACACCAAAGAAAATAAAGAGAAAAAGGAAGAAAGAGTACTCGTATATACAAGAAATTCCCCCCAAGCCAAACAAGACAATGTCCTCATTGGCTCAAAGAGAAATTAGTAACCCAAACGACTACCCCTCATCATCAAACTCGTAGCCTCCACCATCCCAAGCATCACAATTCATCACCTTGGTACAATTCTGGACAAGAAAGAAGCAAAATCTTAGTAAAAGAAGAGGTAAAAACGAGTCAGCTTCACTATTTCGATCATAAATTTTTTATACAAATGATAATGCAGTGATTCTAATTGCATTGGAAAGTAGACTTGAAGAGATTTCCAACAATAGGTCACACGCAAAATTCCGTTAAGAAACGCAAAAGTTATGGAGTTTTGAATTTGGCCATTTTTGCTGTCGCGCTCTCGCGCCCAGTCGGGCGAGGCTCCGCCTGGCCGAGCGCGCCTCCGGGCGAGTTTAACACTTTTTTCGACCTTTGGGAGTATTTTGGGTGAAAATCCTCTTTCCTCTCGCGCCCGGTCGGGCGGCATCTCACCCGATCGGCGCGAGATTGCTCGTATACAGACTTCCTCTCGCGCCCAGTTGGGCGGGTGCTCGCCCAGTCGGGCGCCCTACAGCACTTTGAGTCCGATTTTTCTCAATTTGTTCCTTTTTCTCCACTTGTTCCTCTTCAAACCCAAGCCCTACACAATTTAGAGCCCTTTCTATAGCATCCACTTCATCCTTCCATGTAGTGGATTTTCCTGTGGAAGATGTAACACAAAATACCGCCTCCAAGGGATCTCTAACGAGAGCTTGGGGCTTATAAGAAAAATTATATACATCAACCACATCAATACTATAGCACTTTTCTTCCAACATGGGGCTTTAGGGGCATTATGTAGATTAAAAATAATATTTTCATCCCTTACGCATAATGTAAGTTTACCACTTTTCACATCTATTATTGCCCCTACAGTATGAAGGAATGGTCTACCCAATATAATTGGAATTTGCAAATCTTCCTCCATATCAAGAACAACAAAATCAACAGGTATATAAATTTACCTACTCTAACAGGTACATCCTCTAAAACACCTAGAGGAAATTTAAGAGAACGATCAGCCATTTGTAGAGTAATATTGGTAGCTTTTAATTTACCCATATTTAATTTAGAGCTCACAGATAATGGCATAACACTTACACTAGCACCCAAATCACATAGGGCTTTATCAATCATCAAATTTCCAATGTGACAAGGAATAGAAAAACTACCCGGATCTTTTAGCTTAGGTGGAGATTTATTCTGTAGTATAGCACTACATTCCTCAGTAAAAGCAACTGTCTCTACCTCACTAATAGATCTTTTTCTGGTCAAGATTTCTTTCTTAAATTTAGAATATGCAGGAACTTGAGTAATTAAATCTGTGAAAGGAACCGTTACCTGCAAATTCTCGACGACTTCCAGAAACTTACCAAACTGCTTATCTAATTTACTCTTGAGATGTCTATTAAGAAATGGTAGCTTAATAACTGGTTTCTGTACATCCCCACTCTTGTCTTGATTTTTATCCCTTCTTGGAGTTATACCCTGCAATGTATCACCAGAAATGTTAGTTTTACTCTGGAGCCCTACAGGGCTAGTAACAACAATATTTGGTGTAACAGAATCATGATTAACAATTTTTGTAATGATAGGTTCATCATCTTTGGGCATAGAAGGCCCATCGTAATTTGAACCACTTCTCAGCGTAATTGCATTCACGTGATCTGTAGGTTGCACCGGCTGCGATGGTAGGGCTCCCTGCTGGCGAGTTTGTAGAGCAGAGGAAAGTTGCGCAATTTGATTGTCCACGATTTTATTATGGGCTAAAAGTGAATCAATTTGTGCATCCCTACTCTACATATGTTTTTGCATACTTGCTAACATAGTTCTAATTTCTGACAAGGCAGGGTCAGTGGATGGAGGTGGATTTTGTGGTTGGGCCCTTTAGTTGGGAGGTTGATAATATTTTTGCTGTGTTTGTTGTGGTGCTTGATGTTGTGGTTGTTGTGGAGGTGGAGGGTTTAGCACATTGGTACTCCGGTAGGAAAGATTTGGATGGTCTCGGAAACCAGGATTATAAGTGTTGGAGTATGGGTTATTTTGCCTATAGGTTTGGAAGACATTAACTTGCTCCATGGAACTCCTACAATCTTGTTCCTAATGACTACAATTCCACAATTTTCACAAAAAACATCATTAATATTATTATTAACAGCAGAAACATTAGCTACGGAAGATGAATTAGAATAATTAATATTGTCTAATTTCTGGCTAATAGCAATCAATTGTGCTTGCAAAAAGGATATAGAATCAACTTGGTGCTTTCCCTTATTTGCAAATCCTCTGGGATTTCCATATTGGGAATTATGAATAGCCATCTCTTCAACAACATTACTCGCTATATTCACATCTAAATTCATAAATCTTCCGTTAGCTGCAGAGTCCAAAATCATTCTTGAATTATATCCAATCCCATTATAGAAGGCTTGGATTATCTGCCACTGTGCTAGCCCATGATGAGGGCATTCTCTCTGTAAATCCTTAAATCTTTCCCAAGCTTCATACAAAGATTCATCTGCTTCTTGGGAAAAATTTAGGATCTTACTCCTTAATAAAGTTGTTCTCTCTGCAGGGTAATATTTGTTATAGAAATTTCCCAGTCAGTAATAACAAGTGCAGTTCTATTCGGTCCATTGTACCATAATTTAGCTTTACCACATAAAGAAAAGGGAAAAAGAATCTCCCTGATTTGGTCCTGCGTAACCCCAGCTTGCCTAATAGTATTGCAATATTGACAGAAATCTAGGATATGAAGATTTGGGTCTTCACCCTCCGCTAAAATGCTTCCTTTCGATCATAGTAATAAACTGGGGTTTGATTTCAAACTGTACTCCTTTGAGATCAGGTGGAGGAATAAGATGTGGGAAATCTGTCAGGGTCGGCTGCGAATAATCGCTAAGCTTGCGAGGTGGTTGGTGCATCATCTCTGCTTTTAGTTCTGAATAAACTTCTGTATCACTAGAATCAGATGGTGGTTCCAAAGGTATAGTACCCTCGGAAGTAGCTCATACCTGTCTAAAAAGATTCTTCTGTCTATGAAAATAACGTTAAATTTCAGGGTCAAACGGAATGTAACCTGATCTAGAACTCCTGGGCATAAACACAGAACTAAACAAATAGATATGTGAAACTGTCCCAAAGAACTTGCGTTCTCTGAGACGAAAGAAAATAATTTAGACTACTAAGATAATCAGAAATAAAGATAAAACCGTTTCCCCGGCAACGGCGCCAAATTTTGACAGGTTCTAGTCGTATCACCTAATCAAAAGTAATTCCTAAGTACTTTAACTACAGTAGATAGGGAAGTAGGGTCGAATCCACAGGGAAACATTGTTCTTTTATTCCTAATAAACAATTATAATCTAAATTATCAAGTAACCAATTTGTATTTGTAGGAATGAAACTAAGCAAAATAACTAAGGGAATAATCGATAATAAAAAGCCTAGGGTATAGGTTCACCAATAAATAATACTCAAGGGTAAAACATAACAATCAATTATCAATGCATAAATTAATCAAATTATAAAGGGCTTTCGCTACGTATTATAATCACATAATTAATCTACCGGTATTAAATCTCATCTCTCGAATCTCGACCTAACCATTTATAGATTAACATGCCTATTGAAACCAAGCCTAAACATCAATTCTCATCTCTCGAATCTCGAATCAATATTGCAAAACTCATACAATTAAACCTGGCCAAACCTAATTGCATAGTATTAAATCAATCAATAGGAAATTAATCAATCATCAATAATTAACAATAATAAATTACCCCTTCGTATTATTCATGGATCCCCACAACCCTAGAAATAAATCTACTCACTCATAATAAAAATTAAACTAGGCAAAGCAATTAAAGAAAGCATAATTAAATCAAAGCAATTAAATTACTGAAAATAAAGAGGGAAGAAATCGTTACCAAAATTAATGGAAATAATAAATTGCATAAAACTCAAGAGTGTAGAGAGAGAAAGTGTAGAGAGAGAAAGTAAGAATATTAACAAAAGCTTCAAATAAAAACAAAGAAATTAAACTAATGAGAAAAGTAGATAGAGAGAGAGAGAGAGAGAGAGAAGAAGAAGAAGAAGAAGATTAAGAAAAGTCGTCCATCTAAAAATGCCCCCTAATCTTTGGCAACATACTAAACTAATAATCCTAATCAAAGAAAAAGATAAAATAATTAAAAATCCTAATAAAAACACGCGCCCGGTCGGGCGGCATCTCGCCCGACCGGGCGCGCCTTCGGGCGAACAACTACTCTCTTCCTTCATCCTCGCCCTGCCGGGCGAGCTCCCGGGCAAGCTTGGACTTCTTTAATTGGGCTGTTTCTTAGCCCAATTCGCATTTCCTCTTTGGGTTCTAAATACATGGTCCATTACCCCGGACTCTTCTTCTTCGCCGAGCCTTAATCACCGATTTGATGACTCCAATCGGTCCTGGGCTTCGGAATGTGGTCATATAAATGCGACCTTACTCCAATGCTCGTAGTGGCTCCAATAAATCTGGGAAAATGCTCCAAATCCGCAATTTCCTATAAAATAATACTAACTCTACAAAAACATTAGAAAACGCATATTAGTAACAAAAGTAGCTCCGTAGAGCTCAAATATACACAATTATGACCATTGGGACGGGGAATAAATATATATATATAAAATAGACTTATCAGACACTTGACGAATTTCATCTAAGTCAGGTGCCCCGGTCAAAGAACAATCAGGCGGACGCTTTGTCCAAGCTGGCCTCATCCGCCACATGTGATACGCCTAGGTAAGTCTTATGGGAAGTCATGGAAAAAAGAAGTATTGAACATGATCCCACTGGAATTCTTGACCGAAGCTCTACCTGGATGGACCCCATCCAGGACTATTTGGTAGACGGCACTCTACCGGATGCTCCTTCAGAGGCGGCAACATTGAAGAAGCGAGCTTTGAGCTTCGAAATGTACAAGGGGGAGCTCTTCCGGAAGGGTTACCTCCAGCTGTTGCTTAAGTGTGTTACCCCTGAAAGGGGAAAAGAGGTGCTAGAGGATCTGCACACGGGTTTTTGTGCATCACATATAGGCGGCAGAACTCTAGCAAAAAGGGCCAGACGGCAAGGCTATTTTTGGCCCACTCTTGAGGCAGACGCCATGGAATTGATGAAGAAATGTGACAAGTGCTAGAGGTTTGGCCAGCTCATACATCGTCCGGCAACAGACCTGACGGCTATCTACAGCCCGGTTTCATTTGCAAAATGGGGCATGGACATCTTGGGTCCATATACGCCTGCCACAGGCGGGCGAAGATACATTATGGTGGCTGTAGATTACTTCACCAAATGGGTTGAGGCAGAGGCGGTCAAGGGCATCAAGACAAAGGATGTCATCTCCTTCATCTAGAGGAACATCATCACCCGGTTTGGGGTTCCTATGTCTATGGTCTTTGACAACGGCCGTAAGTTTGAAACGCCTACCCTCAAGAGTTGGTTGGGAGATCAGGGGATCTCGCATTGTTTTGCATCTGTTGGCCGGCCCCAAGCAAACGGTCAAGTTGAAGCCTTCAACAAGCTCATCTCAGACGGCATAAAAAAAAGATTGAAAGAGCTGGCGGTTTTTGGACGGATGAGTTGCCCCACGTCCTTTGGGCCATCAGAACAACTTAAAAGGTGGCAACCTGTGAAACCCCGTTTCTCATGACATACGACACTGAAGCCATCCTGCCAATTGAACTTTATGAGCTAACACTCCAAGTCATGCTTTATGATGAAGAGGCTAATTGGGAGGCCATGAGTCTTGCATTGGACTCACTCCCGGAGCGCAGGGGCAATGCCGCCTTGCGTCATGAGATATACCGTCTGAGAATGACGAGGGCCTACAACAAAAGAGTGCACAAACGGCCCCTCAAAGTGGGGGACTTTGTGCTACGTAAAATGGTGGCAACCGGTAGGGCAAATGAGCAAGGAAAGCTAACCCCTAATTGGGAGGGCCCTTACCGGATTTTTGAAGAAGTCAGAGGCGGCACCTACCGCCTGGAAACACCACCAGACGGTAGACAGTTAGCTAGAAGCTGGAATGTAGATAACTTGAAAAATTACTACTTCTAAGGATTTGTAATTTTTGTAAATAGAGTATATTAATGAAAGTACTTTATTTCCTTTGTTTTTATATGAAGTTTCTTGTATAAAGTCCCTTGTGCAATGCACAACCGGGCAACCGTCAAGTCCCCTATGCAATGCACAACCGGACAACCGTTAAGTCCCCTGTGCAATGCACAACCGGGCAACCTCTAAATCCCATGTGCAATGCACAACCGGGCAACTTCTGAGTCCTATATGTGCAATGCACAACCGGACACCCGTTTGCTCAGCTTGAGTAGAAGGCTAAGTACCTAACTTAGTTATTCAAAAGGCCAAAGGCCAACATATTTTAAACCGCCTGCTCCAACCATGAGCAGGCATCCGGCGACGCCCATTTGGGTGAATTCGTTGAAGAGAACATCTCCCTTCCGGGTGGTACATTGTTCTACGCGTCATAAACTCAAACGGCTTTAACCGATTAGGTTAAAGATAACCCATGGCCGTTCGAATGACCTATCGAAATCAAGATACACCCGGCTATTACCCCAAGGTAATACAGACGGTGAAATAAATCTTGATCAGCAGCCGGCTATTGCCAAAAAGCACTACAGTCGGTTCTAGCTTCCATACACAAGGTCAAACCTCGTTGACCCCAAAATTGACCCGGTAATTGCCCCAAGGCAATGCAGGCGGTAAATTATACCTTAAATCGCAGCCGGCTTCTGCCAAAAAGCATTACAGCTAGCTACGACCCAAAACCTTGTCGCAATATTCGAAATTGTCTGAAATGCATACATCCGGCCACAGGCCGCCAGCATACTAACAAAACGGCTTTGCTGGATACCCAAGGGGTAACCCTCAGTCGGGTAAGCGATTAACCTGAGTTTGATTCAGCCGGCACAGCCGGCAGTTTCACCTTGGAGTAATCCTGTTTTAAAATAGTCAAGGATCGTCCATTCATTCATCCGGATGCTTATGGACGGCTGCCTGCTTAGAGTTGGTAACTATAAGCAAACAACCATCCAGGGGCAGACGGGGCCAGCGCATCTGGCACATTGCGAGATACTTCATTCAAAGGCAAATTGCAAAAAAAATTGAAGCAAAAAATAAAAAATTGAAAAAAAAAAACAGTAGTGCAAAAGCAGAATAGAGAAAACCGACTGAGTCGGGAATATATATATTGAGAATCAACATGTCAGCCGGTCCCTTGACCGGGGAAATACATTGAAAATACACGGCTCGCAGGCCGGTAAAAGAAGGGAAAAAATCAAGTCTGCTGCTGCTGCTGGTCTTGAGCCTGCTGGTCCTGAGCGTACGCCTACTAGACCTGGGCCGACTGGTCTTGAACCTCCGCCTGCTGATCCTGGGCTTCCGTTTGGTTGCCCTCTTTGCCTATGCCGGCCCACTCTTTAAATGGAGCCGGTGGGTTTAGGCCAAGGACCTTGGCATCGTATACCTCAGTGGCATACCTATACCTAAGGTCGAAGAAGTCATAGCCAACCTCCGGATAGATCAGCCCCCAAGCCAGCTTGATGCACTCCTCGCAGTCGGCTTCATTCTCAGCCACCAGCCGCTTCTGTTCGGCTTCTAGCTTTTCTTTATGAGCCGACTGGCTCAGGGCAAGCTCATTCTTCAGCCGGCTAACCTCCGAGCGTAGCTCGGTGTTCTCCTTGTCAGCTTCCCCTAATGCCTTGAGATCGGCTTTGAGGTTGTTGACCTGGAGCTCAAAGTCAGCTGCCTTCTTATTTGCCGTCTCAGCAGCCGCCTTAGCTTCCTTGAGAAGCTCCTCCTGTTTCACCTCCCGGCATTTAGTTTCCAGGTCATATTTAATGGCGTTGAACTGACAGACATCAATAAGGTTAAATGCTCGTTTCTGGGCATCCCTTACCTCCTCTTGCTTCTTACGCAAGGGCACGCCTAGACCGTCAACTCTCAGCATCACCTGCAGCATCAGCGAGCAAAAAAGTTAGTTCTATTAAGATAACTTATCCGGTAAAAGAAAGAACTTACAAGTAAGAGCACAGCCGGTTTATTACCTCCGCTAGGAGAGAATTGATGCGGTCAAGGTTGACTTGGTGCACTCCCGACACCGCCTCCTTCTCAGACCGGGTGAGGCTCCGGAGGATCCGCTTTTCGAATTGCTGGAAGTTGGGCCACCTTGAGGTAGCATCTGCAACAACAGAGTTATTTGTCAGGTACTGGGCATAGGCAGCGCCTATATTCTGACGGCTGCCTGAAGAATCCCCGGATTGGATGACTTGCATAGGCCCAAGCGGCCAAGGGGAATCGAAGGTGGAAGTCGTACCTTTATCTTGCTGAGGGGTAAGCTCCCCCCCAGCCGCATTTGAGCCAGTTGTGGTCTGGCCCTGACCAGCCGGAGTGGCTAGCTCCTTCCTTACCTCGACCACCACCTCGGTAGCCGGGATAAGACCTCTTAGGCTATTGCCTGCAGAGGTTGGCCTCTCAACACATGAGGCACCGGCAGGGGCAGGAGCCAGCACCTTGGTGCCTTCGCAGCTGGCTGGGGTATCTCCCCAGTCGTTCTATTTAACATCTTGGACAGGGAGCGTGGAACGTTTTGGTTCCAGGCCTGGAACAAAGGGGCAACCAACCGGTTAAACATAAAACTCACACCAAAGTAGTGCAGCCGGCAATATATATATAAAAAGAAAAGACAGAGAGCTTACCCCGCCGTCCTTCGCCGCCATATGCGACCTTTTCTTCTCTAACTCCTCTTTCCTGATTTGAGCAGTTGAGGTAGCCGATGTCTTCTCAGCCGGCAACATCTATAAAGCTTTTTCTGCAAAAATACAAGAGCAACACAAATATCCGGACAAGGAAGTTAAAACAACAAAATATGCCGAATGAAAGGATAACCTACGTCTGGTAAACATAGTACTAAGACGGCAGGCGGAGAGGAACGCCTCGTCTTTGAACCAGTCCGGGTGAGGTACCCAGAACTTGGGAACTATGATGGCACTCCCATCATCTAGAGGAAGGGTCATCTTCTAAAGAAACCCGTCTCCATTATTTGATCCCATGCCTCATCCGGCACCTTTGGAAGAGCGCACTTCTTCCCAAGAAGAGCCGGGTTTTTATTATAGGTGCGCAACCGGTGATTTAATTGAGCAGACGGTGAAGAGACTACATAAAATTTGCTCTTCCAGCTACTCCACTTGGACGGCTTGTCCAAGGTCATCATGTATTCCGGGTGCGTGGTTAAAGTATGCCACGCATTCCAGCCGCCTGGTGCCCGACTGAGGTAATGCATGTGTGCAAATGCCTCCCAGCTAGGCTTTATTTCCTGCATCTCACAGGCGGCTATGTATCCAAGTATGTTGACCCAAGAGTTGGGGGTCAGCTGCCAGACGCCCAAGTTGTACCCCCTTAAAATGGCTTTGATACAACTATGCAGGGGGAACCGGAGGCCAGCTTTGAATGCCGCCTCATAGCAGCCGAAAAAGTCGTCGGCATGTTCCAAGTTATCTTCCCAGACAACCGTACCCTCTACAGGCGGCACTCTAATCTCCCACTTTGCCCCAACCGGTTTCTTTTCCAAGAAGGCAGGAAAAGTTGCATTCAAGGTGACCATATCCCTGGCGGTCATATTTACGTCAATGGGGTTGCCAGCAGCTGGCCATTTGTAGGCTTCCTCCTCAATAGGGACGGTTGATTCAGATGAAGACTCATCAGAGCCGGACTCTTCAGCGGACTCTTCACTGCTTGAGTCGAACTCATCAAAGATTCCATCACTAGGTGTACTAGGCGCACCCGGTGTATCGCTTGGTACACTCCCAGCCGGTTCGCCGGCCTGGTTATCATCGACAGGGACAGCCGGATCTACGGCTACATCATCAGACTGGTAGACAGGGTCAATTGCCGTCCATCTGGTCCGAGCCATTCTATCCTGCACATGAACAGAGACGGTCGGATTCGAAGTAGAGTCAGGGTGGTCCAAACACCCCCAGACAGCATCCCTAGTCCTAGACTCAGCCGTCCCAGGTGAACGGCTGACCACTGTCTTAGACTGTGCCGAGTGTGTGTTGGGAGAGTCCATTATTCTCTAACCTATACAACCGAGAAAAATACAAAAAGTTGCAAGGGGGCAAAGGCGGTACCTTGAAGTTGGTAAAACATTTGCTGAAGACTTGACTGTTATCCCAAGGTGTGGCTTGAAGATGCCACAGGCGGAGTAATCTGGTTGTGTATGAAAGCTGAAATACAAAACAAACGGTCATGCACTTTTTGAAGAAAATCACTCAAAGATACCCCAGACGGTATCAAAGAAGCTGGCTCAAAGATACCCCAGACGGTATGAAAGAAGCTTGCTCAAAGATACCCCAGACGGTATCAATGAAGGTTGCTCAAAGATACCCCAGACGGTATAAAGGCCGGCTGAGGGTATAATGAATGCAAGTTTTGAGGGACTATTGTTTGAAGATGCCCCAGACTGTATATAACCGTCTGTGGGCCTATTGAATGCAATCTTCAAAGCCGATTGTTTGAAGATACCCCAGACGGCTCATAACCATCTGTGGGTCTATCATTGAAGGCCATTTGTTTGAAGGAACCTCAGACGGTCCATAACCATCTGTGGGTCTCTCTTTGAAGACCATTGTTTGAAGACACCCCAGACGGTCCATAACCGTTTGTGGGTCTATCAAATACAAGATATGAAAGAAAGCGCTTAAAGTGCCCCAGACGGTGTAAGACCGTCTGCTTTTCTACCCAAATCAAGAGAAAACCAAGAGAATCAGCCGGTACCTTAGTGAGTTGACTGAAGAAGCACTCGACCGGTATCCGGATGCGTCTGAAGGAAGAAGCTGGTTGCACAATAAAGCAGCCAGTATCAGAGCTCTCAAGGATTTTTTGCAAAGTTTGTAAAGTGAAGAGGAGAGAGGGGGTTGTCTCTATTTATAAGCAAACTCAGAAGGCGAACCGCCACCTTCTGCCTTAAACTTTCAAATTCAAATTCAAGAGAGAAGTGGGAAGTGGCCCAATCGTCATTTCCCCAACGTTTGACACCTGTCACAGGTAACACGTGGCTATGCCACGTCACACCTGTGAGGGGCAAATGTTTAGGGTGAAAAATACCCTATGCCACGTGGCCCAATAGCATGATGACACGTGGCAGCCCTAGAAAGGCCCAACGGGATCCAATCGGATGCTGACACGTGGCATTGTAACCCTAATAGGGAAGCAAATCTTCATCTGCTATAAATAGAGAAAAATCCTCATTTATTACACATTCATAAATACAAACACAAAAAACCGAGCAATATTAATTGCGGAATCTCTCTGAATCAGGGAGAAAAGCCCATTTACTTTCCGCACTTTTACCCATCCGGAATCATTCTAACTTGATCGTCGGAGGCGGAAATCCACCCAACCGGAGTTTCGTGGTTTTGCAGGTACAGACGGTCGGGCGCGCATACTCACGAGGGACTCCAAAAACCCCGAAACAACAATTATATACACATACCATTTTATAAAAAATTTAACAACTTACATTGCAAGAATAAGAATTCATGGTTCCTTCACTCCCTTGTTAGCCCTGGGCAAGTCTGCAAGAATAAGAACAAGAATAAGAACCCCTGAACTGCATACAAGTTAGCCAACTTATTTAATCATCTGAGTCTCTTACAAATCATGCACTACGTGTATTTATTTATTTATTTAAATTTGGCATAACAGAGATTCAAAGGCTGTGATAGTGTGATCAATTCTAAACCTTAAACTCAAAAAAACCAAAAATAAAAACATAAATTCGAAAGAAATTCGAAGATAAACCATACTTCTTATCAATTCTAAACCCTAAACCCTAAAACCTTAAACCCTAAACTCAAAAAAACCAAAAAAAAAAAAACATAAATTCGAAAGAAATTCGAAATAAACCATACTTCTTATCAATTCTAAACCCTAAACCCTAAAGCCCTAAACCCTAAACTCAAAAAAACCAAAAAAAAAAACTTAAATTCGAAAGAAATTGAAATAAAACCTTACTTCTTATCAATTCTAAACCCTAAACTCAAAAAAACCAAAAAAAAAACATAAATTCGAAAGAAATTCGAAAATAAACCATACTTCTTATCAATTGTAAACCCTAAACTCAAAAAAACCAAAAAAAAAAAACATAAATTCAAAATAAATGAACTAAAAAAAAAAAAAAAGAAATTCAACATGCAAACATCAAACAATCATTATAAGCAATTGAAACATGAATAAACATATAAATTCTCACACTTAATTCATTATTTCGAATACAAAATACCCAAACATAATTAGATAATTTAGATTTACATTATTAAAAAAAAAAAAAAAATTACCGGAGAATCGAGCGGTGGCTGTCTCATGTGGTGGGCGCCTGGGCAGTGGGCGTCGCCTAAGAGAGTGAGGAAGGCAGGGAGGTATCGGCGGTGGGCGTTGGGCTGAGAGACAGTGAGAGTGAGAGTGAGGGAGAGTGGGAGACAGCCAGACAGGGAGTTTGGAGAATTGGAGTTAGCTGTTAGGGTTAGAAATGAAAGAGAACTGAAGCGTCATTCAAGCAGTCAAGCGTTAATTTGATTTTTGAATTTTTTAAAAAAATACAAATTTTCCGGGTTTCAGGTCCGGACCTGAAAACTCCAGGTTTAGACCGGGTCCGAACCGGAACCGGGAACCTTGATTTTTAAGGACCGGGACCGAACCTGAATCAACGGGTCTGGGTCAGGTCCGATCCGGATCAGGTCCAGTCCAGTTTTTGTACACCCCTACTTGGGAATGCACAAAGTTTTAGGAGAGTAATATAATATTGTAAATGGGTGAATAAATTATTATAGTAAAAGTAAGATGGGGATCATGAAAGAGAAAGTATGTGAGAGAGGATATATATTTTTATTACTTAAGTGGGGACCATGGAAGAGAGAGAAATGATAAAATAATTTCAATGGGATTTAAAGTAAGAG
This sequence comes from Chenopodium berlandieri, assembly GCA_034703905.1. NCBI lineage: Eukaryota > Viridiplantae > Streptophyta > Magnoliopsida > Caryophyllales > Amaranthaceae > Chenopodium > Chenopodium berlandieri. Next base: position 39,167,390 of record CM068279.1, on the reverse strand, counting down.
AGAGAAATGATAAAATATAGTATAAAGTTACGAAATATAGAAGTGATGCATTTAAAATAAAACATCCATAAATGAAAAGTGATGCAAATAAAAAAAACGAAGGGAGTAATAAAGAATATTATTAATCAATTTATCAATTATAATAAAGTCAAATTTCAAACCAAAACCGTTTAACTGCCGAAACCAACTGACCCAAATGAGAAATTAAAAGAACAGATTAAAAAACAATTTTTTAAAACCAAAAACCGACTCGAACCGTATTTTAGTAAACCCAAAACCGAACAGATCTGAATAATGTTAAACCATATAACAACCGAACTCGTTACCGAATCGAACTTGTTCTAAACCGAACTGAAATAAAACTAAACCGAAAAAGAATCGAACCGTTTCTAACCCAAAATCGTTTCCAACCAAAAATTGTTACAATCGAGATAAAAACCGTTTACACTAAACCGTTAACAAACTGCAACCCGTCTGCACCGAATTGTTTAAACCCGAACTGAATTAAAATCGCTCAAAAATAAACTGAAATCGAACCAAATCGATAATAATTTAAACCGAACTAAAATCGACCCGTAAGGCACTTGAACTGATTTCAAACCGACTCAGTTTCAAACCGAATCGAAACCAAACTGTCAAACCGTTTTGACAATACTAATTAAAACTCAAAGGCAAGGAGTATCCTATCATCATGTGTAACTTTCTTTTCTTATTTAGTCACGTCATCAAATATTGCCACATAATCATGTGAATAATAATTGAGATGATTATAAACAATTGGGCTTTTAATATGCTTGATTGTAAAATTATATAATTTAATTGTCTCTATTGTAAAATAATACGAGTAATTAACTAATTAAGTGATTAAATTTAATAATTAAGATGATTATAATAATTTGCTTGAATAAGTAACTTGTAGGCGTCATTCGAAGCGCGCCTATGTTAAGCATGTTGTGAATATGCTTGACACTCTTAGGAAGTAGGAATTGACATTATACGTTTAGGGACAAGGAAAGTAGAGAGCCGCCAACAAGTTTTTAAGGAACTTGTAAACCGTTCACGGATCATTTAAGGCAACCACGATTAAGGGACAACGATAGGCAACAATGATTGACCCGTGAAGGTTACACTCCATTCATAATCCATGAGATTATTAACTCCATATGGTTCGGAACCACGAAAGGAGGATCGGGGATGATGGTACGAAGTGAGTCATGGAGTCACATTCGTCCGTATTGACCTTTACTCGATTCTTATAGCGAAAAGTGATTCCTGCGATCTCAAAGGCACACTATATTAAGCTAAATTGGTTGAATGTTAATGCAACATATAATTCTAAAATATTATGACCACTTCAATTAAACAACAAGATTAAAAAGGAACCTAAACCGGTCGTCCAAAATTATCTTATTAATCGTTATATTCAATTACATATTCCCTTTAAACATGGAATACGATGATCAACAATAGCAATATAAAAAACATTATTGGAAGCAATTTAACCATAAATCCAACAATCAATATATGACAAACATAATAAAAATCGTTAGAAATATAATAGGAACAAAAGGAACATGATTCCTTACTTTGATTGCGTTTGCTTGCTACTATAAAACAATAAACGTGTTAGTTACTTCAAGGAAAATTGAAAATTAAATTAAACTAAAGTAGAGTTGATTTGGGGCCAAACTCTCAAACAGTTCTAACTTTCACGCCTTGGTTTAAGCGTAGAGCTGCGGGTTAAGTACAGACTCTTGGGAGTGCTTAGGGGATGTATTTTGAGAGAATAGGGTAGGCTAGTGTTTAGGCTAGAGCATAAGAGAGAATGATTTGGTGCCCCGAGACTGAGGAAACAGCCTCGTATTTATAGAGGAAATGAACAGGGTGATGCACGAAACCCTAGAAATTAAATGAAATGCGCCGCGGAGAAAATCCTAAAAATTGTCGCGTCACGACAGGATTTGCCGCAACACGGCGCAATTTGTTGTGACACGGCAGGAATTGTCGTGGCGCGACATTTCTACCGTGACACGGCAAATCTGTTTTCTTGAAAACCGTCTAAATTCATTTTAACCTTTTTCTTAGGCATTAAGCACGTGTTAACTAGGCGTCATTTCAGCTGTTTATATCAGGCTTAGGGTTTTATTATTTATTAATCATGCTTAATTAATAAATAAAACGAAATGAATTAAAAAGGGTTTGGGTTGAAATGTGAGTTGGATTGAGTTTGAATGAATGTTTGGATTGATTTGTATGTTGTGTTGACTAAACATGGATTTTAAGCACTCCCGAGATTAAATACTTGACCCGACCAATAATGGCAGTGAAAGATTGTTCATAATCGGGTTTAGTTTTGAAGAGACATTTTTAGGTGTCTTCATAACTGTTATTTCTGTTCAAAAAAAAAAAAAAAAAAAAAAAAAAAAACAGTAACTCTTACGAGTATTAAGTTTTAATTGATATTTTAATTGTTGACTCAATTGGAGTATTTAATTTGAAAAAATAATTAAATTAGTGAAATTGACAATCTATTTAAATTCCACAAAAATAGGTAAAGAAACACAACATCAGTAGGAATTTATTGGTTACTAAGATAACACAATTCAAAGAGACGGTACAGAAGACTAATAAGTTGATGCACATAATGAGCGGCATATGCAAAAATTAAAATTAAAAGTTCTGTAGCTAGGATTTTTAGGCTCCGTTTGGTAGGGCGTAAAACATTTTCACTGAAAAGTGTTTTTCCATTTATCATTGTTTGGTTTGGTGTAAAACGTTAAAATGTAAAATTTGGGGTGGAAAATCATTTTCCACCTTATTGAAAACATTTTCCCCTATTTAGAAGGAAAACATTTTCCATCACAAGTGGAGGGAAAACATTTTCCCTCACAATTGAATTTTTAGTTCAACCAAACAATGGAAAATCATTTTCCATTCAACCAAACAACGGAAAACTTTTTTGAAAATGAGTTTTCCATTGTAAAATGATTTTTATGGAAAACCATTTTACATTGAAAATGTTTTACACCCTACCAAATGGACCCTTCATGTGACTTTTTGATAACTACTTTTAATGTATTATGTTTTGTACGTTGCAAAGGGTGTTTAGAGTGCTATCTAGAGTAGAGGTGATCATTGGCCGGGCAGAAGCCAAAAAAATAAGCCCACTTCTCGGGTCGGGCCGGACCTGGCTAAGCTTCGGGCTGGATTTTTTGGGCTCAAACCCGCACAGTATGGTCGGCCCGTGCTTAAAAAATCAACTAAATATGCATAAAAACGCATTTCCAAACCCGCCCAAAAATAAATAAATTTTCGTTCGGGCCGAAAAATTCTGCCGAAAATGGGCTGGGCTAACTTTGATCACTTCTAATCTAGAGCACAACAAACCGTCAACTAATTTAATTTTTTTTCTTTTTTATGGCAGATTTGGTACAGTTTGTGGTTTCAATAAATTTTGTTGTGCGGTTTGAACCTCGACCAAACCAATGGAACTTCGACCGAACCGAGCTTTGCAATTTAGGTGCAGTTTCCTAATTTTGAAACGAATTGAAACCAATCCACACTGTAATGTTTAATACGAATATGTTTTGTGGTTCAAACTACAAACCACAAGCCAAAAACTATATACGGAGTATAAAATTGATGTTTACAATGATACCACGTATTAACGAGGTGCATACAAAAGCATAACATATAGTCTTATAGGTGCATACAACACCAATATAGCCTTAGGTGCATACATTGACATAAATGAGGCTGGACAATGGAGATTCATCAACAAAACATATTCATTTAAGATCATGTTATAATTGTCCCAATAAATACTTTTACAATATCTAATTTTTATAAAAAAAAAATTAGTAACTAATTTTTAATCATTAATAGCTATATATATTGATGGTTATACTTACGCATTAGTTGACAAACCTAATAAATAAAACAAGTCAAGTAAAATATAACCAATGAAAAAAAATAAGTAAAAACAAAATCATGCGAAACATTCAATGTATAATTTTAGAATATCAATTGTTTTACTAATTTATAAATATTAATAAATTAGATATGCTATTAGCCAAAATTCAACATTACCTACGTTCAATCGAAGTGAAACACTTATAAAAACGGGGGGAGTATATCATATGGAGGTAACTTAACACATTCAACTATTTGAGAGTCAATATTATTGCTATTTCAGTAATAAACATATCAGATCAGATTATACAACATTTGTCACCAATCTCATTTTTATTTAGGTTTAGTTTTTGTTAAATATCATTAACTTCGTTAGTAAAATTTCGACAAAATTACAACATTTGTCACCAATCTCAGGTAATTTGCTAAAACTTCCATTGCTCCATACTATTAATTCAGTTCTTTTTATTTAATTACGAGTACTTTTTTTTTTTTTTTGACAAATAGTTCATTTAATTTTGATTTACCACACTTTAATTTCTTTACTGCCAGAAATGCTAAGCTAGGATTGTCCTATGTTTGTTCAGCGATGCTGGTCATTTGAGTTATTTAATTACATTGCTCCATACTATTTAATTCTATGTTTTTGCAAAAAAAAAAAAAAAAAAATCTTGTTAAATTAGAATTTTGGATCATCCAAAATATGAATGTGTCTTTAAATTTGATTAGACTGTCTTGAGAAGTTAAATATCCTATGAGACATGGAAAGTGACTTACCCTCCCAATTATTGACGAAATCAAAATTTTCATATCAATTTCTTTACGAATGCCTTATACATACCAACCTAACAAGAGTGAGTATGTAATTTCCTAGCAAGTTAACACATGAAAATTTGCTTCCTATTTGATTCAAAGAAACACTTGAAAGTTGAAAGTTAAAACTTGCCTACAAAAGTATTCTAAAAATTGTACTTTTTTTTTTTTTTGAACGAATTCTAAAAATTATACATAGTACAAAAGTAAATGTATCTAGTCTAGGTTGGTATATCTTGTACAATTGTGGTTCATAAACAGTATTGTACTCCGTGGGGTGAAAATGTGAATAATTAGGCAAAAAAACACAAGACGCTTGCTGGGTCAGTAAGGAAATAATTGAGACGTAAAAGATGACGCAATTACTATCTTTATTTTTCAGATTAATCTGAATTTAATTTGCTTGAAATTTATAAGCCTACTCCGTATTAAAAGTTTACTCCCTTTAATTTTTAAGGGGCATATTATGATTTTTTTTGCACGATTCACTTGTTAAAATTTTCATTTTACTTATCTATTTAAAATTAATGTTATTGTTCAATATGTTCTTTCTCTGGTGCTTGTACTTATATATATGGCTGCTATTGCCTTCAGTAATTCAATACAAAATGTATTCAAACTCTAATAATGCACACCGCCTCTTCGACTAAATAACAACATTTGCTACCTAGCTTCTGGTGCTTTTGAATTTGTTTATGCTTCATAATATTGGTTCTGTTGATAATTACCCCGTACTTTATTATAATGCTATTGTCGTATTAAATACTGCCACCTTTGCACTTTGCACATATCACAAAAGAATATCAATTGTTGCATATAATGTAAAACGGGGGTAATAATTGATTAACGCATTTTCGCGTTCCCATTTGTTTCATGTTAACAGCATTTGCTACCGAGCTCACTCAGTGTTAAACTTTCACTCAGTGTTAAACGGAATTGAGCCATCATGTTCGGTATTGTGTATTGACACTCATTCTCTTCTGTTCTGTTTCACTCATTCACTCCTCTGTAACTCTCACAAATTCTCATTTTCTCAAAAAAGATGGACATTGGAACAGCCATGTCTGTTGCTCAAACTTTGTTAGCAGCGCTGCAGTGTTCTCAGCTCAATGAGATCTGCTCCATTGCTGGCTACAATATGACTCAGGGGGTCAAGAAGATCAAGAGTAAGTTGGATGTCCCAACTCACCTCTCTTAGAGAGCTTCAAGTCATGCATTGTTCAGCACAGCTGAAAGAAAGATGCCAAGAACCAACCGGAGAGGACTGGCCCCACATTCAACACATTCCTTCCATTATATTCGTGAACTGTAAATATTAGCTCCTCTGGTTTAATTAGTGAACTATTCAACTTTTTCATCTCTGTTGTATTTCTAGACTTAAGGATTGCATTGCTTTGTTAGTTTGTCAATGAAGAATAATTATTAATTCCGTGTCCTGTGATTTTCAACAATCCTTTTTGCACACCACCTATTTGATGAAATGACTTCTTTTACTACAGATCTCAGCTACTCCGTATTATATATACTGGTAGGACAAGTTTTTCTTTCCGTATTATGAAATGGGTTTATCAGGTAACCTAAGGTTGTTACCATTCTAACTGGTGTTCTTACGTTTTTATTAACTCGCTATCTTGAACACGGAGTTGCTACTAGCCAGCCATTCTCTTATCAGAAAATTGTAATGTTTTACTTTTGTACTGTTACACTACTATCCACATGTTCTTGCAATCTTCTTTTTTTCTTCTTTTCCAGGTAGATGGTAAGACATTATTTCACAAAATTTGCTAAGTTTTCCTCGTGCACTTTTATGTGATTATGAAATAGCTCAGATTCTGATGAACTATTTGCTTCGATATTCTTCATACTTCTTCTTTATACTGATGTTGTCATTCTAGTAATTTGCTTTGACGGGTAGGTCTAACCCAACTATTTAGTTACATATATGCTGTTATCATTCATACTACCTGAACGTCCATGGGGTTGGTTAGTTTCTGATCCACTAGACCTCGTATTGTTTCGGAAGAATTTTCATATGTTGAATATGCAGCTATGTAACGTATACATTGTTAGATCCACCAGTGTAACCGAGCCTCTACCAGCTTTATTAGGCTGTAATTGTTTTGATCAGAAGCATCAGTCCTGCGTCTCATGTTTTTATTTATTATTATTTTTTTTTTTTTTTTAATATCGACTAATAAGCATAGTGCATGCTGTTATCTATCTTACCACCTGAAGGTCTATGGGGTTGGTTTGTTTCCCAACCAGTAGGCATCGTACTGTTTCTGAAGAATATTCATATACAGAGTATTGAATATGCAACTATGTATGTGTACATTGTTATATCTACCGGTGAAACCGAGCCTCTACTAGGCTGTAAGTGTTTTGATCAGAAACATCAGTCCTGCGTATCATGTTTTTATTATGGACTGAGAAGCACATTGCACATACAGTTTACTCACACAACTGGCAGTGAGAGGGAAGCAACAGTCCCCCCAAATCCCAGAGATTTGGACTATCCCGAAAAGCAAATCTAGCAGCATTTTTGCAACTATACCAATCACAAAGACAATAAACGTGTTTGAGAAAAAATTAGTTAACATACATAAAGGCTACCAAACATGAGCAGCAACTTAACAATGATTTCTTCACTCCTGTTGACCTCTTTTTCTTTTAATTTCACTTCCTATGTTTCTATTTTGCCATTATGGACTTTTAGTACATAGCCATTGTGAATTTGTTGTGATTGACGTCGTATTCAATCTTTCCCTTCTTTTCTTATCATTCCACCTTTCTACTTTTCCCTTTTCCTATAATACTAGTTTCTACATTAATTAAATTTTAATTAAGATTTTGTTGATAAAAGAATAACAACTTTATAATACATTTCTAAACAAACAAAATTTTCACAGTGCAATGGTTCCCTCAAACTATTGGTTATAATTGAAACTTGGATTATGACATTAAATTTTATCATACATAGTCATAATTGTCGTACATTTAAAGTTTTCAAACTCATATGTTAATATTTACAATTATAATTGTATGTTCAAATTATTTAAAACTTAGGAAGCAAATTGCTCTCTTAAAATATTATTCGTTATAATAAATGATTACCCACCAACTTGTTGGTCCTTGCACTTCAAAGTAGGCTGCAATCACACTGACTCCTGGTGCTGTTATATCAGGCTGAAAGAACAAGTGAAAAAAAGAAACAAGATGATTATACAACAGATACACTCCAAAGTTAAGGAAATTCTCGTTGGATTTTGATTAGTATGAACCTTAAGAATCTCTGGTGTAACTGTATTTGTAACCTTAACCTTAAGCCTTCGCAGACCTATCAATCCAAAACTACACATGTTAATTTTGACAGAAATTTGGTTGATGGCACTTCTATGCTGTCAAATAACACAACCTTTCATCCTAAAAATACCTACATGGTGTGAGCAGCTTCTTAAAGATGAAAAAAAATACTTAAAGAAACAGAATAGGATCCTGATGTTAACCTATTCACAAAATTTCATTTGGTAATCAGTCAAAGAGATATGAAAGTTTAGCATTATAGAAAACTATGTAAACACTACGGAGTAGTACACTACAACAAAGCATCCACAAACTCTGTTACCAGCCTTCAGGTCTCATTGCAATATCAGCCTATATGTTTCTCAAGACGCAGTTGCTGCTATTCTCCCATCAGAAACTTGTATAGGATGGAACCTGCAAAAGAACTGAGTGAATAAGTATTTAACTGAAACAGAAGTAGCAATGAAAAAACAACAATTGAAATTCATCATATGCTTTTCATACAGGACAAAGCAGCCTCGAGCTAAACCTGTACCTTTCTGTTCTGGGTTTTCTACATGGGCTAGAAACTATAATTCATTTTTTGGTTACGAGTAATTGAATAAATCCAACATAAGATGAACAAGGGTTTCCTCTTTATATTTCTACACATTACCTACTTAAAACTCTGCCCTCAAGAAATTGAAAGAATGTATCCAATTCTTCCAGTAGTCTGAGCTAGAATTCCTGATTTCAAAGAAGTAAATTGTCTGAACTCTTAACAAAGACAGGGTATCTCTGAAAGTTTTAATTCCTGGGAGCAAATTTATGTTGAAACCTACCTTTTGAGTTTTGAGGACTAAAAGATTGTAGTTCCAATCAGTTTTATTTAGCAAAATTGACATAAAAACATAGCAGTTCCAATCAGTCTAATTGATAAAGAAACCAGGTGAAAAGAACAAAGCAATAGAGTCTCTCTTTCAGACACCTATGGTTTCAAGAAGTTTTCTCAAAACATAAAAACTTAAAGAATTCATAAGTGCTGACTACAAATCGATAACAGAAAAATATATATTTTCACCAAAATGGTTTCTCAATGTATAAATCAAGAGGGGCCTATGCCATTACATATTCATAGTTCTTTGCATTGTCCTAAGCAATTCTGAATTTGGCTCTACCAATACTGGGTTCACTTTTTTTAGAATTTGAAGAAAGTTTCCCAAACTAACTAAGCAAAATTAGGAACATTGAACAAAAACATGAACTTTCAAAAATATAAAGAAATGACAGTGGCTTTACGAATTTTACGCATATTAAGAGTCCGTATGTTGGAGCTATTCAAATTCCTTAAACAAAATCAAATGGTGAACAACATAGTAATATGCACATAAGAGTGATACAAGTATGCTAATTAGTTCAGAAAAATGTACAAAAATAAGAAAAACAATAGATGAAGTAGATATAATTGCCATATGAAACAAATTAGACATAAAAATACTAGGCTTACCATGCCCAACAGTAATGCAGCTGTTAACCCTGCACCCGGGCCCTTCACTCCCTGAAAGATCATATTATTCAATGTTAACCAGTTAAATATAAAATAAGGTCCTCTCACTTATATTAGGGTAGAAGGAGGAGGCACAACAGTATATATATTAGTTAAGGATAATGAAAAAAAAAACAAAAACTGACCTTTGTGAGAAAATAGGTTGCCCGTGATGCGAAAGCAGAATATACTGGTGCAGTAAACACACAGACAAAGGGATGTTCACAGAATGCAGCAACCTATCAACACTAAACAATGTTAATTCCTTTTCTCTCAGGTCAAGAACTAAAAAAAATTACTAGAAATAGAAATTGTAGAATATAAACAGAGATTACATGAATCAGTGAAGCACACAATAAGATATAGACCAGAGTTGGGACAAATTATATATATTGGTTAGCCAATTATAACAGCAATTACCAGGTTCTGTCGTCAAACCAGTTCCAAAAGTCATACATGCCATTCTTTGTGAGAAACTGAAAATTTGCCATTCATTGACAGTGTAAGACATCAGCTTTCAGCCATTCACAATATCACATACTATAAAAGTTTGTAAAAGATATCATTAATAGAAAAAGAGGACAAAAAGGACACTATATGAGAGGTCTAGCACCGTAACAAACAAGGTGTAGACTACAGTGATATTGCACTACCTTAGACAAACAAGGTTAAGTTGATAGAACTGAAATGCATTATGCATTATCAGAAAATGTATTATCCTTTGACAATTGGATTCACAATCTCCCATTCTGCTTTCATTCAATAGAATATATGGCTAGCTTCTCAGCCAAAATTCAGTGATCGTTATCAGTTTAAACATCGTCCCATCTCCTCATGTTTTTCATAAACATATGATTAGTCATTTCTCACAACCCACAAACAACACAAAGGTTTTAATAACTAAATATAAATGGGTAAAAAAAGTCACTAAGATATATAAGCCAAGTACCCCCAAAGTCAAATCTAACAAATTTGAATTAAATAAACAGTAGAAACAACAACAAAACAAAATTCATATATCGCACTATATGTCTATATATAAGTGTCCACATGATAGAATTCAAGGGAGTCAGATGCTCTTCTACTCAATAAAACATAAAAAGTTCACAAATTATTAGACTATTGGATATATTATTTGTCATTGTTATAGTCCTTCCAAAATGAAAGCTTGTAGGTTGCAGAAACTTGGAACAATTAAGTATATCATGTCATACATGTTTCTAACTTCAGTTAATGTGTCTTTCATCACACACACTGGAGCATTGCAGTTAAGATTGAATCCTTTAGTTCACTGCTTCGGTAAACAAAGGAGCTTGGCAAATATCATGACTAGAGAAACAAAGATTGTGTATTAACTAAAACTTAGAGTTGAATTATGATAAATCATAAATTAGCTTATAGCTCGTCCAGTGACTATTTCAAGGCACAGATCTTTAGACATCTTATCAACAAAATCAATAATTTGACAGCTAAGACTCTAATTTGTTCTAGCTTACTTTGTAAGAAATTAAATTAATAGAACTTATCTGAATATATACGAGCTTATCTTTAACTTTTCATAAAATCCTGAACTTATCGTCAGCTTACCTGAACTTATAGTATCTTGGCAGAACTCATATTATTTCCCTGTAGTAGCACTAACTTATTTTGTTTAAACTAAACTTGTTTGAACTTAGTTTGTCTAATATAAGTCATAATAAGTTATAATAAGTTAAACCAAATGGACCCTTAAGATAGTAATATGAACAAGACCTAAAAGTTAATTTATTGAGGATATCATGATTTTCCTGAGAGAGCACTAAAGCTTGGCACCCAAATTTGTATTTCAAAATAACCTACACTATTCTATAAAAATTAGCTTGGCATAAATTCTATAAAACTATTAAAAGCGAAAGTTCGAAGAAATTACAGCTTACTGATAAAGTTGTCCCCACTCATCAGTAATATCACTAGTGTGAAAATGGAATAGCAACTTTATAAACATGGAAAAGTCGAAGAAATAACAACTTACTGTAAAATTGTCCCCACTCATCAATAATTCAATATAACTATTATTTACCAGTGTGAAAATGAAAAATCAAAGTGAACATGGAAAAGTGGAAGCAATTACAGCTTGCTTGAAAGTGACTTTGTTGATTCAATAATTGAGATGTAAACGATATGAACCACTTATTGTTGTTAGGATAATTGTTGAAATACAATTACTTGGATGGTATTTGGTTATCACCCCATTTTCACCATTACTACTTTTACTATCACTCTTCTCTTCTCCTCTTTCTCGCACAAATTTCTGCAAATCAAATAAAAAATGGACATTGGAACAATCTTGTCTGTTGCTCAAACTTTGTTAGCAGCGCTGGATTGTGATCAGCTCAAAGAGATCTGCTCCATTGCTGGCTACAAATCCAAACTCGATGAACTCCGTCGTACTGTCATAAGAATAGAGGCCGTGCTCAGGGATGCTGAGGCCAAGCAAGAGCTGTCGGAACAAGAACGGCTCTATATTGAAGAACTCAAGGAGGAAGTTTATGAAGCCGATGATCTCTTCGATGAGTTTGTCACTCTTGCTGAGCGGAAGCAGCTCACCAAGGATCGTGTCTTTTCTGTTTTTACCAAGTTTGGTATTGCTTACAGAATGCGTCAGGCGGTTACCAAGGATCGTGTCTTTTCCGTTTTTACCAAGTTTGGTACTGCTTACAGAATGAGTCAGGTGGTTACCAAGATCAAGAATAAGCTGGATGCTATTGCTGATGATAAACGCTTCAGCTTGAGCATTGATCCTAAGCCCATTAGGAATCGAAGGCCTGAGACCTGTTCCTATGTGTATGAAGCTGATGACATCATTGGAAGAGGGCTTGATTTAGAGAAGATTGTTGGTGTGTTACTTGATTCTAATGTTCAGCAAAATGTTTCTTTTCTTTCTATTGTTGGGATTGGTGGGTTGGGAAAAACAGCGCTTGCCCAACTTGTGTATAACGATGAAAGAGTCACAACTGCATTCTCATTAAGAATGTGGACTTGTGTCTCTGATGAGAATGAGGAGTTGTTGGATGTGCAAGGGCTTCTTGATAAGATTCTAGCTTCGGCCACAGGTGAAAAGAAGATGAATGGGGACTTTACCATGGATGTGCTGCAAATACAACTTCGAGAACAACTTCTTGGGAAAAAATACTTGCTTGTTTTGGATGATGTGTGGACTGAAAATTATGAGCAATGGCAAAATTTGAAGCAATATTTGATGGGAGGTCAGATTGGAAGTTGGATTGTGGTTACAACGCGCTCACATCGAACTGCGGAAATCATAGGAGAGGGTCTGAAGCATGAGCTAGAAGGCTTGTCAAAGGAAGATTCATTCCGTTTACTTAAAAAAGTAGCATTTGGATCACAACACTCAAACCCTCCCGAAGACTTGGTCAAAATTGGTGAAGATATTGTAGAGGAATGTGCTTTTGTCCCTCTTGCAATTAGAGTGGTGGGAAGTCTTCTCTTTAGCCAAGAAAAACATATTTGGCTGAAAATTCAAAAGTTGGGATTAGCGCAAATTAATAGAAGCAAAAATAGCATCATACCTACATTGGAGCTGAGTTACTACCAGCTTGAATCCCCACTGAAAAGTTGTTTCTGTTATTGTGCAATTTTCCCTAAAGATTATGTGATGGAGAAGGAAACATTGATAAGACTTTGGATGGCGCATGGCTACATCCCATTGAATGATCCTCAGAGTCCGGAAGATCTTGCTGAGGAATATTTCTCGATCTTGTTGCGGAGATGTTTCTTCCAAGACGTGGAGAAAGACGAAGATGGTAGCATTGAATATTGTAAGATACATGATTTAATGCATGATCTTGCTCAACAAGTTGTGGGAAAGGAGATTTGCAGAGTGGAAACCATGAATGGGGATGTGGACAAAAAAGTTCGCCATCTCTCTCTTATTAGACTTCCAAATAATTTCTCTTTTACTAATAAGAAGAACCACCTACGTTCATTTCTTCATGGGTCATATTGTGATCAGCTTTGTGTGGCTGCATTAGTAGGTAATTGGAAGTATATAAGGGCATTGGACTTGCGTGCGTCAAGAATCAAGAGTTTGCCGGGCTCAATAGGTGACCTGATACACTTGAGGTACCTAGACCTCTCACAGATTGAAGGTCTAGAAGCTCTCCCAAGATCTATTACAAAACTATATAATCTCCAGACTTTAAACTTAAGAGATTGTGCAAAATTGAAAGAATTGCCAAAAGATTTGAGCAAGTTGGTTAAGTTGAGGGTCTTGGATTTATCTAATTGTTATTTGCTGAGGTATATGCCAATGGGCATGCGTAAGTTGAGTTGCCTTCACACTCTTAGTATGTTTGTGTTGGGAGACATGAGTTCAAGTAAGGATAACTTACTTGAAGGGCTGGAAGATCTCAAAGCTCTAAGTAACTTGAAAGGTTCTCTTAATATCATAGTTCGATATATGAAGACAGGTTATAAAATAAATTGTGGAAAGGAAGGTGGGTGCCTGGTGAACAAGGAACATCTGAAAGAAGTGTACATTTCTTTCTTGGCGAATGGGAGAAAGGAGTATGAAGAAGCAGTGATGGATGAGTTGCAGCCACATTCTAATCTCAAGATATTTCGTATGGGTGCATATAAAGGTGTGAGAATGCCAAGTTGGGCAACCTTTCTCCCTAATCTTGTTCAATTAGTTTTTGTTTATTGTCAGCAATTGCAGCATTGGGGACAATCACGACTTCCTCAATTGAAAATATTAAGCTTGTTTTATTGTCCAAACCTAACAGCTATTTTGGAGTGTCCTGCATTGGAAGTGCTAACATTATCTTCATTCAATGAAAGATTAAAAATAATACCAATATCACGGGAAGAGGCCTCATCTTATGAAATTGGTCCCAATTTAAGGGAGGTTACAATCGACAATGTGGCATGGCTTAATTCACTGCCCATCAACTCTTTTCATGATTGTGCAACGCTTTGCATAGATGGGGACAAGAAGGTGGAAAGTTTGGGAGAAGCTATGGAGGTGTTTCGTAGCTGTTCGGCTTCCCTGAAGTACTTAAAAATTAGACATTGCGACAAATTGAAGAGTGTAATCAGTGGAGGTTTAGAGCATCTCTCTGCCTTAGAGAAGTTAGAGATTGAGGGTTGCGGTAATTTGAATGAATCAGAAGAAGTAGAAAGAGTATCCTTTTGTCAATCCCTTCGCAAATTGAGATTGAGTTATTTTAGAGAGATGGTAGAAGTGCCTAATTGGATACAGTTCTTGTCTTCCCTCCAAACCCTTATTATTGAAGATTGCAAAAAAGTGGAATCAATGCCAAATTGGACGTCCCAACTCACCTCTCTTAGAGAGCTTGAAGTCTGGCATTGTTCAGCACAGTTGGAAGAAAGATGCCAAGAACCAACCGGAGAGGACTGGCCCCACATTCAACACATTCCTTCCATTAAATTCGCGTACTGTGATTATTAGCTCCTCTGGTTTAATTATGATCATGTGAACTATTCAACCTTTTGATCTCTGTTGTATAAGTGTATTTCTAGACTTAAGGATTGCATTGCTTTGTTAGTTTGTCAATGAAGAATAATTACTAATTTCCGTGTCCTGTGATTTTCACAATCCTTTTTGCACACCACCTATTTGATGAAATGACTTCTTTTACTACAGATCTCAGCTACTCCGTATTATATATACTAGTAGGACAAGTTTTTCTTTCCGTATTATGAAATGGGTTTTGTAATGGGTTTATCAGGTGACCTAAGGTTGTTACCATTCTAACTGGTTTCCGTATTACGTTTTTTCTCATGGTGTCCAGAACTCATGTACTTATATCTCAATCAAGGACCCTGACTCGCTATCTTGAACACGGAGTTGCTACTAGCCAGACATTCTCCTATCAGAAATTGTAATGTTTTACTTTTGTACTTTTCCACTACTATCCAAATGTTCTTGCAATCTGTTCTTTTTTTCTTCTTTTCCAGGTAGATTGTATGGCATTAAGTCACAAAATTTGCTAAGTTTTCCTCATGCACTCTTATGTGATTACGAAATAGCTGAGATTCTGATGAACTATTTGCTTCGATATTCTTCATACTTTTTCTTCTTCATACTAATGTTGTCATTCTAGTAATTTGCTTTGAGGGGTAGGGCTAACCCAACTATTTAGTTACATATATGCTGTTATCATTCATACTACCTGAAGGTCCATGGGGTTGGTTAGTTTCTGATCCACTAAAACTCGTATTGTTTCTGAAGAATTTTCATATATTGTAATGTATACATTGTTAGATCCACCAGTGTAACCGAGCCTCTATCAGCATTATTAGGCTGTAAGTGTTTTGATCAGAAGCATCAGTCCTGCGTCTCATGTTTTTATTTATTATTTTTTTTTTTTAATTTTGACTAATAAGCATAGTGCATGCTGTTATCTATCTTACGACCTGAAGGTCCATGGGGTTGGTTTGTTTCCAAACCAGTAGGCATCGTACTGTTTCTGAAGAATTTTCATATACAGAGTATTGAATATGCAACTATGTTATGTGTACATTGTTATATCTACCGGTGAAACCGAACCTCTACTAGGCTGTAAGTGTTTTGATCAGAAACATCAGTCCTGCGTATCATGTTTTTATTTTTGACTGAGAAGCACATTGCACATATAGTTTACTCACACAGCTGGCAGTTAGAGGGAAGCAGCAGTCCCCCCAAATCCCAGAGATTTGGACTATCCCGAAAAGCATAGCGTGAAAAGCAAATTTATCAGCATTTTTGCAACTATCCCAATCACAGAGACAAAAGGTGAGATAGGCAACTCCTTCATGGCTGTCGTAGTTGGATTTACTAATAACCATGTGTTAAATGGTTCATTATTCAGCAATATCAACCCATCACAAGAGGCAACATTACTCCTTTCGGTCCAAATATAAATGTGATCACTAAGATTAAGCTTGCTAGCAGAAACAATGATTTCTTCACTCCTGTTGAGGGCATTTTTAAAATGGACAGAATAGAAAGAAGCAGAATCATTGGAAACAAGGAGGAGTGATTCTTGTGTTGTTGGGATATGTTTGATTCTATCTAGGTGTGTTTTAATGAAATGGGGTTGTGAAAGAAGAGACTTCCATGGCTTCGACACACACCGGGAAGAGTATGTTGACAATGATGTCTTGTGGAAGCACCTCCATGTATGCTGGTGATTTGAACTTTTTTGAATGATAAACAGAGGCCTCAGAGGATTAATATACAATCAAAGAAGATTAATTAGAGCATTTAATGGATTGCAGCTAATATAAATCCCGGTGTTGGTAAAACACTTAAATTACGAGGTGAATACTTTCACTCACACCTTTTACATTCCTACTGTGTCCCAAATGCAACTGTCCGTCCAACTGCAAGTGAGGACTGTCTTTCACTCTTTTTTGTTCACATCGCTTAGCATGTTATTTAACTCCGTAACATATACTACGGAGGAACATTGAAATTACTCCGTATTATTTTAAAAGATAGATAAATAAAAAGTACAAGTATATGTATTTAAACATTTTTAGGTGGTTGCTCGTATCAAATGCTGAAATTGGCCTATTTACTAAATCACTTGTAGTAAAATTAATTAATTATTTATTGGCTGACCTCAAATCATCGTTGAGACTAAAATTTGCATGTCGTGTGTTCTCCCTTTATAATTAACTAGATGAAGCCCGTGCGATGCTGCGATGCACGTTTATTTGTATTTTTCAAATAAAATATTTTACTAAATATATATTTATCTACTTGGTATACCTTTATTTATTTAAGTTAATGTGACAGCTTATAAGGAAAGGGGAAGGCTAATTAACAGAATTATCGCATGTATTTTAAACAGTTACCAACTATGAAAAGATGAGGAAAAGACCAAAAGTTGAGATTATTCGTGTAATTATTCCTTTAAATTAAAATTAAAGAGTTTTTCAAGCTTCCAAATGTTGGACTAATCATTGAGAAATTAAATCATGTGGGAATTATCCCATTAACTACACAAACCATCATGTAATCAAGCACTCTGCTGAGATACAAATTGCCCACTACAAAGGACCTATAATTACCGCGATTGGACTGATTGGAGGCTGATAAATTACTGCTACAAGTCCGCTTCAGTTCAAACCCTACAGATGCTCTCTATCTGCGTTAAGATTACGTCTACACTAGCATACAAGGCATGATACAAATGGAGTTACAATTTGGAGTCAGCGATTCATTTACCCTTTCCTCTGCCTCTCCGTGTGTAACCTCTCGATTTTCTCTCCTTTTGTGTGTCCTTGACTTTGGATGCTGGGCTATCTCCTGCGACCGGCTGGCTGAAATTTTGTGACAGTTCCTCCTGTTGCATGCTAGAGCTGTTTTGGGAACCATTAACCACAGGTATGTCCATAACTGGCTCCTCTTGAGGGTTTAAGTTATCTTCCATATGAATATCACGTTCTGCTTGGCTTGAATCAACCAAATTCCCATTTTCTCCTTCAGATGGCCTTGCCTCATTAGCAGTGTCCTGTCCTTGAGCCAAACTGCCCAAAAGATGGGATATGGATATGATAAGGTTTTCTTTCCATTATAATTCTTTTTTGAACATAGATAAGTTTTTCTCAAGAAAGTGTACAAGTTACGCCTGACTCACCCAGATGCAGAACACCCATAGCCATTTTCTGCTGTTGTGTCCTTCAACTGCTTCACTTCATCATTATCATTCTGCGTCAACTCTAACACGTGTAGCATAACATAAGAGTTAGGTGACGACAGACAACAGATTATTAATATTTTTCTACTTTAACAAGCATGGTGGACTGCTGTCCTCCAAAAGGAGAGGTTGGGGGGGGGGGGAGTCTGAATCGTTGAAGCAGCTTCTAAAAGCTAACATCCTTTGCACAAAATTATAACAGTTCCAAATTATAGTCAACGAAGCTTTTCTACTACCAAATATGCCAATACTTTAATCCTTACACAGAATCTCATTAGTAGATTACAAATGAAGAAGTTCTATTCCTCTTTTCCTTCATAAATAAGACACTTGCTCCACATTTTTTTCTTCTTATCAAACCAACCATGGAAAAAGAAAAAGGCTGACTTCCCATCATGTATTTTCTTTCTTTTCATCCAACATTATGTGTATACAGCTGACTAATAAGTAATGCACTAAAGAGAACAAAAGTATTACCAGCAGCTTCCTGGGACTCTTGGTGCTCCACAGATTGAATAGCCTCACCTTCCTTCAAAACACAATTTTTAAGAAAATCAAAATATATACAATACAAACCAGAAACTTCCCTCAATCACACCCGACAGCCCACCCCCCCCCCCCCCCCCCTCCCTCTTATCTGCCCCAAAGATAAGTACAATTATTTTTATTTTTTTATTTTTTTTCAGATCTATCAAGTACAAACCTGGCTGACTCTGTAAAGAGTACTTGTTTCATTTTCTGGCTTATCATGCAAAGACTCTGCAGGGCCTGAAAATAGAGTCAAAATTAGTTTAAAGATTAAAAGGTCCTTTTGAAAGCAGAGTAAGCAAATTGCTTAGCTTAAAATCAGTCCATATCTATCATTTAGTCCAAATGGTAATATTCCATTAGGGTCACGATAATATACTCGCATCACATTACATTTAATGCTATAGTAAATGCTTCAATGAAACTACATGCCAGCGAGTACAGGATATACAACTGACCTGCCCCTTCCTCAACTGCTTTATTCAACACTGAATCTTGAGGCAGATTACTTTCAGAAGAAAACAGAATGGTCTTTGTCAGTGGTGCAGCAGCTAATAACTCTTTTGTAGCTTTAGAGCGTACTCTTCGAATTTCTTCCAATAAATTCCAAGAACCAGATGTAAAAGAACTCTTTTTCATCTGCACGCACATGATATTCCAAAAAAAATTAACAAGAGGAATAACTATATGTTACTAACTATTCTTTTAGTACAAGTAATACTTCAAACACATGTTGAAGATAACAGAAATAGGAAGCAATAATGATCAGTAATTCAATGGAGCAATACCAAAAAAAAAAAAAAAAAAAAAAAATACCAATCATATAAAATCCCCCAACAAAATTGCAAGACTGCATCACATGAGACATGATTGATTGTGACATAAGCTATATCAAGCAAGGACAGGACAAGACAAGACCATATCAATTTTACGAATTAAAAACACCATATACTTATTCTAAAATCTAGTTTTATGTTCTGATATGCAACTTAGGTGAACTAAAACTTATTTTTTTAATGAAAAGCACAAGTCAGAAGAATAAATTACTGGACTAGGATGGCAACCTATTTTACCAGATTGAGAAGTACTATAATAAACTGTGCTATGTATTGTAAATCAAACCGCGATAGTAAAGAATATTAGATTGAAGCTCTAGAGTAGTCGTTCACAAAACTAAAGGAATCACAAGCAGGATTGGCTACTGATTGGACAAAAGATTAATCTCACAAGTGAGTACGACAAGAACAAGTCAAATGTCCTCATATGAAGATTGTATACAAGGGGGAAAAAGTAAGAAATTGTAGAACTGAAGGAGAAGCAGAAACCAAAATAAATCTCCTATGTCCTAACTTTAATACCTATAAGCACAACTACGAGTTAATTGATTTCTCTCATAGAGGCTTTAAGAGAAAAATATCCTGATCCGTGTAAAGCTGGAAATAACCTACTGGACCTAATGTTTATGCAAGTCCAAACACAAGTCGAGAATGGAAATTCAAAGGAGCAAAAGACAAGAAAAAAAGACTTATTTCCCAAATGCATAAAGCTGTATTCAAGATGTGGGTTAAGTACAAAATTTTCTCGTAACAAGTTGAAAAATTATAATTAAGGAGTACTTAAACTCCAGAAACAAATATCTCAACTGAAGGTCTATTCCCCTTCTCTGTTGACTAGATGAAGCTCAGAAGGAAGAAATTCAATACGCAAGAGGGCAAGAGCTAAAGAAGAGGTCCCCCCGTCCTCTTAACTCTAGGGAGCATATGTCCCCGCCCCAATAATCCTGGGATGTGCTTAAGTAAGGGGTGTCATACTGAACGGGTCTATCACAGCATGAGCTAAACCAGCCTATAATGCGGATTAAGCAGGCACTTTTCTCTTTTCACTTGATGTGTGTCAATTTCCTTAGCACAAGCACTAAGACAGCAAGCGATATGCCCCTTTATGGCTTACCTTGTCAGTTAGCACAATGAAAAGGAGTTCAAAAGTCAAGTACTTCAAAATTGGAACAATGGGACAAATGTCACTTGCCAAGCATTATAAGATACAAGGCATCAAATTTTATGAGGCCAATGGCGATGACCTCCAATACCGTCCCCAAAGAAGAAAAAAAACAAAGGAAAAAAAAAGATAATGTTGTCTCTCCTAATTCATATTAAGCATAGCACACTAGGGAAATGAAATACTTCGTAAATATTTTGTTCACCCAGCCTAAATCCATATGTATAAATCTAAAACACAAAATGGCAATCACTTGAGAGAGTAACCAGCAAGCAAAAATGTTCTTAGCAAAACAATAATAAATCTTCAGCATAAAAAACAAAAATAACACTGCCACAAAAACAAACATCACCCAAAGGAAAACCTAACAACTCATTTTGTCCCTTCAAGCAAAAAAAAATCCTAAGTAGGAGAAATTCAGGGAAACACAATTATACATAACATTCTCAAAATATGATTGTCAAAGTAGCAATAAAAAGTAACTGGATCGTGAGTTCCTTTGAAGGCAGCAGGATAAGTTAACAAAAATCTAATATAATACCTCAGAGCTGCGTAAGGTTGACATCGGTGTTTCTTCCTTGAAATGTAGCATGCCCAACGGTGATGAAGATCCAGCCTCAGCTTGCTTCAAAGTCGGAGATGCCCAGGCAGGACGATTCTGCATATATGATCTTGCCATATCCACAGGGGAGCCCTTCTCACTTCTGGAGATCTAGTTCAATGAAAAGATATGATAGCATGTTACCCGCGAATGGCATATACATAGCCGGTATAAAAATTTAAAATAACAAGCCTTAACACAAGTTGCTGTGTGCTCATATAGATAGCCGAAATAGTAATACATATTAAATAAGACAACATTTTGTCTGAGTAACATTGTTATAAAGCAATCCTCCAGACATCACAGCATTCCCACCCTCGAAAGCATTAAAATTGAACAGTTATACCAAAATACCTATGCCCACATATCAGTCAGTAACTCAGAACCTAATAGCAACCAAAGTTAAGGACACTCATGAGCATATACAGCAAACATAAGGTTGTACAAAGTAAATCATAAACATACGCAGGTCAAAGACGAGTATATCCAGATTATAAAAATCAGTTAATCAACACACAAAAGCTGAACATCCAGGCAACCTTGTTAAATTTTGATAACATATCAACGTAAAGACATTGACAAGATTTGTAGAAAAGATACTGACTTGGAATGGTGACGCCACATTTGCCGAATCAAGCTCCATCTCAAACTTTTTCTTTGAGCCTGATCTTTTCTCCTGCAGCCATTTCCTGGCTTCCATAATTGCTGAGGTCCGCATATTTGGAGTAGTTTCACCTAGAGGAAAAAAAACAGGAAAAAAAAAAAACAATTGTATCAGGCAATTACGTAGACATTGCTGTCAATACAGGATCAAAATCTTGCAAAGCAATTTACCAAAAGTTCCATTGCTGTCCACTATACGAGACCTGACCAGTTTTATCAATTCATTTGCTTCTTTCCTGGTCAGAGAAAACATCAACTGACATGAACATACAACTCCAAATTGAACTGTAGCATATTAGATGGTATAACTATCATCACAGAATTAAATGCTGAGTAAACTGATAAAAAGATATGAAGTCGACCATATCTGCTGTAAATGCCAGACAGCAAAATGGGGAATAAGTTGATTCAGTTAATTGTTGCCCTGAGGCCAATGTCCAGTAACAATTATGCATATGATATCCTTAAGTATGCTTATAAAGTAATTGTATTGCTATTTTGAGATAAACTATTCTTAAGCTTGCTAAGATAGTTAGTATAATCATACAAATTCAAATGTTAGATGGTATAACTATCATCACAGAATTAAATGTTGAGTAAACTGATAAAAAGATATTGAAGTCGACCATATCTGCTGTAAATGCCAGACAGCAAAATGGGGAATAAGTTGATTCAGTTAATTGTTGCCCTGAGGCCAATGTCCAGTAACAATTATGCATATGATATCCTTAAGTATGCTTATAAAGTAATTGTATTGCTATTTTGAGATGAACTATTCTTAAGCTTGCTAAGATAGTCAGTATAATCATACAAATTCAAATGTTAGACATCATAGATCTAATAAAGGCAGTGAGTGGAAAAAACGTAGAAGAATAATGAAAGAACAGGGAACTGTCAAGCCATATTAATCCAGTAGAGAAGCATTTACAATCCCCCAAGGCGTAAAGGGAAATCGCCATTTTTAATGCCTCAAAATATATTGTATGTAGTAGACTAGCAAATCTGATTTGTGTAATTATATGATTGAACAGAAATTTATGGCTGAAAGCTTGAAATTATATTAAAACTTGCTGATGGCTTCTTACAAAAGGTAGTAGGTTTAGCCTACAAATCTCAAATTAGTGATTTTAGGTCACCACTCTCAAAATAGTGACTTGAGGTCACAACTCTCAAAGGATTTTCAGCCTCTTTCTCCTTTCTCCCCTCACTCTATTTATACTAATGATAAAGACTATTAACCTGATAATACTAGACTTCCCAATTTGCCCCTCCTAAAGTTACTCTAGTACATTGCAGAGAAGGCATTTTTCCAACACTTGTCAAATTTATATTAAAAAATTATCAGCATTTAGTGGCATGTAACAATGCAGAGAACAGACTAATCCATGATCCATTCATCCACCATTAATGTTGTCAATTCTATAGTCCATTAAGTAGTATATCTGCATATGCCCTTGAGCATAAGTATAGTGCATTGTCTAGCTGTAGGGTCCTATGTTGTCAACTCTAATATATTGAGTATGGCCCTAATACATTGGAATCAGTTATTTTATATTTGGCATAACATGAATATGAGTCAATGAAATGACCTTTTAAAAAGCTACAATCAAATAATACTGTCTATAGTCATACATAAACCACATTCACTTCATGAATAACTTAATTGCAATTAGTAATAAATCATTATCCTACTAAACAACTAATATTAATAGATATTGTGGAAAGAAAGGGAGGGGAATAGGGGATAGACGAAGGGTAAACAAAAACAAAGGTTAGGGGAAGGAAGATGTGAACTTGCATATTTTTTCCAAATCTTTCATTGAAATGATTTGGTTTATTAAAAAGGAAAGAAAATGGATCCCTTCCAATTTTGCACCCTTCCATCCCCCAAATCATACCCAAAGGTCCCACGAGGAAAGATAAATCCTTAACTTTTCTTCCCTCCCTTTTCCTTAAAATAATCCTTATCCAAAACACATTGTACATGCGGACCAAGAAGCTTCAAATAGAAAAATAAGCAGAATTCTGCATATATTTAGTACCTTGAATATGTCTCTTCAGTAACCAACTGTTCAATTGCACGCTTATTATCACTCTTGCTGGATAGAGACAGCACCTAAGAAATGAAATACAACACGTCAGCTCTCATCTTAGCCCTAAATTTTAGTACCGCTAGAGGTTGCAAATACTCATGAAAGGTAACAAGAGGCAAATTATGGACAGTAGAATACACCCATTCAAGTCCCAAATGCACACTATAGCTCTAAGTAAGCAAAGGACAAACCCTTATTAGCTTGAAGCAACCTAAATTTGATTGCTAACTATTGTGCCAAAACCTCAGCCAGATTATATGTATAACCCCCCCCCCCAAGATACACACACGCACATGCACATCTAATAAAAGCAGGGGCATGAAACTCAAACCCCCATATGGATATATACAAAATCAAAGCACGCGCGCACACACAAGGTATCAATTTACAATCCTAATAAAAACATGGGCAATAAAACTCAAACCACCATAAGGGTATGTACAAAATCAAAGCTCTAGAGCTTAATCTAAATAAAGGCTAGAATTGCACAACCATCCTTCATAGATTACAAAAATAGAAAAATTACCTTCAACTGCGGATAGAGACAAAGAAAAACAATCCACTCCACAAAAACTTCAGAATATAATCACACTACTTAGCACTAGTTAAATGCAGAGTATAAGAAAAGTAGCCCCCACAATGTAGCTGCAGCAATGATGAAGACTGGTGTACATAACAATATATAAGTTTTTTTACTTATGCTAAGATACCCTGTCATGCTTGGACAGTAAGAAAAAAAAAATATATATATATATATATATATATATATATATATATATATATATATATATATATATATATATATATATATATATATATATATATAATGACTCCAAATTTACAGAACTGAAAGCCATAATCATTCAGAAGAATCAAGATGAGACAAACCATCAACTTGTGGAAGCATCAGGAAAAACAAACCAATGCCACTTTGCACCAATTTAACAATGTACAAGAAATTTTAACCAAACGAATAAAGGTCATTGTTTAATATAAATAAATAAATAAATAATACTCTCTCTGTTTAATTTTGTTTGTCCCATTTGAAATCTTGGAAGATTATAATGCAAATAGAATCTTATACTATAATGTCTTTTCTATTCTTCAAAAATAGTCATGTTGGATCTTTGTTAGATTCATTTCAATTTTTGTTTTCAAATATGTAAATTTTATAATTTTTTGTAATAAATAACTTGAAATATATTAGCTATAATATTGCATTGAAAATTGTGCAAAAAAGCAAACATTAAAAAACAGAGGGAGTAACAATAACAATAACAAAATATATAGATTTGTCAAGTGTAGAATGAAGGATACATTCAGGCATTGTTCGACAAATGAATTCGGCCAACTGTAATGTTGGTTTCTGGGATTAATTTAGTGCCATAATCATAGATTAACAAAAATAGATGGATAAATGAATAAATAAACAACTTGAATAATGAATAGCCGACTCGCCAGCTTTTCTAGCCAAAAATGGTTGCTCATTTCAAAATTTACCCGCAAACAGCGACCAATCCTTTACCTATGTGCAAAAACCTAGAAAAGATGGTTACAATACACAAACAGGATATCATATCATATTTAATTATAAAAACACTGTAAAGGTATATGTCTCACATTCACATCAACTCACGAGAAATGTGATCTATGGCACTTGGTGGAGTGACTATCTTAAGCACAGGAGCACAACCTCCTTTGCTACACATTACATCTTCAAGCATCAACAGCCTAAGAACCTAATACTCTTATATACTGTGATAGAAAACAAAAGCAAAATAGTCCCCCCCCCCTCCCTTCCGGTATACAAGGACAGCGGATCAAATCTGCATCCCTCCCCCCTTTCATAAAGGGGCCTACCCCCTAATAGTACAATGTACACTGAATCTTTGTGCAACTCTGATCTGTAGTCTTCCAGAAATAAACCTGGCTTCCAAACAAACATCAATTCTTCTGCACTGTCTTCTCTTTCGATTCAACTCTAATGCATCAAAAAGCCATGACTTCAAAAAGGCCACTACCCATTTCTTATTGCACATGACTTCAAGCTTTGAGAGCATGAGCTCCAAAAAGGCCATGTTCGAAATCCCCAACACCCCACTCCCCTTATTGGTAGAAACTGTACTCTCCAATGTCTGGATTGTCTCCATTGGGGAAGGGCACTGAGTTGGATTGCTAGTTTTGTCATTCATAAACAACGTAGATGTATTAGTTTCAACTGCCTGAGCCAAGGTTATGCCCTCCAACTCAACTGCATTCACATCCTCATATTCTTCCTGCTCATTGCCATCTAGACCAATCTCCATCAAGGAACCAACCTCTTCACAGTCACTTGGAAAGGGACTTAGGCTTTCTTCTCCCAAATCAGCCATATTATCTAACACCTACTACCACATATATCATGCAAAGGTCACACATGCTGAACGAGTACACAACACAATGCACTACAACACACAATAATCATAATCCCAACTGAATGATTTCAGAACCCACTGCATAATTTATACAAAATCAAAACAACAAATGTAACACACGATTGAAAGGTATAGCCTCGGGAGATAATCATAACCAAAATCAAACAATGCGATTTCCCAAGTTACTATAATCATTCATACAACAAAATATACCAAATTAATCAACAGAAGGGTCCAATTCGAAAGTAACCCAGTACCAATTACTAAAAATTGGGTCATAATTAATCAACTATGGTGAAATTAATCTAACCTTTACCAAATTCAAACAACGAAATATATCAAATTAAGCAACAAAGAGTGCAAATCCACAGTTACGCACAACCAATTACCAAAAATTGGAGCCATAGTTAAACAAAATCAAATCAACTATGGTGAAAATAAACTAACCTTCAACAAGAACCAGAACTAAACAAACGCCGCAAACTGGACACACGTACACCACTGAAGACGAAAACAACAAACTCCAACCACCAGGAAGACGGGCAAACCACCATTCCCGAAGTTCTTTGTTACTGTGAAAATGCGATTGTGAGAGAAAGTGAGGTATATGGATTATTTCACGAAGAAAGCAAATTAACGCTTCAAACGTCCGTGAGATTATACTCCCACGCCTGTCTGTTAACGGCAAAGTGGGCCAACAATTACAACAACTATTTCTTGTTCAAATACTGTTACGTGGCAGCATTAGGTTGAAGAGATAATTTTTGAGTGTTGATCCCAGAGATTAATGGGGGCTCACCCCTCAAAATTCAATGTATAATTTTAGAATATTAATTTTTTTACTATTTTATAATTATTAATAAATAAGATATGCTATTAGTCAAAATTCAACATTACCTACGTCCAATCGAAGTGAAACACTTATAAAAACGGGGGAGTATATCATACGGAGGTAACTCAACACATTCAACTATTTGAGAGTCAAGATTATTTTACTTACCTAAACATTCACAAAGGACAGGTAAATCACTATCAGACACAATTTAATGACATAAGTTATTATTAGAATAAGAAGTTCGGTAAACCAACCGTAGAATATACAATAACTGGTTAAAAAAACAGCATCATGTGAATAAGCAAAACTGAATTAGTACCCAATATAGATTCGGGTTTTCAAAATTATTCGGTTCCAACAACAATAGGTATGTACCTCTTTATTTGTTCCCGTTTCACACCACCTACTTTACTTTCACCATCCACAGCAAAATTGCATTCCCATAACATAGGTACATATTGTCCCTTGTCCCGTGAGCAGTATTGCCTTAGGTTCTTAGTCACTGAAACACGCTTGGGTGTAGGGTTCTTCCTTTGAAACGCCTTATTGTAGGGAATATTTCAACACTCTTGTGATCATGCACTCAAGCGTTCCCATATATTCACCACTTGAATAAAATGGGTCAACAAATTGAGCTAGTGACAAACTATATGACCTACATACAGCAAGAACATGGAAACAAGGAATTTTGTATGTATGAAGCTAGTTACATGTGCAAGTTTTGCAACTAAGGTTGATTGTGTGCGTATGAGAACTCTTTTTTTGTTCTCTATTGCCACGTCCAGTTGTCACTTGGTAGATGCCATCATCTCGGTGATATATCTCAACCTTGTGATGAACTGCTTTAGCATCACTAGCTTCTATGTCCTTCGTTGTTTTATCGCTATACAAATGTCCATCAACAAACCTTTTTTCGATGATTCACGTCTTTGTACAAAATATGTATTCACTCGAAAGAATGTCAATTTGACTAGTGTTGTAATAGGTAAAAAAACGAGCTCCCTTAAGCACATTATTGAAGACCTCAGCTAAGTTGGATGTTTTTAGCCCATATCTAAAACCACCATCATGGCAAAGAGGCCACATACTAGCATCAATATTACCTAAATATCGACGAGCTTCTACATTCATCTCACCTATTTTTTGCAATCCATGGTCAAACTTTTTCTTTTGATGTTGGAAAACTGTCCAACCAAATATTTTCTTCAGCTCTTTGTTCTTAAATTGAGTATGTACATTTGAGGCCAAGTGACGAATACAAAATCTATGATATGCATATGGCTCCCTCTATCCGGTGTTTTCTTCCTTCATTGCTTTCATAATGCCACCGTGTCTATCTGAAATAACACACAAGCCAGATCGTTGTGTAACAAATCTCCTTATACATGCCATAAACCATGGTCAAGTGTTTCCATCTTCACATTCAACAATGGAAAAAGCAAGTGGAAAAAGCTAGTTATTAGCATCAACTCTCATTGCAATTAAGATTCCCCTTATATTTTCCATATAAATGAGTCCCATCTATGGTGATTAGAGGGTGACAATGCTGAAATCCCTTTATAGAAGGACCAAAAGCCCAAAAAACTCTTTGGAAAATATGAAGGTTATCCGCGGTATCACAGTAGGCAAAGTGAACAATGGTATCGGGATTTGCCTCCACCATAGCTTGCATGAATTGTGGAAGAACTTCATATGACTCCTCCCAATCACCAAAGATTTCAACTATAGCTATTTGTTTTGCACTCCAAGCTTTTTTGTACGAGATAATGTAATTGAATAGATTTTTCACTACCTCAATCAAAACACAAACCTTGACGGATGTATCAACCTCTACAATGTTGCATATATGATGAGCAATAAACTTAGATTTCAAGTTAGAGTGATCCTTTGGAACAATGTCACTAACACAAGTGGAAGTATGAGTGTTTAGGGTGAAAATTACCCCCACACGTGAACCAACCAAATAGTGACACGTGGCCCAATCAAAGGGCAACACATGTCCCTATAGGAAGATGACACGTGTAAAACCCTAAAGAGCACCTGAAAAAA
The DNA here is from genome assembly GCA_034703905.1 of Chenopodium berlandieri. Classification (NCBI taxonomy): domain Eukaryota; kingdom Viridiplantae; phylum Streptophyta; class Magnoliopsida; order Caryophyllales; family Amaranthaceae; genus Chenopodium; species Chenopodium berlandieri. The sequence goes on along the minus strand of CM068279.1, from coordinate 39,137,948 downwards.
GAGAGTAAAGGGCCTCCTTACATCATGAGGCCCAAATCCCGAGAAAGCCGCAAAACGGCGCCCCTCTTAGGACACGTGCCAGCACCTGATTGCGCCGCCAATCAGAGCACGGAATTCTAGGGTAATAACCCTAAAGGGGCACAATTCTCCACCCCTATAAATACCCCAATCATTTATGATGGGAGGGGTGGATTGTGACATAACATCAAAAAGAGCATTAATAGCTCCAACTTCTCTCTACTTTCTCTCTCTAGCTTTTCCGTTTCTGATCACTAACTTGATCGTCAGAGGCGGATATTCCGGTAAACGAAATATTCGTGATTTTGCAGGTTTCCGCATCCATCCGGCAGAGAGCGCGACCACTATCCCGAGGGAATCACAAAAAACCCCGATAAAATAAGGGCCCTTGTATGTGACAATTGTAAATTTAACGGAGACTAAAGTCTTGCGTGTAGCTCTTAACTTCCAAGAACAATTCACAGGTTTCCTTCCACAAATAAAGGTTATTGTGGTTGGTCTTGATTCACTCACTTTAAAACGTTGATTTCTTTGTACAGAGTAACTTGTCACTGCCTCAATCATTGCATCTTTGTTTGAAAATTCTTGACCAATGCAAAATTCAACCCCTGACTTGTAAGAAGCCATGGAAACCCATGACACCCACTTATTAACTTCATCTTCATCAATTTCGTTAATTTGTGTAAACTCAGGGACTGGAGCACTAGAAGATATAACATCACTTTGATTATCTTCGTTACTTTCGGCAGTTATGTCACCCTTATTCACCATATTTAATTCCTCATTAGCTTCATCACCTTCTCTATCACCCTCCTTGATGTCAACATCATTACAAGTGAGAGATGTATATTGAGAATTATGACCATCCTCTAATGTATGAGCAATAGTACCTTGATCAAAAAAATATTGGTCATTTGTGAACAACCTAGTATATGTACTATTTGATGGTTTTTCAAATGACATTTTCCTACAAATTAGAGTAAAAAAAATTAATATATATATATATTAAAAAAAAAAACAAAAAATTCAAATCAAACTAGCTACTCCCAAAACTCAATAAATCTAATGTCGTCTACTCCTTTTCACAGTACAATTAGTTTTTAATATTGTTATTTTTTTTTTCTTTTTTTTTTTTTTTTGACAATAGCAAATGTATTCATAAATCAGAGTTTACAACCTACAGAACAAGAACTTAAACTTAAAAAAATGGCTTTTAACACTAAAGCCTTTACAACAACTTTTGAGATTAAAGACGAAAATAAACTTGAATTGGCCGGATGAGTCGCAGATTAGGGACTCCTTACAAATTAAGGAGCAAAAACATACTACATTCCATGAAGAGAGCAACGGAGGGGATCGAAACTGTTTGACCATGGCTAGCAAATCCTTACCTGGCGGGATCAACTCATCACCAAGTAAGGTCATCAAACGGGTCACTTGAACTAGTGACCTTCCAATCAATAGCTTTCCTTGTTGGCAAGAAAGCTTTGACAACGTTGAGGCTCGAGAAACCCCAAAACAAAGTTTGGGCGCCTGCTTCAGATAATAAGAATCAGGAGTAATGACCAAAACAATCATTACATCCGAGGGAAGAGAAACCAAACCCATACCACTCCAACAACGTACACACTTCACCTTAGCCAAGGCCAACTTCTTGTTTAAACCCCCAACAACCGTACCTTTAACCTCTCTTACCATAACAACCACACCACAATCCTTAACACATGATCTTAATTCCCACCGCACACAACCATCTAAAAAACTATAGCCAAAACAACTAAATAGCCCGGAAAACAACCAAAGGGGGCTAAAACATACCGTAACACAACCTAAGGCAATTAAACTCTGATAAATACTAAGAACAACCATACTTAAGAAAGAGAACAAACCAGAGGAGAGCACCGTCCAAACTGAAAACCCGAAACCACTTAAACCAAGAAACTCGAAACCCTAGCCCTAAGTTCACCGTTTTCGTCACTAACTACTCTTGACGGCGGCGTTAGACCTAGACCTCCGGCGCAAGGACCCACGAAACCCTAACCCTAACTTTACCGTTTCCGTCACAGTCAAAACTACCGATGACCTTTATGACGGCGGCGTTAGGCCTAGTCCTTAGGCCTTGTTTCACCGGCGGTGAGACCCTTTGAACGAACACAAACCTTCCACACAAAGGTGGGCAACGGCGACGGAGGTGGACGATCTAAACACTCCCCTCAAAACCTTCAAATACTTAGAAAAGCCTCTCACAAACCCCTCCAAAGGATTAAAATCCCCAAGAAGAAGGAGGATAACGGTGTGAGGAAACCACCAAACCAAGAAGGGGAAAAGAAAATAAAGGGGAAGAGAAATAGAAATCAAGAGAAGAAGAGGACAGAGGGTGGGGAAAGAAGACGCGGAGGCCACGGAAGCCGGAGCTCCGGCGGCCCTCTGAGCTTGAACCCACCTCAGAGCAGAACGAGGATGATAGGAAACGGAAACAAGGGACCCTCGCTCGCCAGCGCCTGGCAGATTAGAAGCAGGGGGAAGGGAGGACCTCGCCGGAGAAACGGCTGCGACGCCGGATCTCCGGCGAGCACCTAGGTTTCCGACAGATTTTTCTTTTTGAGGAGGAGAGAGAAAAGAGAGTATATTGTAAATTAGTAAATGCCAAGAGTACTATTATTGAGTATAGTTTTTAATATTGTAGGCATTATTTAATCAAAGCTAAATTAATTACATCATAATAAACAATAACCCTTGGATTAAGTAGTAAAGATATAGTAGTACATACAATTGCATATTGAGTATTGTGACTCTGACCACTTGTAAGTGGTGCATGCCTAACATATTCAATTGCAAAGTCTAATTCACCTACCTTATAAGAGTATAATCAGATGATACTCACGAATAATTTTTCATAATTAGGTTAAATTTTACCGATTTACATTGTTCCATTAAAGTTTAATCTACTTGTTATGTAAGGCCACAAAAATTTCAGTTGAATTTTAATTAGAAAAGAAGGAAAACATACCTGATTATAGTGATGCTAGGGATTGACTATGTTTCCTTGCCGATCTTGCGTCTACCATCAACGTCTATAACAATAGTGAAGTAAAACCTGAGAGAACTAGTTTTGCCCGTCAAAAAAAAAAAAAAAAAACAAAAAAAAATAGTTTTGAGACTAATTTTTAATTTAGACTTTTTAAACGAAGCTATATTAACTCCTAACTTTGTAATTTCCAAACCTAGACACTAATTTGAGAAATATTTTTAAGTGAACACTATTTTAGTAATTTATTTACTTTTTAACACCAATTTGACAAATCGTTCCATTCTTACGAGGAAAAGTCTATAAGTTGGGTCATTCATCTTACTTACCCGCAAATTCGCAATACCCAAAAAAGTTACAGTAAAATAGTTATATAACTTCCTCATACAATTTCCCCTCATTCCTACCTTTTTCCCATGCACCCTGCCTTTTCCCTGCATTACATATTGGCATATTGCAAGCTTGAAGAGAAAGTCGCAGAAAAATACAGTGGCAGTATCAGAGTTGCAGTAATAAAAAATGGTGGTTTTGCCAGATTATCCAAAATCCTTCAAATTAGACCGAAAATCCAAATTTGCTACCCAACTTAAACCCCTCATTTCTCATCAACTCAACCATCTTTGCCCAGACTTTACAGATGAGAGCGATGACGTCCTTGCTGTAATCCCTTTCCTCTTTTCTTTCCATTTTCCCCCATTTTTTTGTTGCTTTTTATATAATTATATACTACTATTTTTATTTATCATTGTTTGCTTGAAATTGAAACGTAATAAGTTTAGATTATGGAGTTATTGCTAATTTGCTATTAAACTAGTTATAGTACGCTGTTTTTGGCTTTTTTTATTTTTTTTTTACCCTGTTGTATATTCTGTTGATGTAGTTCGGATTTGTGGGTTTTGTTCGCCATTTTAAATTGTGGGTTGTTGTTTGTCTTTTAAATTTGCGGGTTTTGTTCTGCACAAAATTTCAGGAAATGGGTTTCATAAAAACTTCAACGGTGGTGATTTTTTTGTACTGATTTTGATGATTATTAACTGAGGAAATTGTTAGTCAAATGTTGTGTATCTTTGGGTGTAGGAGCTCTAGTTGTTGTTGTTGAACAAGGTGAAGAAATTGTTTATGTATAACTGCATTGTTCTTAAAATGTTGTGGGGTTGTAAATTTGTTGTTTGTTGCTTTTGGCAATTCTAGTTTAATGCTTACTTGGTGGCGCTAATTACTTGTCAAACAGCCATTATTGGTGCTGTGATAACAATATTAATGGTGAAGTTTTAAAGGATAAATTCTTCATTTGGTGTGTGTATGGAACATGGAAAGTTAGTGTAGAGCCCGATTTCAAAAATGTTTGTAAGAAGCAACTAGATGAACATGTGTGAAGAATTTCCTGTTTAAGCCTGGATGCAACTGTACCAGGATGATTTTACCCCATTTAGTAACAATTTCAATGGAGGGTAAGCTGGTAGAAATGTTATATAGTCCAGAACCATTGCTCCCGCCACACACAAGAATTGGTGATCACACTCTCCTTTTATAAAATTGATTAGCAGGGAGCACAAGTTCCGGATCATACAATAATAATTCATAAGTGATCATATATAGAATGTTGTGTATGATAAGATGCCTATTGCAGTTCAGCTGATGAAATTTGACTTGTTATGACAAAAACACCCAGAAGTAACATGCCAGATTAGTGTGGGCATCGTTACATTGGTGTTCTTTGGATGAGTCGTCGTTGCAAGTTTTAAAGTTTGGATTTACAATTTTACATGCATGGAAAGTAAACTGCAGAAATGGAAAATGGTAACTATTAATTAGGGTGAAGGCCTCAAAAAAGAAGTGTTTCCCTACTAATATTGGAAGCTGTTGATGATGAAAGTGAAATTTTGTGATCTTCTCTATGTGCATGGAAACCTATCATCTTAAGATTTTTCCCCTTTAATAGAATATGCTATTGATCAAGCTGCAATGTAACAGAGAAACAGGCACGAATCACCTGAAGCTTCTTTGGGAAATTGGAACTTCCCTCTCAGAGTCTCAGTCTCAGTAATGTTGTACTACTTTTAGAGCTATATTATTAACTAATAAACAAATCACCTGGAGCTATATTTTTTTTTCTTTGATGAAAAGCTGTCCAATTTCCGGTCTCTATAAGGAAGCAGTTTGGTGACTGGTATAGATTAAAGTAACTGGAGGGCTTCAATGTGAGCTAGGTTACCATCTGACCAATCCTTATCTGAGCCTTTATCTACCCTAAATGTCTTTAGCTTCTCAGTTCCTGTTCAGTCTGCAGGATGATCTGTGTGTTCAGCTGTTTTTATGTTGAATTTGATACTCTGGAGTCTTTTACCTGATTTTCTTTTAAGCCATGCTGTTTAGTTGTAAGGTGGTATCTCTTTGACTCATACCACAAGGAAACATGCTATATGATCTATCCATGAAAACCAGGTACTTGAACCAGAGGTTTTTTTACCAAGTAGAGGTGTGTTTCAATAGTTTCACAAGCATTGTTTTTCGAATTATGCTTTCCTCTTGAGCATGCAGTCACTTAGAGGTGAGATCTATATTAAAATCACATACCAAGGGGTTTTGAACTGTTCATATCTGGTATTATTGCTTCGAATGCTTGTAACTTGGTACAAATTTTGCTGCATGTGAATGACCTGATAATGTGACGCTGTTCTTTCTTATCTAATATTATGCTTTCATTTTTATATCATCAGTGAGCTCATGTTTAACATTGAAGCTCACTGTGAAAAGGTTTTCCGATTTCATAACTAACTTTTTGCTTCCTTTCCTTTTTCTGCAGGAGTACATCACAGTTTTGGTATGTAATGGGAAAAACCAAAATCAGGCAAGAGACGATTTGCACGCGTTTCTTGGAAGGAGGACTGAGGAATTTGTATCTTGGTGAGTAATTCTTGATCTAATGATCAGCTGTTTTATCATTATCCAACAAATGCTTGTTGCTAAAGCAAATGCTGTTCTCCTGGACTACTGCATTTATGTGAGATAAACCTTGCAAAACATAGTGTTTTAGATGGCATTCTTGAGCTACCTCACAGAAACTTGCCGACTGCAGCAATTGTTTAGTTACTGATAGAAAACAAACATCTGTGACTGTTACCTCCTGATAATTATTTGTGACCAATAATATTGCTGTAAATGATATTCTTGCAATTTTGGATAGTGAAACTCCAATGTAAATTTAGTGAGGATTCAGACTTTTGAACTGTGTACTTGCTTCCTAATTCTATAGCCGAAATTCTCTTTTGATATTTCTGGCTCAATATTGTAGGCTATGGAAGTTTCTTCTGAAGAATGAGACTCAATTAACTGCTTCAGTATCATCAGATATGACTGTTGGCACTGTCCATAGTTTGTGTGATGTTGATCGAGACAAAGCTTGTGCAAACAGAACATTTAAAAGTTGTCAGAGTTACTCTGTCAATATGATGGTAATGGAACTTTTTGAATAAAACTTCTTTGTGCTAGAGTCGTCTGTAATTTTCTGGTGAAGTTTTGAAAATTATTTTTATCGCCAGGGTAAACATGATAAAAATCATTCATCTGGGCAAGCCCGTAAATCTTCTGATATCAAAACACAAAAGGATTATCATCCCCCCTTGGCAAAAGAATTGGCAAATAGTGCCATCCAGTTGAGTGACCTTCGAAACAAAGTTGCTAAGTTTGATTATTCGAAGAAGATGCTGTCATCAGTTAGGAATTATCAGCCTGAAACAGTAAATGACTGTGAAAAGGTAGACATAATGAGTGCTTAAATTTTGTGTGTTCGTTTGGATATTGATATGCATTATATCTGATTTTTAACTACTGATGTAGCATTCTAGGTGCACTGACTTGTCCCCCAAGGCTGCTTCTTTAGCAAGGAAAGATGTTGCTTTGAATCTCGATTATCTTCCTGCATCTGTAGCTAAGTCTACTCGAAGCTGTAAGCTGCCAGATAAGGAACCTGCTAGTTTATTGGGGAGGCATCCTTCTTCTTTCCAAGAGAGGAGTCATGCTTTTAGAACACAGTTCTCTAATGTCAGTAAGCTTTCAGGTAATAAATAGGTGAATAATTGCTTCCCAAAATTAGCCATGTTCATGCAGACTCATTCATTGAAATCTTGCTTGATATTATCATTGTAAATACCAGCATTACTTTTTTTTGTGGCAGAGTGCCCACAAATGCGTAATGTGGGTAATGCCTTGAAAGGAAGCCTTCCTCCAGTAATTCCATCCTCCAATATCAACCAGCCACGGAAATGTGTTTGGGACAGATTGGGGAAGCCTCAACAGGATGCACTATCCAGAAGCCAGACTAATGATTTTTGTGCAAGAGATAAGGCTCATTGCAATAAAAACTGGACTGACCACCATTCTTCAATGATTCCTAATGCTTCTGAACAAATAGTTCAGGCTTCTCCCTTGCCTGCTCTGCCTAGAGTTCAAGGCAGCAGAAAATTGAGACAGGTACATCAGTCTGTCCGGGGAGGTGGCACTCGCCAACTTGATGACACCATGAGACCAAAAAATGTTGTTAAGACAAATTCTGAGGTTCCATCTATTAGTAATATTGGAAGAAAAAGGCAGTTTGGTGAAATTATTAGCAAAATAGATGCTGGTATGACAACAGAGAAGATAACAGAAAACCAATTTGAAAAGGCTTGGCAGTCCAGTAATATATCACAAGTACCATCAGACGGTTCTCAGTCTGTTGTCCCTGTATGTGAAACCTGCTCCCTTTTTCCCCTAACCCCTGGTATCCTCATCATAATGAAATATTGTACTGGTTGGCGTGTATATCTTGAAACTTTTGAGCTCATGATACCTCTACTGCTGTTTTTTTAGTTTCATAAGCGATGAAGCCGGTTAATCTAACCCAATGACTTAATTTTGGATTAATGAGACCACTTTAACATGTAGATGGCTCATATCAAGTTATAATGCTCAGGAATCGAAGACTTAGTTTGTTAATTGGGGAAGGGTCCTATGGTTTTTTTTTTTTTTTTAATTATTATTATTAATTGATCTTGCTGCTTATATTTATCTAATGACCTAGAAGGTGCTTACTAATAAAAAGACTAGGTTTCATCTAAATAATTGTTACCTTTGAAATTACTCTGTTTGTTACACTGAGCCATTGAGATATAACGAATGTGACAATATCCCTCTGCTATGGCTTAGTGCTTCTTGCCTTATAGTACTAACATGCCCATGCATCCTATGCAGCAAGTGGATGATATGAAATTGCGATTGCGTCAGATTGAGCTAGATATGGTTAAGCTACGAGCAAAGCAAATATCGTTGGATAAAGATGGAAAGACCAACTTACTGACAAAATCTGGTAAAATAGTGTTCCATTTGCTCATCAAATATTTTGATAATACTATAGTGCCATGCCTATTGTACAATCTGCATACAAATTTTACATGTAATAAATTTTTAGCCTATGGATTTCATAATTAAATTTTTGAACATTTTAAACATGTACAGGATGCCAGATCTTAATTTGTTGATGGCCATATATTCACTAATGCCTAAACATTGTGTGTTTTGGGATATTAAAGAAATTTGCTCTGAAATCTTATCTTAGTCATCAACATAAAAATAATAAAAAAAAATAAAAAAATAAAAACCTAGATGTTGAAGAGTCATAGAATTGAGCAAGATAAATGCACTTTTTTAAATGACTGCTTAAATTATTAGTTAATGTTTCAGGTTATTATGATGTTGTCCCACAGGTTCCTGCCCAAAGTAACTATCATCTCTTACTTGTGTTTACAGCTATCTTGTACTCTAAATACGTCGTACTTGATTAGCTTAATGTTCTCCTCCCGGTGCTTCTCTCCAATATTCTGACAGAGGTTTTCCATTGCTCAAGTAAACTTGATTACTCCTTTTGCAGGTGTGATAAAGCCAACAGTGGATGGATCGAGAACAGTGCTCGTGACTAATGTAAAAGCCTAATGCCCTTAAAAAAAATTGCAATAAGTCCAATATGATTGATTTAATCTCATCTTTTCTACATTGCATGTATCTTCCACAGGAGGGAAATTTATATGTTAAGACTTTGCTTAGCATATTGGGCCTCAGAATAGATAATGCCTTCGACATGCATAGAAAGTGGTTCGTGTATGAACATAATTGGAAATTGGCTGAATGCTAAGGCAAAATAATGACATATTTTTCTTACTTATGTTGAATGGAAGTTCTGGAGCAACAATATTGGAGCTTATATCCCCCCCTTTACCTATCTAAAAAGAATTTGAGTATAAAAATTAGGTTACTCATGCATGCACCAACCGTGAGAGCCATCTTATCATTTGCTTTGCTTTTAGAGAAAAGACATAGATTTTTCTTAATTGCCTGTTCAAAATATGTCTTTTCCTGCATTTGAAGATATTAGTTGGGTAATGAGACTGATGACAAGTATCATGTTAATGACTAACAAATTTGTAGGTGCATTTCGAGGCAACAAAAGAAGCTTTATTGATGTACTTCTGGAAATGTGGAGCTGTAGTAGATGTCAAATTCGCTGATAATATGCCATCTGCACGAGAAAAGTAGATTTTCATCTCTTTATCTGTCTTTCATTTGTCAAAAAAATTTATGGATATCTGATGTTTGAGAAAAACTCCCATGTTTAGGTCTGCTTACATTACTTTCCAAAACAAGGTGGCTGCTGATAAGGCTTTGAGATTCAGTGGGGCATCTTTTTATTCAAGAACCATTAAGGTAATTTTTCAGCTCTACTGATACTTTTTTTTTTTTAAATAAATGATTCTTATAGCTGTTTTTCTTATAGACTGTGTTATAGTACAAATGTGTTTGTAACAGCTTCTTTCACTAAAGACAGGGTCAGGGGGAGAGGAGGGAGGGAGGGGGGGAGGGGGGGGGGGGTTGTAGTATGTACTATGTAGTTCTTCATAGCGGAGATTGACTGTAAACTGCAGTTCTTTGGTTCTTCATTGGAAGTTCACAAGCCTACTAGGGACTGTTCATTAGTTCTGCCTTCAGCAACCAAGCATGATGTAATTAAAAAGTGATGGTGCTAAATTTTGTAGGTTTGTAGGACGGGGGAATTTCCCAGTACAGCCACAGCATCATCAGCTGAAATTTCTGGCAAGAAGATGCAAATCACTCCTTCAAAGAGCAACGTTAATCCTGAGGGGTTATCTTATTCTGAATCTCATTCCAAGTGGCAGAATGAACCTTCTTCTTCAGCTCATTCAGAACCCTTGTCTTCTACCTTTGACGAAACAAAAACAGCTGCAGAATCTACTTGTCAGCAAGGACCTTCAGCTGCTTCTTCTGTAGAGATGCCTGCAGAATCAGAGCAGCAGAATTTGGCAACTGAGACATGTGCCTCACAGCAAGAGCATCTGACTTTATTATGAAAGGCCTAAAAAGTGCTCTGATAGAACTGAAACATGCAATTTTGATATCAATTTTTGCAAGGCTGAGTTATGGATAATACTTTTAACTTGGGATAGACAGCATATACCTTAGTACGTTGTATATGATTTCTGTAGGTAATTGTACAGAAAGTAAGAAAGAGCTTTGGCAATGTCATTCACCAGTGGCAAAGGACATGTTTGGATCCAAAAACAGATTTCTTAACTACGAAGTGCATGTGCATTGGCATTGGCACAACACTTGTTCATTTCTTTTACTTCGTATGATGTATTTTCTTTTCCTATAAACTACGGAGTACAAATTAATATCTTTTCAAACAAGTCATATAGTTTAGTATTGATGCCTTTTGTCCAAAATTGGTAAATTTTTTAGGCGCCAAAGTCACATCACATTTCAGGGCAAAAACTACTAATATGATTAGGAGTTAAATATACTTGTATCTTCTGATGTTGTCTTGAAGCTAAAATTAATCATTAAAATCTGCCAGGAAGTAACAATGAAGTTGAGTGCACCAAATGTATTTACAAGTGTTTAAAAGGGATTTAAGTCTTAAAAGTAGCAAATGGGCCTTTTTATATTTGCAATAGCTATCAATCAACTAAGTTAGTCGTATACTCAGTCATACTGAGTGTAAGACTACTAACATCTATCCGCTTCAATCAACAGCTGATAGTGCTGCTAACAAATAAAAATAAGCTTAACACACTGTAAGCTTTATGCCTTTCACTGCCTTATCAGTAGTGTTTTCCAAACATGCCCAATGTCAGAGACATGGAGATGGTGATGTATATTCCAGGGGAACTGAGCTTGGCAAGCTGCCCTCTCCCGTTCAAGCTCATCAAAATTTAATCAAAATGTTTTATATAAAAGCTCGAGAGGCATTTCCTGCTGTCACATTGCATATTTCTCTGATCCATATTATGCCATCTACAGTCTGTCAGTATATACATTATGTTAGAATAGCACAAGACAAATTGACAAAAGTATATAACCCACTCCCAGAATCTCAGGCACCAACAGCCACAGACTTGACTTCAGAAATTTAGATGGCTTTCAAAAACTTAGGGCTTGTTTGTTTGACATAAAAAAACATGGGAAGTGAGACTTCCTAGGAATTACAAGTTTTGTGTGTTATTTAGTTGACAAAAATTTGTTGAAATGGGGAAGTGGAACTTCCTACGAATTTTAAGTTCCCACAAAATGTAGAAACTTACTTACCTAACCCCCCTAGATAAGTAGAAATTCTCATGAAAAGTTACTTCCCTCATTGTTAACCAAACAATTTTATGTAATTCCCCTGAATTTGATTTTAGGAATTTGATTCCCATAAATTTGCAACTCATGGGAAGTTTTAATTTGCAAGTGAACCAAACACCTTAGAATAGTTTCGGTCACTCAGTAAAATATCTGGAGGAACAAAAAAAAAAAACCATTCGCTGCATTCAAGATATTAGAAAATAAAAGAAAAAAGTTACACTACACATTCGGTGGCTCAGCTATAGCCAGCAATACAACTGGTAATGACTAGAAAAGAGGGCTGTGTACTAGTCACACACTCACACCCTTTACCAAGGAAAAACTAAAGGTAGAATTCTCCATTGATAGAAATATGTACCCTCTAAGAGCATCTCACAACCAAGAAGGTGAAATGCTCCCGCTAATTACATTCATTTATGAACAGGACAATTGGTGAGATACAAATTTATAAAGCTTTAAACACAGGCCCGAGCTCTTGCCTCACAGCTTTGTACAAGAAAATATGAGGTCAGATGCACAGAAGATGTTAATGGGTGCTTTTGCCTATGATTTAAAGAAAACAAAGACCTAAGATCCTAAAAGTTAGCTCTCTGGGGTAGGCTCGGTATCTGATTTGGGAAGAGGTACATTCCCATTCATTCTTGCACGAGCCTCCGCAAACATCCTCTGCTGCTCAGCAGCAGCTTCTTCCTCGGTCATCTCGGCAGCGTTGCCCCACTTACCACCACCACCACCTCGAACTCCATCTTGCTGAGAAAAATACAACATCAATCATTCAGAAAATATTTAAGAGGAAATACTAAGCCTCATAGGCCACCAGGAACAGTGCAATCTTAAAAGTTAACTTGGAAAAGAAGAATCACCATTGTCTCCACTTTATGTTGCTCATATGCAGCATAAACATCTTCAATGTACTCCCCAAAACCAAGAACCTGAATGATAAACATGATGAAACCATGATTTGTCTAAATTCGGAATGAATAAAATAGTAAAACAAGAAGGAAAAAAAAAATACAACAGATACAAATCATCAAGGTGACACAATCAGTTCAGAACACAAATCAGCTTTCGGATATCAGAACAGGCAGAACAAATATCACTGAAAAGCTATCTATGTAACTTTATCAACATAAAGAGGGGGGCCAAAGGTAATAAAATTAACAAGATGCTAAAAATTATTTTGCTCCAACCCTCTACATGAGAATAGAGCTAAGAATTTGTGTCCAAAGAACCCACTACAACACAAAGGAACTGCAACCTTAGGGAAAAAAACTAATCCAACCGTCTTTCAACTTATGAAAGTTGCAGAAAGATTCAGAATCTTTCCAGAAATCCAGGAGATTGCCACAAAATTTCCCTTGGTGAAGGCCTACAATGATGGCTACAACCGAATTGATAAGGCAAAATGCCATTGAAATTCGGTAGCATCTTTGTACAAGCTATATATACTACAAAAGTCTCACATATACTTGTTACAAGCTCCCAGAGCTGTCTCACTAAGTCACTATTCACTATCAAAACAATCACACCAACATGCCATTAAGACAATCAGTATCAAAGGACCATAAGAAGACAAGTGTCATTTCAATTTCAAAGACTTTTTCCTGCCAAGCTTCTATACTTGCCCAAAGTATTGCAATATCTATTCACCTATCCCATTAAGCATTTAATCATCTATTGCAACTTCAAAACCGTAAAAGGTCAAAGAGAGTCATTAACAATTTTATGTCCATTACTCCCCAAATAATAAGTCCTTCATTCTCCAAATAATAAGGAAAACCAAGTTCAACTTATAGATACCACACAGGACACCAATCATACAAAAAAGAGACCTCTAGTAGATTCCAAGGAGAGAGAGATGGCGAAAGATTTTTAAAAAAAATACCTCCAAAGCCTTCAGTACATGCTCTGGTGCAATTGTTCGTTTTTCTTCTCTGTTGCAAACGTCATTTGATTCTGATGAAACAAGATTTATAAACTCTGAAAGAATGAGATTCTGTCAGTGAAAAAAGCAACAAAAACCACAGAAGATACCTTAGATACTGCAAATGAAGGGGCTTCACTCCACAAATAAACAATAAATGCAATTGGAATCATGGTATCCAACACCAACTAGCAGAAACATAAACAAAATAAAATAACCATACAACTGAGAAGGGACATTACAACATATATCTATATTAATAAGGGACATTACAACATATAGAAGGAAAAAGCAGCAATATCAAAATCCTGTAAATGTTGCTCCTACGATCAATTTGACTCTCCTATTTAGTTAACCAAATATCAAGTCATAGATCTTGCTTATATCATGGCTACAAAGTAGACTATGATATATGCCTATATGCCTAATTTACGAAATTTATAAGTACTAAATTTGAAGAAGAAAATCATATACTCACCAACACAACATTCAATTAATAAATCTTGAGCATCTCTAGCCACACGAACATCCGGGGGCAACATCTCCTTTATTATTTTAGTCATTGTCGCTGGAAACAAGTAACAAAATGCATTGAATCAAGTCACAGAAGCAGATGACTGTTGACTATTTCTATTCAAAACCAAGGTAATTGAAGTTAAAAACCTTAGGGAATTGTCGCAAAGCTAGCTGCATAATAAAATTTTAAGAAACAATCATGGTTTAAGACATACTTTGATGCTACCCTAAATCCATCATGAATTTATAATCAGAAATAACTCAAATAAGACATTCGAGAAAAAATGGAAATGCATACAGCATAGCATTTCATGAAACCACAAGGCCTCTACTTATGATTTTCAAATCCCAAATAATCAGGAAAATGCATTAGTCTGTTGATAAGCATGCTTGACTATACAGTGCAGTCAAGAGCAAGAGGCAAGAAAAAACACCTAATCAACTCTATAAGGGCCTTATTATTCCAACCCATTATGCGAAGCATTTAGGTCAATCAATGGATGTTAAAACAATTGCATCACGCAACTGAACCGAACTAAACAAAATTATAACACTATGGTTATAACACTACCCAATGATCTGCTCGAGAATACCTCAAAGAAAATCAAGAGTAGGAAATTCTAGTTCTCAAGGGAGGCAGAATTACCTTTAGGGAGTGAAGCATCTTCTTTTGCCTTGCCAACTATGTCCATTGGCTCCATCATACAAGTACACAGCCTACAAGCAGAAGCATATATATATTCAAAACCAGCTCTAAACATCATACTCGCCGTCATCCCGACACATCATAACTAACAAATTAGCATCAACACAACAACAAAGCCTTAGTCCCAAAATGATTTGGCGTTGGCAAACATGATTCGTCATAAGTAACCGTACGATATAAACAAATTTTACAATCTCTTTCAAAGTGTTTAAGGATAGTAATAATCCGTCTTTTCTCTTAATATCTTTCAACCCTCACATCAGTCAGATCAAACTTTGCTAATCCTAATTCACATAAAAATAAATATCGTACTCCAAAAATTGCTAGATTCAATTCAACCAAAACCAGCTTCAAACAATATATGAGAACAATTGCAAATTGGAAGTAAACTCATCGAATATAAACCCTAAATCAAATTAATTCTCAAAAAACAAAACAAATCACAATTAAATTAGGTATTAAAAGAGAGAAAACTAACCAGAAAGATCGGAAAAGAGGTGATGAGTTCAACCGATGAGAGTCACTAGAGTTGGCGGCGTCGGCGGCGGAGAAGAGGGGAGAGAGGAAGGGAAGTCGCCGGAGAACGGTGGAGTTTGGCGGAGATTTTAGGGTTTCAGAAATTTGCGAAAAATTGGGGCTTTTAAACTATGCAGTTTTAATTTAATTTTTTATAAAACACCTTCCTTTTTAAATAATAAATTAATTAAATTGAATTGGCAAAAGTGGTGTCGTTTTGTTTGGTCAAAAAATTATTAGTGGCTCTGTTATCATTGTTTTAAGATTGGGATAAGGACAGATAATTAAAAGGGGCACAAACCTCCAAATTAAACTTGTTCTATACGGTTCTCGAGTTCTAGTGCCCACAACAGTGAACATTAACCACCTTTTTTTTTTTTTTTTTTTTTTTTTTTTTTTTTTTTTTTTTATAAGTAGGCAGTGGATTTAAGTAATTAAAGTAGATCGATTTTCGTCAAAGTTGATAAACTTTAAGGAAATAGACCAAGAGGACATCCCCTAACATCCCAACTTGCCACACTATGTGCTAGAGTATTACCCGCCCACTTAACATGAAAAAATAAAAACGGACTAAAATCGGAAGAAAGACTAATAATGTCATCATACAAGAGGAAAACAGGAGAAATTCCTTAGCTTTACCCTTAATAGCCCTCACCACGCTAATTGCATCACTTTCCAGGTGGACATGAGCAAACCCCAATCTTCTAGCCACTCTCAATCCAAAGCAGCAAGCAGCGGCTTCAGCACATTCAACATCCCACCCTGCACTCTCGAGGCGCACAACAGCAGCAATTACAGCCCCATACTCGTTCCTAATAACAACTCCCAGCCTAGTTTTAACCCCCAAGTGTGCATCGCAGTTAAATTTGACCACCCTTGATTCAAACAGCTCCATTAGCTAGCTGATGGGCATCCCACCTGACCTGGTCTGCTAAGCACTCTCCCAGCATACTCATTGCACTCACGCAACAAATTCACAAATCCCTTAGCAACCTCCACAACATTGAACGAGCTTTGTTCAAAGATAGACAAATTCCTGCAATGCCACAAAGCCCAAGCAAGAGTAGCCATAATCACAAGGTCCACCCGAGAAACATTTTTGGAGAGCCATAAGAAACGCTCCAAAAAGCTGGAAGAAGCAGCCTGTTGTATATGATGAGCAAAAGAATTCACTCCCCATATCTCAATTGTTGTTGTACATTCAAAACAGGCGTGTATAATTGTTTCCTCCAATGCGCTGCAGATAGAACACACTTTGTCAGAGGTAATATGGCGATAGACGAGACACTTCTTAACCGCAAGAAAGCCTTTGCAGGCTCTCCAAAGGAAATGTTTCAACTTCGGCGGGCACGTAAGGGAAAAAATTAATTTCCATACTGCATCCACATCCACTTGAGGGGCTGAATTCATGACCTTCTTTCCCAACCAATAACCCGATTTGACGCTATAAACTCCATCCTTCGAGGGCTACCAAAACATTTTATCCACTGGTCTATTCGGAGACAAAGGAATAGTGAGAATCAATGCCTTTTCCGCCTCATTAAAGTTATTGGAGATGACATTGATATCCCACATATTGATGATGTGATTAATCAAGTCAATAACCCGCAACTCCATATCACTAGTAGCCACCGGGGTCGGGACCAGTGTCGACGTGCTCCCGGGAAGCCATTATCACTCCAAACACAAATTTCACTTCCATTACCCACTCTCCATTTGATCGAGACCCTCGAGAAGCAATTCTCTAGCACCCTACATGCTCCTCCAAGCATAGCTTAGGTCATATCCCCTATCAGCCGCAAGTACATCACAATTTTTAAAACATTTTGCCTTTAAAACAGAGTGAATAAACGTACCCGACTGATGATGCAATCGCCAAAGTTGCTTAGCAAGGTGGGCTTTATTGAATATTTTCATGTCCTGGAACCCCATATCACCTTGAGCTTTAGGTCGGCATAGAAGCTCCCACCGTTGCCAATGCATGTTACTTGCAGACTCTGTAGACACCCACCAAAACCGTGCAAGCATAAAGTGAATCTCATCGATAAGGCCATCAGGGAGCTTAAAAATGCTCATCATATACGTCAGAATAGCTTCGACCACAACTTTAATGAGGACTTCCTTACCCATAGTTGATAAAAGTTTTTCTTTCCAACCCTGCAATTTTTTCCATAGTCTTTCCTTCAAACCTACAAATATTGCTTTTTTCAATCTCCCAATGATAGTCGGAAAACCAAGGTACTTCTCATGTCTTTCTACCTCTTGGACCCCAAAATATCAATAATTTCCTGCCTTCAATTCGTACATACCTTTTTGCTGAAGAAAACCTCGGTCTTGCTTAAATTGATATTCTGATCCGATACTCTCTCATATGTGCTAATAATATTAGCTATAGCTGAGCATTCTAGCGTACTGGCTCTGGCAAAAATAATACTATCATCGGCAAAAAAAGAAGGTGAGAAACTCTAGGAGCACTCCTAGCCCTATGGATGAGATTACAATTGGCAGCCTTAGTCAACGTCGAAAAAGCATCCGCACATAACATAAATAATTACGGAGAAATAGGGTCACCTTGTCGTAATCCTCTCGACGGAATGACTGACCCAGAAATTCAACCATTAATCTTAAAAGCAAAGGAAACACTATTAATGCAACCCATAATCCGGTGTATCCAGTTGGTTGAAAAGCCCAATTTCAGCATAACTTGTTCCAGAAATACCCATTCCACCCTATCATAAGCCTTGCTCATATCCAGTTTCAAAGCAATATTACCATCCTTCCCCTCTCCACCCCTTTTCATAGCATGAAAAATTTCAAATGCTATAATAGCATTATCTGTAATCAGCCTCTACGGGACAAAAGCACTCTGATTTGGAGATATAATATCACCCAATTTTTTTTTTAATTTATTCACAAGTACTTTAGAAACAATTTTGTAAAATTCCGAAATCATTTTTGGATCATCGCATTTCGGAATTAATTAGAACAATGCAAGTATTATTTATTCCCGCAATACCAACATCCTTTTCCACCAACTTTGAATATAAACAATTATATCAACTCCGACAACATGTCAAAATCTCTAAAAAAAATTAAAGCGTGCATACCGTCGGGACCTGGAGCTTTATTTGGGTGCATCTGGAATAACACATTCTTAATCTCCTCGCCTGTAGGCTCCCTATCAAGAACCAGATTCATGTCTGCTGTAACGACCGGCTCAAGCCCCTCCATCGCCCCCTGAAACCCGGTTGGCGAACTAGTAGCAAACAGATTGGAGCAGTAGGCCTTTATTAATCTCACAATGTGTAATACCCCATATTTTTATATGTATATTAATTTAAAGTATTATTATATAACATATTTAAATAATTTGAAATGAATTATTTATGGTATTTTAATAATTTAAAAGGTTTATTTTAATTAAAACCCATTTCTATTTATTTATTTGGTTTTGAAAATATTTTATTTTATAATTTAGAAATTTTTGGGCATATTTAATTCATAAGAGAATTTTAAAGTCAATGGAATTTTAAAGAAAGTCAAATGACTATTTTGAATAGGAGTAGGAATCATTAAGGGTAAAAAGGGAAAGTTAAACTACGAGGGTTTTGAGAGGGGTATAAATACCCATCTATGAGCAAATTGAGACTTTGCCCAAGTTGAAGAATACTCAAAGGTAAACTCTCTCTCTCCTCTTATTTTCTTTTCCCCTTAATTTTCCCCTCCCCCCCTCACTCACAACTCACGACACACACACACTACCATCGTGAGTGGCCGGCTGCCACCACCACCACCGGCCAGCCACCACCAGCACTCACCAGCAGCAGCAGGCGGTGGGAGGCGGTGGCAGCCGTCCTCCCTTCCCCTCTTTGTGTGCGTGCGTGGGTTCAAACAAAAAAAAAATTCTTGCTTCAATTTTAATTAGCTTTGATAAATTATTGTTTTTTATTGTGTGATGATTTTATGAGGTTTTGATGATGTTTAACTTATATAAATTTTAGATTTGGTTTTATATGAAAAATCCCCAAATTGATAAACCCTAGGTTTCTAAATTAATGTTTATTGAGGAAATTTAATGGTGGTTAATTAAAACCATTGAAGTTAATGTTTTTAAACTAAATTACAGCAAGTTTAAGAGTTTTTATATTGCTGGAATTTTTATGTAGAGGCTAGAATAAAGTTTTCTTGAAAGAATTTTAATTACCCATTAATTGGGAATAAAAGTAAGTGATTTTAATTAATTTTTAACATGTTTTAGAAGGTTTAAAAATGTTTTAATAATGAGTATGTATATTGCTGGAAATTTAATATGAATAGGTATTAATATCTCTTTGTAATTTTGGGTTGTAAGAGATTTCCAAGTGAGTGATTTCGTGTAGTCGTGGCGATTTTGAGATAAAATTCGAGGTATGTTTGCGTCCTTGGTATTATTAAAGCGTGTAGAAACATGCTAGGATTTATTTTAGTTGATTCTAAATTAGTATCACGTTAGGAATTGATTGTAATTAGTGAATTGGATTGGATTGATTGATTAGGAATGGTTTTGGTGAAATATTTGTGAAGCATGATTGGTTGAAATAATTTATTTATTGGAATTGGTGGTTATGGAATAGTGTTATTGAACCATACTTTTATTATTGGCATGATTGAGAGCATGTTTAATTAAACTAATTGTTTAATTTAGTCGAGGATATAAAAAGGGAATTTTATTATGGTTCATATAATTTTATTGATGATATAAGCATGGGAAATGAGTTATCTAAGTGTCTATGTACACGAGGATTAATTTATATTTTGGTGCCTTAGTGCACTTAAGGTGTTCTAAACACCGAGGGATAGGATTTGTGGTGCATTATGCGCTTAAGGTGTTATTTAACACCGAGGTAGTTTAAAAAGGATTCAACATATAATTATTGGTGATCACTAATTATTCAAGTTAAATTGAAATGCTTGATTACTTGAATGAATTGTATGGATTGATTGTGTTGTGGATTAAGAGTCATCACCAAGTTTCAAATATGTGAGCAACGTAAAGTAAAAGAGATTACGCACCAAAACTTTTAGAACGTATATACTGTAACACCCCAATAATTCTCTCTTTAAAACCTGTAAATACCTTTAATATCCTGTAAATACTTTAATAAATTGTAAATACTTTAATAACCTGTAAATACTTTAATAACCTGTAGGAGAATTACTGAAGTGCTACCGCCACGTGTTCAAATGTTAAGGCTAGTTTCAGAAATTAGCAGCGGAAAACTAACTTAGTTTTAAAATAAGTTCCAAAACTAATAATCAAAACCAAATTTAGTCTTACAAGTTGGAACCATAACGACCCTTATTCAAAACCCAGTAAAATAGGAAGTAAATAGAATTAGAGTCAAAATAAAATCAACTTATGAAATGAAATAAACTAAGAGATTAACCAACGCTCCACTCAAAATCCCATCACCTTGATGCAAGTTCAGTTGATGTAAAAACCTGTGATTAATCTGCTCCCCAATATTACAAGCGTAAGAATTGGATCATTACAGGGTCATTGAAGGGCGAAGGCCATGACCAAGAAGAAACATACAAAAGCACGCAATTAGCAACGTTGATGAGTACATACAAGCTACGAAATATAGTAAAGAGCCCTAGCATGTTACTAACAAGCATTCTGTACACTCACAATATAATCATTGACTCAAACACATGACTCAATTGTTAATCATTACTAAGATTTCACTAAATAGCATTGATCATTTCATTAATTTGATTGGATTAAGCAATAGACCGGGTTGTCCCTCTATGCCTCATTTCGGAACATTAATAAAGAAAACCCTATGCCTCCTTTCGGAAACATTAATAAACATCCAATGGCAGACGGGCGCGACTCTGTGGCCATAGCTAGTATGAGATCTCATCTAACTCATTATAATTTTAAAAGTATTTGAAAACAAGAGACTCGTAGATCAGACGACCTCTGAAAAGTACACAGCTAATACCCCGTGAACCCCAACCCATGTTTGTCATTACTCTAGTTCTGCACAAATCCAGAGTTCTATTGCTCATCCTTCTTGCAATTTACGTGATTTACTAGTTTAAACTTGGTGATGACTCTCATGCAAAATAATACAATCGAACAAACATCAATTATTCAAGCAATTCAAATTTCCAATTCAATTCTTGATTTATTAATGACAAATAATAGTTGTTATTGATTCCTTTAACTACCTCGGTGTATAAACACCTTAAGTGCATAAGGCACCTCAAATCCTTGACCCTGCCTCATAAGACTTTAATTCTTCCTTTACTCATTCCATTTAAATATTAGTGAACAAGTAACAAAATAATTCATTCCATATATCCTTGTATCTTTGCCTCTAAGCTCACTTTGCAAATTATCGCATAAATAATGCTTATAAGGAAAAAGCAATACGAATTTCTCATACATAAATTAAACTAACAATCACATTTATCATCAATCAAGCTCATTACCAAATAATTTCAACCAATCCACAAGTTCCCTAGCATGATTCTAAGTTTTTCCAAGTCCTTAAACATGCTCCTAAAGTCAAGGTTTTTCGTATTTTTGTACGTACTTTGAGTACACAAATTGGTTGGCCACTTTAAGACTAGAAGTCACCTTTTACGAAGTCCTCTCCTAAACAAAACAACAATAGTTCAATTAATACCCAAGCAATATAATTTACAGCAATACTAACTTATTTTAAAACCTCCAAAATTTAATTAAATAACACTTTAAATCCTTCCCTTTTATTGGAATTTAAAGTTTATGCATAGTTATTTATGTTTCCTTCATAAAAACCTTAAAATACACCCTTATATATGAAATTACAGCATACTTAAGCTACTAACAAAATCTGAAAATTTATTTATAACATCAAACCATCGTTAAAAATCTAAAACTGCCTAAAAATCATATTTAGAGGCTAAATTTGGCCACGAAAATCAGACGAGTCAGAGCGTCGTTTACACACGAAAAACACTATTTATTTGCGAAAATCAGACGAGTCAGAGTCAAAACGTGATTAAGAGAAACTACGAACGGAATACAGAAATTAATTACGAAAAATTTAGAATTTGCTGTTGAATTAAACATCGTCATAATCATAGCAAAATCACAACAAAATCATGCTCAAATTGAATAACTTTAGCAACACGTTTTTAAGCCCTAAAACCATGAAAATCAAGTTTTAAACCCTAATTTTCTTAACTAAATAAAATCTGAAATTTTGATGCATAATTTAAACATGATAAAACTTATAAATTTATAATCTTTTGAGATAATTAAACATCATTAACCCATAAAAATAACAATTCAAAACAAACTTAATAAAGATTATAACTTGGAATAATTTAACAAAGAGGAAAGAAAGAAGGAAGGAGAGTGAAGAGGGCGAACTGGTGGTCGTGGGAGGCCGCGGCGGACGCCGGAGCAGCAGTGGTGGCTGGTGTCGCCGGGCAGCAAGCATAATTTTTTTTTTTTTTTTTTTTTTTTTTGTGTTAATCGTGAATGAAAAGGAAGGGAAAAGAGGCAGTAGGGGAAAAGCAGTAGGAATAGTTATACGAGGGTTTTGAGAGGAGAAATAAGGAGTGAGTTTACTTAATTAAAATGAGAATATGGGGTTTTTTTTTTCTTTTTTTTTAGCTTTAGTAGAATTAGGATGATAGTCATGGGCCCAAAATAGGTATAAAATAAGTTATTGTTCTTATTTTGTCAAATCTTTCCAAAATTATTTATACAAGTATAAAATTATTATAAAATATTTGTATACATAAAAATATATAATTATTATTTACTAAGAAAAATATGGGGGATTACATATACCTCGAGTATGAACATATGGGGGGGGGGGGGTTATGTGACTTCAAATTTGATCAAAACTTCTACTGGGAGAACAGGACGCTGTATTTTCCTTTTTTATTATGCGTAGGAATTCGGCTACTTACAAGTGGTTCTTTTATACTAGCACGGTTAGCTCCCGTGTTACTACCCCATTATTTGGGCAGGTTAGGGGAGAAACCCGTTCAATGCGTAATCAAATTAAAAAAGCAATTTAATTGTCTGTTGAATAAAATGTATGTTGTATGCTTGTAAACAGGTGCAAAAAGGTAAGTGGTGTGATGCTAGGTTATATGCATGTTAGTGTGAATCATTTACGTTTATGTACTCAGCATTGCTGATTGTGTGTTTGTGTATTTGTTGGCCTTGTCTTTAATTTATCTTGGCCCTACGACGACCCATTTCTAATGGCGGGTAGTGGAGACAAAGTAAAGGGGAGTTTTTCAGGTGATGAAGCATATTCATGATGGGCATGAATGAAGAGCGATTCTAGCTTAGTTTCTATAAGAATATGAAATGTTTTATCTGCTTTGATTATTATTTATAATTGCTTGTGAGACTAACGCAATGTTTTAAATACTTAGTTTGGTTTTGAAAGGGCCTACAATGGTTCTAAGTTTTAGGTTGAATTCGTTAGATTTGGTTTGACTTTACTTTCACCTTTGGTTGACTTTTGAAGTTAGTTTTATTTTGAATGGGTTTTAAAACAAGTCTTCCGGGATGTGTGTTTTTGATAATTGCCTTAGCCGTTATCACGGTGGCGGTAATGTCTTAGCATTTCCTATTTCGTATTTTAAAAAGGGCAAAAACAAGTATTTTAAAGGGAAGGAATTTCTAAAGTGTTACACAATGTCAACACGATCCGACTTCCATTCCCCATTATCAGCAAAGAGACCTTTTATCCTATTCCGAGCTCTCCGCTGACTGGATTTGTGATGAAAATATTTGGTTTTTTTTATCCCCATCACGTAGTTCATTTGCACTAGCACGGATGAACACCTAAGATTCCTGGAGCAAGTATAGTGAGTCTAACTCTGCCGTAATCTTGCTACGTCTCTTTAATTTTTCTCCATCCATAGCTCCCTCCTTTAGCTCTTTCAAAGCCTTTTTCGCCTTTTTACTTTTCTTCTAAATGGACCCAAAAGTAACGACTGCCCAGCTCCCTAACTTCTTCCCACACCTCGCAATTTTTTGAGGCAAGCATAATCTGCTAGCCCTTGACCACGCACCAGACACCACCTCGCCAAACTCCTCTTTAGAAAGCCAATAATGCTCAAATTTGAAGCTCGTACAACCCCCCTCATCAGCCTGGTTTTTTCTGTAGACAATACAATCGGCGCATGATCATGGGAAGATGTCGTACATCATACTTTAGGAACAAGTTACACCAAGTCTTATCAGCAAGAAAACGATCAAGGCGTTCCCAAACATAAGTAGCCATAGAGTATCGGCAGTTTCCTCGATCTATCCCATGTGAATATGTTTCCTTTAAAGCCAAGATCACGCAAAGCACACCTATTAATAGTCTCACCAAAAGCATCCATCAAACTCTCTTTTAGGTACCCCTCCTTCCTTCTTAGACGGGCTCAATATTTCATTAAAGTCACCGAACATGATGCATGGAAGAGTAGAAGACATCATAATATTTGACATAAGAGACCAAGTACGGTGCTTATTAGCTTGTTCCGTCCATCCTTATATAACCCCACAACCCTCCAAATAGGCAGATTATTGACATCAAGCACATTTGCATGAAAGTGATGTAACGAATATGACACAATATCAACATTAACATCTTTCCACCAAAGACCCAACCCCCCCTCCCCCGAACTCCCAATACTACTCAAACAAAGACCATTCGTGTAACCACAACAGTTTCTTATTTATTTAAGAATACTTTCATCAACCTTAGTTTCCATTACAAAAACTAAATTCGACCTTTCCCTCCAACAAAGATCTTGGAGGGCTCTAACTAAACTCGGGTTAATTGCCAAGCCCGAAGCAATTCCAACTTAATTATTTCATTGTTGTTCGAGGGCTTGGTTAACTCCAAGTCCCTTTACTTGAACAATTTCATTACATACAACATCAGACTCAATAACTTTAGTTTTTTAATTACCCTCCTTACTCCCCTTACACCCATTATTATCAATAAAAAAAACCCTCACTTTTCCTCTCCCCCAACCCTCTACCAAAACTACCTCAATGTCAGACATAGTAGTATCATAATCATTACCTAGAGCATTTCGATCTGCCCTCTTCCAAGAACTATTTTGCCTTGCACCAGAAGGAGGCAATTCAGTGTTCAGCTCACCTACATGCACCTGTGACATTGTCATCATCGGGGAACTAGTAGCAGTAGCAAAACTTGCATCATCATGTGGGGAAACATCAGCATCATGAATCGTAAAAGGTCACAGCTGTAATACCCTGGAAATTTTCTTCTTTTAAAATACTCTTTTTACTCTAAATAAAACTCATTTTAGGAAATGGCCAAAATATTACCGCTACCGTGATAACGGCTAAGGCTATTTTCAAAGTCACACAACGGAAGTCTAAAACTAAGAACCAACTTTTCAAAATAAATAACTCGAGTTCACAACCTCAAAACATAAGTAAAATACAACATTCACAAGTTGGAATGTAACCATGGCCCTTCAAAACCAATTTAAAATAAAGCATAACAGTGTTAGTCCATAATTAATAAATCAACAATTCATCATAAACATAAAACTAATTAAGAAAGCTTAACAAGTAACTCTCTGCACTCATTCCCTTCATGCTCTTCATGCTTCAAGTACCTGTCACTTTTTCTTTATTTTTATCCCCTCTACTCACCATATAAATGGGTCATAGTAGGGTCAAACCAAAGGAAAGCCAAACACAAACATGCACAAAAGTACGAATCAGCAAAAGATGAGTACATATGCACCACACTAACATGAATATCCTAATAATATTAAATAAAACATGTTCGCCATACAATTCACAAGTTAACTTACCTTTGACTCATAACTAACAATATTAATTATTAATAATAACTTTGGATTACGCATCAAATGGGTTTCATTCCTTATCTATCACTTAATAATAAGGGACCCCTCACTTGGGAGCTAACCAAGCGAGTACCAACTAGTGTCACCTTGTGACGGAATTCCAACATATAAAAATAATAATATTAAAAAAAAAGTACATCGTCCTGTACCCCTGTAGAAGCTATGGTTAAATATAAAACCCCATAACTCCCCCATATGTTCATACTCTAGGTGTATACGTTTCAAGAGTTTTGATGCGTATCCTCTTTCACTTTATGTGATTTACCAATTTAACTTATGATGACTTCAACCAATCAATCAAGAACAATCATAACACTAACCAACACGTACTTTCATTTCATTCTTGAATTAATTAGTGAGCACATATAATTATTTTAATTCAGGTTCCTTGCCTAGTTTTGTGCACAAAATTGCACTATTACTACCCTTGGTGCTTAAGATGCACAACTAAACTTCCTTGACTCAAACTCAACTTATATGAGTGAGTAAATTAATAAACTAACTTTCTTGACTCAACTCCAATAATAAATGAGTGAGAAATAATATCATGAATCATGCTCAATAATTCTAACTTTAGCTCTTTTAAACATACATAAGCAAGACTTATTAAATTCATGCTTTCTTGATACTTGAAAATAAAACATACTTCCATGATTCATACATATTCAACTTGTATCATGCCTCAATAAACATGTACACGTGCTTGCATAATAATTCATGATCAACCAACATCAAATTCAAGCATATATTCAACCAAACATGTTATTAAATCATCACTTGAAACCTGCTTTACATTCCTAGCGTGATATTAAGCATACATAAATATTTCTTGCGCATACGTACCTTGAATAATGCCTAAAGTCGGCCACACTCGCTATAAATCACCTAGCTCAAAGCTTCCTACAAATAAAAATACATAACCATAATTAATCCACTATTCTCACAAATTTTCAACAACTATAACATACTTTAAACCTTACTAATTAACCCAATTTAATGGTTTAAAAACCTTAAAACCTTTTATTTTAAGTGGGTACTCAAAATCCTTTTAAAAAGATTTAGTTTTCATGACTTAAATAAAATTCCAACATACTTATTTAGTATAAAACATCACTAATCAACTAGAAAATCATATTTAAATTATCAAGAACCTTTTTCCTTTTATGGGTAATCAAATAACCCTAGCATAATAATTAAAAAGTAGTATGTATAATAAATTTTCAGCATTAATTGAGGGTTTAAAACTCATTAAAAACATGTTCTAATCATAAATTTAACAACCATAACAACCTAGAATCAAACCCAAATCATAAACATTAAATTCCCAAATTCTAGGGTTTGTAAATTGGGGTTTTTAATCAAATTAAAATCTGAAAATTATAGGAATAAATTAACATTAACTACCCAAAACAACATCAAAATATAATTAAAATCTGCCTTCAATTAATATTAAAACAACTTAGAAATTAAATTAGGAGAAGAAAGGGTTTTGTACCAAACCGAGAAGAGGAGAGAGAAGAGGAGGGTGGCCAATGGTTGGTGGTGGCGCCAGTGGTGTGTGGAGAGGGAGAGAGAGGCGTGGGAAAGAGATGAGAAAAAGAGAGGAAAAAGGAGAGAGAAAAATAAGAGGAAAAGTTTGGGGTTTTGTAAAATCTAACAATGTGATTTTTAAATGTGAAATTCTTGAGTTTTGGGGGTATTTATATCCCCTTTTAGAACAAATATACTTATTTACAAAACTATCATTACTAGTTTCATTCCTCCTTGAATTCTCCTTTGGGGCTAACTTGTTGGACCCTTAAAAACCCCTTTACTCCCAACAAGTTAGTCTAACACTTTTATTGATGTTGACCCAATTTAAAACACTTTATTGTCCCAATTTTTAGCTCATATTATTTTATATACACTTATTTTATATTTAAATAATGAATTCAAATGAAATGAATCATTTTATTTTATAGATAAAATAAATAATTTATATATAAAAAATACTATAAAAATACGGAGTATTAAAGCAGCACAACTTTATTACTCCTCGGATCAGCCATAATCCTCAAAGAAGCTTTCCTAGCCTTAGGAGAATTAGTACTTTTGTAGCTTAGGGAGTTGAAAAGCAATTTACGAGCAGCACTAGGAGGTCCCCACCGAATAGCCTTCTGATAACTTGCTATTTAATATGATTTTAGGGTTTTTTTGAACCTAGTTTACTTGATAAAATTTGTGTTTTGGTTCACTTTTACTCTATTATTATGCAATTTTTGTGTATCCTATGCTTCACGGGTTGTTAGTGTTTTAGTTGAGATTCTAGGTTCAAAGACGACCAAATGAAGCCCATGAATACAAAACCGAGGTTAGAAGCAAGAAGGTGGTAGAAAGAAGCCAAGAAAAGGAGCAATATAGAAGAAAAGATGGAAAAAAGGGCTTAGAAGACCCTGCACGGCCGTGCCAGATCTTGCACGTCCGTGCAGGAGTGCTCCAGAAAGTTGCAACATTCTGCCAAGGCCTGCACGGCCGTGCTTAAGTTGGCACGTCCGTGCAGAAGAGGTTACACGCCCGTGCCATAACTGGCACGTCCGTGCAATATTTCAAGCCTAAGCAGTAGCTTCTGCCATGCCCTGCACGACCGTGCATAAGGCAGCACGTCCGTGCAGCTTGGTCTGCACGTCCGTGCCAAACCTGGCACGTCCGTGCAGACCTGCAGTCAAGCCCGACTCTTGTTTTCTCCGTCCTTTTTATTTGGGGGTCTTATAAATACCCCCTTTTGGCTCATTTGGACGAACCAACAAGGTTTTTAGAGCTTTCTCTTAGTTTTGTAATCCTAGAACATTAAATTCTCAAATCATTAGTTAGATTCTAATTATTAGCTTGGAAATATTCAATTTCATCCATTGTAGAAGACAAGCTCCACCATTGTTGCTCACCTTGAAGCTTCATAGTAACTATTTCTTACTCTTCTCTTTCATTACTCTCTATTTTGTTGTTAATTACTTGCTTAATTCTTGCATGCTTAAATTGTTAATTAGCTTAATCCTTAGTTTGAACTTGTTCATGAATTGCTTGAAATCTTTAATTGCTTTAATCTCCATAGGAATTACCGGTCAAGGGAATGTTTATGTCATCGTGATTATGCTTTAACACTTGTTTTACGCTTTGTAACCACGAGAGTAGGTTGTATTCATGATTCAAGTAATCCCTCTAGCTTGAGAGAGTAGTTGGGTGCCTTAGATGACTTCCCCTAATTTATCCCATTAATTTACCTTGATTGTTGCATGCTAATTGTGATTTGTGATGAAGTTGAGTGGTATAACCCGAGCCATAGATTCCCCTAATTATTGTTAATTTCCTCCTAGCTTTAGTTGAATTGAACTAGTAGAAGTTATTCAAAACCAACCCAATTTAGAATTCATTTAGCTTATTTAAACGGTAGTACTCGGTGGTTGATTCAACGCCTCTCTTGGGTTCGACCCTTTCTTACCCTTGCTATTAGTTAGTGAGACCAAGATAAAAATTTATATATTTGGTAGGCTCGACGACGGCCTATCAAATTTTGGCGCCGTTGCCGGGGAGGCAAAGTCACATTGAATGTATTATTGTTGAATGAGACTAAATGTGTATATATGTATAGTAGTTTTCTTACCTTAATTTTTGATTATGTGTGCTTAACTTGTGATAGTCATTGTTAATGTTTTTCTTAGCTTTGTTTGACTTTGCATGACACGAAAGAGTAAGCAATCACCGCTTATTCCCGTTGATCCAGAGCTAAATAAGACTTTGAGAAACGTGAGGAGACTCTTGCACGGCACACCCGAGTTTTCCATTGTATACTCGGATTCCGATCCGGAAGAGGTTTTTGGATCTAACGAAGAAGATAACATGGGAGAGAATCCACCTCCACCTTTGCTACGAGACTATGACCACCCCAACGCATTCCAACTTCGGAGTGGCATACGTCTTCCCACCACAAATGCAAACAACTTTGAGCTTTCACCTCAACTCATCCGTATGATTCAAAGTGATCAATTCGGAGGTAGTCCTCATGAGTGTCCTTTTGCTCATTTGGACAACTTTCTTGAGTTGTGTACAACCATCAAGCAAAACAACATTTCGGAAGAGTTCATCCGTATGCACATGTTTCAATTCTCCCTCCGTGATAAAGCAAAGCATTGGTTGAGAACGGTTGAAGAAGGATCATTGAGTATATGGGACGAAGTCACTAGAGCCTTTCTTGGAAAGTATTGTCCTCCGGAAAAGACCGCCGAATTAAGAAGAAAGATCACTAATTTCAATCAAGACATTGATGAAACATTGAGTGAAGCTTGGGAGTTTCAAAGATTACACAAGGAAATGCCCCCACCATGGTTTTACATCATGGATCATTGTACAAAGCTTCTATGACGGTCTTACTCCAATTTCAAAGGGCCAACCTTGATTCCGGGGCCGGTGGTAGCCTCAAAAAGCTATCGGTGGATGATGCATATAAGATGATTGAAGAAGTGGCTAAACATTATGCATATGGAGGTGATCGAAGGCAACCTCAAACAAAGAAGGGCGGAATTCATGATCTTAGTGCAATAGATCTTATTGCATCAAAGTTCGATATGCTAGCTCACAAGCTAGATCAAGCCACCCTCACACCCTCAAGCTCTTCCTCACAAGTCATGTCCTGTGAGACTTGTGGAGGAAATGATCACTTGTCCTCTTATTGCAACTCAAAAAATCAAGAGCAAGCGGTGGCAATTGGACAAAGAAATAAGAAATACTCCCAATCCTACAATCAAAGTTGGAAACCCCAACAAAACACGGGATGGAAGAAACACAACCAAGGCCCCCCACAAAACAACTACAACCAAAACCAAAACCAACCACAAAACCACTACAACCAATCCCATTCTCAAAATCAACAAGCTCCATACCGCCACCCTAACCAAAGGGATCAAAACCATCAAAGATCACAATATAACCAACCCACTCCTCCTCCTCCTCCACCTCCTCAAAAGACTAGCCTTGAGTCCGTTCTTGAAACTTTCATGACTCAACAAATAAGGAGCAATGCGGATATGAATGCAAACATCCAACAACTTCAAGCGCACAATAAGATAATGGAGAACCAATTGGCTCAAATTGCACAACAAGTTGGAAGTTCATCCTCCAATCCTAGTGGTCACTTTCCAAGCTCAACAGTAGTGAACCCAAAGGAGCAAGCTAAGGCTATTACTTTGAGATCGGGAAGGGGTTATGAGGGCCCGGTTATGAGTGAAGAGGAGCCACAAAAGAGAGATGAGGGAGTTGTGGTGAGAAGTGAGGATGATTTTGAAAATTAAGTAGTTGAAGTTGAGAGAAAAGAGCAACAAAAGAGTGATGAGGGAGCCACAAAGAAAGATGAGGGAGATGAAGAAGGCATAGAAAAGCCCCCTATGAGAGTATATAAGCCCCCCATTCCGTTTCCTCATAGAATTGTAGAGAAAAGGTTGAATGAGAAGTTTTCAAAATTTCTTGAAGTCATGAGAGGACTTTTAGTGAACATCCCCTTTCTTCATGCTATGTCACAAATGCCTACCTATGCAAAATTTTTGAAGGATCTTCTATCCAACAAGAGTAGGCTTGAAGAGAGTGCAACCATCTCCCTTCCTAAGGAGGTGAGTGCAATCATTCAAAACAAGCTTCCCCAAAAGCTTGGTGACCCCGGTAGCTATGCAGTACCGGTGAAGATTAGAGATTTGGAGCTATGGATGCTTTATGTGATCTTGGGGCAAGTGTGAGCTTGATGCTCTATTCTATTGCAAAGATCTTGAAAGTTGGAGACTTGAAACCAACAAGAATGTCCTTACAACTACCCGACCACACGGTTAGGCTACCTTTGGGGATTCTAGAAGATGTGCCGATTCAAGTTGGAAGTATTTGTGCCATGTGATTTTGTGGTAATGGAGATGGAAGAAGATTCAAGAGTACCCCTCATTTTGGGGAGACCATTTTTGAACACCGCGGGAGTGGTGATTGATATGAAAGAAGGAAGATTGACATTGAATGTGGGAGATGAGAAAATTTCATTTTCATTCTCACAAAATTTGAAGAAGCCATTGATTGATGAAGTTCATAGAATTGACACATTGGAGAGGGACTTAGAAGAGTTCCGAGAAAGATTGTATGAAGGAGATCCTTTACAAGCTATCCTAACGGGAAGCTTAGTTGAGGAGGGTGAAGAAGCAAAGGGGTATGATCTCTTACTCAACCAACCTTTGGTCCACGATGTGATGAAATGTGAAGTGCTTAACGTGGAAGCAAAAGAGGAGAGGACTACGCCTCCTCCTAAGGTTGAACTTAAACCCCTTCCCCCTCTACTTAAACATGCTTTTCTTGATGATAGTGAGAGTTATCCCGTTATTGTCAATGCTAAGCTCGATGACACCTCTCTTGAGAAACTCCTAGTTGTTTTAAGGGAGTCTAGAGATGTCATTGGGTACAAAATTGATGACATTAAAGGGATAAGTCCCACCATATGCATGCATAAAATTCTACTTGATGATGATCATGCTTTCTCGATTGAGCACCAAAGAAGGCTCAATCCCAACATGAAGGAAACGGTGAAAAAAGAAGTTTTAAAACTTCTTGAGGCGGGCATAATCTACCTTATCTCCGATAGTAAGTGGGTTAGCCTGTTCAAGTTGTGCCTAAAAAGGGAGGCATGACCATCATCAAAAATGATAAGGGTGAGACCATTTCTACGAGGTCGGTCATCGGGTGGAGGATGTGCATTGATTATCGAAAATTGAATAAATCCACCCGGAAAGACCACTTCCCACTCCCCTTCATTGATCAAATATTGGAAAGACTAGCATCACATAGTCATTATTGCTTCTTGGATGGATACTCGGGATTCTTTCAAATCCCAATCCAACCCGAGGACCAAGAAAAGACTACGTTCACATGTCCTTTTGGCACCTTTCCATATCGAAGAATGCCATTTGGACTTTGTAATGCACCTTCCACATTTCAAAGGTGTATGATGTCTATTTTTTCCGACATGCTTGAATCATCAATTGAGGTATTCATGGATGAATTTTCTGTTTTTGGTTCATCTTTTGACACTTGTCTTTCAAATTTGATTAAAGTGTTAAAAAGATGTCAAGAGGTGAACTTAGTTTTGAATTGGGAGAAATGTCATTTCATGGTAGAGGAGGGCATTGTTCTTGGTCATGTAATTTCTAGTAGGGGCATTGAGGTAGATCGTGCCAAGATTGAAGTAATTGAGCGCCTCCCACCCCATACAAATGTGAAGGGGATAAGGAGCTTTCTTGGACATGCGGGTTTTTACCGCCGGTTCTTAAAGGATTTTTCAAAAATCGCAAAGCCGCTCACTCAATTGTTGGTAAAAGATGCCCCTTTTGTGTTTACTAATGATTGTTTGCTAGCATTTGATAGGTTGAAGGAGGCCTTGATTTCGGCCCATATCATTCAACCCCCTAATTGGGAGCTTCCTTTCGAGCTTATGTGTGATGCTTCGGATTTTGCCGTTGGGTCCGTTCTTTGACAAAGGAAGGACAAGAAGCTCCATGCTATCTATTATACTAGCAAAACATTGGATGAGGCACAAAGAAATTACACAACCACGGAAAAGGAGTTTCTAGCCATTGTTCATGCAATTAAGAAGTTTAGGTCCTACTTGTTGGGCTCTAAGGTCATAGTCTTCACCAACCATGCGGCCTTGAAGTACCTCTTAACCAAGAAAGAACCTAAGCCAAGATTGATTCGATGGGTCTTGCTCTTGCAAGATTATGATATTGAGATTAGAGACAAAAAGGGTGCCGAAAATGTTGTGGTCGATCATCTTTCACGGTTGCCTATCTTTGTAGGTGATCTTGATAACTTGCCAATTGATGATTTAATTCCAGATGATCAACTATTTGCTATCCTTCAAGCACCGGCACCATGGTTTGCGGACATTGCAAATTACTTGTCTTGCTCTATTCTTCCTCCCGACCTCACCTATCAACAAAAAAGGAAGTTTCTTCATGATGTTCGCCAATACTTTTGGGATGACCCCTTGCTCTTTAAACAAGGTGTTGATGGCCTTTTTAGAAGGTGTGTCCCGGATGATGAGATTGAAAGTGTTATCACAATGTGTCACCCCTCACCTTGCGGAGGGCATATGAGTGCTAACAAAACTTTGGCGAAGATTTTACAATGTGGTTTTTATTGGCCTTCAATGTTCAAAGATGTGTGGGGTGTAGTGAAAGCTTGTGACCGGTGTCAAAGAACCGGCAATATTTCAAGAAGAAGTGAAATGCCGTTGAACAACATTCTTGAGCTGGAGATTTTCGATGTATGGGGCATAGATTTTATGGGGCCTTTCCCGACCTCTTTTGGGAATAAATTCATTCTTGTGGCTGTTGATTACGTGTCAAAGTGGGTAGAAGCAGTTACATCTCCTACTAATGATGCTAAGGTGGTGGTCAAACTCTTCAAGAAGGTCATTTTTCCAAGGTTCGGGGTGCCACGTGCCGTCATTAGTGATGGAGGTTCGCATTTTGCAAAGCGGTCCTTCCAAGCTCTTCTTGGGAAGTACGGTGTGAGGCACAAGGTGTCATTGGCTTACCACCCTCAAACAAGTGGTCAAGCCGAGATTTCAAACCGGGAGATAAAGGTGATCTTAGAGAAGACGGTGGATAGGTCTAGAAAGGATTGGTCTACGAAGCTAGATGATGCTCTATGGGCCTACCGCACCGCATTCAAGACTCCCATTGGCACCACCCCTTACAAGCTAGTATATGGGAAATCATGCCATTTACCGGTAGAACTTGAGCATCATGCTCATTGGGCTATTAAAACATTGAACTTTGACCTTCAAAGTGCCGGTGAAAAGAGGTTGCTTGAACTCCATGCCTTGGAAGAGCTAAGATTGGATGCATATGAGAATGCTCGGATCTACAAGGAAAAGACCAAGGCTTGGCATGACAAGCATATCAACAAAAGGGAGTTCAAGGAAGGTGACAAGGTCCTACTATTCAATTCCCGGTTAAAGTTGTTTCCAGGTAAGCTAAAATCAAGATGGAGTGGACCTTTTACCGTCAAGAAGGTGTTCCCATATGGTGCAATCGGAATTTCCAAGGAAAATGGTGAGTCGTTCAAAGTAAACGGCCAAAGGCTAAAGGCATACTTTGACGGTTTTGTGAATGAAGAGGCAAAAGTTGTTCACCTTGATGAGTTCGATATTCCTCACTAACATTTGATCCCGCAATGTCGTCAAGCTAGTGACGTTAAAGAAGCGCTTCCGGGAGGCAACCCGAATTCCTCACTCTCTCTCATAAACTATTATTTCATTTATTTTATTTTATTATTCCTAACTTTTTTTTATATCTTTTGTAGGTGTTTGTTGAAAAAAAAAAGGTAGAAATCGTGCACCATCAGGTATGCACGGCCGTGCGGAACACCGCACGTCCGTGCAGATGAGAGCAGAAACAGCAAAATGTCGAAGGACTGAAATTTGGGTTTTGGCACGTCCATGCCTAAACAGCACGTCCGTGCAGATAAAGTGACACGCCCGTGCAGAAGTATGCACGTCCGTGCATCCGAAGTCAGAACCATCAGCAATTCCTACTGAATCTGCACGTCCGTGTCATCATATGCACGTCCGTGCAGTTTAAGTGGCACGTCCGTGCGTAATTCAGCACGTCCGTGCAGACGAAGCCAGAAACGAGCACCAGTTCTGACTGGAGCTGCACGTCCGTGCAGCCCCAGTATAAGGCCCATTTCGCACGGTTTTGACAGCATAAAAAAAAATAAAAAAAATTCACCCCCTCAACTCACGATTCTCTCTCCTCTCTCTCTCTAAACTTCATCTTCCTCCTCCTCTTAAACTCCATCAAACACTCAAATCCTCACCCACATTCAACATTTTTCATCAAAAATCTCACTCCTTTTCAACAAATTTACAAAATACTACTCCATTCTCCATATTTATACCCAAAAAAAAAACCCAAATTTTTCAAGCCCTAACAAAAAAAATCAAATTGGGGGTTTTCTCGTGGGTTGAAAATCAAAGCAATTGGTTGAAGGAGGAGTCTCAAGCAAGCACAAGGAAGGTTAGAAAGGTTCATTTGCGGGTTTTACACCCACGTTAGACCCGGTATAATTGTTCTTTCTATTCACTTCTTTCATACTTAAAATCTTGATATTTTGTGCTTAATTTTGCTTGAAAAGTTGTTTGAATTGGTAGTGAGGGAATAATTGTTGATATATGTTAAGCATTGTTGACATTGATAGTGCTTGATGAATTTTGCGAAAATTGGGTGTTTGTAAGTGAGTAGGATTTGGAGGATTTTATTTGGTGAATGAAGAGCATGCTAACCTAGTTGTGTTGTTGTTGTGATGAATTGTTGACATGAATGCATGAGTTTTTCAACCCTTGGTGTTGAATTGTTGTGAATTGAAATAGTGAGGACCATCTTGGTTGTTTTTATGATTGCTTAAACTTGATCCTAGGTAGTGTACTTAGAGCCTCGACGTGATTTGTGTGGTGTTTGTTGGTGTTGATTGAGCCTTGAATTGTCGGCTAGGCGGACCTAGAGCTCTTGTGTGTTGGTGTGGTGACTTTAATTTTTGTGGCGTGTTTAATTGTTTTGCATAAGGACCAACCATGTCAAGAAGAAACCCCCCAAGAAACACCTCCTCCGCTAGACTTAGGAACCCATCGCCTCCTCCTCCCGTTGCTCCACCACAAGTGGATACAATGGGAATAATTTTCAATGACCCGGCCTTTTCGGACAACTTTCTTAGGAATAGTAGGAGGCGAATTAGGCCCACTAAGTTTTACGATGAAGAGGTAGCCAATACCCTAGGGGTGGGTGACGATGTTAGGATATTGTTTGAGGGTACCGACCTAGGTTCTTGGCTACAATTACATGCTCAAACCTATAGGAGACTAACCCTTGAATTCCTCTCCACCCTTTATGTGCATCGAGACACCACGAGGACGCCCCGCTACATAACTTTCCAACTCATGAACACCCAACACAAAATGACTATAGCTAGAGTTAACCAAGCTTTTGGGTGGCCCACAACTGGAACCATCGGACCTAAGGATAGGCAACCCCGTGGCTATAATGCGAGAGATTTTTGGAGAAGAATCTCGGGGGCTTTTGAGTACAACCCTAGGTCCGATAAATCCACCGCCATTATCCACCCTGCGTTCAGACTCTCATAGCGCACTATAGCAAACACGACGTTTGCTAGGGGGGATAGCTCGGGGGTGGTGTCCACAAGGGAGCTCTACTTCCTTTGGCACTTGAGTGAGGGTAACACTAGCTTGGATGTTGGGTCTTGGTTTGTAGACCACCTTGAGGATGTTGCCACGGGATCCGGCAACATCACCATAGGTGGCATGATTACTATTATTGTTGTTGCTCTTAACCTTGATTTTGCAGATGAAGAGATTGTCCCAGGACCGACATAGTTGGACATGCAGTCATTGAGGGCCATGAAGTGGCTCACAGATGTAGAGGGGAACTACCCCTACTTGTGGTTGGTGAGTAAGCGTCCCTATGCCTATCTCCCTGACCCGGAAGCCACCGCCATCTATGACCAAGGCAATTGGATTTTTGCAATGGACTTCCCTTGGGCTCCCAGTGAAGAGGGATAAGAGCAAGGGCAAGAGCAGCAACATCAACAACAACATCAATAACAACATCATCAACAACAACATCAACAATTTCAGCATCAACAATTTCATCAACAACACGAGTTCCAACAAGGGCACCAAGAAGGGTACCAAGATCAAGGCGTGGGTGAAAACAACCCCTACCTTACTTTTGAGCAGCAAATCGCCAACATGAATGCGAACTTTGCCCGCATGACCACTGAATTTGAGACCATGAGGAAGTCAAACGAAGACATGAGGACTTCTTTCGACGGAATGAGAACAAGTTTCGAGGGTCTTAGATCGGAGTTGGGCGATTTCCGAAATGTGTACCGACATCTCTACCCGGGGGGCTCAAGCTCCCAAGGGGGCCCGAACTTATGAGTTAGTTTCTTCCTCCCCTTCTCTTTGTGCTTGCATTGCTTTAACATTGGGGACAATGTTATGATAGCTTGGGGGGGAGTGTTATCTCATGTGTCACTGGTTCATGTTGTGTTCTCGTGTTTCCATGATGAGTTCACATGTTGTTTATTCCCATTCCCTTTTTCCCTAACATCCAAATTCTTTAAATCCAAATTTGCTCCCTTTGAAATCCAATACCCTAAATCCAAATCTCTTATCTTGTGAATACCTCTCTTATCTTCTTATTTAGATGTATAGTATTTTTATTTTTATGCCTAGTTTAGCCTAATGTTGTAATTTTTCATTTCTTACTCAAAAAACAAAAAAAAAAAAAAAAAAAAAAAAAAAAAAAATTGAAAAACGAAAAAAACTGAAAAATGAAAAAATTGCCCAAGGATGAAACTCAAATGACGACGCTAATATGTTTTGCTTGCTTGACTCTTGAGTGATGAGTAAAAGTTCTTTTAGAAGGGTGTATGCAAGAGTTGGGGTCATTTAGAGGTCTATTAATCCTGGTTGCATTAGTGTATATGAAATGAAAGTCGATGAATGCTCAATTGCACGTCTAGCATAGGATATTGTCAAATTTGCCCAAAGTAGGATATGTTTGAATCAAATTGCGGTCCCTTGTGCCCTTAATGTGCCTCATCTCCTCCCCGAAATGAAACTCTATTAAGGAATTAGCTCTACTTGTATTATGTGTAATAAGTGGCATAATAAGCCACACGTTTCGAATAAAGAAAGAGCCGCTCACAGTTAAAAGAGGCGAGGGCAATGATGTTAATATATATATATATATATATATATATATATATATATATATATATATATATATATATATATATATATATATATATATATATCTATATATATATATATATATATATATAGAAAAGAAGGGAGAACAAAAACTCCCCCAAAATTCTCAAAATTTTGATTTTCTTTTCTTTAGAGGTCAATTTGTGGATGCCTCCCACACATTGTTGAATATGTTGTTTATTGTTTCTTGTGAAATTCCCGAGTTAGAGTGTAATTAAGGGGCCTTGGGTGTGCATTTTGGGAGGTGGACTAGCATTTTGAAATTTTATAACCGAAAGAGGGCTTGTTACAACTTTGGAATATCTAGATGTGCTCTAATGAACTAGTAAAAGGTCTAAAGAAGTATCCTAATGCAACCTTGCTTAGTTTCCCTCTTTACCCCCAACTCAAGTGTACATTTATATGATTGGTAATCCTTGAAAGTTGCTCACTTGACTTGCTTGCGATTTATATCCCAATGAGTTGACTTGGGTGATAAAAATATTGGAATTTGTGTAGTTGATAGTTTTGTTGTGGTCTGTGTGAGTTGTGGGTTAAGCTCAATGGAAACCCTCATGAGATAAAAACTCGTCCTCTAAGGCGACTTAGAAGTTTAAATTGCTTCTTACTTGTACTAAAAGTGATGATGGTTGTCACCATGCGGATTTGTGTATTTATGCTTCCTCCTTGTTGCCTCTCCTTGGACTGATGTTAGCAAATTGTTTTCCTCCTTTGGTTCGACATGTTTGTTTTACTCGAGGACGAGCAAAAGCTTAGCTTGGGGGGATTTGATAACTTGCTATTTGATATGATTTTAGAATGTTTTTGAACCTAGTTTACTTGATAAAATTTGTGTTTTGGTTCACTTTTACTCTATTATTATGCAATTTTTGTGTATCCTATTCTTCACGGGTTGTTAGTGTTTTTGTTGAGATTCTAGGTTCAAAGACGACCAAATGAAGCCCATGGATACAAAACCGAGGTTAGAAGCAAGAAGGTGGTAGAAAGAAGCCAAGAAAAGGAGCAATATAGAAGAAAAGATGGAAAAAAGGGCTTAGAAGACCTTGCACGGCCGTGCCAGATCTTGCACGTCCGTGCAGGAGTGCTCCAGAAAGTTGCAACATTCTGCCAAGGCCTGCACGGCCGTGCTTAAGTTGGCACGTCCGTGTAGAAGAGGTTGCACGCCCGTGCCATAACTGGCACGTCCGTGCAATATTTCAAGCCTAAGCAGTAGCTTCTACCATGCCCTGCACGACCGTGCATAAGGCAGCACGTCCGTGCAGCTTGGTCTGCACGTCCGTGCCAAACCTGGCACGTCCGTGCAGACCTGCAGTCAAGCCCGACTCTTGTTTTCTCCGTCCTTTTTATTTGGGGGTCTTATAAATACCCCCTTTTGGCTCATTTGGACGAACCAGCAAGGTTTTAGAGCTTTCTCTTAGTTTTGTAATCCTAGAACATTAAATTCTCAAATCATTAGTTAGATTCTAATTATTAGCTTGGAAATATCAATTTCATCCATTGTAGAAGACAAGCTCCACCATTGTTGCTCACCTTGAAGCTTCATAGTAACTATTTCTTACTCTTCTCTTTCATTACTCTCTATTTTGTTATTAATTACTTGCTTAATTCTTACATGCTTAAATTGTTAATTAGCTTAATCCTTAGTTTGAACTTGTTCATGAATTGCTTGAAATATTTAATTGCTTTAATCTCCATGGATTGTGAGTAGTCTAATTTCTAGGGTTTGGGTAAAACCCTCAATGTAGTAACTAATTACTTGTTGCATGTAATAATTTGGTAATTATTGGGTGTTAATTAGTTATGATTAAGTGGTTTAATTGCTTAGTTCTTGTATATGGCCATTGCTAGAACTATTTATCCAAGCTTTCTCAACGAAGGATCGAGAGATGAACTTGAGTTAGCTCCCTTATGCTTGATTGACCCGAAATGCCATGAGAATAGGAATTACCGGTCAAGGGAATGTTTAAGTCATCGTGATTATGCTTTAACACTTGTTTTACGCTTTGTAACCACGATAGTAGGTTGTATTCATGATTCAAGTAATCCCTCTAGCTTGAGAGAGTAGTTGGGTGCCTTAGATGACTTCCCCTAATTTATCCCATTAATTTACCTTGATTGTTGCATGCTAATTGTGATTTGTGATGAAGTTGAGTGGTATAACCCGAGCCCTAGATTCCCCTAATTATTGTTAATTTCCTCCTAGCTTTAGTTGAATTGAACTAGTAGAAGTTATTCAAAACCAACCCAATTTAGAATTCATTTAGCTTATTTAAACGGTAGTACTCGGTGGTTAATTCAACGCCTCTCTTGGGTTCGACCCTTTCTTACCCTTGCTATTAGTTAGTGAGACCAAGATAGGAATTTATATCTTTGGTAGGCTCAACGACGGCCTATCACCTTCGGATCATTATAGTGAAGTCTGCGAGCATATTTTCCCCGAGCCAAATTTTCAACCCACTGCCTTTCCTTCTCACGGTCAGCGTGGCATATCAAGAGCGTTGAAGTGGAGAAGCCTCCAAGAAGAGACCATATTGAAAGACAACCTTGGTCTCTTCCTCCTCCTCTTCATAATAATGACATTCCTTATCAGAGTGCCCTAATCTTCCACAATAGTAGCAGAAATCCCCCAAGCTCTCATACTTAAAGCCAACCCATTAGTGTTATCCCCACCAACATCAATTTTCATCCCTTCCTTAACGGATTTTCTACCTCAATCATGACCTTAATGTTCATAAACTTCTCCCACCCAAGCGAGTCAGAATCATCAAACTCCAAAAAGCAACTAAAGTTATCACTAATCTCCTTTGCGAAACTCATAATGCGCCTGCTAAACGGAAAATCCAGTACCCTAATCCAGAAAGGGGAATATTGGAAGGATACCTCGGATGGTTGCTCATCACCATTGAGTTCTTGGAGAAGAAGAATCTGATTATCAAAAGCAAGGATACCTCGGATGGTTGCTCATCACCATTGAGTTCTTGGAGAAGAAGAATCTGATTATC
Organism: Chenopodium berlandieri; assembly: GCA_034703905.1. Classification (NCBI taxonomy): domain Eukaryota; kingdom Viridiplantae; phylum Streptophyta; class Magnoliopsida; order Caryophyllales; family Amaranthaceae; genus Chenopodium; species Chenopodium berlandieri. The sequence continues at coordinate 39,095,804 of CM068279.1, read as the reverse complement.
AAAAGCCCACGACCTGCCATCCAACACCCACTTTTTATCATCTTCATCAAAAAATTGTATGACAAATAAATTTGTCTCGATCATTCGGATAGCCATTATCCATGAGACACCTCAAGTTTTTCAATACCATTTTCATTGCCTCAACATTAAAGGGTTTCTTGGTCAGTAATTTTCCAACCAAAGAGAGATCAATTCGAGATTTAGAGACCCTATCATTAGGTTCCTCAAAATCCCTTCCATAAACTTTGTCCTCTTCCTCAGTCAAGCGAAGTTTTTCCCTGTCTTTCATAAGATCATCAGCCATAATTGCGAATTAGGTCAGCAAATTCACATTAATTGAAATCAGCGAGCAAAAGTGATGAAAATCAGGGCAAAATACTCAAAGTTACGAACACAAGCCCTAGCAGAGCACTCTCAAACCCTACTCTGAAACCCTACTCGAGGGACTTTACCTTTTTTTACAGCTGATATTTTAATTAACACTAACCACTTTTTAAGTACTCCAAATCTCCAATATATGTTCTCTTCATATTATTTTTACTAAACACGGAGTATTTATTTCTTATTACGAGTACAATATACAAAGTACTACCTTCATTTCATATTATTTGCAACTTTTGTTAAAAATGGATATTACACAATATTTGCAATAAATAATTTATTTCCTTTTTAGGTTATCATTTCTTTTTAGGAAAATGATATATATAGCCCTTAGGAAGCTAAAAATGGGGAAAAAAAAACAAATGAAATTATAACATTAATTACACTTATTTACGCGTGATTTTGCCATGCATTTCTAAATTAATACTAAATTTGAAAATATATTAAATGTTTATTTGTAGCTGTTAGGGCAACATATAGCATTACCCTTCTTTCTATCTTTCTTTACCTCACATGCATTCATACTTTTTTTGAATAGGTCACATGTTTTATATGTTTCTCTCATGATTTTACACTTACAAATAAATTTTGCCTAGGAGTTCGTGCCCTCTTTAAAGTTGAAAATAATGTGAAATACAGGTAATTTTTTTAAGTTGAAGAAAATACAGACTAAATTTAGATAAATGAGACAAAATAAAATCATCTTTTAATTTTAAGGTTAGAGTAACAACTTGGCTAGTCGTTTTTATAATATTTGAACTTCTTCTTCATCAATGCTGAGGCTACTAGCTAGTCTTATGTACTTATAATATTTTTTTATTTTAATTTTTAATTTTTTTTATGGCAACTTGAAGGGATTACTATTGTGATTGTACAACAGTCCAATCTCAATATATCTATCAAGAAGCTTTATTTTCTTTTGGTGAAGTATATCTATCAAGAAGCTAATTGTGCAACAGATTATGTTGAATTGTTAGTTGACTTCAAACAAGCCCAGCAAGACATAGACCCTTTTGTAGTTAGTAAATTTCCCTTTTTTTTAATTCATTTTGAAAACTTAACTTTTAATATTTCTTTCTCAAGAGAAGACTTTCCTAACTTTGTTTATACTTTCAATTTTTTTAAAAAGGAAAATTTGCCAATTGCGCCATTTACAATTTGTATTTTGCATCATTTAAAGAAAATATTGCAAATTGCATCCCAAAAGTACTAATAACTTGTTAATTGCCACCCAAATCAATTTTTCCTCGATTTGCGTGCTGAAAATTATTTCGTAAAGGTTCTAGAGGTCATTTTAGCCCTTAAAGTTCCAAATTGAGCTCGAAATTGGCAAAAACTAATGTAGGTGCCCCGTTTATATTTTTTTGCCGTGCAAAAAACTATCATTAATCTATCTCAAATTTGGGAAATAAACTAAAATCGAAAAGAGAACAAAATTTAGGGTTTCAAAAATCATTCTCCTAACTTCAATACTCAAATGCAATTGAGGAATAGGGTATGTAATGTTATTTCATGCATTTGGAAACTTAAATTGGGGGTTTTGAAATTAAATTAGGGTTTGAAATCAAATTGGGGATTTGATTATAGTGAGGCATTCGGGAAAGTTAACTCTAATTTCTTGAAAATCTCATTATGATTAATAAAATTATGATTGTCATTTACGTTTAATTTACCACAATCAATAAATAACCTCAATTTACCTAACTTTTTGTCCGATATGCTTGAGTTTGAAAATAATAGGTTTCAAAAGCTTGGTGCTCCTCTAATGTTGTCTTTGATATATGTTCACTTTTGGTCCTCGTCTTGTGTTATTTTACAGTGAAATCACATATTCATGAATAATGATAATTTTTGGAAAAATTTGCCAAAAAAAATTGAAAAGGAAAGAGGAAAGAGAAAGAAGCGGTGGGAATCTAAATAGTGGGGGAAAATTGGTGGTTAAGCATCACTAAAAGGAATTAAAGAAGAAAGAACTTGGAAGTTTAAGAAAAGAGTAGAAGAAATCGAGATAAAAAAGGGAAAAAAGAGGGAAATTGAAGGGAATGACATTAGCAAGGGCGGTTGGGCAAAATGGTGATAAAATTTAAGATTTTGAACAATTGTTGGTGGTAAAAAAAAAAAAAAAAAAAAAAAAAAAAAAAAAAAAAAACCTACTAACTATTAGGAGAAATTACTAGAGGTGATCATTTACGGGCTTGGGCGGGCTTATGGTTCATATTTTGTCCAACGGGCTTAATATAGCAAACCCAAGCCCTTTTATGCGGGCTAACGGGCCATACTCACCCTAGTAAATGGGTCGGGCTTGTCCGCTGGCTAACGGGCTTAAAATCTTTGTTCTTATATTTATTTTTTAAGGACTTTGTTCTATTTTTTATAAACACTAATTAACATTTTTTTATTATTTATATATATAATATATTACTATTATTTTGATTAAGTTGTTTTAAAAATTTATTAAACACAAATGATAAAGAAATAAATAAAAGTTAAAATTGTGACATATGTTAGTGAAAAATATGAAAGAACTTATATAATAATGAGTCTCCGATGATAAAAAAATAAAAAAAGAAAAAAATAGTTATTGTAGCTAATAAGAGCTTAGAATCCAATATTACTTTATTTTGTATTTTTTTTTCTAAATATACATACATAATTTAACTATTTACAGAAATTTATTAAATTATTTTTTAATAAACGGGTTGGACGGATTAGCCCGCGGCACAAATTGTATTGTCCATGTCCGCCCATTTATATTTGCGAACCGGTCCTAACCCGTTCAAATATTCAATTTTTTATAAAATTGTTGTCCAACCCGCCTATTTTGCGTGCCGGGTTGGGCGGGCTTAGCGGGCCGTCCTATATTCCCGTCCATGAACCGCTCTAATCTAATATATATAAATAAAGTAGACATTTTTTGAGAGCATTTGTAGCGTCACGTAAGAAATATACTTATTTCGACCAATAAGAAGAAAGATTTGTATATTATTTTTGAATTAAAAAATTATGTCGCCACCTAGATAAAAGTAATAAATTAGATTTGATATATCTAAAAGTTTAATGCCACGTAACGTAGATTATAATCCACGAATTAAATTATTTTAATGAAAAAAATAAAGTAAAAATATAGGAAAGGATAAATTTATAAATTCAATATTACGAGTGTAAGAAATCCAAAAAAAATATACTAAGATATATTTAAATGATAAACGCTTATAATAAAGTTTGATACCTATCATTATAAGATAAATTTTGATAGTATTTATGATAAGAAATACACATTGTTCGTTAATTATAATTAAATTAAAATTTGTGATACCTATCATTATAAATTGGCACATCATATGATACAAACAAAATTTCGTATTTATAAAAAACCCCATCAAGCGAATTTTGTGTTAGTAATTTTGTGTTAATTTTTGGTCATCAATGACCGGGTAATTTTTAGCTTTATTTTTAAAATCCTATGTTTAAATTAGTATTTCTAATTAATAGTTTCATTGTATTATTTTGGGATACTCAACGATTATATGTTTATGTTTTATTTACTAAATGTTTTTTTACATGCAGATCTAACACATCATACGACACAAATAAAATTTCGTATCAATACAAAACCCCATCAAGCGAATTTTATGTTAGTAATTTTGTGTTAGTTTTAGGTCATCAACGTGCGGGTAATTTTCAAAATCTTATGTTTAAATTTATATTTGTATTTATTAATTACATTGTATTTATTATTTAGGATAATTAACGATTATTTGTTTATGTAATGGCATACGATTAGATGTTGTATACTATATGGATGGCTTTGGTTATTTTTTGGAGATGATGAAAAATTCCAATGCATAGATTTGATTTTATATCGCAACAATTTTCCATTTATTGGTAAATATATTGATTTATTTCATATAAATTTAAAGATTTAATTTATATCAATTTCAGTTTGGCTAACAGTTTTATCCATTGATGTAGTAGGTTGGTTGTGGACGAGGTTGGTGATTCTATCGATATAAAAGATATGGTAAAACAATGAATAATGATTTAAGATTTAAAGTATTCAAAATTTATCATTTCACATATTTTATATAATGGAAAAAAAAAAATTATATTTACAATTTATTTATATATAATTTAATAAAATTCATTATAAATTATAGTAAAAAAAATAAATATTAAACTTTTGTAATTTTGTCTGAAATTATTAAATACAATAAATCAAATAATTAAAAATCGTAGATGAAAAAACCATCTAGTAATTACTAAAATGTGAACTATAATAGGTGATGAGTAATTATCGAATTTTGAAAATATAATAATAATAAAAATAAAAAATAAAAATAAAAAAAAAAATAAAAAAAAAGAATCGGTCTTTCTTGCTCATAAAGACTTTCTATACTCCGTAGTCCGTAGTACAAATGCACGACTTACCAATACCAAACAACCAACTGTTCTTTCTTGCTCAGCAAGACGCTTCTAAAGCACAATAAATTGCAGATTACTACACCGTACCACGTTTTCTATACAACGACCAAACCAATTTGGCCTCAAAATTATTCATTATTCCCCATTAATCTCGTTTGCTTTAGGTAAATTTCTGCTTTATTTCCGTAATTAAGTCTCCTAGTTCAACTTTAATCATGTTTTAGATCTTTCTTTACTTTTTGGTAGTAATTTTTCCAAATTGTTGCTTTCTTTCTGCAATTGATTATGTTCATTCTAAGAAAATGTTTTGTTTTTTGTTTGATTTTTCATTGTGACATTTTGTCGAGCATCTGGTGTGCATTATAAGGATTATTCAATTTGTATGTATAGATTACCGCAATTTATTTAGGTCCTGCAGTTCTTGGATGTTTAAGAGTGATTTTAGTAATTTAAATTTCAAAGCCATGAATATGATTAATTAATTAGGTTTCAGTGATTTTACCCTGTATTGTATAGAAGCATGATCATGAGATTAATTAGGCAAGCTAATAAAAAAAAGATGGAATTGCAGTTTTGAGGATCATATTAAGGCTCCATTTGTTTTGATGGAAAACATTTTTCGTGATATTTCATTGAAAAAAATTTTAATTAAAAAAAACACGTTGTAAAAATAGCTACATGTATAGTGAAGAAGAAAATGAGAGTGGAAGGGAAAAGATGGATGGGAGGAGAGGAAAAGCCGAAAAGGATGTTAGTAGTAGAGAGGTTAATGTGACATTCCATCTTTTCAAAAGAAAAAAATGCTTTTTATTCTTGGAAAAACTAATCGAAGCACTGCACCACCATCTCCATTTCAGTTTATGTCTCTTATTAGATCTTGTTATTCTAAGGTTGGGGGGAGGTTTCAGGTAGGTAAGGGTGGATTTATGGGGGTCAGGGTGGATTTTCGTTGGGTGGAGGTGGCTAATCAATGGTAAGGGTGGCTGGGTGGGTTTTCCGAGAAGGTGGAGCCGTGGAGGTGAATTTAAGGGGGCGAGTAGATTTTTCAGGAGGGTGGAGTTGATCTTACGGGGTTGGGGGTGGGGGGGTTCAAGGGGTGGAGGTGAACTTATGAGGGGTGGGTGGGGTTTCCGGTGGTGAGGATCGGTGGTGTTTTTGGTTGGGTTGGTGAATGTCATGGTGATGGTGGTTTTTGGGTGAGTTTTGAAGTTAAGGGCAGTGAGGCGGTGATGATTTGGGTGGAGTTGGTGGCAGTGCTTTTTATTCTTGGGAAAACTATTGTACACCTCTAAGAAAATTGGTTACAAATTGTTTCCACCCAATAAAAAATTACAAACCAAGCTATGAAAAATGGGAAAATCATTATCGTAGGTAATGTTTTTTTTTTTTTTTATCAAAACAAACAGAGTCTAAGACAGTCATAATAAGCTTATTGGTTGGTTTTAAGGTTATAACCATAAGCATATCATGGGGGTATTTTGGGGATCTTGGGAACTTATAGGACTCATTGTTGGGTTATATAGGGAAGTTGAAAATTATTGTTGAAATTCTTGAATTTGCTTATGGGATTTGTTTCATCTTGATTAAGATGTGAGATATTGGGTGAATGCTTTGAATTTATGTGCTTACTTTGGTTTGTTGGGGTGAGTGGGAATCCCTGAAATTAACCCTGCATTCGAATTAGAAAATGTTTTTTTCTTGTTGAGTGAGGGGAGGGGTTATAATTAATGCTAACATTCTAATATTGTAATGTCAAATGTAAGAGTGGAAGCATATGATTCCATGGTGTTGTCTGATAGATTGTGGATTAAAAGTAAGCAACATTGTGTATGTGGCCACTGCCCACCTTAGTTTTTGACTGCTGAAGAACATTCATCATGTTACTTGAGGTGCGGTTAGATTGTAAATATATCTTAAACAATATCTGAATACCAGTATAGCCTAGTGTTGAGCTGTTGAGCGTAGTTGGTCATGTATCATGTTACTTGAGGTGCAGTTAAGTGTATACGTATATTAAATGGGAAAATTCTTAGAGAATACTAGTATAACTTGGTCTACTTAAAATGTATCACTAAGCTTGATTAGGGACTGGTAGGGGGACGTATACATGGAGCTGCTATGCCCTTAGTGTTTTGAAGAGAGAATTGAAGTTAGCAAATTTGTTGAGGGGAAATAGATACAGTTAGCAAATTTGTTGAGGAGAATTGAGCACACCCAAAAAAACCAGTGGGGGTTGTTAGGAAAACTTCTTATAGTTCTACCAAATGAAGGTTTATGACTTCTTTTATATTACTGTATCTTAAATCATGCTGTAAAATTATCCTTGCCTAATACGAAGTATATTCTGAAAGATGCACTTGCATGATTTTCACTTCTTACCAGAGGAAAAAAAAAACCAGTACTGTGCTTCTGTAAGTTGTCATTTTTAGCTAAAGCTATGTATAGCAAGCATACGGTTTATCTCCTTTTAGATGAACATGATTGAGCATAATTTTCACTCAATTTCTCATATCTGAGCGTAATGCTTAAGTGCCAAACCTTTGAACACAGGTCAACATGGAAGCCCAAAAGAGTGAATCTGCAACGAAACCTTCTGCAAGTGCCCCTTCTGCAGCAGCCACTTCATGCCGGAAGAAGAAGAGTGAAGAAGCAGCTTTTCTTGAGGATATAAAGGACCACATTGACGAGTTTGTCCATGCCTCAATGGATGAACACAAGGAATGCTTCAAAAAAACCATCAATAAGGTTTAATGACAAATCCCTTTCATCATATGTTAAGACATATGTTCTGTCATCATTCTGAGCTGATATGTTTCACCTGAGTTCTTAACACGTTAGAATTCCCTGTTATTGCAGATGTTTGGGTTGTCAAGGAAAGTTGCAGAGAAAGAAAAGAATGCTGAACAGCAAGAAGTCGAAAGCATTCTGCCTCTTCAAACAACAATTTCAAACTAGACAGCTAATCTTTAACTGCAGATTAGTTTATGGTTTCTTAGCTTTCAGATAGTCAGTATGAAACTACTCATAGCTTAGAATGGAGGTGTATGGTGTTCTTTGCTTGCGCTATGATCACTGCACTGGTTTAATGTTTATATATTGTCTAAGTCCTAAACGTGAACAGTGTTTCTACTAGGAGGCGGATTAATAAATTACTAATACGTATTTTAAGTAAATTATTAATGAGTACTTTGATTAATTTTCCTTAGTCCTCATGAGGAATTCCAATATATTATAATTGGGGATATCTTTATTAGCGTAGCACCGCCCCCATATATCCAAAATTGTACCATCTATTAGTCGTCGAACTGTTTTATAAAATACCTTTTGATATGCATTTTAATTTTTAAGCATCTCACAGTTAATAAAAACTTGCAAAGTTGCAATTCTATATTCACATATGAGGGCGAGGCCATGGACAAATTTTAACAATTACTGCTAACGTATGTCATATTTTTTTTTTTTTTTTGGTAAGATAAGGAGGCTCATTTGAGGCCAGGAGAGATAAATGAATTCCTCAAATGAGTCCCATGAGTTTTGATCCCTAAATCTCAGGGATACGAGGTGCGAGCGATGCCACTACTCCATCACCTCAACCTCAAGCTAATGTATGCCATATATTCGAAAGTCAGATTGGCCTATACAAAAAACATCCAAGTATCTAAGCAACTTGAGGCGCATATAGAAGATGCTCATTCTTTTCTCCTCACTCCACAACTCCATCTACTCTCCCAAAATGATTAAAATATGAGGATAATATCAGTCACTCTTTAGAATAAGGTATGTAATTCTTCAGTGTTGGATCACTAGGAAGGAATCTAATAGTTGGAACATGAAAAATTGAAAAGGCGTTGGTACAAAGCCGTATCAGTATAATTGCTTCATCAACTTGATGCAATATCAAGGTATTCTATAATCTTTTCACCAATGTATTGTATCCGTATGACCGTATATATAACCGTATGCCTATCTGATCTTCTATTCATGAAGTCAATAACAGCAACTTGTAACAGCTGTAAGCCCTTCCCTGCTATCATAACAAACAAAATTATCGATAGAGAATCACGAAGGACAAATGATGCAAAGAAATAATGCAGCAGTAATAGATCCTCACGAAAATGTACCTAAACGCCTAAATTTAATCCAAAGAAAGATTAAGAAATTTAAGATAATTGTGAACATACTAATAGCAGACAAGCTTAAGGTTAAAGCCATCTAGAATGGTCCAAAAAACAATCATAAATCATGTTCCACTAGGAGAATATTGTCTAGCAATTGGGATAAAAAGGGGAGAAGGAAATGTAAAATCAAAGATAAAAGGTAGAAGCCTTTGTCTCAAGCTATCGAGAACTGAATAGAGCAGAAGCTTAATAATATGCCATTATAGGACCTTTATGAGTGTGACTGTAAGGAAAAGGAGATAATGCAACATTCATGCACAAATAAAAAGTACAAAAAGGTCTTGCAGCGGTTTGGTCGTACCATCGTAGCTAGAATCACAAGTACTGATGGAAGTATAATGTTCCTTATACCTGAAATACTCACCTTAGTTTCAGAAACAATAAGCTCAAAACAAAGTATCAGGCACTTGGAAAGTTCAGAGGTTACAGTTACTGATAAAGTAGCTGACATCACTACTACTCACTAAGCTCACCCCTTTATAAGAAATGGAATACCTTTTCCTCGCGCCTTAAAATTTATGTCTAGACCTGCCACAATATAATGAGCTTAATTATTCCTGAGAGTCTGACATCTCTGTGATAATAGATGGATGCATAGAAACAAAAGGAAAAATAATTACAAAAAGAAAGAAAACGAGAGGTCTAACAACACATTCAGAATACTAGCAGTTTATTCTTCGAAGTGAGGACTTAGGGGATGTAGCAGTGATGCTACTACCTGTATTCCACCCACAAGATGCAGGATCAAGTCCAAGCCCTTATCTCCACTGGATGGAGTTCAACATATAAACAAAAAATTCATCACCCCAAATTGTAATGCAAACAATATAAATAATGTGACTAATAATTATGTACAGCATGCCAAATGTCGTTTCAATGATTGATACAAACTACACCATTAACAGTCACCCTCTAAACTTGTCGGAAGATGTTAAGAATTGTATATTCTGATGCAATAGTATAGTTGTATGTGTATCTATCAAGTATCAACAGTCACCCTCCAAAATTATCAATTCTTACATCTAAGGTGCCAATTGTGACATTATCATAGTATTTACCATTTACTTGATGCAGTTCTCATTAATCACATAGAATCCAAGATTTTTCTCATGCCCACCCAAAAATTCCATTCTGCTAGCCTGCTGCTAAAAAGTTGAGGTTCCTGCTTCCATTGCCTAAAAAGTATATTGAGGCTGTATAAAAAATTTAGTGCTCCAAAGCACAGTTGTAAGGTATATTATCGCTGGTCTAAACTATGGACCACCGCCAGGAGAATGGAAAAGCAGATGGAGAAGAATCTACCAGCTACTTTACATATGAAGACGACTAGTTGACAAAGATCCATTCCCACCTTCTGTGGTAAAGGAGTATCTTGATGCAGCTCTTGCTCATTTTCTAGAGAGATTCCTGGGAAGTATACATTGAGTCAATGGGTAGGTATCGTCATACTGCACCAAAAATAAATTTCAGTAAAACCTAAGTATAACAAATTTTACTAAAAACCAAATGCAATACAGCACAAAAAACTCATTCAACAGAATGTTTCAGTTTCATCCAATATTAGTTTCGGCAAATCAGTTATTACCCTCAAGAGATTTAGGGAGGACAATAAGATCTTGTTTGCCGTATTATTTTACTGAAAGGAACATGCCACAGGTACAAGCCCAAAGGAATAATCCAATCGCAGTCACAACTCACAACCTTCCAACTTGTAATTTCCAGTATACATATCATGTCCACTTGTAAGATTATTCCAAAAAAAAGCCTAATATCTCATTTAAGCAACTTGCAGAGCGAATCAGACTCTTGTCATATTGATAGCCAATCTTCAGATAATATGATCTTATTTTTACCATAACTTTTTGTGGGGATATTTAGGTTCTTCCGAAAGATCCTCTTTCTGTGTTGACATAAAACAAGATCAGAGGAGCAAACACTAAAACCAAAATATCACTCAGCACCATATTTTTACCAAAGAATAATTACTCACTGATTTCCATTACCTTTGTTCCTTATACTATACGTTATTATTAAACACGAATATGAATCTGCCAATAGGCCTGCAGTGGCATATGCTCTTAGAGTGGAACAAAACATATGAGACAAGAAGTACGTATTAGCTATACGTTTCTAAGAACAATAATAGAATTATACGAACTTGTGAAGTACTGTAGTAATCAAAATTAAGATATCGTGCTTAAAGGAACATCAATAATGTTGTCATGTAAACAAGGACATTGTGAATATGGAGTATTAAGACTATTATTAACTAGTGAGATTAACACGCACAAAATGCACTTATGAGGAACATTTGCAACACTTTTCGGGGGAGAGAAACAGGGTTGTTGATCAAGTAAAAAAAAATACTTCTCTTAAAACTTGGCTTTGCGAATATGAAGTATCACAGAATGTCTACCACTGACAAAGAACCATGCATCCAATATCAACAAGAGGACCAAAACAATGTCAAAATTATCATGAAGGAAATTCTGTTCAGTGACCAACCAATTAATGCAGATAGCACAGTATCAATTGCATGGGCCAGGGTAGAGTTTGATAGTCATAACCTAAGAGGTATTATACGCGTATAGGTCCAAAATTATACTAACCATTATGCTGAACTAGAAGTCCTTTCTATTATCTATTAATTTTTCTTTATGTCAAAAATATATCTGAAAATTGCTGACAGAAATATAACACACAAATCTCATAATCAATTAACTGGCCAGAACAACTAGTTCCAACACTATTTCTGGATAAAAAGTGATATAAATAAGCAAATTGATCATCACATTAAAAGATACACTTGTAGCATGTAGTATTACATATATTCTATTTGCTAAAGTGTATCAATAAGAAGGGATGAGATCGAATCAAGAGCATCTAAAGTTATGAGCTAATATGACATATTGTCCATTGCATGAGTATCATGAGAGCTGATACATGCAAGAGATTGTTGTATTCATGAATCATGACACCTAAAATATGCATACTTAGTATAAGAAAAACTTGTTTGCATGACAAGAGAAGGTTTCAAAAATCAAGAAAATACAAGAGAAAAGTGTCATTGATAATACCAGTAACTGAGCAAAGAACTCCAAGAGCCACTCAACATTGTTCCCGTCCAAATCCTGCTATGAGTTAATATGAATAAGCTTAGATTTTCAAGATTGGTTAATCGCAGAACTTTGAGAAATACAACAGAACAGATAGTACTTTTACTTAGATAAAAAGAGCTTGATTATAGCAGCCATCAACCATATCTAGCCCATAATGTGACCTTAGGACAGCGAAAGCTAAGAACCGATCATAGGCAAGTTAACTACACGAACGGAGCTATTTCAATCCGACTGAAACCAAATTCAATAAAATACACATACAAAATTGCTACAGAGCCATCTAGTGCTCTTCTTGCTCACAAATGATTAAGAAAAGGACCCAATCCCCTACTGAAGTAGTTAGTATTGTAAACTTGGACTTTAAGAAATCTCATCAGATCATGGTACAGATTAAGCTGGCCAGCTGGAGAACTTAGGAAGGAGTTGAAAACAAAGTCACAGCGAAATTTCATTGGCAAGATGCAGCATCAGAAGATTTTATACGAAGAATTCATCACCTATATGCGTAATTGGCTTATAATTCAGTCATGAAATTAGTATGGCCTATGGAATGAGTTTGTGTCTGCAGAAACTCACATACTGCAGAGTCAAAAATAGCAAAGCAAACTGGTTGATCTACGCAAGTTTTATCCCTTTTTTATGTATCCTGTAAGTTATTTGAAACTTCATACAAATACATGCAAACTATTTTAGTTACTTTAGTGACAACATATGATGAGGACCACAACTTTTCTCCACTTTTTTTTATCAATCAAAGCTTTAATCCCATAAGTGGGGTCGGCTACATGAACCAAAAGTGATTTACTCCACTTTTTTTTAAAAATAAAAATAAAATTATTGTACAGCTACTAGCTAATTTATAAACTCTAAGTCAAAGATCATAGACTTTCATGGATTTCATCGAATAAAAAAAGAAAATAAATGCAGCCAAATTATCTAAAATAAGACAACATTTAAAGCATGCCTGTGTGCTTGATAAGGTATTGCTTTAGAATCTTATTACGATTATGTGAGGTAATTATGCTTAAATGGAATCTTAAGGCATTAATCGAACAAATTGTCACCTGTGAAACTGCGAAGCAACATGCAGGTACAAAAATGAATTAATTATTAGAGATATTTTTCTTCAGCTTTCTATTCTGCTTTACTTTTTTCATCCTGCATATTTTTTGTGGTTCTTAGGATCCAAAATCACTACAATTCCACAATCTTTAGATTCGCCTCATGCAAAAACTTTGCCTGGTTGGCATCAGCCACCAGTCCACCCTATAAATAGCAGGCATTGCAAACTCTCAGCTCATAACAAATCCTCTCTCGACTACAGCTTTTCTTTAAAAAACTTCCCTTTTCCCTTCCAAACACCTATTACTTCCAAACTGGTACTCATTATTGTCTTTTCTCCTTGTTCTATTCCTTAATTTACTAAGAAGTAACTACCTTGGGCGCACTACAAACTACCCTCCTCTTTCGTTCACTTTTTGTTAATTTCTTCAATCAACCAGCTAAAGCTTAACTCAATGTCTTCTAATGGCTGGACCCTACAACAAAACAAGGCTTTTGAAAGTGCTCTTAACAAGTACGACAAGGATACACCTGATCGTTGGAACAATATTGCCAAAGAGGTTGGTGGAAAATCTGTTGATGATGTAAAGAAGCGTTATCAAGAACTCCTTGAGGACATCCAACACATTGAGTCAGGCCGAGTGCCCTTCCCTTATAATTGGAAGATGTAACCAAAGGTATGCACTATAATCCAATTCTAGAAGTTTCTCATTGTACCGCACAAATATCTTCTATGGCTCTACACTTGCACTATAAACTTTTGGTATAGGAATCTATGCTATTCCCGAATGCTAAATGATTCCTTCAGTTTCTAAAACCATTGTCCATGCACACACTCACACACACACACACACCAATTTTAATCTAAATAAAAATCGTGAACTATAAGGAGGCGTAAACTAGTAAGCCTTATTAGTCAATTACACTATCTACCATGTATTGCTTGAAGCACATACTACATAATAAACCTTGAATACAAACAGTTCAACCACTATTATTTCTCAAACCAAGCATTATATAACAACAATAACACATTTTTGTACAATATTACATCAAAACTAATAACAACAATAATTAAATTAGTTTCTAATTATGTTTCTTTAATGAATGTGCAGGATGAAGAATACAAAAATTCAACCAAAGATTGTTATCGTGGATGAATAAAACCAACTGTGGCTATTACACATTGGTGCTACCAATTTAGGATTTCTCATTCTAGTTGAATTCGCAAATTTGTTACTTCGTAAATGGTTTTATTTTTGTATCATATAGCTATGTATCAAATACCAAAAATGCAATGTATTGATGCTCCTAAATGCGCAAGCATGAATCAAAAGGAGCCAATTAATTATATATAATTGTGTTTGTAATTACATAATATCTATGCAATAGAATTATTGTTTGCACTTAAAATTTACAAATAGAGTTGTAACTCAATACATTAGAATTGAATTATGTATCATTTGAAGCTAGGGTTTGAGAAAATCTCACCTTCTGCTTGGGATTCTGAAGTAAGCGCAACTTTGATTGAGTTTGATGAGGGGGGGAGAGAGATTTGAAGGAGAATTTGGGGAGTGATTGTGTAAAGGGCGGGAATTTCAAACCTAGTTGCAAAGTTGTTTCATACTTTTTTTTTTTTTTTAATTGAAAGAATAATCCCACCACTCCATTTGCTTTACATATTCTGGGAACAAGTCCACCTTTTATCCCTATTTTCTCAAAACAAGCCTTTTAACCTACAACTTGTTATCCAGGTAAATTTTTTGTTTTTTTTTTTTAAAATTTTTTTTAATCTCTCTCCTCCATAAAATAAAATAAAAATAAAGTAATAAAATAATTAAAGTTAAAAACAAAAAACCACCTTCTCTCTCCTCCCCCTTCCCTCCACAACCTCCATCCTTGTCACCACTCACCACAAACCCACCAGCCACCACCAACGGCGCATCTCACACCACTGCTAACCCTCACCGCCACGACAATCCTTCCACTAGCAACCCGCCACCGCCTCTCTCATCACCCACGAACCCCACCCCCTAAAACCCACCAGCACCACAATTGACTTCCACCTCCAAACACCAACCACAACCCCCGAAACTCGACCTGACGCCACAAATTCGACATACCACCCCTACCTCTTAATGGAACATTCAAGAAGGCAAATTGTAGCTTTTACCCATAATTCTAACACACACACCCAAAAAAAAATTAATTACAAATTTAAAATAATCAATAAAAACCTCAATTTTTTCAAACACCCGCAAAAATTCACATCTACCCTACTAGGTTATCCTCGTACGATGCACGGTTAGAATTATCTTTCTTGTAAGTTGTAATTTATAATTTGTTGCATTACGTTGTATATGAAGATTAGAATTAGATATAAAAATAATTTACATTTAAGTGAAGTAAAAAAAAAATTGAAACGATGATCAAAAATCAAACAAATTAGGTATGTAAAAGTATAATTTACTGTTAGAATTATCTTTCTTGTAAGTTGTAATTTATAATTTGTTGCATTACGTTGTATTTGAAGATTAGAATCTATTAACCTATACTAAAAGCAAATCCTTCCCTATCATTTGTCATTTTTTTTTTTTTTTTTTTTTTTTTTTTTTTGCAAAATCTTTAAGTAAACTATATTTACCTTATGATAATTTCTTACCAGTTTGACAATCATATTCCATATATATCCAAATAAAATTTTTGAATATCTTTTATATACTTTATATTTTGTAATATTATTGTCAAAAATATTTAACGACCGTGCATTGCATGGGATTTTAACCTAGTTAGATATAAAAATAATTTACATTTAAGTAAAGTAAAAAAAAAAAAAAAAAATTGAAACTATGATAAAAAAAAAAATCAAACAAATTAGGCATGTGAAAGTATAATTTAGTAGAGAAACTTGGTTAATTGAATTTTATATAGATACTTATGCATTAAAGTCAAAAGTGTAGATTAAAAATAAAAATAAAAAAATCATTAATAATTGATGACATCACACATAGAATTGTTGAGAAAAATTTTAATGGGAGAGTGACACGCAAGATAGTTTAAGAGTCGATGATGTCAGCAATGTTTTATTTTAATATTAGATAATATATTTCACAATCAACAAAAATAAATCAAATGTTGGGGAATAAATTAACCATGAACAACCTATAAAAAAAAAATTAACCATGAACAACAATAATTATCAAGGGAAGGGGAAGATGAGGTGGTCGTTCAGGTGGCGGGCTTGTTTTAGACCCGCGGGGTGGGGCTGAGACGAGGACGGTGGTTGCCGTTCAGGCAAGGGCGGCTCAGGGGTTGGGGAATGGGTGTCGTTTAGGGGTTGGGCTGGTGTTGGGGGATATTTTTTATTTTTTAATTTGTGTTTTTATGTTTAATTATTTAAAAATATCGGGCCAATTAGTTAGTGACATGTGGCATGTCACTTGCTAAAACCGGTTAACAATTTAAAAAACAGGTCAAGGGCTTGTTTTGAGAAATAGGGGTGAAAGGTGGGATTGTTCCCAAAATACGTAAAGGTTGGCCTGTTTTGAGCAGATGGAGCAAAGGTGGGATTATTCTTTTCAAATTTTCCTTTTTTTTTTTGAAAGAATGTTTCATACTACTTTGAATTGGAGTGAGGAATATAATGGAGAGAAATTCTTATATACTCCCTCCGTTTTTAAATACTTGCTCACTTGCTCCACTTTCCATTTCCGACCGTTTTTAAATACTTGCTTCATTTCCTTATTTGAAAAGTTTTTATAATATTTATTCATTTCTCTCAATTACTGGACCCAACATAAATCATATTTTATTATTTTCATATTCTCTCTCCTCCAATTCTCTCCACTACTTTTGTTTTTTACATTTTTTTTATTCTTCCGCCTACCCCACTACCTCCATATTTTATTATTTTCTCTAATTTCTCCTAAAACTCCGTGCATGGAGAAATAGAGTAAGTATTTACCAATGGAGGGAGTACACACCGAGTGCACGATACACTTAGGAATATCGTTTAAAAAAACCCTTCGATCACCATGCATGCACCCGATTACCCGGAGTGTATATAATTATATAAATATATATATTCATAGGAAGAATGAAATCTTTGATGTTTGAATTAAAATTTATTGCAATTCTATTTATATGCACACGATATACGGTTTATATCCTTACTATTTTAAAATTTTGAGATAGCTCTTATGAATAGTATTTGGACAATTATACCCCCTAAAATGTCTTGTTTTTTTAAAGCTCTTAAGAATAGTGTGCAGACATTTATACTTCTAAAAAAAATTAATTTGTTATCATATTTTTCATCAATAATGCTACCAATAATTAAATGCTTACTTTTTAAAAAGTTTGAGATAGCTCTTATGAATAGTATTTGGACAATTATACCCCCTAAAATGTCTTTTTTGTAAAAGAGGTGTGCGGACATTTATACCCCCAATTTTTTTTTTTTTTTTTTATCATATTTTATACAGTAAGGATATAAACCGTATATCGTGTGCATATAAATAGAGGTTGTATGTGGAGTGTGCGGATAGTTAATGCTACCAATAACTAAAATTGCGAAAAAGGCTCAACCGAAAGTGCTCCTGAAATATGACTAGCTATACCGCGCGCGAGCCACCCTAGTAATTTTTTATTTTTTTAAATAAATAAATATGTACTTCAAGTTAGAGGTTGTCTGAAACAATAACTACTCTTGTCTTCCAACAAGGTCCCATTGATATATTTAGACCTAAGATTATTGGTACATTTACTATACCAACATGAGGTATAAATGTACCAACGGACACTTTTTTTTTTTTTTTTTTTTTTTTTTGTGCTTAGAGAGCCACAAGGGCAAGTGATGAGAACTGATCCCAAGATCACCTGAAATCGGGAGAGAGACTCTAACCACTTGAGCTATCCATCACTTGAGATAAACAATCCAATGATTTGATAAAGTGTATCTTATTCACCTAATTCACTTATCTTAAGTTATTTTCCTTCATAATAACTAAATGCAACAAGGCCAAAATGTGATTTTGTATGAAGTAATTCCTTTTATTATTATTATTATTATATATATATACAACAAAATAGATTTTATTATGTACTCGTAATGTATTGTTGAATTAGTCACAACTTATATTTTCACAATATTTACTTTTTGTTATTGTTAATAATACACAATTACTGATATAAATGGTCAAAGTTAATTATGCAGACAAATGTTTGTCCAAATTGTTGCATTTTACAAAATTATAGAGGTAGGATGACCCAGTGACAATTTTAAAAACTTTTAAAGTGGGACAATACATAAAAGAAAATAAAAAGTGAGTGCAGCATATTAAAAATTCATATAAAATTGATATAAATAAAGAATTTTTTTACTATCAAATGTATTAAAAAAATTAATATTTTTTCAAGATTTGAACTTGTGATCTCTAGGTACGGAGTATTAAATTAGCTCTTCCAACCACTGATCGAACCACATGCATACAATAAATATTAAAGTTGGGACCTATTTATTTCCTTCACTTAGGTGGATCCGTCCCTGGGATGACCTTATCCTTTGGATGACTTAATCATACTCCAATCTGTATCACAAATTTGTAACCCTTGCAAATTATACTCCAATTTGTAATAAATTTGGGGTTATAAACTAGTGATTTGGGTTTGGGTCGTTGGGCTAAGGGTTATTTAGGGTCATTATTGGGAATTTTGGGTTTGAGGTGATTTGAGTATGTATAATAAGTTAATAACATTTCTCTTGTTTTGGTACTTTTGAAATAGACCTGATCAAAGCTAGCTGAGCGTGATGGTCCAAATTTGGGCAGAATTTTTGTCTCTTTGGGCCCAAATTTAAAGTTCGTCCTTTTTATTTTTATTTTTTTTGGGAGGGGGGGGGTTATAGGCAACCTAAAAATTCATTTTTAGATAAAATATTGGCCCGATTTGAAGCCTTGATTGAAATGGGCCCTTTTTTAAGGGCAAAGCCCGTCCCGTGATCATCACTATTTTGAAAACAAATAACTACATAAAACTACATAAACAATCTTTAAATACGTTTAAAATATTTGGGTAAACAGGTACTTTCAACTACCCAAGTGTTTGTAAGAAATTGTAAAAAAGTATTTGTATATTCTTTTCCCTCACGCCCTCATAGACATAGCTCTCTATCTTTCTCTATCACTCTTTGCAACTCATCTTTTCTTTCTTGTCATTTACAACTAAATTCACCACCATATCGTCAATTTAAACTCATCACTATCTAGATTCTAGACATTGGTGCCCTCTAGAGTTCCACGGTTATGACTTATGAGAGGAAAAAATAAGATACTTTTAATTGAAAAAATACGACACTTTTAATTGACTAAATTAGTAATATGATTTTGATCCATACAAATGTTAGGGATGCAAGCAAAGTTATTAAAATCGGGATTCTACTTTGAATCGGAAGGGACTATAAGAACCGAATTGTAAGATTCTACTACCGACATGCATAATCAAGACGTCAAATCTAAATATAATTAGGGGTCGTTTGGTTGGGGGTATTCAAGAAAGGGAAAAGGAATCAACTACCTTAATTCCCTTTGATGATGTTTGTTACACACATTCAATCATTCCCTTTACCCCTCCTATTACCCTATTATCCTCTACTTTGATTCTCACCCCCCTCCCTTTAGGGAATCACTCTTTCCCCTTAATTCCTCTTTACCAAACTGCCATGACCAACTTGTAACGACCTTTGACCAAAACACCACCCAACAACCAGAACCACCACCCAGCAACCATAGCCGCCGCCTAGCCACCATCACCATTGTTTAACCGTCACCAGAACCACCTCCCAACCGTCGACACCACCACCATCGATCGACCCAACTTCACCGGCATCGCTGCCCACCCAAATCGCCCTAAACCCACCCGAAAAAACACACCCTCCCTAAAAACCACCCCACCGAAAACACCTTAAACCCACCTTCTACGAAAACATTCGCACCAAAATCGACCCAAACCCACCCGAAAAACCCACCTTTTGTGTAAACCACCTAACCTAATTCGACACAACCACCACCCATATCTCCAAAACCTCCAGATCCACCACAAAACCACCCTAAAAAAATAAAAAATGAGAGAGAAGAAGGCATCAACGGCAGTAGAGGGGGGGGGGGGGACCAGCGTGGCCAGGCATGCGACAGGGGAGACGGTGGCAGGTCGTGAGGAGGGTGGTGGCTAAATTGGTGGTGGTGGTAGGTGAATAATATATTTAAGGGGTAGTGGTGGTTGACTGGTTGTAGAAGGAGGAGAGTAGTGGTGGTTGCAAATGTGATTCCCTTTGTTTATGTAAAACAAACAACAATACAACAATGAGGGATTAGCTTTCCTTTCCTCCTATCCCTTTGTTGATTCCATTCCTTTTACCTTGTGCGAACCAAACGACCTCTTAAATATATTGAAATTATGAGTTTAAAACCTAATTATTGATAGAAAATAGTTGTTTACCCATTAAGCAACCAATAACTGACACTATATATATTTATAAATAACTATATAGTATATAGGCATGTTTTAAACTTGTAAGGATTTCGTTAGTTAACAGATATGTAAAATCGTAGAATCGTAAATCGAATCGTGTGATATATGTGAATCGTAAAATTGTAAGATTCTAAGATTTAAATCGAGATTTTAATAACAATGGATGCAAGTATAAAATACATTTCCTAAATGGTATAAGCTTGAGAATTTATAACAAAATTATGTGTAAATCAGTGTTGTTAATCGCTTAGTAAATCTTAATTTTTCTTTTTTATTAGTCTTCTTATTATATTATTATAAGCCTATAAGGGTCTTATATATTATTTTCCTCTATCTATTATCTTAGGCTTGTTCTCTTCACCTCAAAATAATACTTTCTCCGTTAATTGTTAATTGCATCAAAGGGGTTGTGCGCGGACTCCAATGCAAAACTTTTAAGAGTTGTTAATTGTGAGATAAGCCATGTGATTAAGAATAAAAATGAGAGAAAGAGTGTGGGCCTACAAAACCTTATGAAAAAAGATTTCCAATCTGATTTTGGGAGGGTGTACTTTTCCCTCCCAAAATTTTCACCAAATTTCAAATTTTAACTTTTCAAGTCTCAATTTTCAGATTCACCTCCAAATTTTTCCCTCCTTGCAAATTCACCACTTGCTAAGGAGGGTATAAATACTAAAGCACAGAAACAATTTTGGGAATTTCAAAAGTACACACCATGTTCTATCACTAACCAAATTACATCCACATTTAAAACACAAAAGCTAGCACTAATTTACTCCTACTATCATCTTAATTACCCAAAAGCTACCATCCTAAATCAAATTAGTGCTAAGTTAGTGACAGCATCTTCATTAGCATATCTACATGCTCCGATTCAGCTTGAGTTGTCCAAAAAAACGCTAGCTCCACTTCATCACCTTATTGATCTGAAACACAAGAAGTGAAACAACCAAAATGGGAGATTTTTATGAAGAAGAATTCTATGGAATTGAACAACTACTCATGGAAGAAGACATGAATGAATTTTCAGATTCAAGCCATACTAAAGAGTCAGCAAATGAAGAAGATAATGAAGCAAATGACCATGAAACCAACCAAGACATCCCACATGGAAAAACACCAAATTATGGGCAAAAAAGATCTAACAATTGAGCAGAAAAGACAAATTGTTGATGCAATTCTGTTAACAATGACAGATGGTGAATTGCCAAGGGCATTTTACACTAGTAGAAAAAATGAAATATGCACCGCACTTTTCGCACCGGTTCTTGAAAACCGGTGGTAAAAGAAATGGGCGGGATTGGGAAAAAGACTTTTCGCACCGGTTCCTATTAAACCGGTGCGAAATTATCTTTTTCGCATCGGTTCAAACCGGTGCGAATTAAAAAAGAGAAAAAAAAGGGGAGAAAGAGATTTCACATCGGTTCAAACCAAACCGGTGCGAAATAGTGTTTTAGCACCGGTTCGAACCGGTGCGAAATTAAAAAAAAAATCGGGGTATATATACGTTACTCTGCTTCTTCTTCTTCTTTCTTTCTTTCCCCTTGCTTTTCATTTTCAATTTTCCCTCACTTTCGTTTTCGCCCTTCTCTTAGCTTCGACCACCTCTGAAGTTCCACCTTTCTCCATATCTCTGTTCCATTACGCGTGCTCGTAGTTCTCCATTGAAGCTCATTATGAGCTTTGTCCATATCACTCCTCCATTACGCGTACTGTTAATTCTCCATTGAAGCGGATTCGAGCTTTCTCACCTCCATTGAAGCAGCTTCGAGGTAAGAATATGTTTTTGTCCTTTTTAGATTATCGATTTCAGTTTTCGCAATCTAGGGTTTGTCGTTGATTTGATTTTCGAATTTAGGGTTAGTTCTTGTAAACTAGGGTTAGTTTACTACCGCATAAACTTGCTGTGCATTGAGTTGCTACCGTAGTTCTCCAGCTGCAGCCTTTGGCCTGTTTCTTGCCGAGATAGGTGAGATAATGAGTAGGGAATTCCGTAGTGGAGAGGAGGAACCTAGTGAACTTGAGCTTGTGTGCATTGAAGCGAGGAGACTGGTGGAAGAGAGGGAGTCGTTTGTGCCGGAGTCTGAAGCTGGTGAAGATGACTTTCTGTTTGACATTGATTGTGAGGACCCTGAGTGGGACTGTACTCCTAAGATGGGAAATGGAGAGCATTATTTCATCAGATCACCAGTCTTTGGTGTGAATGGTAGAAACCCTCTCTCAAAGCTGGAGGAAAGTCCCGAGGAGGAAGAGGAAAGTGAAGATGGTGACAATGATGGGGAGGTGGATGCGGAGGGGAATGGTTTTGCGGTATTTCCTGGTCCTCAAAAATTCCCATCTATGTCAATGATATCAATGTTTCTAGGTTTTTCTTTTGTGTTTAGACTTGCTGTGGTCGATTTTTGGGTAACGGGTGGTCACACAAAACCCGAACCCCTACACACAAAACCGAGGAAAGGAATTGAGACAAATAAAATAAAATAAATAATAAAATTAAACTAAATTTGCAAAGCCATAAAAAATTTTCAATTGACAGACATGATAGATTGATACTTTTGATAGTTCATAGTTTCCAATTGACAAATGATAGTTCATACTTATTAACTTTTGTTTTATTTTTTCTTTTTGTTTTTTTATAGATTCATATGTGAATTGAAGCACGAGTTTAGCTTGAAGCCTACATATTTAGCTCAAGTGGGAAGTTAGAAAGAATACATCCATTGTACTTGCTATAGTGGTATGAATTATAAACTTTTCTAATCTATATTTCTTTTTCTTTATTCATTTAATAAAAGTTTTTTCATGCTATTACAACCTGTGTATTGTTTAATGACAAATAAATACAACAATATATGAAATGCTTGCATCATCATATGCCTAGATACCCGTTCAAGGCTTTTACACTAGGAGAAAGTCTTGAATAGTCCCCAGTTGGGACTGTTCTTGAACGTTTACTCTCAGTTAGGTGGTGAATGTATGTCTTTTTTTTCGATTTTAAGGAACATCTTGGCTTACCATTTCCTCACCCTGTTCTCTGGGTACATATGTGGGTAAGTAATTACCTACATCGTGTACTTGGAGAAGTGGGGGGAAATGCTGTCGGATTTTCCTTAAAATTGGAAAGTCGACATACATTCACTAGTGAGATTACATGTTGAACGGAGTATCAAGGAATCAGTGCGTGCGGGAGACAAGTTCATATTCGCCCCATGTTATGAGGAGTACGTCTAACCATGTCAAATTCATTTGTTTCCCCTGATTATAAGTTGTACATGGCTAATTATTGATTTGTTTGTCTATTGTGAATTTATGTAGTTTGCATTGGACCCTGCTGGTGATTTGTGTTTCCAGTAACATAATCTTCCTTTTTGATTCAGCTCGATTGCCTAATCTAAAAAAGCTCCTCGTGAAGTCCATACTGCAAAAGTAAATAAAGTTACCTAGTGTTGATTTGATAAGAAATGTAGAAAATAGGTGAAGTAATAGTCATATATGCCTTATTTGAGCCATTTTGGATGAAAATGCGTCCTAAAACCCTTGAATTGCTCTTTTCATGTAATTTCAAGCCTTAGCCGCCTATAACTAAGTAATAATGACATGTTAAGAGAAAGAACGAGTTGATTTGATAAGAAATGTAGGAAATAGGCATCCTAGTAGTCATATAGGTCTTATTTGGGCCATTTTGGATCAAAATGCGTCCTAAAACCCTAAAATTGCTCTTTTGATGTGATTTCAAACCTTAGCCGCCTATAACTAAGTAATAATGACATGTTAAGAGAAAGAATGAGTTGATTTGATAAGAAATGTAGGAAATAGGCATCCTAGTAGTCATATAGGCCTTATTTGGGGCATTTTGGATCAAAATGCATCATAAAACACTTGAATTGCTCTTTTAATGTGATTTCAAGCCTTAGCCGCCTATAACTAAGTAATAATGACATTTTAAGAGAAAGAATAAGTTGATTTGATAAGAAATGTAGAAAATAGGCAAAGTAGTAGTCATATAGGCCTTATTTGGGGCATTTTGGATGAAAATGAATGCTAAAACCCTTGAATTGCTATTTTAATGTGATTTCAAGCCTTAGCCGCCTATAACTAAGTAATAATGGCATGTTAAAAGAAAGAATGAATTGATTTGATAAGCCATGTAGAAAATAGGCATCCCAGTAGTCATATAGGCCTTATTTGGGGCATTTTGGATCAAAATGCATTCTAAAACACTTGAATTGCTCTTTTAATGTGATTTCAAGCCTTAGCCGCCTATAACTAAGTAATAATGACATATTAAGATAAAGAATGAGTTGATTTGATAAGAAATGTAGAAAATAGGCATCCTAGTAGTCATATAGGCCTTATTGGGGCATTTTGGATCAAAATGCATCCTGAAACACTTGAATTGCTCTTTTAATGTGATTTCAAGCCTTAGCCGCCTATAACTAAGTAATAATGACATGTTAAAAGAAAAAATGAGTTGATTTGGTAAGAAATGTAGAAAATAGGTGAAGTAGTAGTCATGTAGGCCTTATTTGGGCCATTTTGGATCAAAATGCGTCCTAAAACCCTTGAATTGCTCTTTTCATGTAATTTCAAGCCTTAGCCGTCTATAACTAAATAATATTGACATGTTATGAGAAAGAATGAGTTGATTTGACAAGAAATGTAGAAAATAGGTGAAGTAGTAGTCATATAGGCCTAAGTAATAAATTTTTGCCTAACTGAAATTGTAAATGTATTTTTACATACATAACCTAAGTAATTAATTCTAACATAATTTTTGTTTATCCAAGTTTTTCAAGGTACAGAAAGGAGGTCCGTTGGAGAGCAAGGAACTTAATGAAGTTCGAGACATGTTGGCGTCTTTCATCACATTTAATTTGTAAATGTCATTTCTATTTGAACTTGTTAACTACATTATTAATTAGTATTGTTTGTAAATATGACACTTTTTTTTTTTTTGAGGAATTGTAAATATGACACTTCATTGTATTGCATTTGGGATTATTAATTAATATCTATGTATTGTTGTTATTATTTCAATTTAGAAATTATTATTTGTTATTAGTATTATTTATAATATTATAATAATAATAATTATTATTATTGTTATTATAATATATAATAATGGTAGAATTTATGCAGTATGTACAGGTTTTTATTATTATTATTAGTATTAATATTATTATTTATAGCCAAAAAATAAAAAATAGGAAAAAAACAGTTTTCGCACCGGTTCACAGTAAGAACCGGTGCTAAAAGTGTGGTAGAATTAAGGCGCGCCAGGACTTTTGGCACCGGTTCACAGCAAGAACCGGTGCTAAAAGTGTGGTTTTTCGCACCAGTTCACAGCAGGTGCGAAATCTGTTGGGTTTTGGCATCCCTCAAATCAGGACCGGTTCAAAACCGGTGCTAAATGGGGGTTTTGAACCGGTGCTGATTACGTTTTTTCGCCTAGTGTTAGACTCAATAAGCAAACAAATTCAATGTGCACTGGTCAACATTATCAAGGTTATTCAAGAATATCAAGCAAAAAATGAATGAAGGGAATGAAATTGATGTCAGGTCTAAGAAATTGGGCAGATGTGGTCTTAAACCAAGATAATATTCAGATGAGTGGTTGATGTCAGTCCCACTATACAAGAGGACCACCGAAAGAAGCTATGCAACAACTTTGAAAAAATTTCTCATTCACATTACATAATTTGAGGAAGAAGGGGAGGCTCAGAACACACACAAGTAGCAACCATCCAGCCCTTACCTCTAACCACAAGATTGCAAGGGTTAAGTGGGCTTTATCTCACATAAATCCCATACCAACAGATGCAAATCCAACATTTGTTGATATGCAACAAGTTATACACATTGATGAAAAAATATTTTTTCTTGAACCTAGAGGAAAGGAGGTTTTATCTTCTTCCAAAAGAGGAAAACCCATGCAATTGCCAGCAACAAAAAAGATTCAAGGTTAAGGCTTTGTTTATGGGGATGATAGGGAAGCTCCTATACAACACAACTGGTCAGCTACTACATTCAGGAAAGTATGGGATATTCCCTTTTGTGTACACCACAATGGCAAAGAAAAAGAGCAAGAATAGGGAGGCAGGGACTCTTGAAACAAAAGTTGTCCAGAGTGTCAACAAAGAAGCCATCAGAAAAATGTTAATGGAGCATATAATTCCAGCAATACAGACACAATGGCATGAAAGTCTGCCAAAGGATGTGATAATTCATTGGGATAATGCTAAGCCCTATCAGATCCCAAGGGATGATGTGTTCAGAGCAGCATGTCAAGCAAGTGGATTCAACATACAGCTAGTATACCAGCCAACACAAAGTCTAGATTTAAATGTGTTAGGCTTAGGATTGTTCAAAGTCATTCAATCTTTACAATACCAGTCTTTCCCTAAGAATATTGATGACCTTATTGAGAAAGTAAAAGAAGCATATGGGGAGTTTGATCCAACTCTAAACAAGTATACATGGATAAGTCAGCAGGCAGTCATGATTAAAATCCTAGAGAAAGATGGTGGTAACAATTTTAACCCTCCATATATGGCCAAGAAGAAGTTAGACAAGTTAGGAATTCTCCCTAAATATTTGGAGGTACCCAAGGAACTCATTGAACATGCTGTAAATTATCTCAACACTCTTTTCATACCAACTTCTGAAGGCCAAGTGGAGGTTACAGAAATGGAGGTGGATGCTGACTAATCAAGTACGAGTCACCAAACAATCAACACAAGGACTGCCACACATAACCAATGAAGAAATATGCAAGTAATGGTAACATATTAGTCATTTCCTATGTCTAAGTAGTATATTTTGGGTGTGTTTTTTTTTTTTTTTTTTTTTTTTTTTTGGGAGGGGGGGGGGGGGGGGGGGGGTTCATGTTAACTGGTTATGTGTATTTTGTTAAACATTATGTGTATGGTCTAAGACAGTTATGTATTAGATCTTTTGTGCTAAGTGTTGTGTTAGAAGTATATTTCCTGTTATGTCATATATGAGGCATTTCGGAAAACCAATGATCAAATGAATGAAATAGTGTATTGACCTCATAATTGGGAATGTGATTCTCATTGGCTAACTCCATCGGGAAGGGTTTTTTATTTTCACAGTACATGCCCAAGTTGTTACCTCAACAACATTTCATTTCTGAAATTGTTGGAGCAAATCAAACATTGACATTCCCTTACAATGGAGTCCCTTCATCATTTGGAGTGTTGCTATCATTCAAACATTAAAAGCAGAGACTCAATTCACATAGGGCAACCACCAATACAGTCACAAAAGGGACTCTGGTCATATAGGTTAACCTATTAGCCAAGCAAATAAGGGACTCAGTTTTCTCTAATAATGTCATTGAGAACGTATTCATATAGGGCAACCATCCATATCATCCAATACTGTCAATAAGTAGACAGAAGTAACAGACAAGATCATCATCCACAAATTACATTCCTTAATAGCATACAGAAAGAGCAAGTAATCAAAGACAATCAATCAACAACAATTAACCACCAAACTTCCAAACATGCCAAATCAGGAACTCAACACAAGGACTCATAAAATGAACTTATAATCACAAACATAAAATAACAGGAAATTAGGGTTAGATTATAGTTACGCTGCATAATCAGTTGTCATTTCTGGGTGGAACTGACCTTCAGGTAAGCCAGATAATTAATTTTCATCAACGTTGTCCATATCAATAGGGTACCCAGATTGAACCCTTTTGTGTCTTGAAAGAGGACCCTTGCTTTGCTGCTTTGTAGGAGCAGCTTTAGCAGCCTCAAGCCCAAGTTTAAGAGCAACTGCAAGGGTATCAACAGCGACAGGGGCCTTCTGATGAACACGAGGAAATTAGGTCGTTGACTGACCTCCTCACGGTCAAACAAATTTATAAATCCTAAACTAACCCCCTAAACAAGTCTAGTGGTAAGTTCGGAGTCGGACCACAAGGAACGGTAATGCTAGATAATTTTTGATCTAATGCTTAAGTTAGGCCGAAGTCGGTTTATGGATAGAGGACACTACAACTACACTAATACACATATAAAGAACAAGGTATTATAAAGTCTACTAGGGCAAGATGCACTTTCAATAATTAACAAGCTAATGAGAATCCATTTGATAATCAGTCATGCAGAGAAAGAATTAAAATGGGAATTAATTACACTCAAGAGCAATCTCTCGAATTCCTAGCCTAAATCCCTCTATGACTAGGTGCATACAGGAAATTAACCAAAATTGTAATCAAATATATCAATTCTAATTCACAATCCCTTGTCAAACTAGAACCAATATGCAATTAAGTTTGCTATCATGGGAAATCAATCCAATCTAAAACAAACAACATGCCATCATCAATTCAATCAATTTAATCACACAATTATCATCAAATTTATCTCAAATAACTCAATAACCATTACAAAGCTTCACTCAACACCTAGTAGAAGGAAATCTACTGAAACATGATTAACAAAGCAATTAAAGATAGCATAAAGAGAAAAGAGAGTAAGAATGCAAAATCCATGAAAACCATTGTGTTTCTCACTTTCTCTCTCCAAAATTTGAGAGTTTCTCTCTCTAAAAACCTAAAACTAACCTAAAAACTATTGAAAAAATGAAATCCGAGCAAAAAATCTATTTTACCCGTTACTAAATTGACTAGGAAGCTTCGCAAAAAGTCGAGCAACACGAATAGGAGCGGGTGCTCCAAAGTCAGTGCACGAGCGCTCCTAGCCGTAGCAGTGAGAAGTAGAATCGTTCCAGAAAATTTGGAGCCGACGCTCCTCTTAGACTACACGCCCGCTCCTTTGCGCTGGACAAAACTGCCCAGCTTCAATCGAACATAACTCCCTCGGTTTACATCGGAATTGAGCATATGACCTGTCGTTGGAAATCTCTTGAGATAAGCTTTCATCTCCAATTGGAATCACTCATAAATGTTTTGTAGATCAAAAGATATAGGCGTTTGAAGTTTGATCTTTGCAAATCAAGTGCACATTTCTTCATTACTTGTTCTTTTATGTTTTACATTTCTTCAATCTTGAGCAATGAACTTATCCAAGTGTTCCTAAACATAAGAATAAACTTACAAAGTTTAATCTAATGCAAGAAGCAACCAAAAATATGCAAGAAAAGCCAAACTTGATCAACAATGACATTTCACATGCAAACACTACAAATGAAATAAAACCTTATTAAAACAAAGTAAAAAGATATCAAAACAATGAAGAACTAACTAGAAACTTCTAAAAAATAGTGACATAAATGACACTTATCACCTTCCCTTTTAGATCTGGGCCTAAGGCAGGATAATCAGCCTTTGCAACAACTTCTTTGCCCAGATCTGGCTCACCAACCTTGTCCGCTTCGACTTCCTTGCCCAGATCTGGCTCACCAACCTTCTTCGCTTCAACTTCCTTGCCCGGTTCTACCTTACCAGACCTCTCCTCCTCATCTGAGTTGTACTCAAACAGCTTAGCGCCGCTGTGTTTGATGAATCTCCTCCAACGCAAAGAGGTTCGACGAACTGGTTTCATTATACCAGTTCCTCGTTAGCACCTGTAGCGTTGGTACCCAACAGGTGGATCCTCATTCTCTTGTTTCTCAACACCCATACTCTCATAAGAGAAGAGATCAGAAGATTTTTCATTTGGGTAACTCATAATTTTGGAGGAAAGTGTGAAGATTTGAGAAACAAGAAGTTCGAATTTTAGAGGAGATAGAGAAGAGAAGTTGAGGAGAGTGGTAGAAGAGTGTGGAAAGCGAGGAGTGGGGGTGTTGGTGACAGATCTTGGTTAGGGTTTAAATCCATGGAGTTAATGCAGGTGGTTGAAGGTTGCAATAAATGATGCAGGTGAGAAGTTGAATCAATTTGGGGGATTTCAGATTAAAAGGAAATGAGTAGGAAGTGGGATCTGATATTTTTTTGGTGGGAATGGTTAGAAAGTAGTAATGTTAGATTAAGATTTTAATTGATTTTAGTTTAAGTGTAAAAGTATATCTTAATCAATTTATAATAAGGGTAGTTTGGTAATTTTGGTATAAAAAACTTTCCAAAAAAGGAAAGAAATTTTTTTGTTGCAATTAAAGCTTAGCACCCATTTATAGTAATTGTTGCAATTAACAATTAACGGAGGAAGTAAATATTCACTAAAAAAATTCTAGTTCAGCAAAATTAATTTTTAATTTAGTAAAAATAATTTTAATTCAGAAAAAAAAAAACAAAAAATAAAAACCAAACTTTATTTTAACAAACTTTATGAAAAACGATGAAAGATTGAAAGGGTTGTAAGTTGTAACATGTAGATTTTTTAATTTCCTTAATCCAAAGTCTAAAACCCTGAACCCTTCAAAACACCTAATCTCTCTTCTTCTCTTTCTCTCCACTCCAACGCCTGCAACAAGTAGGCAGTTCTCTCTTCTTTCTCAAACACCCATGTCTTCCTTCTAAGTAACTTCTCCGATGCTATACTCTTCACTCTCTAATTAAAGTTACAATCTTTATTCTCAATTAATTAAGTGTAATGGTGTTAAACCGACTTCATTTGAGTTTAATGGCTTCTTCTTCTAATCCTGCTTCCTCCATTTTAGGACCCTCTTTCTTGACTAAGGTAAATCTCCCATTTCTTGCTTATTTCATCTTTTTAATTGTAAGTATAAATTAATTTTAGAAAATATGGGTTCTTTTTGTTTTTACCGATTGTTGTTAAATTCATTCAATTTGTTTAAGTTAATTTTAGTGGCATTAGATTGTAGGGAATTGGTTAATTGGTAGGAGGATTGGGATTTATTTAATATGTTATTGGAATGATGAATTGTTGGGTTTTAAGCTTAAGATATGTAAATTTCTGACATGGGATCGAATCCTGTCTTTTTTTATTGCCGTTTCTGGCTCTGTGTAGAACATCTTTCAGTGATAATTCAGTAATTCTACTTTAATTTGGATGATATGGCATTTTATTTTTGAGGTCGAGGATTGTTTCTAATCTTATTTATTGTTGAAATGTTATGAAAAATGAGATTGTAAACATCTTTTGTTTGTTTGTTTTGCTTGATACCCTTATGGAAGAGGTGCTGTTGTCATATGGGTGAGATGATTGATGTGAAGAACAACACATATGAAGAACATATCAAAATGTTGTTTGTACTAGTAAAGTAAATATTGTAGTTATTATTGGTTTAATATTGATGGAATGATGTCATTTCCATCCTCTTGACACCAACTTCTTGGTCTGAGCTGCCATTTGATTTTGATTTTGCAACTAGGAGAGTTTGTGGAAAAATGAAAAAATGACCCTTGAGATGTTGGGAACTTGTATAGAGTCCCTACATTTCTCTGTGTCCTTGAACCTTCTCTTCAGAGGTTTATTTCTATGTGCAAGCTTTCCCCAATCTTATATAATCTTATATGTTTGAGAAATCATAAATTTTTGCCTAGGAGATATGGTGAGTGCATATAAACAATTTGTTCATTTGGGGAGGCAATCATATGAGTCATATTAATGAAAAATGTAGAAACAAAGTATCTGCCCTAGTACCCTTTACTTAATACTCATTTTGTCCCAAAATAGTTGTCACATTTTCCACACCCATCCTATTGAAGAATTAATATAATTTTACAAAGTTATACCTTGTAATAGTTCTGTTCCTCCCATCCTCACTTCTCATTTGGGTTATAATGTGAAATTTGACCAAGATAAATTACTGTAGTAGGACAAGTGGCTGATGGATGGACTAGAATTTATAAGCATATAGTGCTGCTACCTATAAACCAGCATATATCACGGTATTTTTACATTTCCTTCCCTTTTATATATAAGTTTGTTGATGTTGTATTTCTGTGGAATCATTTGTTGCAGACACGATATAGCACATTACAGAGTTATGCAGCCACCTATTTCCCATGCACATCTGTGAGTGGTTGTCTTGTACATACGAAAGGATCATTGATACAGTTTAAAAAGGTTAGAGGAGCCTGTAAGATGATGGCTCAGCAGTCAAGATCTATCAGGTGTGACTTAGGGTCTAATAGTATCAGAGAACTTGTTGATGAATCAAGGAAGGGAAGTATCATTTGTTCTCTGTCATTACTTGGTTTTGCAAGTCATCCTTTGCCTTCTACTTCAAGATTTAGGATTTCAAGTAAGAGCATAAGACCTACATATGTTGCTTTTGCTAAGAAGATGCTCTCCACAAAGGCAATGCCAAAATCAGGTCTTGGTGATACAAGTACATGTGAGTCCACGTTTGTAAAGGATGGAAAAAGTGGTAGGAACATACCAAAACCCATTGTTTCCGATAAACAACGAAGGCGGGTAAAAACATTCGCCTCTCATGGGAGTACTGAAGGTGATTCACTGAAAATTTTTCCTAGCCAGATGGTTAGGAAGAATTTTCCTGATCGCCGAGTATCTGCCAGTAAAAATGTCAACTCTGTAAATTCAACTGAAGTGCTGGCAAGAGAAGGGCTAAAGGAAGCAGACTCTGTACAGCCTCTCTCTGCTCCAAGTTCTGTTGACAGTAAAGCAGAGCCAAAGAGTGAAACAAAATCAAAGCAAAGATCACGAAACAAGAAGAAAAAAGATGAGCCATCTGATACACTGTCTTCTCCTGATGCTGTTCCCTCAAAAGGTTCTAGAAGAGCTAAAAGACCGAATGGTCTGTCAACTGCTGAGGTAAGCATTATTTGTTCTTTTGGCTGAGAAAAATAGTTGTTAGCCAGGCCAATCTTTTTGACTAACACTTTAGTTTCGCAGAATAGCTCATCTATTAGTATACCTAAGGAAGAGGTTGACCTTTCCGAATCACCTCAAGCTGTGCCTAAGAAAAAAGTCTCGAAGCCTAGAAAGAAGGGAAAATCTCCGAAACAAGTGAACGTAGAGGAAAAAATCAATGGTGCTTTACAGGAACCTGTGAAGGTGGTGGAGGAGGAGCCTTCTACCCCCAAGGCACCACAGAAACCAAAACCACCAACTGTTAATGGTATCAAGTCTATTAAGTTAAAGCCATTGTACCCTCCTGCAGGAAAATCTGTTTTGGTCGTGGAGTCCCTCACTAAGGCTAAGGTTATTCAGCATTACCTTGGTGACATGTATGAAGTTATCCCAAGTTATGGCCATGTAAGGGACTTGGCTGCTAGGTCAGGGTCTGTACGTCCCGACGATGACTTCAGTATGGTGTGGGAGGTTCCATCCTCTGCTTGGACTCATCTCAAGAGTATGAAAGTTGCAATCAGTGGGTATGTTGCTGTTCTCTTTGACATTTGTGCCTTATAGGAGTTAATACTATTTGTGTTTATCTTTGACCAACTAATTACACGGAGTGTGTTTTTACCTTATGGAAGTTTTTCCTCTTATTGCAAAACCCAACTATTCTTACACACTTCCTCTCTTCTGGTTTAGTCATTTGTTGTTGTATTTGAGGTTATTTTCTATATGGAAAAAGCTTGTGTGGACCTGGTTCACAATAATATTATTGTGGACATGAGTTGTATACACGCCAACCGACATTATGTTGAACATAGTGACCCTAATTTTAATATAGTGATCCTAATTTTAACATAATGACCTTTATTAAAACTTGTGCGAGCCTGGTCCACATGTGTCATTTGACGTTAGTTTGAACATAGTGATTATAATTTTAACATAGTGACCTTTATTATTAATATTGACTAGTATATTAAAATTTTCATTATAATATACGTAGTATATTTATTTCTTAGGAAAAATTGCCACCATTAATCCCAACTTTGCTCCTTTTGCCAATATTAATCCCAACTTCGGTTTATTCCCTATCACTCTCAACTTTGCACCCTATTAATTTCTATCACCCCCAACCGGTCATCCTGATGTAGGAGGTTATCAGACACGTGTCGACGCGTGATAGGTCTGAAAAAAATACAAAAAATTAAAAAAAATAAATAAATACAAAAAGTTAACGGCGGGCAGCAACCCCTGCCATTCCCGGCAGGCCTCCTTCCTTCCCCTTCCCCTTCGTTTCCGTCGCTTCCCCTCCTTCCTTCCTCCTTCCCTCCGTTTCCGCCCCTTCCGCGCTATTACCGCCCCCTTCCCCTTCGTTTCCTTCGCTTCCCCGCCGTTTTCCGCCCTCTAAACCCTTCCCCGTCGAATTCTAACCACGTCCCTCCCATCCCAGCTGATTTCCGCCGCTTCCCCGTCGAATCCCGACCTTAACCCTTCCATCCCCTTCCCATTCCGACATCCCCCCACCCTTCCCCCACCGTTTCTGCCCCTTGCATTCACTTCCCCGTCGAATTCCGGCCTTCTCCCTCCCCGATTTCGGCTGCCTTTAACAGTGGCTGCCGTTAAGGGTGGCTGTTTTATTTTTTATTTTTGTTCTTTTTTTTTATTTCACCAATCACGTAGTGACACGTGTGCAAAAAAAAATCTAACACACAAATGTTAACCTGATTAACCGGTTGCATGTCAATTGGGCGTGATAGAAATTAATAGGGTGCAAAGTTGGGAGTGATAGGGAATAAACTGAAGTTGGGATTAATATCGGCGGATGGAGCAAAGTTGGGATTAATGGTGGCAATTTTTCCTATTTCTTATGACCTTTATTATACCATAATAACTTTTAATTTACATAATAACCTTTATTTTAACATATAGTGATTTTTTATTAATATAAAAACCTTTATGTTTAAATAGCAACATTTAAACATAGTAACCCTAATATTAGTGGTCTACAATAAATTAGTGTGAATCAGGTCTATTTAAGAGTTTGTATTGCTATATTGCTCTTCTTTTTTCAATTGCTTTTGACAGGTGTATTGAGTTTCTTATCTGAGAAACTCTTTTATCTTAATTGCAAGGGGTTCTACACTTATACTCATCTTATTTTACTCTCTTTCAGAGCAGATAATCTTATTCTTGCATCAGATCCTGATCGAGAAGGAGAGGCTATTGCTTGGCATATTATTGAGATGTTGCAGCAACAGAATGCGTTACGTGATAATATAACTATTGCCAGGGTTGTCTTTCAAGAAGTAACAGAATCTGCAATAAAAAGTGCTTTACAAAGTCCAAGAGATATTGATGTTAACTTGGTCCATGCTTATCTTGCTCGCCGTGCACTCGATTATTTGATTGGATTCAACATTTCCCCACTTTTATGGAGAAAGCTACCTGGTTGTCAGTCTGCTGGACGAGTACAATCAGCTGCTCTTTCTCTTATATGCGATAGAGAAATAGAAATTGAGGAATTTAAAGCACAGGAATATTGGAGTGTAGAAGCCACCTTCAATGCTTTAAATGTGGCAACAAACAAGTCTTCTCTTAAGTCATATTTGACTCATTTTGATTCAAAAAGGTTGAATCAGTTTTCAATTGGTTCAGAGACCGAGGCAAAGGTTATTGAGCAGGTTGTGAGCTCGTCGAATTTTAAGGTCACTGCTGCTAAGAAAACCAAAGTAAACAAAAACCCTCCCACTCCCTATATAACATCGACCCTTCAGCAAGATGCTGCAAATAAGTTAAGTTTTTCTGCTTCCTATACAATGAAGTTGGCACAGAAGTTGTATGAGGGAATTCAGTTTGCAGATGGCAAGGCAGCTGGGTTGATAACATACATGAGGACTGATGGTTTACATATATCTGATGAAGCTGTAAAGGAAATATGTTCCTTAATTGGAGAACGTTATGGTTCGAAGTTTGCTGCAAGTAGTCCACGCAAATTTTTTAAAAAGGTGAAGAATGCCCAAGAAGCACATGAAGCCATTAGACCCACAGATATACGAAGATTACCATCAATGCTTGTTGGAGCTCTTGATGAAGATTCCTTAAAGTTGTACACTTTGATCTGGGCTCGTACAATGGCCTGCCAAATGGAAGCTGCAAGAGTTGATCAGATACAGCTTGATATTGGTAATAGTGATGGGTCCATTTCCTTTCGAGCTGCTTGTACTGCAGTTGAGTTTCCTGGGTTCAGGTCAGTTTATGAAGATAAGGAGACTCGGGCTATAAGAGACATTGACAATGAACCCTCTGATCGTGTTGAAATTTACAAGATCCTCAGTAATCTTAAACAAGGGGATCCTTTGTGTCTAGGAAATTTGGAAACAAGACAACACCATACTCAGCCTCCACCTCGCTACTCTGAGGCATCGTTGGTGAAGAAGATGGAGGAGCTTGGAATTGGAAGACCTTCAACATATGCAAGCATACTTAGAGTTTTACAAGATAGAAAATATGTAACAGCAAAAAGCCGAGTGCTAACCCCTGAATTCCGTGGTCGTATGGTCTCAGCCTTTCTCTCTCATTATTTTAATGAGGTGACAGATTATAGCTTTACCGCTGACATGGAAACTGAGCTTGACAATGTTTCTGCTGGATCGACTGAATGGAAAGGGCTTCTTAAGGATTATTGGGGTAGGTTCAGTACTTACTGTGAGCGTGCTGGCAAAGTTCACATCCATCAGGTGGAGAAGATGCTAGAGAGAACTTATGATAACTTCCTTTTCTCCTCGCTTCCTGAAGAAAGTCGATCATGTCCTAGTTGTATGGAGGGTACTCTGATCTTCAAAGTTAGCAGATATGGTGCAGGCTATTTTATAGGTTGTGATCAACACCCCAAATGCAAGTAAGTAATTACCAATCCAATCACATCTTTTTGTCTATAGAGAATTCAGTGTAGTAGCAACTTCATTAAATCAATTTAGTCTTCACTAAGCTATATTTTTAACTAAAATTGGTCTCTGTAGTCTTTTGTATAAGTTTTCCTCAAAGGATGATTGATATTATAATATTGTAAATTGTAAATTATAATAGCTCGAGAGCCATTGAAATTCTTAGTCATATACTTGTGACAGACTTATGCATCTGCCTTTGGACCAAAGCTTATAATTATGCTCATGCAATTTTATTTTTTAAGGGCTTAAATAATACTCATTCCACTGAACATTCTCTTTTGTCTTTTCTGAATTGCCCCTGAAATATAAAATTTATTAGCTAGCTCCAATTCTATTTGCTGTGGATTTTATCTTCTTCTGGCCTTCTTAAGAACTCAGAAAAATATTGCATGAGTAATAGTTAGTAGCAACACAATTTTTTTCAAGCAGAATTTCACCGAAAGATAAAGCCCAAATACTTTATGTTGTCCCTTAGTGACTTTTTTAGGTGATTTGTTCTAGGCATTAATTGTATTCATGAATATAACAAACTATAAAGTTATGTGGATTCCTATTTTTAAAAATTGGCTATGGCGTGGCTTAAGTACATGTTATGCAGCTCTGTCACAATTGTCCACCCTTGGGACACAATCCCTTTGTTTTTTGAATTTAAATAACATAATAAAGATACACAATCTTGTGTTTCATAAATGGACTTGATTTTTGTAGGATGATGCTTTTAAAGTTTAATACCTTGTAATGACAGAATTAGTGGTCAGACCTTTTATGTTGAAAGAATGAAAGGTGAACATTGGTGTGGATATTTCTGCTAACATAAAGAGCACGGAGTTCACTGTTAATTACACTCTTTTGGGATAGTGCTCATAACACCCCCCCCCCCTCTTTTAATCCTGATTATAACTTTGAACTTTTGAAGTGTCATGAATTAATTTCACTTGGTCCTTTTTTTTTTTTTTTTTTTTTTTTTTTGTTTTTGACAGAATTTCTCTTATAGTCTTTGATAATGTCTTTTGGAGCTACATTTAAATTTACTGAAACAGATGCATATTTTGATTTCCTGAAGAAGATTGTCATTTATCTTGGTGTAGGTTTATAGCGAAGACTTTGTACGGGGAAGAAGATGAAGATGATGCTCCTCAGAACAACTTGGCAGTTGAAGAGCCAAAGTTGCTGGGTCTTCATCCTGTTTCTGGTGAGAAGGTATTAATCAGGAAATTATGGTCTATTCAATCTGTGAATACTGATTTGGGACTGCTTTCTTTCTCCACCCCCCCCCCCCCCTCTCCCCGGGCAGGCGGCTGCCACAAGAATTGTCATTATTTATATATTTATTCAACTATGGTATTTTTTTTATAGGTCCTTTTGAAGGGAGGCCCTTATGGGTCTTATGTGCAGCTTGGTGAAGACAGAAAAGGATATTTACCCAAACGAGCATCTGTATCTCAGGTTAGTTCATTTAATGTCTTTTCTTATGAGATGTCCTATGCTGTGTTATTATTCCATGTGAGATAAAGACTTTGGAATGGAATGGGTGCATGTATACAACACATTAGTTTCATTTAGTTAAGAAAATTAGGATCTAAGTCAGGATTGATATTATATCAAAGGAGACCTTACTATTGACCATACAATTTTATCCCCCATAGGCTGTAGGCCTCAGGTTAACCTATGTGCCTGTGTTCACTCCCTTACTATCTTCGTTGTTCAAAATAATTTCATGACAATGGTGTCAATGTTAGGGGAACACAGAGGAGAGAGATTGTAAAGTCTGATAGTAGAGGCGAGAAGAGAAAAAGATTGGCTAGCCACTAGATAGTATTGAGTTCTTATTATTTCTGGCAATAACATAAAGCTTTAACGAGTATCAAGTGTAGATGTTTTATTTTGTGAAGCATGGTATAAACATGATAAGCCTTTTTTTTTTTGGGAAACTAATTGAAATTGCCAAGATCCAATCAGTGTGGTTGTTTGAATTTTTATCAGAATCAGTTGAATGTTACTGTTCCTGTTTTAATATGATTTATTATATATTTTTCATTCCAAACCCATTGATTTAATATAGTATATACATTAGTGACTTTGGCGAGCGCCTCTGACAATCATCTGGATGTTAGGTTGAATGGTTTTATTTCATCCTTGAATTTGGCTCACAAATTTTTTTGATCATTTCTGCCCCCAAAAGAATTTCCACTGAAACATACATTTGCTGCAAAGGGCCATAATTAAAATATCTGAAGTAATAAGAATTAACAAGAAGAAATACATGAAGGCTGATCTAGAATTGAGCCCTTGTCCCTCCTCTATTTGTGTAATTGTGTGACGGAGACATATGCTGTTCAAGAAGAGATTATGACCTGCATAAATTTTGCAATCACCTCCTACTTTCCCTCTTGTATTCCAACTTTGTATGACGAGTGGATACATCAAAACAGCCTGAGGCAACGTTATTCTCCGTTGACTTTATAGAAGTGCTTTCATTAGACTGGCATTACAATACTAGTCAGAATGTTGGGCATTTAGGAAGGAGCATATAAAGAAGATGAATGTAGAGATGGATGTATGGGAACACCTTAAGTGATAAATTTCTGAATGTATGAAATTTGGAGGAAATTTGGAGTTCTGGATGTTGAGGTAAGATAAGGCAGAATTGGCTACTTTAGTTAGGGCATGTGAGGTGGCAATCAGAGGATGCATCGCTAATGAAGGGGAAATGTTGGATAATAATGATTTCAAAAGAAGTCATGGGAGGTCAAGGATGACTTGGATTGAGGAAATTAAGAAATGCATGAAGAAAGTGGGTTTGCAAGAGTATGTTGATCTGGATATAAGCAAATGGAGGAAGAGGATCTTCGTGGATGCAAGAGATAGATTCTTGGTTTATGCAGCCAACCCCTTCCTTTTGGAAATAAGACTTTGGTTTTGTAGCTTATGTCTTTCCTAATGGCATGACTTTGTAACACTATGATGCTTATGGGATGTTATACATTGTGATTATAGCAGTTTCCACCGTATCTATTATAACCACCTTGTGGAGTATCATTTAACTAATTTTATGCTGGAGAAGCTGTTGACAACAATGGTACTTGGACTTTTCATTACGCATCATGTACCCCGACAAGCGACATGGGTATTAGCCGTATAACAACACTTTGACACTTCATTTGGGACAATGTTATGGAAAGTATTTACGTAGTAGAAGTATATAATAATTGCGAAGTCAATTTTTCAGCTTTTAATGACGAGCCACCAAACCGTTAATCCTCAAATCCTACAAACTACTCTCTATTTTTTTTTTAAATATAAAATACTCTCACTTTTCATCATAACTTGCAAAATTATCCTCGCATCCAAACATACAATAACTTCTTCCAATCATACTTCGTAGTTCTTAACAGGAACAACCAAAAAAAAAAAAAAAAAAAACTTCTAATCAAATTTGAAAAAATAAATGATAATAATAAAACCGGCAATGCATACTATTAATATACCCCTTGCTTTACCACAGATATGCTCTAGTTCATAAAAAAGCTGAGTTAAATACTTGTGAGGACTGTCCTGAGTAACAGTTTGACATGTGCTATTTTTAGTGTAATTATCACTTGCTGTGACTTGTGTGCTCTGCATTTTGCTTCTTAGATGGAGGACAATCAAATTCCTTCCACTTTGCTGTAAAGCTCTTTTTTCACAATCAATAAAATTCTTTTTCTTGTTTATTAACTATGCAATTTCTTGATTTACTACAATGGCGATTGAGTATTTAGCATGCTATAGTTTGTATTTGATATTTTTCAGAAATAAATTTTAAATAAAAAGTTCCTAGATTGCTTTTAATTTGGGATCCTTTTCAGATCAAGGATTTGGGCTCAATAACACTGGAACATGCTATCGATTTGCTTCGTTACCCTGTTACACTGGTATATCTCTCTATTCATTAGCTTATATATATATATTTTATTTTTTTATTTCAGTTTTACCTTTATTTTTATTAGCCTCTTGAACTGCGTATTTTGTGAATATTGCTTCCAGGGAAATCATCCTGTAGATGGCCTGCCAATACAAATAAAGATCTCAAAAACAGGGTTTACCATAAGGCATCGACGTAACATAGCTCCTGTGCCAAAGGTATGTCTTTGATCCTAATTTTTACCTAGTGCTACAGTAACTGGTTAACCTGCTTCTGATGCATGTTCTGAAATGTTTCTTGCTATCATGGAACATCGTAAGGCATTTGTATAATATCTTATATCTATTAATGACTCATGATATATGTTCAAAATCTATGAAGTGGTCTTTATATGGTCAACTAGTTCATGTGACGCCAGTTGACATTTTAGATCTTCCTCTTGGGTATGAAGCATATAGATACGAGCCTTTTCCGTTCACCATAATGTGTTTATTGTTATTGTTATTGTTGTTGTTGGTGGTGGTGGTGTTGAGCGTCTTTTTACTTGGTATTTAAGATTAAATATAATGAATTTCATTGGCTGAAGCCATCTGCAACTTTGATTATCTAAGAAACTATAGAGAATAAGGTTTTTTATTTTATTTTATAATATATATATATATATATATATATATATATATATATATATATATATATATATATATATATATATATTTGGGCTCATTGCTTTAGTGACTGATGGATCAGTCTGATTTCCTTCATGAGTGCAGAGTGTGATCGCTAATGATATTGATATGGAGAAAGCTTTGCTGTTACTTAATGGACCGGATGTTAAAAGATCTGGTCGACCAAAGGGTAAAAAGCGCTTGGAAGAAGAAGAAGCTGTCGATGACATTTAGGATGTTGCCTGAGGTAACATGCTACTACTATACAGACAGACTTTCTAAAAGCTTGTTACTTTTTGAACAAGTATTCAGCTTTCAGGCAATTCAGCAGCGATCATCAGTTACGAAGAACTGATACACTTACATAACAGCCTGGATATAGCGCGTTGAGCTGCGTAGTAGTAAGATGTACAATTGAAGCAGCATTGCGAGGGTCTATAATCATGTGCTATGTTGAGAAAATTAGTGTTAGATGGTTCCGATTCTTTTAATCATCATTAGCCGCTGGTCCCTATTTTTGGCTTACGGGCATGTTTTAATTGTTTGTCCATAGATTTAGTCTATAAAGTAGACTGTATCTTTAGGGTTATAATCGAAAGAAGT
This sequence comes from Chenopodium berlandieri, assembly GCA_034703905.1. Classification (NCBI taxonomy): domain Eukaryota; kingdom Viridiplantae; phylum Streptophyta; class Magnoliopsida; order Caryophyllales; family Amaranthaceae; genus Chenopodium; species Chenopodium berlandieri. Next base: position 39,053,286 of record CM068279.1, on the reverse strand, counting down.
TCCAATTTCTTGATAAATTAATTAATATAGTTCTTTCTTTCTTTCTTTCTTTTAATTAATATAGTTGTCAATTTTATTCCTACATTATATGCTTTTACGAGTAATTTTTTTTACATACGAATATGTAATAAGATCAATTTAAATTTAGTGTAATCCTTTTGTTTTACACCGAGAGAGATTTAACAGTGCTTTGAATTCGAAGATAATCACAAAGAACAACCGAACAACTTCCTCTATTGGAATTACCTTTTCTAACAAATGTTTACAAAATTAAATCTAAAAAAAACTTTTTTTTTTTTTTTTTTTAATTGATCAACAAGAAACTGTCTATACGACAAGAATTTACCTCTTGTACAGAAACTCAAGTTTAATTGTGCTTACAAACTTGTATATATGTATTGATTGAAAATTTTCCTAAATTAATAATTACAATTTCAAAATTTGTTGTGTAAAATTATGCACCACTTGTATTTGTGGATCATCTTTGCCATCTACCTAATGCATTAACCCACTTATTATTGTTTCCAACTATGAAGATTAGGTTTTCTTTATCAAAACATAAATCTATCTTTTTCTTCCAACTAGAGATTTGATCTCGTCAAACCAATAATCTCTACTTCAAAATCTAGTTTCGAATAGAGCCTAAAAGTTTCGTTTTCCCCCTCACATATATTCATGCTATTTGATATATTTTTGTTACTCTCCACTAAAAGTTGAGCTCTTCCAACTTTCATGAGAAGGTGCACTGCTCAATGAATCCTGCACATTTGAAACACATTTTTATTATTCATTCAAGGACTAGTTTTGAATAATCAATTTTGGTTCATGTAGCCAATCCCACTTATGGGATTAAGGCTTTGATTATTGATGATGATTCAAGGACTAGTTTTACATGCATGCAAGTGTGAGAGAATGCAACGACATGATCAAAAGGTTAAAGGCATTAATGACACGCTTTGACTTTTATCATAACTTCTAAAAATTCAAACAAGTATGAGTCTAAGAACGGGCACTTACGGAGACTTGGCTATTAGATGATTTAGGATTGTAAGCTCCATATGTGTCGCGAAACGTCATAGCATCCAAACTCTCCTCTGCCATATTTCTTAAAAAGCAAAGTTGAGGCAACACAATCGTTCCGAGGTCGGGCCTATCTCTCCTTCTCAACTCAGCACATTGAAGTGATAATTTAGCAAATTTTAAAGCCTCTTCAATAGGCCAATCTGTAACTTCTTTGTCCAAAATATCCTTGAATGTTCCTTTCTCAATTGCTCTCTCAACATGGTGTGTTAAGCCCATTGGTGATTTTGCCGTTATCAGTTGCAAAAGCATTATGCCTAGAGAGTACACATCTGATTTCACACCAAGCATACCTGTAACAATAAAAACAACAATCAAATTGAATAAATTCCAACAAAATTGTAATTGCTAGAAAAGGTCTATTGATCGATGTCTGATATGATTGCATGTTGCAATCACCTGCTAAAGGTATGCTCAATCACCCGATTTTTACTTACATAAACTTGTCTTATCTAATCTAAACTTATCAAAACATATTAGTCCTTATTAGAACTTATTTTAGTTTTAAATTGAACTTATGTAACTCTTATTAACCTATCAAAACTTATTTCTCCTGAACTTATCTTAACTGAACTTATTTAAACTTGTTTTTACAAAAATAAGAGAAAATAACCGGGCCTAATAAGAAAATCTCTATAGTAAGATAAAAAAAAGGTGACAGTTTCTAAGGATTAAAACCAAGCATACCTGTTTGTTGATACTCAGGGTCAATGTAGCAAAAAGTACCAGCAGTGGAGGTCATCCTATACTGCGTAACCTCGTCAGCAACACTCGGGGGAACTAGTCTAGCTAAGCCTACATCACTAATCTTGGCAACTAAGTTGCGATCTAGGAGAATATTGGCCGGTTTCAAGTCTCGATGCACCAACGGCTCTGGCTTCGTTTGGTGTAGGAATAAGAGGCCTGTGGCAATTTCTGCTGCAATACGAAACCTATGTTGCCAACTGAGTGCCGTGGTCTCACCTCGACGGAATAGACGATCCTCGAGGCTACCATTGTGCATGTACTCATAAACTAAGCATCCATACTCCGGGCAAGCTCCCAGTAGAAGAACCATGTTAGGGTGTCTAATGCAACTAAGAACTTCAACCTACAAGAAAATTGTCACAAAAAAAAAATTCACATGGTGAAGTATAATCTAATAATAAACTTAAAGTATGTCGATAAAAAACAAATTATGAATTGTATTCCATCCTTTAGGAGAAGGGTTTGATATCACACTAATGTATACTCGATCGACTTGATATAGAGTACAATGCGTTTTGTGTGCGGCTTGCCACACCATGTGGTCGCTTGTAAAAGAATAAAGTAACCCCAATAACACGGACGAAGTAACTCCTTTAATAAGTAACCTCTATAACACTAAAGAAGTAACTCCTATGATGGTTGGCTACACGGTGTGGCTAGCCGCATATGAAAGTTTGTGTATAGCGTATATAACAGGTCATGAACTATAACCATTATCTTAAGTTTTTTTTGTTGAATTGATCTTTTAACATGGTATCAGAGCCAGTGTAACAAAAAGGTGAATATGTTTGCTAAACTATTTGTATGAAGATAGTAATTATGGTTTGGTAGCAAACCTCTTGTTGAAATTGAGATCTTCCTTGAGCAGCATCAGGGCGTAACACCTTAACAGCAACTAATGTGTGATCTAAGTGACATCGAAAAACCGGGCCATATCCTCCTTCTCCAATCTTTCGTGCTTCGGTAAAGTATTCAGTAGCTATTTCTATCTCTTCTATTGTATACTTCCTATACCTTATGGCTGTGGTTATACGATCCACATCCTTGTTCTTTTCATCTACTTCCTTTAGTGCTTTCATTTCGGCACTGATCCTTTTTTGTGCCTCGAGTTCGAGTAGTCTTTTATGTGCTTCCGATGCCTCAATGGATGCCTTTGATTTAGCTTTATTCTTCTCTATGAATGATGTTTCTGTCGACTCCTCGGAATCTTGAGCTTCATCCATTCTACGCTCTTCTTCTACTTTCCACCGTTGGAGCTCAAGGGCCTATAAGTTAAGAATTCCTTCATAAATGTTTTAAATAATTTCAAGCAAGCATATATCTAAGATATTGATTTTTTTTTGTTTAATTTATTTATACTTTCCACCATACTATAAACTAAATTCTTATAAAAGTTGTTTCATCAAAACAGTTAGAGAATTAGCCAAAATATGACACCACACGTTGAGGAAGAGATTAAATCATGTTAATAAATAAATTAGTCCAACACAAGTTTAGCAAAAAAAAAAGCTTTATTAATACCTAAGTAACCCGTAGTTTCTCTCTTCCCAGTGTTAATAATCATTTTGATAAAATTGTTCATTTACCTTCTCTAATCACCTACTACATACAAATGCATGTCTTGAGATGAAATTGTGTTGCAAATATTAAAAAAACGAAAGAAGTACGTAATACTAACTAGTCAGTATGTACAAACAATCTTGAAGGATATTCATTAAGGATAGATATAGGAAAAGAGGAAAACCTTTTGTTTTGCTGTAAGTGCTTCTTTGCAAACATTGCTGTACATATACATTGTTTGCGTTAACTCCATCTTTAGCTTTCTCATTTGAGTTTCTACATCATCCTATAATTTGAAAAGAAGAATCATTAATTATGGATTGTTTCTTATAAATTTTTTGTTTATAAAGTGATATATTACCTTCGTTTTATATTATTTGTAACGGTTAGACATTTTTTACTCACACTTTATGTCAAATCATTGCAAGTAATATAAAACGGAGGTAGTAATAAGAATGCATGCATTAGGGAAATTTGAACACTAATTAATTACTCGTCTAACTTGTTACAAATATCAAATCAATGCATGCATTTTAAATCCCATGTACAAATTACATTCCTATGTTGTTTTCTAGTTACGTCATATCTCTTTTCCTATGGTCGAACTTAGTAAAATATGATAGCGTTTTTCTACGTACCATTGATTGGGATTGCGTGTTTGATGACCAATTCGAGTTAGAGTTGTCATGAAAAGAGTAATTAGAAAAATTAGGAGGAGGGCTAGACAAAGGCGTAGTGTCCGCAAAGGACCTTCGTTGAGGAGTTTCGTTTATAAAATCATTTTCGGAGCTTGATGATAATCTATTAGTACTAGTGCTCCTCCTTTCTTCAAAAACATCATAGGTTGAAGGAAGCATGCGATCAACACTTGCCCTTCCCGAACTTACGAATGAGATATCGTTGTCCGATAGGATGTCACCGTAAGATCTAACATGTGGATGTCTACCCCCTCGAGTGAAGGCCGATCTGTAGAAAAAGATCTTAAAATTGTCAGGAGAGTCTTCTTTCAAAACTGAACGAATTTTTATACGACAAGGTCATACTGTTGTGCCAATTTTACATGAATCAAGGAACGTAGTCCCATGTTATATACCTCCTCTGTTTTTTTAATACTTGCACTATTTTAATCGTTAATATCTTAAATTATCAATGTGTAAAAATTATAAAAATTTGATATTGTAAAAGTATAAATCGAGACGAGTAAAACAAGATCCCACGTGACTATATTTTTCCTAACCAACAACTCACCAAAGGTAGTCAAAGTTAGATATGTGCATAGTGTAAAAGTCAAACTGTTACAAGGGAAAAAAAAAAACGGAGGAAGTAGGAAGGTAAAATAGAGGTGATCAAAGTTAGCCCAGCCCAGCGGCCCGATTTTGGGCGGGTTTTGGGCAGCACTTTTTTGGCCCAAAATAGGGTTGGGCCCGGCCCAATCCGATTTTTTTTTGGACGGGTTTGGGAATGCGTTTTTATGCATATTTAGTTGATTTTTAGGTCCGGCACGAAAAGCCCGCACGACCCGACCATTTTGGGCTGGTTTGGGCACAAAAAATCCGGCCCGAAGCTTGGCCCGACCCAAGAAGTTGGCATAATATTTTAGCTTCGGCCCGGCCCGCCCAATGATCACCTCTAAGGGTAAAAGGACTAGTGGTATTACGAAAACCTAGGACGGTGTCCACCAATTTTAATTTGACATATGAAATTTTAGCTAGACGTTGCACTTACTTAAAATCCATGTCTTCAAATCCGTTAAATGGTGATCCAGATGGTGTTGTTTTTTCCGACCCTGGTCAATGATAAAGACGGTGGTAAGTACATATTCTATTTGCAACAAAAATACATACTTTTTATATCACAACTTTTCAAAAAGGAAAGCTTTCTAAAATTTTTAAAGAACGAAGGAAGTATAAATAATTTACGTAAAAAGAAACGTTTTATTTTACCACGAGGAGGAGAAACCGGGGCACTTGTTGGCTGATTCATAATTTGATTTCGAAGAGGCGAAACAATTGGAGGTGGACGAGATGCAGATCGAGTATTTGAGATTTTTCCTACTTTTGAAATTACATAAACGCTACAAAATTCTGGTACTCCTTTTGATACTGCCGTAGGAGTATCTGTCTTGGTGAATTTGCTATATGAGCATTAAGAATTCATGTATATATGTTAGAAAACATAAAGTTAGTCCAAGAAAATAAAAATTATATGTAATTTCAAAATCATTTATTATTTCATTTTTATATTGTACAAGATTGTTTGATACTGCATGAAAAATTTCCGTTACATATTCTAGTACTGAGTATTATGTTAGTAATTTAATAATGCATGATAAAATCATGTGTCAATCACTATTAATGTTTGACTACGTTTAATATTTTCGTTTTAGATCCTTAATTATTTTGACCATTAGGGTTGTATATATCAATCCTTTATTAATCAGTAATGTTTTAAGGTTCTTTACTAATCTCCAACTCTTTAATTTAATAATGTCGATACAAACCTCAAGATCGAATTTCTAGAAGAAGCACCCATGATCAAAACTTCAACTGCAGATTGGGTAACAAACTCTATCAATGCCTTTTGAACATCTGAATCTTCAAGCACGATGTCCCGACATTGTATCTATCCATAAAATTTTCAATAAATTTAAAGAAAAAAAGCTAATAAAAGAATTTTACAAATGAAATCAAAATAAACTCCTAAGAAATTTAAGCTTTGTTTGTTAGTCAAGCTTGAGTAGCATTGTCAAACTCAATCATCTTATGATGAATATATGAAATATTTTAGTTTAAAAATGAAGTGTTTCGAGTGTCTACGTATCCGATAATAAGTATATGACACAAGTATTTGAGGTGAAATGAATATAGTAGAAGTATTATAAATTTTATATGATGATCCTACATATGCGCGCTACTTTTTTTTTTTTTTTTTGAGGCAACTAAAAAATAAAAATTTCATATCAATCTTGATTTGATTTTTCATTTTTTACTTATTTGTTGTTTAATTGCAAGAATGGAGCGCAAGTACCTACATCTTTCCTCGTGCAAAAACAACGAAAGGGGAGGAACAAATCCTTTGTTTGTTGATCCCATTGTCTACCTACACAAGTGTAGAAATATATAAAGACCATTGATGCAAAAGGGCAATTTATATAAAATGTTGTCTAATTATCAATATATATATTCAAAATGTCAACCTTAGCTTACATTTCATAATTCTATCAATAGACGAATGTAGTACATAATAGATGCATACATATATTCAAAATGTCAACATTTCATGAATTTATCGATCGATAAAGTGATGAACCTTATAACTATCAGTAGTCATGGTTAAAATTATGCATTGATTTTCGAAAATCTTACACTTACCATTGATAACAATATGGGGAGAAGAGCCATAAGAAGGCCTAACTTTAACATGAACAAGCACAACTGTTTGCCCTCTTTGAAGAAGATTATCAATTGCCCATTTTAGAGCATGTTGACTTCCTTTATCCCTGTCTATTGCAACTGCAACCAATTGATTTGATGTATTTCTTTTATCTGAATTATCTTTTGAAAGCCACATTCTTTTATCAATCTTTACAAACTCAAATCCTTAATTTTTATTATCTTCTACACCATGTAATCATCCCCCCTTTTTTAAGGTGTTGTCCTAAAAATTTTGTAAAACAAAAAAAAATGTTTCTTTTGTCTCCAGTTATCTACTAGAATAACCCGATTCAATCCTATAGATAGATAGATCGAAAGATAATCTATTCCTTTATTTTATTCATGTTTAATGGGAATTGATATTTTGACTTTCACGATCACCCACTAATTATTGTTTTAGTGGGACAATCTCTCTTTTCTTTGTTAATTCACTAATCTCCCCTTAAAACTAGCCTAATTTTCTTCATACCCACTAGTATGACACATAAAAAAATTTCTTTGATATAAATGTTTCTTCTCATAAATGTTTATGCCTTCTTTAATTTCTATTATATCTTCCTTGTATCTCATATATTATCGTCACATGATAATTCACCTAGATCATTTCACTTTTTGACATACTATACATAATTTTTACCCATAAATACCCACGAACCTATTTTTTTGGGTTAATCCGGATTCGAGACTCAAAACCCATCATTTATGAAAGCAAATGATTACAAGTGACTTTTTAACATTAAGAATCTATTTTAATAAATGAATAGTATAAAAAAACAATAATAATGCTTATATAAAAACATGAAATGTTTTTTTTTTTTTTTTTTTTTTTTACCAAAATTTTTAAAGTATAATACAAGGGAATGGTTGAGTGCTTATTTGTTTTAAGCTAGTATAACAACGAATATTTTAATATAGAGTTGCGAGGTGGAACCCATTTTTTTTCTTTTTTTTGATTTTTTTTTATGATTAAATGAGTAATAATCATTAAATTGAGCAAAAAATAAATTATCCTTAGGTGCAAAGTGTATGCACCCGGATGTACATAAAAATCTCTACTGTGCGATGCATGGTTTACAAATATTAATGCTTAATTTCTTTAAGCAAAACCTAATAATATCCTTAGATGCAAAATGCATGTTTTTTTTTTTTAATTTTTTTTTGGGCTCCTGTGATGATTTCTTTCAAATTCATGACACGACATGATAATAGTGAAATACTCCATTCGTATCTTTTATAATTGCAACACTTTGATCAGCACGAATTTTTAGTCGCTTGAGTTGAATTTACTAAAATATTGTGTAGGTGGGATTTGTTGGGGAATAAAAAGATGATTAAAAAATAGTGATATTGAATGAAAAATTTATGTAAAAGTAATAAAATGTGTGAGTGGGGTAGGAGTGGGGATTGTGTGAAATGAGAGATATAACAAAATGTTGTGGAGCATTTCCATTAAAAAAAGTGTTGCAAATTTGCAATTGAAAAAAATGATTGATTATAAAAAGTGTTGCAATTAAAGAGGTAATCCAAACGATTTCTATAGGCAAAAAAGTAAACGAAATTTGTATAAAATTCGGCGCTTTAGAGTATCCCACCACGACAAATGTGGCATGTCATGACAAATCACATTGTATCGCGAGCGACGCGCCTGCATCGTGACGTGACATGCTTCCCTTTATTCGATTCAAATTCGAACACCCAAATTCAATATTTAGGGCATTGCTAGCTACCGAGGACTCCATATCAGCGCCCGACTCATACTCAATACACAATTCTATCGTGTTTACACTTCTTTTATTTGTATATTTTTGGTTGGATTTAATATCAGTGAAACTTAATTCTCCTCGATATTTTCTAATTATTTTCTTTTAGGGAAAATTAATTTTCCTAAACTCTAATTTTAATTTCTTTCTTTTGGGAATATTTAATTTTCCTAATTTCTAATTTTCATATATTTTTTTTTTGGCAAACCTAAATTTTATCAATATGTTTTCTATCTCTTTATTTATTTATTTATTTATTTTCTAGGATAAAGTTGAAAATCCTTCTTTACTGATAAATAATGAAGGGTTTTTTTTTTACATCAACTTACACAAACACCTGTACTCAATAACAAGCACAACTAATTTGCTAACTCAATAAAAAAAAAGCGCTAAATAAATTTACAAATCCATTAAGTAATGCAATCGGATCAAATGTACAAATGTAATAATCTACATTAGTGAAGTGCAATAACATAAGTCAAGTCACGTCTGTACAAAGTCAAAAATCCCTCAATAAATAACTCTTCCAAGGAACTCTCAAACAGCTCGTCAGCATAGCCGCCCGTGTCAACATAGGCAGACTGTCACCTAAAGGGCCAAAGATGCTCTCCATCATTGTGTACATGGAGTGAGATCTCGACCGACCTCCGCACCCATAGGGCCCAACATCTGTATTGGTGGCTCGCTCCACACAGTTAACTGTGAGCCGGAGCCTTCGAATTCTTGGAACTACGGTGCACAAAACTGTTTCCCCGTTGGCATCCCCCCCGAAGTCTGAAGCTCGGGATGAGGCCTACTGTAAGGAGTAAGCATCGTCGATGATGACCTACTGAATGTTGAAATCGGCACGAACTCCTGAGGAGGTTGCGACAACTGCAACTGTTGAGGTACAAGTTGTTCCCCGCTTGGAGGTTGCAAAAGAACGTCCTGCTTAAACGACTGATGAGGTCGAAACTCGTGATGCGGCTGAAGCTGAGGCTACCTTTGGAACTCTAGAGAGGATTGACAATGTCTGGCTCTTGCTTTGTCCGACTCACAATGCCTTGGACGAGAACGAGATCGATGTCGATGTCGTGGTTGAAATGAAACAAGACATAATTAGTAGGAAGAAATGAAAGAAAAATTAAATTACACAAAATAATAAAGATATCATACACGTCGGACGTCCTCAAAATCATTGTGACACATCATTTGACACTGCAACTTCATCAAGCTATACTTGCAGGCATCAATGATGTTCATCAATCTCATCACCCCTTCGCGCGGCAGCTGTGAATCAAAAGAGAATAATAATTTAAAAATGGTAGTTGAATATTCAAATACACAATCAATGCAATAAAGATGAGACTCACCAACTCTAGCTCCTCTGGAAGTGATTCCTGGGCCTATCGATATCCCTCCGGGGCTTCCAGGAGGTGCTCTTCCATATCCCCAATTGGTCCTCGATACCGAATTAATCGACTCGGAAGCTCGAACATCCCACCACAGCAAGGACCCTACAAATCATTGGATAATTATGTTATCAAACAATAATGGGGCTACAAACAAAGCCATGTGAAAAAAATAAAAACCTCTTAGAAGCGAACCTCTTGGAAGCGGGGAGCTGAGGCTAACCTCGGAAGCATCTCCGTGACGTATTCCCGGTCCATGTAGACCAAATCACGCCAAGAGGTTAGAGAAGGACCCCTACCATCGACTATAGTGAAGATGCTCTGGCGATCCATCATCGAAGTTAGCGGATCATGAGGGACCACAAAGTAGTATGAGTTGTGCTGCTTGGTGACTGTTTCGGGGTTTCTGAGATGTCCTGTGGGAGAGTTACAATTCCAAGAATGCCCTTCGACGCCTGTACCTGCAAGATCACGAAGACTCCTGTGGGTAGGAGTTTCGCCTCCAACGATCAAGTTAGTAAGCGTACAGGAGGTAGAATGTGCGTAATATTGAAATTACTTCTCGCGTAATGGGAGAATTCCGTAATTAATTTTGCTCGGGATTGGTGTATGTATTTTTGAATTGTATTGCATATCCCCATTTATGAGGGTCCTTCCACTATTTATAGTGGGGAAAGCTTGGTTCCCCATTTAGGGTTTGATGGACACGTGTCAGCAGGGGATTGGAGCCCTGCTGACCAATGGATGGGTGCCACGTGTCGCTTGGCCATTGGGCCACGTGTCTGGGGTATTTTTTACCCCAAACAGTGACCCTTTCACCTAGGTACCAAATCGGGAACCGAAACCCGAGAAAAAGCACGTGATGGGTCGAGAGTAGGGGTGGGACTTCGGTCTGGCGGTTCGGTTTGACCTCGGTTTGAGTCAGTTTCGGTTTGGAGCGGTTCGGGTTGAAACGGTTTTATTTAGCTGACGGGTCGGTTCGGTTCGGTTTGGATCAGTCGCGAGTCGGTTCGGTTTCGATTTATTTCTTTACGGTTTAAATTCGGTTTGGGTCATAAGTGGGTCGGTTTATAAACGGTCCGGATCATGCTAGTTCGGTTTGAAACGGGTCGGTTTAGGGGGCGGGTTTACCCGGGTCGATGTCGGTTCGGTTTACAAACGGTTCGGATAATGCCGGTTTGGTTTGAAACGGGTCGGTTTAGGGGCTGGTTTACCCGGGTCAACGTCAGTTTGGTTTATAAACGGTACGGATCATGCTGGTTCGGTTTGAAATGGGCCGGTTTAGGGGCGGGTTTACCCAGGTCAATGTCGATTCGGTTTATAAACGGTTCGGATCATGCCGGTTCGGTTTATAAACGGTTTGTGTCATGATCGAATCGGTTTGAAACGGGTTGGTTCATGGACGATTTTACCCCGTCAATGTCAATTCGGTTTATAAGCGGTTTAGGTCATGATTGTTTTAAAGATCGCGTCATGACCCTGATTTAATGAGTTGATACTTAGAATACGATAAATCGATAATTAAGGAAGTACAAGTATTCAATTAGATCAATCAACAAGTGTTTTAAACTTTTAAGTTTTAATAATCAGATATGTTTATTGATTATACGTACATACCAATGATTCAATGAGGCAATGATAGTATGATACCAATCGTACATTCGTACATATATTATTATTTGTTACATATACTGATACACATATAATGATATACATATACATTAACAATGCCGTATTGAATCAATTTCAATTTCCAAACATTTGCATTTCTTATAATTTATAAGTTACACGAGATTAAATGGATTAGTTATTTAGTTTGTTACTTTATTTAGATTACTAACTCAAACAGCTTGATAGGCTAAATGGACGAAATCACTAAAGTGGTGATGAAATCATTATGCAGTACTAATGTACAAATATACAACGGTTAGATTGAATGCCCATGAAAAACAACTCGTTAGATTTCATTACTTTATTAGTTATTACTTATTATTTTAATACATATACAGTCACAAACTCACAGATATATATATATACATATAGAGATGTCAAATATTGATATATATTAACTATGTCGTATTGAATCAATTTCAATTTTGAAACATTTGCGTTTCTTACAATTTATAAGTAATACTACGTAACTTACATACTACATTATATAGATAGTTTGTTGGATTAGTTTGTTGTTGTATTTATATTATTAACTCAAACAGCTTAAAAGGTTAAATGGACGAAAGTGACGAAACCATTATATAGTACAATTGTAAAAGGGGTGTTGTTAAATGTCGCTCTCAAATTACAACTCGTCGCTCGCATTTTTTTCATGAAATTCCATTTTTGCCCCTCGTATATAAATAACTCACGACAGTTACAACACATTTTACGCTCGTACTTCTCTCTCTAAAAACTGAAATTCTCTTCAAAAATTAAAAAAAAAAACAGATTTTTTTTTAAAATTTGAAAAATAAAAAAAAAAAAAAAAACAGAAAATAAAAAAGAACAACAACCACCACCAATCCAAGGAGGGTAATCCAATGGCGGATCGGAGGCGAATAAGGCTCACTTACAGCGGTCGTTGTGGCGGCAAGGGAGGCGGCGAACAGGTTTGGCTCAAAGTTCTTGCGATTTTCGAAAATTCGTTTTTAAAAAAAATTCCGGAAAATTTGGGACATCCGCCTGAAATTTCTGGATGTCCCAAGGGACGTCTGCCTGAAATTTCTGGATGTCCCTTGGGACATCCGCCTGATATTTCTGGATGTCTCTTGGGACATCCGCCTGAAATTTCAGGCGGATGTCCCTAAAATCCGGGTTTTTTTTTTTTTTTTTTTTTTTTTGTTTTTGTTTTTTGGTTTTCGTGCTTAATTTTTTTTTTCCTCATAATTAATGTTATGTAATTTTGGTTTTTTTTTTTTTTGTGATTAATATTTTTTAAATAATTGATTAAATGCAAGTGGTGGGTCAAAGTGCTCGGGAATAGTATTAAACTGCTCGGTATATTATGTGACAAAGTGGTGGAGTCAAATTAACACAAGGGCAAATAAGTAATTTCACATTTAAATGGGAGCGTCACCATGTAAATTGGGAGCGTCGAATAGCAGTTCAGTTGTAAAAGTGACAACGAAGTAAGAATCGTTTAAAGCTCAATTATGTAGAATGTAAATCCTAAACTTATTTATTTTTAATGTAAAATGTAGGTGAAATGTATTTTTTGGAATAATTAAAGTTATTTACTTATTTATTTTAAATTTATATTTATTGTTACCTTTGTTAAATTAAAGTGTATATATAATAATACTAGTATGTTACATTTGATATTAATTAAAATAAATAAGTAATCTAAAACGACATTAATAATGCTGTTGGACTAGGTGATATAAACCGCTGTATTAACCTAAGCCGTTTGATTAGATCTACATTTATTAACATTAATTGTATTTAGGTTGTAAATAATTCAATTTGAATTAAGCAGTTTGTAATCGGATTGGTTTAAACAGGTTGCGATTTGAAAACAGTTTGATTTTAACGGTTTAACGGGTTATAGCAGTTCGGTTTAAACGGTTAGCGGATTACAACGGTTCGGTTTAAACGGTTTTTCCTGCGGTTTAAACGGTTTCAGTTCATAAACGGGTCGGTTTCAACGGTTAACGGGTTACAAATGGTTCGGTTTAAACGGTTTTTTCTACGGTTTAAACGGTTTCGGTTTATAAACGGTTCGGGTGAATAACGGATTTATAAACCATTCGGTTCGGTTCCCTTTCGTTTCGGTTTTGAGCAGTTCGATTTGTTATCGGTTTACGGTCCGTAACGGGTTGATAATAAGCGGTTCGATTCGGTTTCGGTTTGACATTGTACGGTTCAGTTCGGTTTTCGGTTTAAAATTAGCGGTTTATAAACGGTTCGGTCCGTGATGGTTCAGTTCGGTAACGGGCGGTTTCACGGTTCGGTTTGAAAAGTCCCACCCCTAGTCGAGAGATAAAAAACGTACTAGAACCCCTCAATACCACCCATACCATCCCAAGGACGATATCGTACATTGAACCTTGGCTGAAATAAAAATCATGTTGTAAGACACAAACGGAGATAAAATAAAAAAAGATAATGTTCAATACTCACGTCGGCACAACCAACACGATGTAGCATCCCTCTCAAAGAGGCCACGGAGGTGATCGCAGATGTACCTCGTTGTGGCCAGCTTGCTCCTATCGGGAACGAGCGCGTGGCCCCAAATGCTCGGGTCAGGGCAGCGAGGGAAAGTACTCATAGAACCATAGCTGCAGCAAAGCAAAACATAAGATTTCGATTCTGAACTTACATAAAAGAAAGACAAAAGGAGAAATTATACCTCTACAACTCTCCAAAGGCTCTCACGGCGACCTCAGATGTATCGTCAACTTGACGGCAAGCCTGTCTTAAGGAAAGAAACGTGTTCGCATAGCCGAGACCACCCCAGTCATAAGAGCCCATGTTGGCAAGAACCACAAGAGACGGTAAGTATCGAAGCATGACAAAACTCCCTCTATTAGGAGAAAGCGTGCTAGAAAGAAACATTAACACAAAGATTCGAACCCTTTGCTCTGCGGTGGCTCGAGGGTGGTCAAAACCCTCTAAAAATGCCGCCGCTAAAATCATCCTCGTACTCTGCTCGCAGTCCTCTCGGCCTCGCAACACCTCAACGATGGGACCTAGCTGGTCCAAAACCGAAGGAGACGACAGTCTCATCTCCACATCCTGCTGCACAGGGATCGAGCGGAATTGAAGCCAACTGATCATGCTGAAGTCAATAGGGGTCACTGTCATCTCACCCCAAAGGAAAGTGGAATGTATTGGTAGTATCCTAAAAATACTCCAATAAAGTCCGAACTATCGTGGGTCCACTCTAACGAGGACACGCAAAACCGGTGACAGATCGCCAAAAGTCGGTAAGACCGCACAATAACCACAAAGAGCGAGTCTCGTCATCGGCCATGACACACTCGTATAAAGTAAGCAAAAGCCTCTCAAAACCAGAGTCGCAGTGCTGCAAAAGATTATCAACCCGCCCCACGTACATGTCGATGAGAAATGTGCTGCTCCGGACAATACACCAACTGGTGTGGCTCCCAAGACGACAAAGTCCACACTCTCCGACAAGATTGACGTGAATTGCGAGGTGTCTGCTCCTCTTCGAGGATCGCTGTAGTAGGATGGTCCTCTTGGTAGGCTCTCCTTTGACCCCTCGAACTAGCATCACGCTTTATACTTTCGGGCATGCTATTTTCCAAATGGTTATTAGAATTAATTTCTAAACAACTAAGAATAATATTCTAAGTCAATTAAAAGTTTCTAGGCACTGTTATGTAACTTATGGGGCTCCCAAAGTACTGTATTTCTCCCTAACTAATTAATTAGTACTATATGATCATTTCTAACACACACTAAAATTTCCAGATGGTAAAAATTAGCTAAATATCTAATACAATAATAATACAATTCTCATAGTCGCATGATACTATGTTCTTCCTAACAATACAATGCTCATAGTCGCATGATACAAAACAGAGCAATTTTCAACTTCAAGATCTAAACACAAAAATAACATTTACAAGATTTACAACACCGTCGTCATCATTTCAAGTGCAAAAGAGCAAGCAAAATATAAAAACACAAACATATTCTTCGCACAACATACTACTTCAAAAATGGCAAATTACTCATTTCTTCACCAAATCAAACAAAATTGGTATCAAAACGCTCACAAACATAAATACATCAATATACAGATAAAGTAAAATAAAATAAAATAAAGCAAGAAATTTCAACAAGAATTGAGTAAATTTGAAAATCCCCAATTTGGGTTTTGAAGCTTTCACCCACAAAAACCAAGCCATTTCAAACAAATTTAAGCATAATTTCATGAAATTCTTACATGGTTGTGGAGTATAATAAAAAATTTGAAGCAAGGTAGAAGATTTATGTGAATTTAAGCAAAATATTTGAGAGAAAATGAGTAAAAACATGAAACAAATTTGCTAAACTACTTTTAGCTTGATGTATTTGCGAGTTGTTGAAGTTATAAATTTGTGACCATCCAAAAATAATTATTTAATTTTGCAAAAATTTATTAAGCATGGAAAAATTTGCCAATTGCAGTCATTTAAAGGATGTATTTTGTAAATTACAACCATTTAAAAAAATTGCAAATTGCAGCCCAATAGTATTAATAAATTGTAAATTGCAACCCAATTTAATTTTTCATCGATTTGCGTGCCGAAATATATTCCGTTAAGGTTTTAGGAGTCATTTTAGTCCTTAAGGATCCAAATTTAGCTCGGGATTGACAAAAATCTAATATAAATGCCTCATTTTGCATATAAAAAATATATCGATTTTTGTGCAACTATTTTTTTGTCGTGAAAACGAGGCCCTTACGTTAATTTTTTGTCAATTCCGAGCCCAATTTGGACCCTTAAGTGCTAAAATGGCCCCTAAAACCTTAACGGAATATTTTTCGGCACACAAATCAATAAAAAAATTGAATTTGGTTGCAATTACAATTTATTAGTAGTTTTGGGCTGTAATTTGCAATTTTTTTTTTAATGGGTGCACTTTGCAAAATAAAAACCTTAATGGCTACAATTGGCAAATTTTCTTTGAGCATATTAAAAGACATAGTACCTGAACCATAACCGGTTCTCAATTTCAAAGACCTGCTCAATAGGTTTCAGTTCCGATTCATATTTGCAACAGGTTATAATTCCAGGAATTTCAAGGTACCCTATTATGCTCACCCCTAGTTGATGTAAGGTTATACAGTGAAAGTAAGTAGTCTAGATATTTTTTTTGTTAATCTATTAATTATTCTACATGTTGTGATTTCTTTGTTGAGTATCATGTTTAGGGTCGTTTAATTATTATTATCATGTTAGGCGTTGTATTAATCTTGTTAGTATCATACTTTTGATTTTATTAATAATTGTTAATATCGTTAATATCATTTTTAGGATGATTTCATTTCTTGGCTTAGCTATGTTGATTCCAATGTTTTATGTGAATTTGTTTATTGTTTTAAATACCAATTGAATGTTAATTAAGACATGTAATTGCAAATCATGACTAATAAGATAATTTGGACGATCAATTAACATAATCTAGTTTGGAGTAAATGAATCTTTGTTTATATGTTTTTTTGAATTGCAATTAGTACATGTTGCAATAAGAATCAAGGCCAATCAGGATGAAATTGTCTTCTTGATGCAATTTCGTACAATCATCCCCGACTCCTCTTTTGTATTTCGTGACAACATAGATCAGAGTTAACAATCTAATGGATTGTGAATGGGGTGTAACATTCATGGACTAAATAATGTTGCCTTCGGTATTATCCCTTTTGTGGTTGTCTTTAATAATATATGAACTATTTACAAGTTCCGTAGAAGATATGTTGACAATTCCCTAATTTATCCCTTGTCCCTATAATTTATTAGTCAAATGCACCACTTCATTTGTCAAACATATCCTCATACGTTAAGATATGATGATCCCTATAACATCTACAAACACATACTCGTGTCGAACATAGATACTTGAGTCCAAGTAAGTCACCTATATTTAACTTCTAACTTTGAATGTCATATAATAAAAAGAATAAGCAGAATTGTATCTGCTTGCTTTTATGGTTTCATTGCCCACTATGACTGCAAGGTCATACATGTCACTTGTACATATATATATCCACAGTAAGTATATATTTTGTTAAAATTTATGAACCTTGCTAAATCTAAACATCGTTACATAGAAAATGAGCAGATAAATATAATCAAGCAATTGTACAATACAGAACAGAAGATGTGTCCTGTGGCCCCTGCATGTCTTTTAATTCTTTTGTAATTCAAAAATTAGATTCTTTCCACTTGGTAAAATGTAGAATTATACTGTAATACATGTAATCAAGTAGATTCTATATTGTCTTAAAAATTTTATAATCTCAGTACTGTCAAAACGGTTTGACATTTGGTTTCGGTTTAGTTTGAAATCGGTTCGGTTTGAAATCGGGTCGGTTTGAAATCGGTTCAAGTGTCTTACGGGTCGATTTCAGTTCGGTTTGAATAATTATCGGTTCGATTCGGTTTCGGTTTATTCTTGAGCGGTTTAAATTCGGTTCGGATTGTAAACGGTCTGGGTAGTAAACGGTTTGGTGCAGACGGGCCGGTTCAAACGGTTTCGGGTTAGAAACGGTTCAGTTCTTTTGGTTCAGTTTTATTTTAATTCGGTTTATAACTGATTTGGTTCGTTAACGGGTTCGATTCTTCTACGATTTAACATTATTCGGATCGGTTTTATTTCAGGTTTACTAAATTACGGTTCGGGTTTGTTTTTGATTTCAAAAATCGGTTTTTTATCGAGTCGTTTGGATTCGGGCAATTAAACGGTTTTGGTTTGAAATTTGATAGTAGTTTATAACTTTTTGCTGGTTAATAAGTTTTATATCAAGGCGAGACTTCATTACTTCATATTTAGGCATCATATTATATACAAATTCTCATTAATTTTATAAATACATATCATGTTATGTTTCAAGTTTAGCCATACTGATCTTACTAGTTTATTACGAAGATGATTATAAGAGTTTAGTGCATTAATGTATTGTTGATTTACTATCAGATTATTATCTGCTTCTTATTTGATCATTTAATTAATAGTGTCATAATCATGATTTGATGAGTTGTTGTGACATCGAAATTTGCAATTTGGTATTCGATACTTAATTAGTCAAAAAGACTTATAATTAAGACTCGTTTATCATTATATATTTGCATAAAGTTATATATGAAAATATTACAAAGTATATAGTTTGATTTGTATAATGAAAGAAACATTAATGATTAAGAAGGTAATATTGATTCTTTCAATCGATTATACATACACATAACATCTAACCATCTCATATTCACATAGTTAAATATTTATTAGTATAAAGTTATGCATTAGTAATATTATTTTGACTGGATCAATAATTTGAGTTGTAATCTTAAGATTAGCTAAATATCATTGTTCATGTAGTTCAAAGTATAAGAGAGGGATGTCTCTCCAAAAACGGCCTGCTTTTGTGATCAGGTAATACAACTTCAGAGAAAGTTGCATTTCCAAAGGTCACAAATCTCCAAATAATTACATAAAAAAAAAGTGTACCAAAAAAAAATTATAATTACATATAAAAAAAGTTGGGGAAAATAATTAATAAACATGTGTGCATTTTAATTGTGTTTCAAAAAAAAAAAAAAAAAAACAAAAAACATGTATGCATAATTAGATTTCATTTAAAATACCTTTTAATTTGGTTTTAATCTTTTCTTTATAGTAAGCAGTTTGTAAATGGTTCGATTTATAAGCGTTTCGGTTCATGAACGGTTTGGTTTATAAGCGGTTCGGTTTATAATCAGTTCGGTTTATAAACGGTTTGGTGCAAACGGGTTGCAGTTTGTTAACGGTTCGGTGTAAACGGTTTTTATGCCAGTTTAAATGGTTTCGGGTTATAAATGGTTCGATTCATTTTCGGTTCGGTTTTCTTTCAGTTAGGTTTAGATTTGGTTCGGTTCTTAAACGGTTTAACGTTGTGGATCGGTTCGGTTTCGGGTCTGCTAAAATGCGGTTCGGGTCGGTTTTCGGTTTTAAAAAATCGGTTTTTAATCGGTTCGGTTCTCATTTGAATCGGTTGAATTCGGGCAGTTAAACGGTTTCGGTTTGAAATTTGACAGTGGTAATCTCAGTAAATCAAATTCAAAGAATGAAAGCAATATGAAGATGTAAACTTTATTATGCAAAGTAACTTACAAGACCTTCACCATAAGGTCCAATAATAGGCACCCAAAGAGCTATAAGAGCATTAAATATTTCAAGCGTATGCACCTCATATAAATCGATGTCAATCGAAACACAATGCTTCCCCATGTCAATAATAACAATGTTATAGAAATGTCAAAAGAACGCGAGCAACAACATTTAAATCTCAGTTTATACCAGAAAAAAATCTCACACAAAAGTTCCCCTATTCCACAAGCCACTTCATTGGAATTTAAGTCCCCCGGCCCTGTCCCAACTTTTATATACCATATGAATGCCACTGACTTTTACAGAGTACTCCCTCCATCTCTTTTCTATGGTAACATTTTGACTTTTTAGGTCAACGTTTATTAACTTTGACTATAAATGTATAGTATTATAAAGATCAAAACCATAGCATGTGAGATGTTGTATTTGTCTTGAAAAGAATTTTTAAATTATCAATTTTTTAGAATTTTTACTCAATTTATATTGAATATATACATGGTCAAAGATGTGCATAAGAGCCTTGAGGTCAACGTTACCATAGAAAAGAGACGGAGGGAGTATCATATAATTCTTACAGGTAACCAATATATTGGCTTGAACCTATACAAATGAATGACGCTCATATATTAAAAAAACAAGGTGGGAGCGCAAGGAATTCGATACTTAATTGTGCTCTAAAGACACATAAACCCCTTTCAAGACGATATTCATGAAGTTCATGGTGCTGGCACCATGACATGGAAACACCTTTATAAGAATCATGTCCAGGCAGTATTGTTGTCACCGCGTAAGGGAAGCAGACACTATCCCTGATATTTCTTCTTCGATCTACTTGACAAGTGATATAAAATGTTTCTGAACTAGAATGTCTAAAAACAGTGTGAAAAAAGCTAGTGTCAAGAAACAACATGAACCTAAATGCAAAACAATCAGAAGTACGTTGGAAAAAGAAGCTGGAATCTGAGACAGTCAACAATTTTCAAAAGAAAGATGGAGCACCACCATAGTGGATGATATTATGATAGAGGTCATAGACCATACAACGATGTCAACTGAGAAAAGCATAGGCTTGTCAAGGAAATGGAAAGACAAAAGATAAAAATAACTATGGCACATATCACAATCTCTAATGTGATTGTAAATACTAAATAGGAGTACAAAGTGGAAAACTGGGAGGCAGATAGAGCACAAAGGAAACTAAGTCTGAAAAACTTAGTATCATCCAATTTGGACTGATCTATCTGAAGAACCATTGCTTAATAGCATTTGGAAGCAAATAACACAAGGTCATAAATTTTACTCCTCTCAGTTAGCAATGAGCATGCCTTACAAAGCTGGTTCAGATATGGTAGTCTCAAAGGATTGCAAGCATCAAAGGAAAAAAAAAAAAAAGACTTAAGCTTACAGATACATATATATGTAATAGTCAGCATAACAAAACAGTTTACCTCAATGGACATCCTTGTCGGAGGAGTATTTTGCCCTCAGGTGACTAGCAAAATCACCTTCATACTGGCCATACTTTGAGATTTCATCAGCAGTGAAGCACCTGTCAATCGTCCCAAACATTGATAGACTCGCGTTAAGCAATGCCAAGAGCCTAGATTATGCATTCCAGATACATAATAACAGTATGACATAGAGGTAGCTTTACAAGACAGCTTAAGCAATCAGTGTACTCCTCCATCTACTAGACTCGATAAAATTGAGATGACAGATCAATCTGTAGATATGCATTTCTTGATGGCATTTCAGGCATTAACCTCTATTTACTCATTAGGATTCCTTAGGAAAGGTTTTGGGAAATCCTCCTCACTAATATCCCTTCATATTTAGGCCCTGTTCAGCTGTTCTCTTCACCTTAAAACAAAATTATTTAGTACTTCCTTTGCTTTAATGCTTTGTAATAATCGCAACATATTCCTTTTACGCTTTTACATTTGTTACATAATAATTGCAACACTTCCTAATTTGGTAAGGACCCATTACTATTTTATTATTTATCTTTCCCACTAACTCCACTTGCATAAATATTGTAATATTTCTCTCTTCTTATTAACCTACTTATACTACTTTATTTTTCTCTCCAACTAGCAATCATATATATCTCCACTAACTATACTTTATATTATACAATTCACCTTATGATATCTACCTTATAAATTTCCTAAAACTTTGTGCACGTCCCATTGTTCTGATTATTACAAAACGGAGAAAGTAAATATTTCAGTTCGGTAAAATTAAGTTCAGTTAGCAAAAATAAGTCCAATTAAGTAAAATAAATTTTGATCAATAACTTTAATGAGCAAATATAATAGAGAATTAGTAAAATCTAAAAAAATTCCATTCAAACAAAAATAAATTTAATTCAATAAAAATAATTTAAAGTTCAGCCAAAATAAGGTGAAAAGTATAGGGGTCCCGGTTGGCATTAGCTCAAAACAACTAACAACGCTAAATATTTTTAATTCGTCGAAGGGTTTCAGTGGTTTGTCGGTGGTTTTCCTGGATTCGCAGTTGGATTCTGGTGGGTTTGGGTTCTGGGTTTCGGTGGCTTTGGTGGTTCTTGGGTTTTTTTTTTTTTTTTTGGTAGTAGGATTAATACTTAAGGGCTTAAGCATATGCCCTTATTTTTCAATAATCACACTTAAAAACTTTTGCCTAGGAGTCCGCGCAGACCCCCTTTGTTGCAAATAACTGTTAACGGAGGTAGTATATATATACTTCCGGCGTTCTTTATTACTTGACCCGCTTTGACTTTTACACTATTCACCAACCTCCTTTGACTGTCTTTTGTGAATAATATGTAAGGAAAAACATATTCATGTGAGATCTTTTTGAACTCGTCTCGATAAGTGCTAACATAATATATAACTTTTATATTTTTTACTTATGGAGAATTAAAGTTACTAATCGTTAAAGTTTTGCATTGGCAAGCATGATAAAAAAACAGGTCAAGTAAAAAGAACAGAGGAAGTATTTGTCAATAATTCAATACTAGTTATATTTATGGGAAACAAGTGGGAACCATTGTTAGTGGGATTTTTCCCACTCAAAGTTTGTGGGGGACTTTTTAAAAGGGGGCCAAATTTTTTGACCTACCTTTTTTCCCTCCTTTTTCCCTGAAAATTCAAATGTTTTGCCAAATAACCCCCAAATACAATTTTCATTCATTTCAAAACAAAAGCCCCTTATAAAAAGAGGTCACCCCATTTCATACTCCTCATTTTTACCTTCTGTTTCAATGGGGATTGGGGTTGGGGTGTGGGGGGGGGGGGGGGGGGGGAGAAACCATAAATATTGTTCACAAAAACCAACAGTTATAAGTTTACAAAAACAGGCAGCCCTACAAATTACATCCACCTACAATTAGTCACTAATTACCCTAATTTCTAAGTTCCCTGTTAGTACCAGCATCATCCATATGAACAGAAATCAGAATTCATTGAAGACCACAAAAAAAGGAAAAGGAAAAGGAAAAAAAAAATAAAAAAAAAACCTTCAGCCGCCACTTCATCACCTTCATCAAATCTACAAAATTTTAAAGGAACTCATGGCAGATTTCTTCAAAGAACAGTTTTTTGGATTGCAGCTACTGTATAATGTGGAACAATTCATGGGAGCATTTGAGCAAACCATGGATGATGAATCCATGGATGAAGCAGACATGGGACATCAACAATCACAAACTAATGAAGCATATATGAGACATCAACAATCACAATCTGATGAAGCAGATATGGGACATCAACAAGATAACAATGCACATGCAGACCAAGGGTATGAAGCAGATGATGATGCTGTTGATAATGGGACAAAGGAGAGCACAGAAATGACAGTGGAAGAAAATAGGCTTCTTATTGATGAAATCCTGCTGAACATGGAAGGGGACTCATTACTAAGAGGATTTTTATCCAACTTGGCAAGAAAGTATTATGTTCACAGATCAACAACAACAGGATGGTTCCAAGTAATTAAAAAGCACATAGAAGAGAGGAATGTTATTGATGTCAGGACCAAAAAACTAGGCAAAATTGAAAGGAATGGCGTCCTTCGAACAAGTATATTATTCTGATAGAGGGTTAGGAATTATTAGGAAGCTAATTATTCAGTGAGGTCAATGATCGGAATGCCTAGCTGGAGGCAGCTTCCGATCAGTAATATTAATGCATAATTAATATTACAGCTTAATCTTGACTGAACCCATCGGGTCACACCCAATCGTGTAACCTAACCAAAACGACGAATTAATCCGAAGGATTGAATGAGTCAATAGAGTTTTATGAACAAAGACATCGGATTCCGAGCTTAGAGCGTCGAAACCGAGCGTCGAACGTCGAGTCGATTCAACGAATCGAGAAGACGAGAAAATAAGTCAAATGACAAGTCAACGCGCAAAGTCCTAGCCTCGCATTGACCTAGCCAAGGAGGGCTAGGCGCGCTAGGCTAGCAAGGCTGCTAGCCATGTGCTTGCCTTAGCCGCAAGCCCAGCAGCCACGCATGTGTGCTGGTTGGGCAAGCTAGCCGAGTAGGCTAGCTAGCAGCGCCAGCTCACAAGCACATAGCAAGTGTTTTAGGCCAGCACGTCGTTGCGTGCGGCAAGGCTGCTAGCCCAGCACACTTGTGTGCGCTTCCAGCCAGCTAAGCCAGCCCGCAATGCCGCAAGCACCAGCAGCGAGCTGGGCTTGCGAGGCAGGCCCAACTGAAGGCCAAGGCTGCCAGTGCGGCATGCCTTGAGGCCCAAGGCTAAGGGCGTGCCATGCACATGGGATAGTTGAGGCTTGCTTGCTCTCCAAGGGGAGTGTTTGTGGTCCTTACCTAACCCCTCCCTTGATTTGACACTTGTCATTTGACTAATGAACATGCCTTTAATTTAATTTAGAATTAATTAATTCATGGATTTTCTCACTTTACCAACTATCCCACATTGAAAGATGATGGGAATTGTTGGGGAGACTTCCTTATAAATACCCATCATGGGGTATTGAGTTTTTCACTTGAGTTGTGAACTTTAAGGGATCTCCAAGAAGAGAAAACCTTTGTCCTAATACTCTAAGTTAATTTTGGCCTAGCGCCGACTAAGTTTCAGGGTAGGGGCCGGCTCGGTTCGGGGAGTGAGGGTGTTAGCCGTCGGAGGTTCGCGCATTTGCGGGACTCTACGCTTTCAAGTCCGAGCTCTAAGTGTGAGCGAAGCATGCTTCAAGGGTAATGATTCTTTCTCTCTTTTCTTGTTAATCATGTGATTATGTTTTTAATACATGCTTAGTTACTTTAATTTGTGTGGGGATTTTGGGCGGGTTTCCTTCCGCGTGATGTTGGACATCACGAAACCCAACAGCGGTATCGAAGCCGCGTGCATTTAATTTTTGTAACTAATAATTAATTAATTAAGGTGATTCAAATGGATTTAAATTTCTGGTTTAGCTTTCTAATTGGATTAGAAGCTCGTTTTAATTAGTTTTAATCTTGTATTTATACTAATTTTGGCTAAAGAACCCATATTTCGACCCAAGACTAGTGAATTTTGGGTGGAATTGATGTTCTAAATCGTTTTTGACCCACTTTGTGAATGCTTCAGAAGCCAAAACCCACCTTGAAACATGTTTTTCGAGGGGTTTTTTGTTTTTGACGAAAAATTTTAAATCTTTAAACCTTGATTAATTATGGCATGTTAATGTTAAATTATGTGTATGGTTACACCATTAATCTACTGCAATAATAACCCTTATTAAGCATATTTATTAAGTCATAATTGATGCTTAATTTGGTAAGTTATTTTTCACATAAACTTATAATTTCACATTTCTGCAAATTAATTGCTTCAAGTGTGAATGATTATAGTGAATTTTTATTTTTGAAGCCCCTAAAGTGCTAAAGATCCAATCTTTAATTGTTTATTTGGTTGGAACTTTACTTTCTAGATTCCATGTTGAACTAATTTTTGATTTAATCATTTTTGAGTTGATTAAAGTCTTAAAAGTTCAAACTTGTGATTGAAATTTAATTAATCTTCATATTGGGAGATGTAATTTTTTTAAGTTTACACAAGTTAGTGTTGAAAATTTTTCATTGGATGATTGTGTTTATTTTTCCAACTCCTTTAAATTTTGTCAAAGCTCATTATTAATTTATGTTTGGTTAAATTAATTGTGAGAATAGCCCTCAATTTTTGTAGCATCAAGTTGAGCCAAAAATAATTTAAGGAATGGTTCTTGAATTAATTTTGGTTTGTGCACTAAAATTGTATTTATTTAAGTAGGACTTATTTTATTCATTTTGCACAATGTTGGTTCAAAAATAATTTAGAATTAATTTTATGTCACACAAAAATTTGGGACAAAATCTCGAGGCTCATGCGCGAAAATCGAGGCACAAAGCTCCAAGCACATCCCTCGGCTAGTTGGGCTGCTTGCGTAGCCCGCATGTGGTTGCCGAGGTGTGAGGGGATGGTGCATCGGTGTGTGCGAGTGTGTATGTGTGTGAGAGCATTTGGTGCACTTCTTGGTGCAACGATGGTGTGCTGGCCGTGGGCGCAAGCGCCTGGACCAAGGGCTACGTAGCAGCGCCTTGGTGCCAACACCTAGCGCGCGTCTAAGGCTAGGCGGCCACAAGGCCTGCATCTGCCTTGGTGCGCTGCTAGGGCCATGCGGCGATGCTAGCAGCCCCTTGGCTCGGCCTTGGTGCTAGGCGCCTTGGCTAACATTGTTTGGGCTATGCAATTTTGCGATTTTGCGGTTTTAATTATTTAATTATTTAATTATTTTAATTAAAACGAGGCTAGGTGTAGGGAATATTTCAACACTTAACTTTGAGCCCCACTGTGATCATGCACTTAATTTAACCATGGTGGCGTCCAAATGGAAAGAAGCTAGAGCAAAAGAGTCGCCAACTAGGTTTAGGAACTTGTAAATCGTTCACGGGTGTGAAGGTTACACCCCATTCACGATCACAGAGATCGCTAACTCCATAGTGGTCCGGAACCATGACTGGATATTCAGGGATGATGGTACGAATCCAACCTAAAAGAGATTGAAACCGCCCTAAATCGGCCTCTACTTAATTCTTATGATATTCATGTGCGCTTTCCGATCAACATACAATCAATAAGTTAGCCCTAAACCTGTTTAATCTATGTTGGTTGATTATTAATGCACAAATAAATTTATTATTGGCGACCACTTGAATTAAAATCATATTAGCCTAAAATCAAATTATTAATTATCTTATTAGGCGTGATTTCAAGTACAGATTCCCTTTAAACCTACATAAGAGGGCGTGATCAAAGCAATAACAATATCATGAATAGTCAAGCAACATAATAATATTGACACAACAAATCATCATCAATATATAATAAATATCATCATTAAAGCATAATAATATTAGCAAGATCCTAGGCATGATACTAACATGATTAATAACAAATCCTAGCATGTCACTAATAATAAGAATCAAAGCTTTAGCCTAAACATGATACTAGAAAGCAACATGATATTATAAATATTAAAAACATCCTAACATGATACTAGAAATTAAAATAATATTCTAAGCATGATTTCTATATCAAAAGAAAGGAATAAAGATAGTAGATTAACTCACTTTGATGCCTCGTATCTCTTTCTATCAAAACAATACATACGTTAGTAATTTCAAGAAATAAATAAATAAATCAAATAATGATTGAAATAAAGATTTGGGACCAAATCCTCAGAACTATCAACCTTTCACGTTGAGGGCGAAGGCAACTTCGAGCTTGGCTAGGTGTACTAGAGTCTCACAAAGGACGTATGGTGTGTGTTTGTAATGTGTTTAGGCTAAGGCTAAGAAAGAGAGAGAGAAGCTTATAGCTTATAGAGAGGATTAGATGATGATTGTTGGTGAATGAAAACGGAGGAAATCGTCCCCTATTTATAGTGGAAAAACGACTGAAAAGATTAGAAAACGATCCGAATTCCATCCGAAATAAAACAGGGTTCATCGCATCGCAATGGGGATATCGCTGCGCGATATTTTCATCGCTGTGCGAAGCTTTTCAGAAGATAGGATCCGTACGGAATCCGAGTTTCAATCAAATTGGGTTAGTCGTATATCCGTACTTATCCTTATTTTATCATAATTAAATCTATTAAAAAACACTTGTTTTATTCGAAATAAAATTCTTAATCATTATCTTTCAACAGGAAGATAAATTAGAACCTTTTAGAAGATTCTAGAAGCTAATAATCAATCCTAATGGATTTAGGACTCAAAACAACCTTCTAGATAATTCTAGAAACTTATGATAAATCCTAATGGTTTTAGAAATAGAGTTAAGATAAATAGACCCTCCACATAATCATTGGGTCCGCATATAAGGCTCGGTTTGGGTCAAGTTTAGTATTTTGGCCATAACTTCTTCGTTATAACTCGGATTTGGGCTTATAATATATCGTTGGAAAGCTCTTTTCATCCTCATCCAACCACACAATTATTAGACCCACGATATGGGCCAAAATAAACGGATTGGAAGTTTTTCATAAATAGGACACGAAAAGAATAATTTTGGAAATACGAAATGAATTATTTTGAATTAAAACATTTTTAGAAAGGTTAGAAAAGGAGAAATTCACGAGACCCTTCAAAATTTCACCTTACACGATAATCAAAGACGTGAAGATACTCATCACTAGGTTTGGTTTTCGGGGAGACACAATCAGGTGTCTACACCAGGCCTCGGTTTTTCCGGCACTTGCAAAATAATTTGGCAAAATTTGGGTTAACCGGCTTAATTATTTGGATTAATTAAGTTGGATGCGGTTTTTAGTGGGAGCTTCATTAATTACTTGAGCTAATTTTATTGCGTTTAATCACATAATCGATCAACAACTTTGACTAGTTTTAATTAGGCGTGTTAATTGGATTAACCACCTAAGTTAGTTACTAGTTTGCGCATGTTTTGCATTATTACTTGTTTTACGTTGTAAAATGCATGGGTCATTCACATATAGTGAATGGATGAATAGAATGAATATTCTATCACAGGTTTATGAAAATGACAACTAGTGGGGCCCGATTAGGATAGTAAATACGGACTGCGATCCGTTATGTATTTTTGTAAATCTAAATACGGTCTACGAACCATAGCGTACTTTTGTACCTTAATATTTAGATTAGTGCTAGTCGTAATTACTAGTAGTTGCATTATTAATGGCGATGTCTCGAAGATGGCGATTTTTAGAGGACGAGGCCAAGATGATGTGATGAAGACCCTTGAAGACTTGAAGACTCAAGGGGTCATGCTAGTTGCCAAATGCATCTTTTACTTATGTTTTCTATATATAATTATGCTTATATATGATTGAAATGTTAGATGCATGTTTTGGATTTTGAATGTTGCAACGATTAATTAAGTTCACTTAAATCAACCAACATAGAAACCCTAGGTCCCAATAAAATTGAGTCAAATTTGTCATTCCAAGATAACACTTACCGAACTAATGTGAATAGTGATGGGCTATGCCAAAGCAAGGCATCACTATATCCCTAGGAACGTAAGGTATACTAGCTTAGGTATACAAGTTGAATTGATTTTAGTTAAACTCAACGATATTGGTAAGGAGTCCTTAGATGTCGTGGCAATGGAGATAAACATCACGAAAGCATTAGATGCGACGTTTTATCGAACCAAGAATAGCTTAGAGCTATTAGAAATTAAATTGCTTACATTAAAATGAAGTGTTAAGACAAGCCAAAGCATGCTTAATCACTTTCTGATTTTCGGGATCTTGCACTAGTAGAAAACAGTAAATGGCAAGCGGTTCAAAACCCTAAAAGGAAGCGGTTTTTGAACCGCTTCCCATTTGAAGAGAATGGGAAGCGGTTTAATGCCTGAACCGCTCGCCATTTTGGCTTTAAAATGTAAAAAAAAAAAAAAAAATTCTCAGAAAATCAGAAATTGATCTACAAAAATTAAACATATGTATAAAAAAATATATTTCCATTAATAATTAGTTGTAATATTA
Organism: Chenopodium berlandieri; assembly: GCA_034703905.1. Classification (NCBI taxonomy): domain Eukaryota; kingdom Viridiplantae; phylum Streptophyta; class Magnoliopsida; order Caryophyllales; family Amaranthaceae; genus Chenopodium; species Chenopodium berlandieri. Next base: position 39,023,506 of record CM068279.1, on the reverse strand, counting down.
CATTTTAAAAAAATAAAAAAAAACTAAAACTACTGAAGCTACCACCGCACTGCAAACCACCGCCATTCTGCCACTGCCATCGAAACGGACAACCATTAAAAAAAAATTAGATCAAAAGGTTTACTCATTATACAAATAATTGAAAAAAATTCATTAACACATCAATAAATTTACAAACCCTAACCAAATTTCAACTCAATAAATGCAAATAAACCATAAATCTAACCAATTCAAAGCAATCTAACATAACCTAACAGTTCAGAAATGCATATAAACGATGAAATTCGAAAAAAAAATAAAACTAGATCTAAATTCTTACCTAAATTAAAATTAGATCCGAAAAACGCCAGTGGTTCTCGGTGAGTGTCGCCTCGTCGATGTTGTTGTTAGTGCTGCGTTGTTGCCCGGTGGTGCTTTCTCGGTGAGTCGGTGGTGCTGCGTTGTTGCTCGGTGGTGCTTTCTCGGTGTGTTGTTGCTCGGTGAGTCGGTGTTGTTGTTGGTGCTTGCCGTGGTGGGGGCAGCCCAGTGAGAAGAAGGAGATGAGAATGGAGAGGTGTGTGAGAAGGAGAGATGCGTGAGGGAGGAGAATGGAGAGGAGAAAAGAGAAAGGAGAGATGCGTGAGGGAGATGAGGGGCGTGAGAAGGAGATGAGAGGAGAGAGTAAGACCCGTATTATATTTTAGGAATGGGGAGCGGTTTAACATCAAACCGCTTCCAATTACAATATTTGGGAGCAGTTTAGCCCAAAACCGCTCCCCATTTGTATGTTTCAGTTTTGTTTTTTTTTTTTGGTGGGTTTTTGTGGATTTTTGGAAGCGGATTTTAATAACCTCTTCCCATTTGGGGCTTTCATTTACTTTTTTCTACTAGTGTTGGAATCGTTTTATTCTCGCCTAAAAGGGACAATTTTTAATGCGTGGATAAGGCGCTTAATAAGATTGAAAGTTTGCATGTATGCTTTAAATTTCAAACTTATTATGTTATTATCTTGATAAATGGTTATACTTTGCACTTATATTTGTAGAATTCTAAATCAAATTATATTGTTTCCAATGATTGGTAAGAAATTTTTTGAGAACGGTTCTCAAAGAAAAGAAAAGCATTTCTAAAATGCAACTTCTCATAAATGACTTTTATGGCTAAGTCTGAAAGGGCGGTTGGACATCATGTATTCAAAATACTAGGTAGTTTTGATAACATGAAGTATTGAGTTGCAAACTCAAATTGTCAATAGTTGACAACCAAAATATATTTTCGCTTCATACACAAATGAGTAGGACTCATTGATGTAGTAATTAAAGTGTGAATTGAAGGAAAAGAACTTTGCTTTACGGCGCATCAGATGCTTAATTATGCCTAACAAAGTATAAAAGTTTAAACACTTAAAGAAATGGTTCTTAAAGGTTATGAGATGATGTATGATTAGAAATATAGGAAACAAGGAACAAGAAAAGGAATAGGATTCCAATTCTACCTATGAATTCATGTTATCGTAGTTAAACTTAGCAACTCATTATCTTCACAAGTATCGAATACTGCTTGAGTGTTCAACTTTTAAAGTGACCTCAAACCATTGAAGTTAAGCTAAGTGATTGACTTACAAGCTGGGAAAGAAGCATGTGATGCTATATTAGTTGTAAGGTCATATTCTTTATTTAAAGACCTTTTAAGCTAAGGCTGGAACAAATGATGGTTATTGTGTTCCAATTCCATAATAGCAATGAATCTGTTTACACATGGAAAGACTCACATTCAAAGTAAAAGAGCAATAGTTGTTAGTTTTATTTGAATGACATGGTTGTTTAAGCCATGAGTCAAGGATGCTTGATTATAAACAAACATTTCTCTAACATGAAAACTCACAAAGTTCAAGTCATGGATATGATTTGTGTTCCAAACATCTTTAGCAATGTCACATCGACAAGAACTTACTCAAGGCTCTATTATATAGACTCGTGATAGTTGATTGATTCGGAATCATTCTAAGACAAGAAAGTCTTACTTGTTGAAATCGACAAAGAAAGGAGCGATTGTGCTTGATATAGACAATTGACTCCGAAAGCTAAAGAGAGTTCCATTACTTCAACGTTTTCACAAGAACTTGAAAGAATATGACTATGTTCATCAAATGTAAACAAATTGATCCTTAAGTAGCTCAGAAGTTCAGTGAAGTATAGAATCGACTTGGCAAGATATCAAAACGTCTAGATTAGATTGAGCGATGTTTGCTTGAGCCAAGAGTGATCATATCAAAGTTATGAAATTGGAATTTCATAATTAGCTCCACAAAGAATATAGTATGTCTTGACGGAGACCTCAAAGACATTTAGAAATGACTCGAATGATGATGGATCAAATCCCTTCCTATAAAGTTCTTAAAGATTTGCACAAATGACTAATGTTACACTAAATAAAATGTCGAAGCTAAGAAAGGACGCCATATTCAGTTATGGATAGAAATAGTTTCTAAACGTCTTTTCAAGTATATGTCTAAGGGTCGTAGCTCAATGGGAGCTAAATGGCTCAGTGGGAGCTAAGTGGCTCAATAAGGGCTAAGCTAGCTCAAGTGGGAGCTAACTGTTTGTTTCACAACAAAATTTTACCCAAAGACAATATACATGTCTCTTTGTAAGCATTCAAGTGAGACTGCGGGCATTACTTCCACAACCTAATTGAGAACATAGTATTTGTTGCTCTAAGTGGTGTCTTTCAGGAAAGTAACACATTTCCAAAATGACAAGTGGGAGGAAATTGAGCTCGATGACCATCGAGATTAGCAACAAACTAAAACTGAAAATCTCGGAAGACTTTATAAGGGCTTCATGAGAATGATTGATCAAGAATACTCAAAAGGACTCTACAAGTGCCTTAACAGAGAATTCATTACTCACAAAACTTTAGAAGTGTCAGAGTAAGATCAATATAATCAAAGGGCTTCAAAAGCGCTTTAAAACTCAGTGTTTGATGCAATTACCTCGTATAGGTATAGAATTCACCAAAGGCATGGATTGAGTCCTATGAATTTCTATTAAGTTAGAAATAAACCTAAAGACTTACAAGCATACTATTTACTATTAGATGGTAAGGGAATAGTGTCTTGTAAGGTAGCTACGACAAATCCATATTCCAGAAAATGGCTAGAGGCCATAAAATCCGAAATAGACCCCATGTTTGAAAATCAGGTTTGAAACTTGATTAATTTACATAAAGGGTAAAGAACCATCAATCGCAAATAAGTTTTCAAGGATAAAACTAACAAATGTGGATATGTATATGCATACATAGCTAGATTGGTTGAAAAGGATACAATTAATTACGGCGTTGAACCTAATCACCAATCGGAATGCTGAAGTTTTTTCGTGATTATTCTAGCAAAATTGCGCATATGAAATATGGCAAAATAGATACCAAAACCACCTTCCTAAAATAGGATTTTGGAAGAGACTATGGAAATAGTCTAAGGGATTTAAAAAATCTAAATAATGCTAGATTTAAAAGCAAGCTCAAGAAATCAATTGTGGGATTAAGGGAAGCATTGCATGTAGGAATTGGAACGTGTTTTCTCATAAAGTTAATAAAAGGTTTAGCTTATGGAGAAACATAGAAATTCTTATGGATAAGAAGTTTAGTGGGAGCAAGAGTCAATCTTATAAGGTCTAACAAGAAGTTTACGAACTCTATTGTGAAATGACTACAAATGCTAAATGCTTAGATTTGAAAGTATTTTCGACAACGGACCAAGATAAAGGCAATCCTTAGTACATATTGGGAATTAAGATCTATTGCATAGACTTATAAAATGTTAAAACGAGTAAAGGAATTTACCGTATTAAACATGAAGGATTTGGAAAGGCTTTCGACCCATATGTGTAAAACTAAGTAAATGTTTGAACTAAGTATAAGCTAGGCAAATACTAAGTCAAGCAAGAAAGACTCTAGTAGAGACTTTCAACCGTATCACATAGCAAACAGTTTAGCAAGACTCAGTGAAACTGGATGAGCTAAAATGTCACATGAATGTAATAACATTTGGAATAATCTTGCAATTTAATCCATCATGTATGCTACGATATGGAATCGTCACACGATTTACATGCTTAGAGCATGTGAAGTATAAAGTACCAATCAACTTGAATCTAAGTAATAGATCGTTAGATTATGATCAAGAATATCCAAAGTACTTGGATAAGTAAAGAGGATGATTTCTTGATTCATGGGAACAAATATAATTTGAGTATTGATGTTGCGAGCACAACCTTAAAAAAGATCAGATCCTTAACAAGGAACCCATTTATAAGCACGAGCTGAGAAGCTTCGTGGCTTGAGAATGGTAACATGGATGAGCATCCATGTGTAATGTGTGGAAATTTAATGTAAAATTTCCATGATCACAAGTGATTAGGGTATCCCAAATCATTGTGAGCCGTTTGGAGTGAAATCCAAACAAAGCATCATTAGGAAGGCTACTAAAATATGTGTTGAGAATATTGTTACGTTAAAGGCAATAATAAGGAAGTTGTTCAATGGATAGTTCGTTGTTGAACTTTGATGATTATATGTTGTCAAGTTGAAGATCTCAAATCATGAAAATGAGTGGGAGCCATCACCTGGACAATAAATCCTAAATCACATATAATCCATAACACTCTCGAATTTTATCATCTTATTATGAAAGCATTCGATAATAAAGATGCTAAGATTTGCAAAGTAATCATAACTAAACCAATGCAGTAAGTGAACCACAACATTCATAATTGCATGAAAGGAATCAATCATATAAATATGGGTGTGATTTCTATAGATGTTTTGTAAAGAGTATCACTCTTAAAATATTTAGGGGAAAACCATTTATCATAAGATGAAATGTTGGAAAGTTTCATAGTGGAATTAACAAAATTTACTAATTATTCCACAAAACTATTTAATTGTGGTTTATAATTAAATAATGAGTCCATTCGATTTTGAGAATATTCAAAATAGGGTATCAAGACAATGTCATGGATAAATAAACACCTATTAAGTTATCATTGAATATATTAATCCCTAATCAAGGTCATTTAAAAGGTGGACGACTAATGACCACTTAAGATTAGTGTGCAGTATGATTTATAGCACCGTTTCTTGTGCTACAACGACATGATTGTCATAAATCGTTTGCACATGCATTAGTTTGGAACTATACCGGATCGACCTATGAGAATAATTTAAGAGATTTAACAATGTCATAAGTAAATTTCTCATTATATTATAGCTATCGGAACCTCTTTCCTCGACCATGAGTATTGTAAGTTCTCTTGTTTGAGTACTAGTCCGTTTTGATGTTGTCAAACGTCTTCCGTACAAGGGAATTATAACGTCAACACTCAGGCGGCTAGGTCCTCTTAGTAAGAGAAGTTAACAATGCAAGACTGGGAATGTCCCCCTATTGACAATAGGGAACATGTATTTGTTGTTTACAAGGCCTCTTAAAGAGCGAGACTATAAAAATGCATGGCCATGCTCAAATGGATTTTAGAAATCATCTGCTTATTGACAGTCGAACTCAGAAATCGAGAAACACATCTAGACGTAATTAGGATGACGAAGAATCTTACCTTATAGTTCATGAAGAGACATTAAGTGACATAGGAAATAAGCTATACACAATTTGCACACTTTCCGGAAGGACAAGTGGGAGATTGAAAGGAATGGCGTCCTTTGAACAAGTGTATTATTTAGATAGAGGGTTCGAAATTATTAGGAAGCTAATTATTCAGTGAGGTCAAGTGATCGGAATGCCTAGCTGGAGGCCGCTTCCGATCAATAATACTGATGCATAATTAATATTGCAGCTTAATCTTGACTGAACCCTTCGGGTCACACCCAATCTTGTAACCAAACCAAAACGACGAATTAATGCGAAGGATAAAATGATTTAATAGAGTTTTACGAACAAAGACGTCGGATTTCGAGCTTAGAGCGTCGAATGTCGAGTCGATTCAACGAATAGAGAAGACGAGAAAATAAGTCAAATGACAAGACAACGCACAAAGGCCTAGCCTCTCATTGGCCTAGCCAAGCAAGGGCTAGGCGCGCTAGGCTAGCAAGGCTGCTAGCCATGTGCTTGCCTTGGCTGCAAGCCCAGTAGCCACGCATGTGTGCTGGCTGGGCAAGCTGGCCGCAAGCACACAATAAGTGTGCTAGGCCAGTACGCCGTTGCGTGCGGCAAGGCTGCTAGCCCAGCACGCTTGCGTGCGCTGCCAGCGCGCAATGCCGCAAGCACCAACAGCGAGCTGGGCTTGCGAGGCAGGCCCAACCGAAGGCCAAGGCTTCCAGCGCGGCATGCCTTGAGGCCTAAGGCTAGGGCCCGGGCACGCCATGCACATGGGGTAGTTGAGGCTTGCTTGCTCTCCAAGGGGAGTGTTTGTGGTCCTTACCTAACCCCTCCCTTGAATTGACACTTGTCATTTGACTATTGAACATGCGTTTTAATTTAATTTAGAATTAAATTAATTCATGGATTTTCTCACTTTACCAACTATCCCACATTAAAAGATGATGGGAATTGTTAGGGAGACTTCCTTATAAATACGCATCATGGGGTATTGAGTTTTTCACTTGAGTTGTGAACTTCAAGGGATCTCCAAGAGGAGAAAACCTTTGTTCTAATACTTTAAGTTAATTTTGGCCTAACCCCGACTAAGCTTCAGGGTAGGGGCCGGCTCGGTTCGAGGAGTGAGGGTGTTGAGTTTTTGTTTTGAAATGGTTTTTTTTTAATTTTTTTATCACAGTATTTATTTCCTTCACGTCCCTTACTTAAAAAATCTAAACAGTCAAATTGTTGCACTTTCAAAAACAAAATTGTATAGATCTGTTGCATAAAGTGTATCAATAGCCATTAGTAAAATGCTCCCCTTTACTCTTTGCTCTAAAAAAGTGTAATAATTTGACTAATATACAAGGTTCGTTTTTTTAGTTACAACAAAAGGAAATTTTAAAATCTCACAAATAATACTCTTTGTTGGAATATATATATATATTTATAAATAAATAAATAAATAAATAAAAAAGAGGTAATAGAATTTTTATTTTTTAAAACATGTGGATGAAATAGAGTAAAATATTGTTTGGAATCTATGTTACTACTTTAAGAAAACCCCAAAAAAAACTAGGTTGGATCAAAACGTTAGCTCTAATACTATGTTAGATAATCTCAAACTCCTTGAATTGGATTGTTTACCATTGATTCATATATATATAAGGTTACAACAATGAGACCTAATCACGTTAGGAAATCTTCTATTTACAAAATATTCACAAAACAATATCCTTCTCTACAAAATAAAAACTACTCCCTCCGTTTCTTATTTCTTGCAACATTTGCCATTTATGGTTGTTTCACATTTCTTGCAATAAGTTTTTTTTTCCTTTTATAGTAAGTTTCTTAAGTGTAATTTACCATATTACCCTTATTATAGTCTGATTATTAATGGGTAGATTTATACTAACCTAAATTCAATTATTCTCCTAATATTTTATCATCTTTTAATCCTGCCCACCAAAATTCATCAAACCCTAACTCATCCATATTAATTCATTTATCAGATTGAAGAAAAAAGCTTGTTCATCTTCCCAACTGTTGCATTCATTGCCATCTCTCCACCAACCTGCATTAACTCCATGGCCACTCTTCTCTCTCAACTGCATATAAATTTGCTTCATCTCCTTTCTCGTTCCTTCGAAACCCTAATTCTGCTTCACTGCTCTCCTTCTCTGCAACTTCACCTCTTTCAGCATTACGCCTTTCTTAGTCCAAGATCTGTCGTACAATCTTCACTAAAATGAGTTCCTCTAACCCTAAATACGCTTCCCTTTTTTTCTATAAGAATCTCCTTCTAGAAGAACTAAAAGACAATCTACCTCCTAAAGCCACAAGGTACATCTGTAAACGAGGAACTGGAAAATGAAACATGTTCGTCGCGCTAGGATGAGGCCTCTCCGTCAGAGGCACATTCGCAGTGCGAAGCTTACTGAGTATATTTCATCATATGATGAAAGTGTGGCGAAGTCAGATCTGGTAGACAAGAACCCTAAAAAGGGCGTTGATGTGATAGATCTGGAAGGTGAGGTTGCTGGGAGGCATTTGGGACGGTTGTTCAGGATGGGTCTAAAGCTGATGGCCCAGTTGAGTTGTCTGCAACTGTTGAGGCATCTGATTCTGCCTCAAAGGCGATGCTTGAGGAAGCCAAGTCCCTGACTTCCAAGCAGCAGAAGAAGGGCTCCCTTTTGAGAATGGAAAGGGTAAGATCCAGCTTACCTATTGATCTGGAGAATTTTGACGAAGGCTATCTGGCATTTCTGAGGGAATGTCATCCCGAATGGTTTGCTGACAAGTGACCCTGCAACGTATAACTCTTCTTACCCTAATTTTCTTTTAGTCTATTTAATTATTAATAATTTTTTGCATTTGAATTGTGGTTTGAGCCTTGATTCTCTGCTGGTCAGTCTTTGATGAGTCCTTTACAAATGAAAATACATGTTGTCATGTGTGATTTGATGGATAATTATGTGGAATATGAGTCCTTTTGTCTGAGTTAATGAGGTGAAATACCTAGAACTAAGTATTGTTTGATATATGATGCATTACTATGGTTAAAATTGACCAGGGGAATGTGATATTGATGAATGATGATCAATTTCTTGTTTGATGTTGTTGTGGTTTGAATGTTTCACCTTAAGGATGAATTAAGTCCCTACAATGTTCTCAATGATATGCTGATTGAGAGAACAACCATGTTGGAAGGTGGAAAAAGGCATTTATTTGGTTGGTGTCTGAGTCCCCCCCTATTTCATGCCCCTTGTTTCTGTTTTTTACGAAATGATGAAGGGACTCATTTGAATTGGAATTGCTTATGGTTGATTTGCTCCATCTTAGTTCATTTAAACTTGGTGTAGAGGTAACATCGTAATGCAATGTTTTTGATATAAGCATACCCTTCCTGATAGTATTCTGAACTTGGTCTTACTACCATAACTTGCTAGAGTTTCCAAAAGCTTTACTATATAAAGTTAGCAACATTGTTTTCAAAAGCATGACCCCCCCCCCCCTTTTACATGACTGCCTTACAAATATCTACTATGCATGATCAAAGTACACATAAGTACATAACCAAAGAATTAAAAACATAACAACTTCAAAAATAACTAGTGACTAATGAGCATAATCTAGTGTTACCATGGTCTTCAAAATAATTCTGAGGTTATGTGTGGCAGTCACTGTGTTCACTTGTTGGTCCCTTTCACCCTCTGTTCAATCAGCATCCACTTCCATGTATGCATCTTCCCTTGTAGCATCTGTTGTTGGAATGAACATAGTGTCCAGATAAGTAACAGTTTAGTGTACAAGTTCTCTGGGAACATGTAGATGCTTTGGTAGAATACCTAATCTTTCCAGATTTTTCTTCTTCATATGTGGAGGTTACAAGTTATTTCCCCCTTGCTTTGTGAGGATTTGAATCATAACTGACTGAAGTGTAAGCCATATGTACTTGTTCACCTTTGTCTCAAAAGCATTGTATACATTAGTGACTTCCTTGATTAAGTCATCCAAGTTGTTAGGAAAGGATTGGTATTGGAGTGATTGGATGACTTTAAATAACCCTAGGTCTAACACATTCAAGTCAGGTGACTGTGCTAGCTGGTACACCATTTCAATGTTGAAACCATTTACATGACATGCATCAATGAATTCTTGATCTTTAGGAATGTGATGAGGCCTTGCATTATCCCATTGTATTTTGATGTTCTTTGGTAAACTGGCTAGCCATTGTTCCTGTATTGCTGGAATGATGTTGTAGGGAATATTTCAACACTCATCTTTGAGCCCCACTGTGATCATGCATTTAAGCATAGTGGCACCCAAAGGGAAAGAAGCTAGAGCAAAAGAGTCTCCAACATGTTTTAGGAACTTCTAAGTTGTCCACAGGTGTGAAGGTTTACACCCCATTCATGATCACAGAGATCGCTAACTCCATAGTGGTCCGGAACCAAGACTGGATATTCGGGGATGATGGTACGAATCCAACCTAAAAGAGATTGAACCTGCCCTAAATCGGCCTCTACTTTATTCTTATGATACTCATGTGCGCTTTCCGATCAATATACATTCAATAAATTAATCCTAAGCATATTTAATCTATGTTGGTTGATTACTAATGCCAAATAAATCTATTATTAACAATCACTTGAATTAAAATTAAATTAGCCTAAATCAAATTGTTAATTATCTTATTAGGCGTGATTTCAAGTACAAATTCCCTTTAAACCTGCAAGAAAAGGGCGTGATCAATTACAATGATAATATAAATAATCAAGCAACATATAATTATTGACACTACAACAATCATCATCATCATCATATTCTCAAAGTAATATTAGCAAGATCCTAGGCATGATACTAAAATGATTAATAACAAATCCTAGCATGTCACTAATAATAAGAATCAAAGCTTTATCCTAAACATGATACTAGAAAGCAACATATTAGAAATATTAATTAACACCCTAAACATGATACTAAGAATCATAAAAAAACAACCCTATCATGATTCTAGAAATTAATAAAATATTCTAAGCATGATTCCCAAAGGAATAGAGCAATCGAATTACTCACTTTGAAGCCTCGTACCTCTTTCTATCAAAACGAGTTAGTAAACTTCAAGAAAGAGTAAACCAAACAAATAAATCAAATAATAATTGAAATATAGATTAGGGACCAAACCCTCAGAATTATCAACCTTTCATGCCGAGGTCTAAGGCAACTACGAGCTTGGCTAGGTGTAATCAAATCTCGTGATCAAATCAAAGAAGAATCAAGAGGATGTGTGATGTGTTTAGGCTAGGCTTAGAAAATCAAGAGAGAGAGAAAGAATAAGCTTTAGCTTAAAGAAAAGAAAGATGATGATTGTTGGTGAGTGAAAACGGAGGAAATCGTCCCCTCTTTACAGAGAAAAACGACCGAAAAGATCAGAAAACGATTCGAATTCCATCCGAAATAAAACAGTTTTCATTGCTTGGCGATGGATTCATCCGCATCGCGATGCTTATATCGTTACACGATATTTGCATCGTTGTGCGATATTTCCATCGCTGCGCGATACTTTTTAGAAGATAAAATCTATACGGAATCCGACTTCCAATCAAATTGGGTTAGTCGAATATCCATACTTATCCTTATTTTATCGGAATTAAATCTATTAAAAACACATATTTATCCAATATAAAAATTCTTAATCCTTATCTTTTCGAAAACAGGATAAACTAGAACCTTCTAGAAGATTCTAGCAGCTAACAATCAATCCTAATGGATTTAGGATTCAAAACAACCTTCTAGATAATTCTAGAAGCTTATGATAAATCCTAATGGTTTCAGAAATATAACTAAGATTAATGGACCCTCCACATGATCATTGCGTCCTTAGATAAAGCTCGGTTTGGGCCCAGTTTAGTATTTCGACCATAACTTCTTCGTTATAACTCGGATTTAGGCTTATAATATATCGTTGGAAAGCTCTTTTCAACCTTTTCAAGCCCCATCCAAATACACAATTATTGGACCCAGATTATGGACCAAAATAAACTGGTTTGGACGTTTTTATAAATAGGACACAAAAAGAATGATTTTAAGGACACGAAATGAATTATTTTTGGTTTAAAACAATTTAGGAAAGGTTATAAAAAGGGAAATTCACGAGACTCTTCAACATTTCACCTTACTCGATAATTAATGACGTGAAAGGTACTCATCACTAGGTTTGGTTTTTGGGGAAGACACAATCAGGTGTCTACAAATGTGTTCCATCAGCATGTTTCTGATTGCATCTTTGTTCACATTCTGCACAGCCTTTGTTTCCCATGTAACAACATCTCTGTTCTTGCTTTTCTTATTTTCCATCTGTTTGTGACAAATGGAAATATTCCATACTTGCCATCATGCAATAGAGACTCATTCCTTGCAAACAATGGTTTCCCAATCATACCCATAAACATTGCCTTTACTTTGTATCTCTTTGATTGTTGGCACCTGTATGGATCTTCTTCTTTGGGTAGGAGGTAATATTTTCTTATTTCTGGGTTCAAGTACGTAGAACCATTTTTCATCAATATGTATGATTTGTTGCATATCTACAAATTTTGGTCCCCATGAGCTAGAACTGGATTAATGTGACTTAATACCCACTTCAATCTGGCAATTTTGTGGTTTGATGTCAAAGCTGGATGGTTTGGACTTGTGTGAATCCTCAGTATGCCCTTCTTCCTTAATCTGTGAATTGTTGAATGTGATACATACATTCATTGCTCCAACGTAGCTTTTCTCTGTTGTCCTCTTGTATAAGGGGACAGATTGTAACCACTCATCAGAATATTCTTTTGGGTTTGGCCCTATTCTGCCAAGTTTTTTTTTTACTTGACATCAATGACATTCCCTTGGGTTAGTTGTTTCTTAATCTCTGCATGTAATCTGGACATTGTACTTCTATGAATTTTGAATTTCTTGGCTTGTTGGGATAAAAAGCCCCTTGGAATTTCACCCCCTTGCATCTGTAACAGAATAGCATCAACAATTTCTCTTTTCTGCAGCATGGTAAGGTTTCTCCTTAACTGCTACCTTGTTGGTTGTTTACAGTTTGTGAGTATGCCCATTCTGCATCATATTGCTCATCTGAATCAGTGCTTGTATCCGTAGAATCAGTCCATCCCCCTTCTACTTCTTCCCTAGTAATTGTTCAATCCCAAAAAATTCTTCTTCAACATTAATATCCATTGACAGATGCTAACTTGTTTACCCAGGTCTGAAGATGGTGATGAAGAGGAGGATGCAATTTTTTGGACAACTCGAACTGAACTAGCCTTTTGTAGGTGTGAAGATGTTGATGCTGCCCACAATTTAGCACTAATTATAAGTAGAAAGGTAGTTTGTAGGTATTGAAGGTAGTTTTAGAAATTAACTAGTGTTAACTTTTGATGTTGAAGATGATATGTATTCATTAGGAGGTAGAGAAAGTTGTGTAAAAATTTGGTAAACAATTGCTGTCTTTTGAACTTTTTATACCTCCTTTAGAAGGATAATGTAAAGGGGGGGGAAATGAAGGGAAAAGCTAGTTTTTAAATTTTGGTGAAAATTTGGGAGGAAAAGTACACCCTCCCAAAATCAGATTTGCTGAAAATTTTTTAAAAATGGATGGACCCAACAAAATTCCCTCCTTTTTAATACTTAATCACATGCACCTAAAAGGTGCTTTAGACGGAAAATGTTCTATTAACCCATGGGGTTACCAACCCTATGAGGTGGATGCTGACATGTATGATGATGTGACTATACCTTTTAGTTGCTTGAATTATCATTAAACTGCAATATTCCATTCATCTTTTCCAATGCTATTTCCCATTTACAATGCAAATCATCTGCTTTGATTAAAGGCATTCCTACGTGTTTTCTAGGAGAAAGATCTGCTAACCTTGTATTTTTCCATTCTTCTTATATGTTTTTTTAGCATAATCTTAATATAGTTTCGAAAATAAGAAAAGTAAAAAAAAATTAAAAGCTTATGGAAACTAATTGTTATTTTAAAATATTTCGACAAATTTTAACTCTTCTGACTTTATTTTTTTTAAGATAAAACAAATTTTCAACTTATTGGTTTGTTTATATTTTTTTTATGTAAAATAAAAAATTTGTCTAAATTAACAATAATACATTGCAATGTATTCATTATTTTTTTTAATAAGATTTGTAACTAGTTTTTAGTATATATATATATATATATATATATATATATATATATATATATATATATATATATATATATATTATACAATCACCAAGACTATGGAGAAGATTAAGACTAAATTTTACAAAATAAATCATATAGACTAATGTTCCAATAATCAAGGTAAAAAATAACCAAAGATATTAACCTTGATGATGTCAATCTTTAACAATAATAACCTCTTATACACCAGTCCCAACTCACGTAGACACTACCATAAAAAAAAAAAAAAAAAAAAAAAAAAAAAAAAAACAAATTTAATCATATGCTTGTAATATTAATCTTATGAATACGTATTCAAAAAAAAATCTTATGAATATATAATCTTTTGGTTATTACCTTAATAAAAACTTAAAATATTTGATAAAATCTCCTCAATTGCTCTATATTTCTTCATTTACCAATGCGTGGCCTTGGTAAGCAAGGTAATGCTTTTGCCAGTAGAATGATAGGAAGGAATCCCCGATTATGAGAAAACTTCCTTAACAAATAAGTATCCGATAAATTCCCTAGCAATCTAGCATACACAATATTATCAACTAATCTTAATAATATCCCTTATATTTAGCCTGCTTTGTAGTCTTTCTCGTAGCTTTGTACTCGTTATTTATTTTATCAAAGTTTGAAATAATTAGTGAAGTGATATTATTATTAAAAAAATTAAAAAAAGAGATAGAGTTGAGTATTTTGATATAAATATGCTTAAAGCATTTCATTGATACCAAATCTTGACAATACTAGAATATTAAAATAGACTATCTTTACTCTCCATTGCGTTCAGTAAAAAAAAGAAAATCTAGTCTAAATTGACAATTTCAAGACAACCGTTCATCCCATCACTAACATTCTTCACAAGAGAAAAATCTTCCACCATAACTGCAGCATCCTTCGTCTTTCGCCCAACCGAAATAATCTTCATGTCAGTAGCTTGTTTAGCCTTCTTTTGTGAGGTAGGGGTTCCTGCAAAAAGTTGCTTTCTCATTTTAGGGGTATTGGAACCAGCAAAGAAGTTGAACATGCTTGGAGTTCTTCAAAATTCTCATTAAGCTTGTCCAAAGGTTCATCCATAGAAATGACTTTCTTAATGTTCCCAATCTCGTTACACTCCATAAACCTCCTAAAAAACTCCTTTAATTTCCATTTTCAACTTGCTATGATTATCAGCAGTGTTTTGGTACAAGGTATTCATTGAACTGGGTGAAACCTCAACAAACTTTGAACAACTCTTTTTTTTTTCTTCTTCACAAAGATTTTTTTTAGGGTATACTGGTTGTGAGAATGGGATGGATAAACTCACAATTTATATAATTTGAAGGAAGGAATCTTGTGAGACTTACAGATTTTAAAATGGGATGTAGCATTGGAATAAGTAACATTGGAATTGAACAAATGAAGGAGACGAAGAGTTTTTTTCAATTCTCCAAATTTGGTCTTAATTCTCTTGTTTACTGAACTTTTAATTTTCTTTTTTTAAATTGGAGGATTAGTAATTTATTTGTACAACGTTCGCATATTGAATTTACTTGAGCAACGTATCTTACCTTGAATATAATATTGTACAATGTATCTAATAGACAAAGTTGTTTTTTTTTTTTGTTATACATGAGTTAATCGTACAAAGTCTACAAACTCACAATCATATATCATCCTTTTTTAAAAACAAAATATTGTACAACTTACTTATTTGATTAAATTAACAAATTTTTATATTTATACTTATTAGATCATATTAATTTATTTTATCTTAACGTGTATTTTTTCTACTTTTTTTTATCACTTAGATTATTTTTGTGATCACGAGATGATATTATTTTGTACTAGGAAATAAAACACACGAATAAATATCATTGATCTTAAAAAAATGTTTAATTAGAAATTTTTATCACAACTTCACACCTTATAAACGTAAAATGTCGCTCAATTGCCCTTTTATGTTCATCAATCACAACTTCACAAGTATACCATGATATCTATTATTAAATTGACCATACATTTATTTTAGGGTTTAGAGTTAAGAGTTTTAATATTCATAAACAAGTATAGGGTTTAGGGTTAAGGGTTAAGGGTTTCAATAATATTGATAAACAAGTATAGGATTTAGGGCTAAGGGTTTAGGGTTAAGAGTTTTAGCATTGATAAACAAGTATAGGGTTTTAGGGTTAAGGGTTTCAATAATATTGATAAACAAATATAGGGTTAAGGGTTTCAACGGTGATTAACAAGTAGGGTTAAGGGTTTCAACAGTGATAAACAAGTACAGGGTTTAGGGTAAAGGGTTTCAACATTAACAAACAAGTACAGGGTTTAGAAGTAAGGGTTTCAATATTAACAAACAAGTATGTATAGGGTATAGGGTTTAGGTTAAGAGTTTCAACATTGATAAACAACTATAAGATTATATTGAATACATCTATCGATCACAAGTTTAAAGTTATATATATATATATATATATATATATATATATATATATATATATATATATATATATATATATATATATATATATATATATATATATATATATATATATATATATATATATATATAGAGAGAGAGAGAGAGAGAGAGAGAGAGAGGAAGACTCATATAAGAACCCTCTTCTATATAAGAACTCAATCTTATATAAGAATCAATCTCAGCCGTTTATTAGTTTTGATCTAACCGTCCAAAATGATGCTCTACTAATGGCATTTTTATAATTTGGAGGAGTTTATTCAAATTCCTTTTCCTCTTCCTTCATCTCGTTATTCCTTTTCTTTCTCTAAAATTCTCAGCTTTCTCTCTAAATTTCTCAGCTTTCTCTCTCTCCTCAGTTCAACGGATTGGCAAAGTTCTTCATCACGATATTTTCACAAATTTTGGATTAATTATTGTAAGTTTATAAATTTTATAAACAGATTTGTTTTAAATTTAATGATTTTCCATGCGATTAATTTCATGCGATTTTGGTGAATTTGACTATTAGTACTACGATTGTGGATTATTATTGCGCTTTAGATGAATTTTTTTTATTATTTCTGCATTTTCCTTTTTTTTTTTGCGATTAATTTCATGCGGTTTTTTTTTTGCGAATTTGCTTGAGTTTTTTTCATCAATTTCGTCCTCTAGTTTTCTCTTTCATCTTCAATTTTTCTGTTTTTTTCTCTTCCAGATTTTTCTGTTTTTTCTCTTTGCTTGAGATTTTCAATTTCGTCTTCGATTTTATCTTTTTTCCCAGACTTTTGAATTTTATTGGATTTTAATTTCAGATTGCTTTTTTGCTACAATTTGTGTTTTTGAAATTAGGTTTTTGCATATTCATGGATTTAGATGGTGTTGAACCTAATTCTCCTTCTTCCTCTGTTACTCATTCAGGTAATTTTATTGTTTTTAATGCTTTAATTTCAATTTACTTACATGTTCTAAACTTTACTTACATGTTCTAAAGTTTCTTTACTATGTTCTAAAGTTTATCAATAATGTTCTGAAGTTTTCTCTGTATGTTCTAAAGTTTTCTATGTATCTCTCTCTTTATTTTTTAAAGTTTATTTTTACGTTCTGTTTTCTTTATATTCTAAAACTTTCATTGTATGTTCTAAATTTTACCTTCTAGTTTTAAATTTTACTTTTTATGTACTAATGTTTACTTTCATTGTATGTTCTAAAGTTTACCTTCTAGTTTGAAATTTTACTTTTTATGTTCTAATGTTTACTTTCATTGTATGTTCTAAAGTTTACCTTCTAGTTTTAATTTTTTCACTTTATTCTAAATTTTATTATGTATGTTATAAAGTAATTCACTATGTTCTAAAGCAATATGTTATAAGTATGTCCCTGATTTACTATGTTCTAAAGTTTATCTTTAATGTTCTAAATTTTTCTCTGTATGTTCTAAAGTTTTCTATGTATCTTTCTCTTTATATTTTAAAGTTTATTTTTATGTTCTAATGTTTTCTTCATATTCTATGAATTTCATTGTATAATCTAAAGTTTAGCTTCATGTTCCAATGTTGTTGGTGTTATTTATCGTACTCCTGAGGTTGTTGGATCATTTAACCCTGGTGATACCACTAAGGAATGGATTCCAAGTGTTCCCGAGGATTTAAAACCCAGTCTGGGGATGGTATTTAAAGATCCCGAAGAGGGTCTTAGTTTTTATAAAGCATATGCAAATGCCGCCGGGTTTACTTCTAGGAAATCTACTACTAAAAGGAAGAAGAATAACAAAGATGTAATTGATTTTCAATATGGAGTTTGCAATAAGGAAGGTTTCAGGGCAATAAGAAACCTATTGCTCAACAAACAGTTGATGAAGAAGGAAAAGTTCGTATTACTAGGAAACGTTTAGTCACTCGTGTAGGATGCAATGCTCACATATATATGAGATATGATGCCAGAGGTATGTTGTAACTCATTTCAAAGAAGAACATAATCATTCTTTATATACTCCAAGTTGTGCAAAATTTCAGAAGGATAATAGAAAAATGCATATTATGCATAAAAAGTTGATTGTTGATAATTCAAAGGTGATTTATTTTTATGTGCTAAATAATGTTTTCGTTGTTATGATTTACTATGTTCTAAAGTTGATCCTTAATTATAGTAATTTTTTTTTTTTTTTTTTTTTTTGTAAACAGGTAAATGTTGGTCTTGTGAGATCTTATACTATGATGAAAGAATTAGCTGGATCATATGATAATGTTGGTGCATAAACAAGATTTCAAAAAATTTTATAGAGATTTGAAGGCTTATATTGATGGATCAGATGCTCAAATGTTTGTGGATAATTTTCAAAATAAGAAATTGCTCTGGAGTGCATTTTTTTTTCCTATGATGTTGATGAAGAAGATAGACTTTGTAGAGCTTTATGGGTTGATCCTATTTTTCGAAAAAATTATGCACTTTTTTGTGATATGGTTTCTTTTGATACCACATTCAAAACAAACAGGTGATGTTCTAAATGTAGATTTATTTCATAATCTAACTAATATTTTACTTTTACATCTTATTTAAACATATGTTCTTATATTCTAAACATTATGCCTTGTGTTCCTAAACAAATATCCATCATGTTTTGATGTTCTAAACATATATTCATTATGTTCTAAACTATGTATGTCTTATGTTCTAAACATATATTGCTGATGTTCTAAACATATATGCCTTATGCTCTAAAATATATCCATCATGTTTTTATGTTTTAAACATTATGCTTTTGTGTTTTACACTTTATGCTTTGTGTTCTAAACTAATATCCATCATGTTCTGATGTTCTAAACATTATGTCTTGAGTTCTAAACATTATGTCTATATGTTCTAAAGTTTACTTATTAGGTTTTAAAGCTTCACTCTATGTTCTAAGTTTATTGTTTATGTTTTAGAGTGATTCATTATGTTTTAAAACAATTATATTATTGGCAAGTTTAATATTTAAAGTAAATTATTATGCTCTGAAGGTTATCCTTAATGTTCTAAAGTATACCTCTATGTTCTAAAATTTACCTCTATGTTCTAAAGTTTACCTCTATGTTCTAATATTTTCTGCATATATAATTTGTGTATGTTACAGATATAATATGATCTTTGGTCCATTTACTAGAGTTGATCATCATAAGAAATGTGTTACTTTTGCGGCTTCTTTTGTAGCTCATGAGGATATATCATCTTTTGAATAGGTTTTCAAAACTTTTGTTAAAGCAATGGAAAATAATGAGCCTGTGTGTTTGATTACCGATCAAGACCCTACAATGAAAGTTGTTGTTCGTAATGTTTTTCAAACTACAAAACATAGGTTTAGTATGTGGCATATTATGAAAAATGTGTCTAAAAAAGTAGGTCGGGCAATTGCCCAAGACACTGATTTTTTGAAAAAACATTGTACATGTGTTTGGCATTTAGAGATTGAGCCGGCAGAATTTGAAGAAAAGTGGAACAAAGTTATTTTTGAATTCCATTTGAACGATCATGAATGGTTAGCGCATATGTACAATATAGGTGATATGTGGATTCCAACGTATTTCAGAGATTTATTTTTGGGTGGCATCATGAGGACCACATCTAGATCAGAAAGTGAAAATAATTTTTTCACTATGTTCACAAATCCCCATCTCACTTTGATTGAGTTCTACATGAGGTAATATGTAATTGTCTAAATATGTTCTAAAGTTACTCTCTGTGTTTAAACGTTACTCTCTATGTTCTAAAGTTTTCCTTTTATGCTCTAAAGTTTTCTTTTTATGTTTTATAGTTTTACTATTTATTTTATAGTTCTCTTTTATGTTCTCTTTTTATGTTTTAAATTTTGTCTTACATGTTGAAAAGCTTTTTCTTTATGTTTTAATAGCATTTTGATCATAATAAGCATGTCATGTATATTATTTTTATATGTTCTAATGTAATTCACTCGATGTTCTAAAGTTATCTTCTATGTCTAAAGTTAATTTCTATTTTCTATAGGTTTGAATGTGCATTGGATGCTCAAAGGCACACTCAAAATAAAATGGATAATGATTCGAAGAATAAGCGTCTGAAGTGTAAGACTCCAATTCCTTTAGAGAAAGATGCTTCCGAGTTGTTTACAACAACAATTTTCTATGAATTTCAATATGAGCTTGAAATTGGATGTTTTAACTGTGGTGTTGAGGAGATAAAGAAGAACGTGGTGACAAGCCATATTTTTTCAACAGTCTTGGTCGGAACTCTTTGTATTAAATTGTTCGGTCTTCTTTCTTGACGGGAAGATTGTCGAGCTGGGAACTAGGAGAGTTTGCTTTTGTTTTCTCTTTCTAAGAGCGGTCTGATCAAATAAAGGATCAGCGGCCCTCCCGGTGAACTGACCGTACCCCAAACCGACTTTGTTTTTTTGGAATTAACCATTCTTTTTCATTTAGAAAGGCACCCATTAATTTTGCACCTTCTAACATAACAGAGTCGATCATTCTCCCTATAACGAGGAGCTTTGCTATATTCATATCCCAAATCGGAATGAAGATTCCTTCATTCGAAGGGGGTACTTTTCATATTAAACCTACCCTTTCTTCTAACTCTGATTCTGTGCAACCTATATGACTAACATCAAAATGAATTGCACACTGAATTATCAATGATTGACACTCCAACATATTAGTTGAAAGAGCATCAGGATCTTTAATTCTAAAATCAAAAAAATTATGGGAGATACAAACACCCGAAATTTTTTTATGAGCTTTACATTTTCAAATTGAGGGAAGGATCTAAGAGGAGGACTTTTGATGTTGTTTTTGATCCAACTACCTTAGAAACCAAGTGTTTTTGTAAAATGTTTGAACGTGAAGGCATTCCTTGTAGGCATATGATCAGGGTATGGAAGGCAAGGATGTTAGAAAAAATTCCCAAGGCCTATGTTCTAAACAGATGGACTATAATGGCTTGTAAGAAGCTATTTTTTGATGTAGAAGGTAATGTGTTGGAGGAATGTATCAATGCAGTAGATAAGAAGATGTTATTGAATGATTTGTGGTCCGAAATTCATGCTTTGAGGATGGATTTGGAACATAAGAAAACCACTAATGCAAGCAACACTCTTTCTACCAAAGTAAAAGATGTTGAAATGCTAATTAGATCTAGTCTACTATACCTTCTAAAGTTTTAATCAAACCTCCTAAAATTTTGAAGAACAAAGGCACGGGGGTTCATGTTCCAAATCAGGTCAATGTTCCAGATGATGTCCATGTTCCAAATGATGTCCATGTTCCAAATGAGGTTCATGTTCCAAATGAGGTTCATGTTCCAAATGATATCCATTATAACAAATAGTGACAAGAGAATGAAGAGTGACAAAGAAAAAGTTGTTGAACAAAGTCAAAAGAAGAAAAGATTATGTAGAGCATGTGGAGAGCTTGGCCATACCTGAATTATGATATCTAGAGTTTTTTCGCCAAAATTTGCTCTTAATTTGTGAAATTTAACTTATTTTATGATCAATGTTGTTGATTTTAACCGAAAAAATGAAGGAAAATTGTTGAAAGTTCTTCGAAGCGTAGCTTCTGGCGGTTTTGAGGAGAGAGAAACTCACAAACGTTTAGATTGAGGAGAGAAAAAGTGAAAGTTGTTTGAGTTTGAGGGTTTGTGATTTGTTTTAATCGTGGCCGTTCATATCAATCTAATCCTACGATTAAGATTAGTTCTTATATAACCAGGGTTCTTATATAAGAAAGGGTTCTTACCGGATCCCTCCCCTATATATATATATATATATATATATATATATATATATATATATATATATATATATATATATATATATAGTTATTTGGAAATTGAATACTTTTTATGATGACTTACAAAAATGTACCAAACTGAATAGATGTTTTGGTACAAGGTAGTTTAACTTTTTTGTAATTTTTTTATTGAATAGATCTTTTTAGTAAATTAGTTGATTATTTTTAAAAAAAATAATTCAGTTGATTTTTTTTTTTTATTTATAATTTGAACCTTTAATCATTTGTAACCTCTAAATAGCCTTTTTTAAAAATAAAAAATAAATAAAATAAATAAATAAATAAAATGTGAAGCATTACCTTAAATAGCAAAATTATAAAAGCATATCATTTGTGGATGAAAAAAATATCTTCATTAACATAAAATCTTAAACTACGGGATTCCAAAAACAAAAAATATCAATCTACCCACTAGGCTATTGCACCACTCATGCACCCACAATTAAAGGAAAAAAGATGTCTATTAAATTTGATCATACGTTTATTTTAGGGTTTTGCGTTAAGAGTTTAACATTGATAAACAAGTATAGGGTTTAGAGTTAAGGGTTAAGGGTTTCAATAATATTGATAAACAAGTATAGGGTTTAGGGCTAAGGGTTTAGGGTTAAGAGTTTTAACATTGATAAACAAGTATAGGGTTTTAGGGTTAAGGGTTTCAATAATATCGATAAACAAGCTAAGTATAGGGTTTAGGGTTAAGGGATTCAATGGTGATTAACAAGTATAAGGTTTAGGGTTAAGGGTTTCAACAATGATAAACAAGTACAGGGTTAAGGGTTAAGGGTTTCAACATTAACAAACAAGTATAGGGTTTAGAAGTAAGGGTTTCAATATTAAAACAAGTATGTATAGGGTATAGGGTTTAGGGTTTAGGTTAAGAGCTTCAACATTGATAAACAACTATAGGATTATATTGAATACATCTATCGATCACAAGTTTAAAGTTATATATATATATATATATATATATATATATATAGGTGAGAACCACCCTTTATGTGAGAACCTTCATGTATGTGAGAACCAATACCAGCCATTAGATTATATGAAATTCAACGACCGAGATTAAAATACAAATCTGCCTAACAAAACCACTGCACGCTTAACTGCTTCGACTTTCTCATTTATTCTCTCTGCACAATGAAGCTCCATAATTATCAATGGCGACTGATTAATCAATTTGAAGGCTTGATAATTTTGATTTCATCATCTTCTTCACAAGTATGAATAACTTCGATTAAAGAATTTGAAGGCTTGATAATTATCAGGGTTGTTCAACTTTTCAATTTCAATTTTACTGCTCTGAAAATTTCAAATTGCATCAATTATTATGGTTTCATCAATTATTGAAATTTTTTTAATTTCATGAATACAACAAAAAACTTGATAGTGATTCTAATCATTTCAGATTAAACTTATCATCAAAAATTAAGAAATAATATTCGATTTTTAGTAATTGAGAATTTTCGATTGTTCAGATAATTTTCGATTCTATTGCATGTTATTTCTGAAATTCTATCTGTTTGGTAACGGAAATTTAGAATCTTATGTTTCTAGGATTCCTTATTTTTAATTTTTCTTTTGGGTTTAAATTTGATGAAGGATAAGTTAGAATCTTCTTGTGATGATTAATGGTGGTGTAATGGACGGCAAGCCTAATTTGCTTGGCGGCAACGACAGTGATGGTGGCGATGGTAAAGTGGTGGGTGATTGGTGGCCGAAAATCGCGTCGAATAGCCATATGATCCACCATTACTATTACCACTACATAGGGTCAATGAAGTTGAGGAAATCATGGTGGAAGAAGCTTTTGGTTGCTTGGGTTGTATTTTGGATCATATTTTGTTTTGGGGTGTTTTGGTTTATGAGTTCATACGCTGTTGAAAAAGGAAAGAAAGCCTTACTAGTATGTGTGATGAAAGGGCTAGGATGTTGCAAGATCAATTTAATGTTATTATGAATCATATTCAAGATATGTCCATATTAATTTCCACTTTTCATCATGGCAAGTATCCATCTGCTATTGATCAGGTATAAATCTATTTGAATTCTATTTTTTTAGCTAATATTTGATGATTTTGTAGCTTCATTTATGTATCTAATTAGTTTTCTTCATTCCTGAATAATTATGTTAAGAGTAGGAAATTAGGAATTATGGGTGTATTTATCATGTATGTGGGCAAAATATTGAGAATTTTTGCAGTGTATTATGATAACTGAAAATGATATTTTGTTGATGGGGTTGAGATGTAAATTTTACTCCTAAAATTTGTACTTTTTTTGTCAGCACTCAGCAGAGCTAATGTCCTGTGGATATTGTGTCTTATTTGTTGAATTTTATCTAAAACTGCTAGTATTAGGTCATTACAAAGTAGATACTATTTTAGGTGAACTTAGAAGGGAAAGCTTTTTTCTTATTAGGTAACCTGGATGAACACATAGAATGAGTACAAATTCTTCATATTGATTCATTACCGAATAGCTTGAAGTTAATCGATTTTTTAGTATATGATGCTAAAAATTAAAGTATTTCGGCGATTGGGATAATATATGCCTAAAGAGTTTGGTATTGTGCTTGTAAAGTGGCTCACACTGCCTCAGAGCTATTTTTCTGTATTAGTTTGGATATGGTCTTTGTTTTGTCAGATTAAGTCTGATAGTTTGCTACTTATAGAAAAAAAAAAGGTATGATAGTATGCTCTTATGGTTTCATTGCTAGTATTAGACGATTAGTAGCTAACTAAGGGGAACATTGAACAGAGAACTTTTGCAAGATACACCGAAAGAACTGCTTTCGAACATCCTTTAACAAGTGGGGTGGCATATGTTGTGAAAGTGCTCCATTCAAAAAGAGAACAATTTGAGAAGCAGCATGGTTAGACTATTAAGAGGATGGATACTGTTGAACAAGAACCTGTTCATAAGGAGATTTTGCATGCCTGCAGTGTGGTTTCAAGATGTTCACCAAGGCTGCTGCACATAAGCTTTTTAGAAATGTTCAATTAAAAAGGTAATTATACGCTTTCTATCCTGTGTTTGGATATAGCAACTTAATTAGAATGTATTCATTGTATTGCAGTGACAGTTGAAGTTTATATGCAATATGATTTATTAATGATTTAAAACATATGATAAACCTATTAGCTCAAATGGTAGACCACTATGCAAATGCATAGAGGATGTACGTTCAATTCCTACATAAGTTATCTCTATAAACAAAATTAATTAAAAAAAAAAATCAAATTCATACTAAATTATATGAGCAAAAAAAATGGTTAGAAATGATTTATAACTATATAAACTTTGTTACAATTAAACTCTCATACAAACTTGTGTCTCCATATTACATAAATGAACCTACGTGGGATTCGAACCCACATCTTTTGTGCATTTGCACAATGCTCTACCCTTGAGCTAGTAGGCTAACGTATTTAAAACATTCAAACACACTCATAAATGAGCATTAATTTGACAAAATGAGCAAGAATCATTTGCTCATTTGACAAATGAGCAAAAAATTAATTGCTCATTTTGACAAATTATTTGCTCATTTTTGACAAATTAGTAAAGACTAAATCAGCAAATGAGCAAACATATCTTTAATTATTCATTAAATCAGCAAGCATTTCTTTGCTCATTTGTAAAATGAGCAACCATTAGTTTTCTCATTTGTCAAATAAGCAAATAATTAGTTACTCATTTGTAAAATAAGCAAACATTTATTTGATCATTTAGAAAATGAGCAATCGAGTTTTTGCTCATTTAGAAAATGAGCAAATAGTTAGGTGCTAATTTAACAAATGAGCAAAAACTTAGTTGCTCATTTGTCAAATGAGCAAATGATTAGTTGCTCATTTGTCAAATGAGCAAACATCTCTTTAATCATACACTAAATCAACAAGCATTTCTTTGCTCATTTGTGAAATGAGCAACCATTAGTTTGCTCATTTGTCAAATAAGCAAATAATTAGTTACTCATTTGTAAAATAAGCAAACATTTCTTTGATCATTTGGGAAATGAGCAATCAATTTTTTACTCATTTAGAAAATGAGCAAATAGTTAGTTGCTCATTTGTCAAATGAGCAAATAATTAGGTGCTCATTTCTCAAATGAGCAAATACTTAGTTGCTAAATTAACAAATGAGCAAATACTTAGTTGCTAAATTAACAAATGAGCAAAAACTTAGTTGCTCATTTGTCAAATGAGCAAATAGTTAGTTGCTCATTTGTCAAATGAGCAAACATTTCTTTAATCATTCATTAAATCAATAAGTATTTCTTTGCTGATTAGTGAAATGAGCAATCAATTATTTTCAAATCCCAGATCAATTATTTTCTTTACTAAATTATAACTACCAGAAAAATTGATAAACTATCTTGCAATTAAACAAAATCCCAGATCTTAATTGTTTTCAAATCACAAAAGAATTCAACTACTCTCAATAACCCCCAATTTGAACTATATACACACTTCAGAAGTTCAGATCATCTACACAGCAAGCTTAAGCAACAAAATTATAGCCTCAATCAATTTCTTGCAATTATACTCAGATTTAGAGCTCTGAAATATTCAAATTCAGATCCAACACCAGAAAACAAAAATGAAAGAAAACTGAAAAAAAAAGTCAGTGAGGTATTTCGTCGAATACCTTGTAAGCAGTCTGTGATACTGATATTGAGAAATGAGGAAGCATGAAGGCACAATTCTCAGCTTCTTTGCGTACAACATCAAGAACATAATCAATCAATCGCCATCGTAGGAGACCCACTCGAAATTTTGAAAACCTCCTCACCTCGTTCTTCCGACCTATCCACTGCCCACCACGGCACCACCCTCCTCCAAACCCACACATAATCCCACCCACAAAGACCCACGTCCAACCAACCACAACTAGTTTCGGTTTCAGGTTCAGTAGATACGGCTTTAGGGACTGAAATCTCCATTGGAGTGCTCATTTTCTTCAAATTGGGGATTCTGCAACGAGTTGATTTAGATTGATGAACACGATGAAATCGAATTCTTCGTGGTGATGCAGAGTATAGAAGAGAGAAAAATGAGTGGAATTGCATGAAAAAGGATGAACATTTGATTGGAAATTGATGATTCTTTAGTTATAATGATATTTAATTGTGGTCGTTGGATGTAATTGATCCAACGGTTATAATGAGTCCTCACATATAATATGGTTCTCACATAAGGGATGTGGTCTCATATGATCCCATTTCTATATATATATATATATATATATATATATATATATATATGACATCCAAACAATTATAGTTATTCGAAAACTGAACACTTTTTATGATGACTTACAAAAATGTACCAAACTGAATAGATGTTTTGGTACAGGGTAGTTTAACTGTTTTGTAAATTTTTGATAGAATAGATCTTTTTAGTAATTTAGTTGTTTTTTTAAAAAAAAAAATAATTTAGTTGATTTTTTTTTATAATTTGAACCTTTAATCATTTGCAACCTCTAAATGGCCTTTTTTAAAAATAAAAAAAAATTAAAATGTGAAGCATTACCTTAAATCGCAAAATAATAAAAGCATATCATTTGTGGATGAAAAAAATATCTTCATTAACATAAAGTCTCAAACTACGGGATTCCAAAAACAAAAAATATCGATCTACCCACTAGGCTATTGCACCACTCATGCACCCACAATTAAAGGAAAAAAGATACACAATAATATCTCATTACAAAAATCTCAATCAATACAATTGTATTTAGTAGCTTAAGATTTTGTCTTCCATTGCTCAATGTATCTTCCATTGCAACTACATCAGCTTCAAAATTTGGATAGTCTTTTCCACTTTATTTACCAAAAAAAAAAAAGAAAAAAAAAAAGACACACACACACAAATAAACTGAGTATGCATGGTATTGATTTGTAAAGCTACCATAGTTAAAAAAAAAATGTATTTTGTACTTTACATTTTCAATCTTAACGTTTGAACATATTTGAAGTCGATGGTTGAAATGGCATCGATTGACCTTGCATCTACACAAATAGCAATAAAAAATTAAATAATAATAATAATAATAATAATAATGATAATAATAAATATAGTTGTGTAAAATTCCATTATACAGCTATATACTTATTGTCGTTGCCGGTGTCGTGAAATGGTATGGGGGATTATAATATACATTTGGAAACATCCCATATGGTTGATTATACTGCTTTACAAACAAAAAAACAAAAAAACAAAAAAAAAACACATCAAAATATAAAACTATACGACAGGTTGAAGAATAAATCATGTTATGTAAAAAAAATAAAAAAAATAATGTTAGATAAATAAATTTACATACCGGGGGATATATTTGAAATCCATGAGGAACATCGGAAGCATTTGTGGATTGCTTTGCTCTTTTTGATGGACGATCATGGTCATTAGCGTAACCTTTACGCTTTGTTGGCCCTCTCCCCTTTCCTCTTTTATCTATTGGGTTAGTCACCGGATCCATATCGTTGTTGGTGTGAACAACTTCAAGATCTTGGCCTTGAGTTACAACAACACGCTTAGGGATTCGTCTACCATATACTTTGCCAATATTGGTCAAATATTGAGACATGAGTCCATGCTCATCCTCCATGATGGATTGTGATTTCACACTTAATTCGAAAAGAGAACTCAATACCTCATCATAAAACTTGTCATTCATCATTGCCAATGTTGAAATAGGTTCAAATGTATTATGCAATTTCTCATACCTCTTCATCTCCTCCGGTTATTTCTTGAGTAAAGAATAATAAGGAACTAGAATCTTAAGATGCTCTCTAATCAAGTCCTTTCTCCATCGATCCAAAATATACTGTTCGGGTACATAATCACATTCCTCTTCATGTAAAACACGCAATGAGTGGCTACACATGATCCCTTTAAATTCAAAATTTATGTAGTCACATCGTACTTATAGGGTTCCTTTATCCATACTTACTTGAAAACTAGTGTGTTATGTTCGGCCATACCACATTCTCCTTACTATGACATCATATACACATTGTTTTTCATCATCATAAATATTTGTAACATTGTTGTAAGTCATGTCTTTCACATGTTGTTGAAATTCAAAAAAAAAATTTGGAGGTGTATAGCTTTTGAAACACATGTTCAAACACATGGTCGGTTGCACAATGTAATGGTGAATCATTCAAATTAAAAGTCTCCTTAACTATCCTCTTCTTTTACTCTTTTAGCTAGTGCAAAACCAAATTGCTCCACAAATTGCTTAAGAGTAGTGTTGATATTGAGAAATCCTTTGAAAAAGAAGTTCATACCTTCGCTCCTTTGAGTGCTAGACATGTCGGTCCAAAATGTAACTTTAAAGTATATAAGCACCCATCGATGTCTAACATTATACATGTCCCTACACCAATTATACTTCTCAAGCTTAAAGATTTTGATCCAATCTTGCCACGCTTCTTCAAATTGTACAATAGTAAGTGAATCATGAGGAGCATTCTTTAATCCATTACGAACGTCATCCCATTTCAGATGCTTATTGAGATGTTTATTTGCATTCCTTACAATATGCCATAAGCACCATCTATGTCGAGCATTTGGAAATACCTGAGCCACCGCATTACCTATAAATTAACTATTCATATAAATTTAGTGAAAATGTCAAAATAAAATTTAAAAAAAATAAAATTGTAATGAGAGATGTGAACAATAATGGCATCAATATTAGAAAAAAAAAAAGTCACTTAACTCATTCTAAAATTCTATATGTCGTTTTTGTATGATATGTATTCCACAAAGTTACTTTTTTTTTTTACTCATTACTAGACCAACTTCCATCCAATCCAAGCCTTATTATCCAAAACTCATTACAAATCCAACATACATGTCAACACAACTTGATTTGCACGATTTACAGCTCAAGAATAACACAATATAACCCAGATTGCATTTTTTTTTTTGAGGGAACAAAGATTGCATATTAAATTTAGCATGTATAACGTATTATGATTGATATTACATCCTAAACTTTATTTCAAAAAAAATTATATAATACCGGTAATGATATCTTAACCAAACAAAAAAACAAAAAAAATACTAGTACTATTATCTAACCATTCCAAAAAATAAAATAAAAGTGAAAGAGTAAAAGAAACACTAACCAATGGCTTGACATTGATCAGTTATGATACACTTCGGAGCCTTGCCGGACATGCATGTTAACCATGCATTAAATAATTATACAAAGTTATCAGTCGCTTCTCCAGATAACAAGGCATAACCAAGAAGGATAGATTGACCATGATTATTGACTCCAATGAATGGAGCAAATGGCATTTTATATCTATTTGAGACATATGTCGTATCAACTGAGATGACATCCCCAAAATCTTTGCATGCTGCTCTACTCCTAACATCTTCTCAAAACACATTCTTTAGTGAACCACTCTCATCAGTGTCATACATGTAAAAGAAATTTGAATTGCTTGATATCATTTCGGAGAAATGCCTCCTCATCGCAGCAAGTCACCATATTGTAAACTTGGTCTTCTAGTCTTGCTTATCAAATTACGACAATCTCTCTCATCAAAAGTATGGCCTCCATACTTGACTACAAATGAATTATAATTCTTTGCAATGGGAACACCAGCCGTGTCATTTTCCAAGATTGTTCTCTTATTTTGTTCACTAATGAATTTATAGTTTTGCATGAATTTGGAATTTTTCAGATCACGAGAGTGGTTATGCTGTAATTGAACTTTATTAAGCTTCCAGAAATCATCGGAACTAAGTGATGCATTTATTTTGAATTGACATCCCGTGACAGTTGATTTAGTTGCTCGTTGAGGATTATTTGATTTCGATTTAAATTTACCCTCTTTTGAACAAACTGACCTTAATCTCTTATAATCACTATAATCTTCTATATGTCGATTTCGTTCAATGCCTACATCCGTTGTCATAGTTCTTGGTTTTTCTATTCTTTCAGAGCTTCTAATTCTGATTTGAAACCCAACATAACGTCCATATTCATGACAATGGTTAATCACTTCTTCGCCCGATCCAAAAACCATCCCAACATATGGAGTTATGACATTTTTTACACCATCATCACACAAACCTTCATTCTCCACATTGTCCACGTCATTACCAATTTGACCACCTTCACCATCTTCAAAATCAGAATTTGCACCATCTCCATCGTCAAAATTGTCTAAGTTTAGATTAAACTCGTCATTAGATTCATCATAATCTTCTCCCACATCAACCACAACCTCATTCTTATCTTGTAGAATAGAGTATTCAATATTTAAATCAAAGCCTTGTGGAGGGTCCATCTACATTATATACAATCATATATATATATATTAGTTTTATTTAGTAAATAGAAAAATTTAACAAGAATAATCCAACCTTTACCTCATTCTCCCAAAATAATCCAACCTTTTGATTAACCCTGAATAATCCAAAATACCAAGCCTATTTGACCGGTAACCTGAACTTCAGGTAACTTTTATATTTTTATTTTTTTTTATTTTCCTTAATTTTCCCTCCTTCTTCCTTCTTCCCTCTTCAAGCTTCCTGCCATTAACAATGGCTCCTTCACCTCTCAACCTTGCCGCCACCGTGCACCACCTCACCTCACCGTGAGCCTAACTCATTTTCCCATCAACCAGCCCGCCCCACTACCCCCTCCTCTCCCTGTCAACCAGCCCGCAACTTAGCCACCCTCTCGCAATTAGCCCGCAACTCGGCCACCACCACCTCCGCCACCACTTACCCCACCCAAACCCAAACCCATATTCGAAACCCTTCTCCTACTCCTACCCGGACTCTAAACCACCAATCCCACCTAGCCGAAACCACCATACCCCGAAACCACCAACCCACTTCCACCCATACCCGAATCCAAACCCACCTACCCAGAACCCGAAACCCCAACCTTTTCCATTTTCCTTCTCTTCTCTATCTCAATTGAATTTGGGGCTGAATAGGGGGCTGTCGTACGTCATTGATGTTGTGGGTGTTGTTTTCAGTTGTGTTGTGGGTGGTTGTTTGCGGTTATGTTGTGGGTTGGTCGTGGATGTGATGTTGACTGTTGAGGTGGTTATAGGTGGTGGTGTTTGTGGTGGTGCCGTGGATGGTGTGTTGAGTGGTGTTGGTGGGTGATAATGGAGGAAGGGAGAGGAGAGAAAAACCAACAGGAAGGGGAAGGGGACGGAGAAGAAGATAGAAGGTTTTTTTTTTTTTTTTTTTTTCATTTTCAGAATTAATTTTTTGTTTAAATCAAAAATAAAAAGTTTTGGCCAATAAGGAAGTGCCACGTGGAATGAATGGTAACCGGTAGTAAAGGGTTAGGTGACCTGCTAGGGTTGCTCGGAGAAAATCTAATATATTATATAAATAAAGTAGGCATTTTTGGAGAGCATTCGGAGTGCCACGTAAGAAATATACTTATTTCGACCAATAAGAATAAAGATTTGTATTTTATTTTTGAATTAAAAAATTATGTCGCCCCCTAAATAAAAGTAATGAATTAGATTTGATATACGGAAAAGATAAATTTATTAATTCAATACTACGACTATAAGAAATCCAAAAAAAATATACTAAAAAATATTTAAATGATAAACGCTTATAATAAAGTTTGATACCTATCATTATAAGAGAAATTTGATAGTATTTATGATAAGAAATACAAATTGTTCGTTAATTATAATTAAATTAAAATTTGTGATACCTACCATTATAAATTGACACAACATACGACACAAACAAAATTTCGTATCAATAAAAACCCCATCAAGCGAATTTTGTGTTAATTTTTGGTCATCAATTGCCGGGTAATTTTTAGCTTAATTTTTAAAATCCTATGTTTAAATTAGTATTTCTAATTATTATTTACATTGTATTACTTTGGGATACTCAACGATTATATGTTTATGTTTATTTACTAAATGTTTTTTTACATGCAGATCTAACACATCATACGACACAAATAAAATTTCGTATTAATACAAAACCCCGTCAAGCGAATTTTGTGTTAGTAATTTTGTGTTAGTTTTAGGTCATCAATGTCCGGGTAATTTTTAAAATCTTATGTTTAAATTTATTTTTGTAATTATTAGTTACATTGTATTTATTTAGGATACTTAACGATTATTTGTTTATGTAATGGCATACGATTAGATGTTGTATTCTTAATATATGGATGGTTTTGGTTATTTTTGGAGATAATGAAAAAATTCCAATGCATAGATTTGATTTTATATGGCAACAATTTTTCATTTATTGGTAAATATATTGATATATTTTATATAAATGTAAAGATTTAATTGATATCAATTTCAGTTTGGCTAACATTTCACGGTTCAATTCATCCGTTGATGTTGTAGGTTGGTTGTGGACGAGGTTGGTGATTCTATCGAAATAAAAGATATGGTAAAACAATGGATAATGATTTAGGACTTAAATTATCAAAAATTTGTCGTTTCACATTAAAGATTTTATATAACGGAAAAAATATCATATTTACAATTTATTTATATTTAATAAATTCATTATAAATTATAGTAAAAAAAAATAAATATTAAACTTTTGTAATTTTGTCTGAAATTATTAAATACAATAAATCAAATAATTAAAAATCTTAGATGAAAAAACCGTGCATCGCACGGGCCTCCATCTAGTAAATAGTAAACTTAGAATTATTGAGGGTTAATCAAAAGGTTGAATTATTTTGGGAGATAGGGGCAAAGGTTAGATTATTCTTATTATACTTTCCTAGTAAATATTAGTTTTAATAAATTATGTCCTATTCAATAAATAAAAAAGAAAAAAAAGGCCCATATAACTGTTTACCAGAACTCATTAAGAAAGGTAAGATACTTTTTATTTATTAATTAGTGAATATTAGTTATAGAAAAAATATATACTGCCAAATCTTCTAGCTAATATTCCTAAACAAACGCCTAAATAACGATTATATGCATACTAAAATAAATCAAAATAATAGCATACAAATTATATATTCTAAATATATAATATTTTTGTTATTATCTTAAAATAACTTAAAATATCCTAAATATTTTGACATAACCAATGTCGTACTCTACGAATGGTACTCCTAAATCAACAATAACAAAATTATATATATAACGGTATTCATGCTTTCCAAAAAAAAAAAAAAAAAAAAAAAAAAAAAAGTGCATATAAGATAGAAACATCATCCAAGGGGTTTAGAGGAGGAATACTGTTAAATACAATTATAAATGAAAAGATACCCACATATATATAAATTGATGCGTTGTCTATATAAAATAATAAAATCTTGATGCATTCACATGTATATAGTACAAACCTGTGATAATCACTGGTTCATCCACATTAATCACAAACAATAACCATTGACAATTTAAAAGTAAGATACGATGGTATAATTTTTTTTTCTTCTTTTGATTGATGCAACTATACAAATTATGAGAATAGAATAATGTTTCTTTTTTTTTTTTTAGATATGTAACGTAAACAGAATTTGAATCAGTTTAGTGTTTTAGATAAACTAGGAATCAATTCTTTTTTACATTAATCTAGTAAGATAATTAATTACCCTAGGAATCAGTTCTTTTTTAAACTAGCAAAACTCCAACAGGTTCTCCACCTAAGCTTCCACCTTGGTCCATCTCAGACTCCATGTTATTGCACCAGTAGAAGGGCCAGCACTACTCCCAGGTTGCAAGTTGGGGGACTTAAAGGCCTGCAGCACTTCACCGTCAACCAGATCTACTAGGCCACAGTCCCCAGTTTCAGATCCTGCATCAGCCACCCCTCCAACACCTTCAACGACCACAACAACAGAAGAACTCTCCCCCAGGCCAGGTTTCCGAACCAGATCAAAGGCAGGAGTTGGGTGAACAACTTCCTTAGGTCTAGAAACCACCTCCAATGGCTTCTATTCCTCATCGCTAGAGATATACTCCACTAGTTTGGCCCCTCGAATCCTCTTCCTAACAATCAACGAAGCGCGACGTATTGGTTTCATAACGCCGGATCCTCGCCGAGGTTTGTACTTTTAAGGAGAAGAACGAGCCTTGAACTTTTACCTACCAGATCCAAGGGACTCATAGAAAAAAAGGTCTGGGCTCTCATCATCTGGAGCACTCATGCTGAAGAACAAGGTAAATCGAACAAAGAAAATAAAGAGAGAGAATGGAGAAAACCCAGAAAACGAAGAGAGAGAGTTAGATCGCCGTAAGAGAGAGAGAAAGTTGGGAAAATGAAGAACTAGGGTTGGGGGGGTTTTCTGGAAAGTTCTCTAGAATTCAAAGAACTCAACCATCTTCATCAGATGAACTAAATGCAGATGCATTCAATGAAGGTGGTTGGGGAATTGGTGAATTTTAAAAGGTTGGAAGTAAATTTGGTGTGAAGGGTTAATTTAATTAATCTTGTGTCAAAGATAATGAAATCGGATTTGTAGTGTAAATAAGGTGTTTTTTTTAAAAAAAAATAATTTAAGGATATAATGTTCATTTTGCACCCAAAAACTTACTTAAAAAGGAAAGAAAAAAATTATGTTGTGAGTAATGTGAAGCAGCCATTTTTGACAAATGTTGCGAGTAATGCGAAGCGGAGGTAGTATTAGTTTTATAGTATTATTTTTGAGTGAAGCTGAGTGAGAAGAAGAGAGAAAAGAGAAAAGAAGAGTTGCAAGATGAAGGACTTGCTACTCGAAACTATGGAGAAAGAGTCTTTAGCTAGTAATAGGTTGTTGCTCTATTGTAGTAAAGAGTCTTTGTCTAAAATCTCTTGGGGTCGAGATTTTTCTTCTTGTATAGGGCCAAGAAGTTTTTCATACAAAAAATTCTCTTCACATTTTGAGTTCTTTAAGCTTTCGTTTTTAAATTTCGCAAAAAAATTAGCTAAATAGTCAAACTACAGTTCACCCTCCCTCTTATAGTATTCATAGGGGTACACCGTACGTCACGGGGCACCTCCCGGCACAAAACTAGTGGTCTTTAAATTCTTTTCGCTTTTTAACTAAAACAATACATCCTCTTTTCTACAAATATTGCAACAAGGATGAAATTACGCATCCCAAAGCACCTCTTATATGTTAAATATCTATAATTATATAAGAGTGAAAATTATAAAAAGTTGATACTGTGAAAGTATTTTATGAGACGATCTAACAAGACCCTACATGACTATATTTTACTTTACGTATAAATTAAATATGTGGTCAAACAAGCGTGATGAATAGTGCAAAAGTCCAGTTGTTGCAATATTACTAGAACGGAGGAAGTATTAAAATTGAAACAATCTTTTTTTTTTTTTGAAATGGTTTTTTTTTTATCACAATATTTATTTCTTTCACATTACTTACTTAAAAAAATCTAAACAGTCAAATTGTTGCACTTTCAAAAACAAAATTGTATAGATCCGTTGTATAAAGTGTATCATTAGCCATTAATAAAATGCTCCCCTTTACTCTTTGCTCTAACATAAGTGTAATAATTTGACTAATATACAGGTTCGTTTTTTTAGTTGCAACAAAAGAAAATTTTAAAATTTCACAAATAATACTCTTTGTTAGTTGTAATAAAAAAAAAATGAGGTAATAGAGTTTTTATTTTTTTAAACAAGTGGATTAAATAGAGTAAAATATTGTTTGGAATCTATGTTACTACTTTAAGAAAACCCCAAAAAAACTAGGTTGGATCAAAACCTTAGCTCTGATACCATGTTAGATAATCTCAAACTCCTTGAATTGGAATGTTTACCATTGATTCATATATATAGTGTTACAACAATGAGACCTAATCACGTTAGGAATATTCTATTTACAAAATATTCACAAAATTATGTCCTTCTCTACAAAATAATATCTACTCCCTTCGTTTCTTATTTCTTGCAACATTTGCCATTTATGGTTGCTTCACATTTCTTGCAACAAGGTTTTTTCCTTTTATAGTAAGTTTTTAAAGTGTAATTTACCATATTTACCTTATTATACTCTGATTAATGGGTAGATTTATACTAACCTAAAATTAATTACTCTCCTAATATCTTATCATCTTTTAATACTTCCCACCAAAATTCATCAAACCCTAACTCATCCATATTAATTCATTCATCAGATTGAAGAACAAAACTTGCTCATCTTCCCAACTGCTGCATTCATTGCCATCTCTCCACCAACCTGCATTAACTCCATGGCCACTCTTCTCTCTCAATTGCATATAAATTTGCTTCATCCTCTTTCTGGTTCCTTCGGAACCCTAATTCTGCTTCACTGCTCTCCTTCTCCGCAACCTCACCTCTTTCAGCATTACGCCTTTCTTAGTCCCAGATCTGTCGTACAATCTTCACCAAAATGAGTTCCTCTAACCCTAAAGACGCTTCCCTTTTTTGCTTTGAGAATCTCCCACTAGAAGAACTGAAAGACAATCTACCTCCTAGAGCCACAAGGTACATCTGTAAACGAGGAACTGGGAAAATGAAACTTGTTCGTTGCGCTAGGACGAGGCCTCTCCGTCAGAGGCACATTCGCGGTGCGAAGCTTACTGAGTATATTTCATCATATGATGAAAGTGTGGCGAAGTCAGATCTGGTAGACAAGAACCCTAAAAAGGGCGTTGATATAATAGATCTGGAAGGTGAGGTTGCTGGGGAGGCATCTGGGACGGTTGTTCAGGTTGGGTCTAAAGTTGATAGCCCAGTTGCGTTCCCTGCAACTGTTGAGGCATCTGCTTCTGCCTCAAAGGCAATGCTTGAGGAAGCCAAGTCCCTGAATTCCAAGCAGCAGAAGAAGGGCTCCTTTTCGAGGATGAAAAAGGTAAGATCCAGCTTACCTGTTGATCTGGAGAATTTTGATGAAGGCTATCTTGCATTTTATGAGGGAATGTCATCCTAAATGGTTTGCTGACAAGTGACCCTGCAGCGTATAACTCTTCTTACCCTAATTTTATTTTAGTCTATTTAATTATTGTAATTTTTTTGCATTTGAACTGTAGTTTGAGTCCTTGATTCTCTGTTGGTTAGTCTTTACTTGATCGTGTTAGTTTGTATGCAATTATGATGAAAATGAGTCCTTTCCAAATGAAAATACATGCTGTCATGTGTGATTTGTTGGATAATTATGTGGAATATGAGTCCTTTTGTTTGAGTTAATGAGGTGAAATACCTAGAACTAAGTACTGGTTGTTATATGATGCATTGCTATGGTTAAGAATTGGCCAGGGGAATGTGATATTGATGAATGATGATCAATTTCTTTTTTGATGTTGTTGTGGATTGAATGTTTCACCTTAAGGATGAATTGAGTCCCTACAATGTTCTCAATGATATGCTGATTGAGTGAACAAACATGCTGGAAGGTGGAAAGGGCATTTATTTGGTTGGTGTCTGAGTCCCCCCTATTTCATGCCCCTTGTTTCTGTTTTTTTACCAAATGATGAAGGGATTCATTTGAATTGGAATTGCTTATGGTTGATTTGCTCCATCTTAGTTCATTTAAACTTGGTGTAGAGGTAACATCATAATGCAATGGTTTTGATATAAGCATACCCTTCCTGATAGTATTCTGAACTTGGTCTTACTACCATAACTTGCTAGAGTTTCCAAAAGCTTTACTACATAAAGTTAGCAACATTGTTTTCAAAAGCATGACACCCCCCCCCCCCTTTTACATGATTGCCTCATAAATATCTACTATGCATGATCAAAGTACACATAACCAAAGCATTAAAAACATAAAAACTTCAAAAATAACTAGAGACTAATGGGCATAATCTGGTGTTACCATGGTCTTCAAAATAATTCTGAGGTTATGTGTGGCAGTCATTGTGTTCACTTGTTGGTCCCCTTCATCCTCTGTTCAATCAGCATCCACTTCCATGTATGCATATTCCACTGTAGCATCTGTTGTTGGAATGAACATAGAGTCCAGATAAGTAACAGCTTGGTGTACAAGTCTCTGGAAACATGTAGATGCTTTGGCAGAATACCTAATCTATCTAGCTTTTTCTTCTTCATATGTGGAGGTTGGAAGTTATTTCCCCCTTGCTTTGTGAGGATTTGAATCATAACTAACTGAAGTGTAAGCCATATGTACTTGTTCACCTTTGTCTCAAAAAGCATTGTATGCATTAGTGACTTCCTTGTTTAAGCCATCCAAGTTGTTAGAAAAGGATTGGTATTAGAGTGATTAGATGAATTCAAATAACCCTAGGTCTAACACATTTAAGTCAGGTGACTGTGCTGGCTGGTACACCATTTCAATGTTGAAACCATTTGCATGACATGCATCAATTCCTGATCTTTAGGAATCTGATGAGGCCTTGCATTCCCATTGTATTTTGATGTTCTTTGGTAAACTGGCTGGCCATTGTTCCTGTATTGCTGGAATGGTGTGTTCCATCAACATGTTTTTGATTGCATCTTTGTTCACATTCTGCACAGCCTTTGTTTCCCATGTACCAGCATCTCTGTTCTTGGTTTTCTTCTTTGCCATCTATTTTGTGACAAATGGAAATATTCCATACTTGCCATCATGCAATAGAGTCTCATTCCTTACTATTAGTTGAGACGAACCCTACAAGAGGGGGGGTGAATTGTATGTGAGTTCCTATTGACTACTTTTGTGGAATTAAAACAGAATATAAAGGAACTTAGCAAAGCACACAAGATTTTATGAGGAAACCTTCCAGGACCCAACTGGAAGTAAAACCTCGACCCTCCAAGGGATTTCAAACACCAAAACACTTCACTATAATAGGGCAAACTCTTCTAGTTACAACCTATTATAATCAGACCTTTCTCACAAATTCCTGACTGAACTTGCTACACGATAGGACCCTATCCTACCCAATCTAAATCCCAGACTTAGATTCTACTTGACACTCCCTGAATGTTTACTCACTCAGCTTCAATCTAGAAGCTTACAGTCTGTATACAATAAGCTAAACACACACCCAAACCAAAATAATACAAACTATTGACTCTAACATGTGATAGGAAAGCTACACATGGAATTCGAAACTAATATGACAAAGTTTAGACTTGGCGAACTTACACTTAAACGCTCTCTTCAGATTCTTCACGCATAAACTCACAAGTTGTGTAAATTATGAATTCTACTTTATATACAAGAAGTACTTGATCAGGGGATTTTTCCCTAAGCCAATCATTGTTCGCCATGTGGATCAATCAGGTCCCGCCATGTGTCAGCCACGTGGACCAGTTGAGGCCTGCCACGTGTCACGCAGTAAGAAGTCCGCCGAGGACCAATTAAGCCACG
Source organism: Chenopodium berlandieri (assembly GCA_034703905.1). Classification (NCBI taxonomy): domain Eukaryota; kingdom Viridiplantae; phylum Streptophyta; class Magnoliopsida; order Caryophyllales; family Amaranthaceae; genus Chenopodium; species Chenopodium berlandieri. The sequence goes on along the minus strand of CM068279.1, from coordinate 38,983,178 downwards.
CCACGTGGCACCCCCATGACAAATGGGAAAATCGGCCACCTAGGCCCATTTACCAAGGAAAGCCCAGTCAGCCCAAGGTTAACCAAACCTAGGATGTGGCACGCTTCCCAAGGTTATAAATACCATCATTAATCCTCATTAGAGGAGGTTAAGCAACATTTACTCTCACCTAGAGAAAACACTTTACCTTTTCCGCATTAATTACTCCTTAAGCAAGAACTAACTTGATCGTCGGAGGCGGAGCTCCACCCATCCGGAGTCTTCGTTTGTTTTGCAGGTACAGGCGCACGATTCTCAGTCTCAGAATTGTAACTCTCCCGCAGGACATCAGAAAACCTCGAAACATTTTGGCACCGTCTGTGGGGAGAGTACTTTTGAGATGACAACTAAGTCTGTACCGAATTCAGAAGAGAGACGTCCAGAGGACGAACCTCAAGTATACTTAGACCATGATACTGAGAATGAGGTTGAGGTTGAAACACACACAGCCTCAGACGGGACCCTAAGGGCCCGGCGCACCCGTCACACCGAAAGGAAAGAACGGGTAGTTAACCAAGCTGGACCCAGTAATCCAGCCGTCTCACCGCCTGATCAACAACAGGCGGCTAACGGGCCTGCTCCCATTACAAGAAATGATCTCATGAACTTCATGAGGGGATTCAAGGGGGAGATCCAAGACATGATTAATAAGAGGACGCCTGCTCAACCCAAAGAGAAGTCGGCCCGACAACCTTCTCATCCTGAGAGAAAAAAGCTTGTCAAGGATCGGGAGGCAACCCCACATCCCAAGTCTAGGAAGTTGGAGCCGCCTGTGATCGACCTGACCAAGTATCACTTTCGTACACCAGGAAAGAGAAAGCCCCTCCGACACCTTCAGGCAGATGGGTCGAAGAAAACGTACTCTGATGCTCGAACACTGTTAGAGCAAAAGAGGGATGACCGACTATCACAGTCGGCTTCTACGTCTGATTTTCCAGACACTTTACAAAATGCCTCGATGAGGTATTCAAGATCAAATTATGAGGACCAGACAGGCGGCACCTCCCGTCAGTCCGAGTCCCATAAAAATCAGTCGGTCCCGTATGTCCCACAACAACCATACGTGTCGCAACAACAATATTTCTTGCAGCCTCCTCTGTTTGGAGGACAGGCGGCAAAAAATGTACAACCTTTGGATTGGCAACTACGGTTGCAGAGACTTGGAGAACAGCCGTCCGCCTTCTCCAAGGATATTATTGAAGCCGCTCAGCCGGCCAAAGTAAAGAATGTGTTAGTAGGCGCCTATGATGGCACTACTAATCCTGAAGACCATCTGATGGCGTTCACCAACCTAATGTACCTACAAGGGTTGGATGATCCCGCCTGGTGCAGGTGTTTCCCAATGACTCTCAAGGGAGTTGCGCAGCAATGGTTCGGCAACCTGCCGACTGGTTGCGTGAATAACTTCAGGACACTTGCTTATTTGTTCACCTCCAACTTTGCTATGAATATTCCTGCAAAGAAAACTACCCTTGATTTAGGGACCATACAGCAGGGAGAAAAGGAGGGACTATGTTCCTACATCAGGCGGTTTAACCTGATGAGGATTCAAATACAAGGGCTACCGGATGAGGTAGCCTACACAGACTTCTTCAGAGGTCTTAAGGACGGGTCAACCTTCAAGTTTGACCTGGTTAGAAAGAGGGTTGCTACCCTTCAAGAAGCCTTGGTTGAGGCAGAAGCTTACATACAGGCGACTGACCTGTGTAGTGTTGGGAAGCAGGCGGATGGAAGAAGGTCCGACAAAAAAGAGAACCGGCCAAAGCAATCGGCCGGTAAAGATGAAAAGAAGAGAAAAGAAGTCTGGGCGGCTGAGTCATCTAAACAGCCGGCCCAGAAAAAGAAAAAAGAATTTAAACCATACTCCCCGAAGTATGCGTTCAGCAAGGATAGCCAAGCTATCCTTAAAGAAATCAAGAGCCGGATCTCAATCGAGAAGCCAGCCCCCATGAAGGGTTCCGCAAGCAATCGAAACCAGGAAAAATTCTGTCATTATCATGAGGATGTTGGTCATGAAACCAACGAGTGTATCAGCCTCATGCGCTACCTGGACCGCCTGGCTGAACAAGGCGATCTTGACTCCTATATCAAGAAGTCTAAGGGGAGCACATCCTCAAAGAACAAACAGTCGGCCAAAAAGAATAATCACCAAGCCGACAGTTCTGATACAGATGATGTAATTGTTTACACTATTGCAGGCGGCTTCTCAGGAGGCGGCCCCACCATTAGGGGCAACAAAGACAATATCAGGCGGCTTGATGTTAACTCGGTACATCAACGACAGGTCGCCAAGAGTTCATTCCCAGAGATTGTTATCACCGAGGAGGATCTGGGAGGAGTTAGGGGGCCGCATGACGACCCCATTGTCATTGAATGTAAAGTGGCCAACCAGAGGGTTGGCCGAATCCTCATAGATACCGGTAGTTCTTCTGATCTCATCAGCAACAAGTGCTTGGCAAAGCTCAAGTACAAGACTGATTGTTTGCATCCGGTATCTCACCCTTTAGTGGGGTTTGGAGGTAGTATTGTGCATCCATTAGGGCGGGTGGACCTACCCATCCGCCTGGGTGAAAAAGGGGAGGGCCGCCACATGGTGGTTTGTTTCTTAGTGGTCGAAGAGCTCTCGGCCTACAACATGATTCTGGGGCGACCCACCCTGAATAATTCAAGAGCTGTCATTATCCCCTCACTTATGCTGCTCAAGTTTGTGAAGGATGATGGAACAGTCGGCTCCCTAAGAGGACATCAGAAGATGGCACGGGAGTGCTATCTCTCGGATATCAAACCCACTGTGGCGACTGCTGGCCCAAGTGGAGGAAAAGTGGACCTCGAAGAGGTCAAGGAAGATGCGCCTGCTCAGGCAGCAGGCGCCAAGAAAAGAAAGGCATCCCAATTGGTGCCGAGAAAAGAGAGAAACGATAGCAATCACTGGCCCAGGAGCGGTCAGACGAGTTCCGTCCTCAGCCGGCTGGTGAGCATACGGATGTTGTACTGGACGACTCATGTCCTGACCGAACAGTCAAGGTTGGGACGACTGCTCTTACAGTACTAGGTGATGGTCTTCACCAGCTCTTGAAAGAGTTCAAAGACATTTTTGCGTTTGAGGTACATGAAATGCCAGGTATCAGTCCAGACTTGGCATTACACAAGCTAGCTGTGGATCCGAAAAAGAAGTCGGTCAGGCAAAAGAAACGGAACCATGGGGAAGAAAGAAGTCAGGCGGCAGCCGTCGAAGTTAAAAAGCTGCTTGATGCAGGTTTCATTCGGCAATGTTATTTCCCAGACTGGGTGGCAAACGTTGTCTTAGTTAAAAAGCCGAATGGTACCAGGCGAATGTGTGTGGACTACACTGATTTGAACAAGGCATGCCCAAAGGATAGTTATCCATTGCCTAAAATAGACAGCCTGGTCGACTCAACAGCCAGCCACGCTCTGATGAGCTTCATGGACGCCTACTCTGGTTTCCATCAGATTCCCTTATGGAAGAAAGATCAGGAGAAGACGGCCTTCGTCACTGATCAAGGACTGTATTGTTATACGGTCATGCCGTTTGGTTTGAAGAATGCCCCGGCTACTTTCTAAAGAATGATCAACACAGTCTTCTTTGATCAAATTAGGAGAAACGTCCAGGCATATATAGACGATATGATTGTAAAATCCAAGCTTCAAACGGACCATTTGGCAGATCTCCGAGAAACATTCACCACCCTCAGGCGGCACCATGTCATGCTCAATCCCAAGAAATGTGTTTTTGGAGTTGAGTCTGGGAAGTTTCTCGGATTTCTCATCAATCAGAGAGGTATAGAGGCGAACCCCGAGAAGGTGCAGGCGGTCATAGACATGCAGTCGCCCCGCACAGTCCGAGAGGTTCAGAAGTTAACAGGTTGTCTGGCGGCCCTGGGAAGATTTCTCAGCCGGTCAGGCGACAAATGCCTTTACTTTTTTCAGGCTATTAAGAAGAAAGCTAGATTTGAATGGGTGCCGGATGCTAAGGCGGCCTTCCAGAAGCTGAAGGTTCATCTGCATTCCTTACCAAGGCTGGTCAGCCCTTTGCCCAAAGAAGTGCTCTACATGTATCTTGCGGTGTCTGACCATGCGCTAAGCGCCGTCCTTTTGGCTGAAAGAGGTGGCTGTCAGCTCCCGGTTTACTTTGTCAGCCATGTGTTGAAAAATGCCGAGTTAAGATACCCCCTAGTGGAAAATTTTGGTCTCGCTCTCTTCATGGCAGTCAAGAAATTGAAGCCTTACTTCTTGGCACATTCAGTCGTTGTATTCACAGATCAGCCAATCAAGCGGCCACTGACAACCATGGAATCGTCAGGCCGGATGATCAAATGGGCAATAGAGATTCAGAGTCTTGAAATTACATTTGAGCCAAGAAAAGCACTAAAGGGGCAAGCATTTGCCGATTTTATTGTAGAAATGACTCAGCCGTCTGATTCGCACATTCCAGACCAAGTCTGGAAGGTTTATGTGGACGGGAGCTCTACCTCGAATGGTTATGGAGCAGGCGTCATATGTCAGTCGCCAGAAGGCGGCAGATATGAATATGCTTTACGTTTCAACTTCCAAGCCTCAAACAACGAGGCAGAATATGAAGCTTTACTAGCCGGAATCCGCATGTGCAAGGCGGCTGGGCAAGAAAGATAGACGCTTGTTCTGATTCGCAACTGATAGTGAGTCAGTACAATGGCGAATATGAAGCAACTCACCAAACTATGGTCAAGTACTTGCAAGCGGTACGGCAAGCAGTCGGGACCCTTGAACATTTTCATCTGACTCAGGTTCCCAGGTCTGAAAATAACCAGGCAGATGCACTCTCAAAATTGGCTTCCTCGGCCTCTTGTGATACTCCAAGAACCGTCTTCTGGGAAGTTATGGAAAAAAGAAGTATTGAGGAAGAACCAATTGGAATCCTTGATAGAAGCTTAACTTGGATGGACGACATCCGAGCGTATTTAACATCCGGCACCTTGCCGAGTGATCATTCCCAGGCGGTCCTACTGAAGAGGCGAGCGGCCAGTTTTGAGATGCAAAAAGGGGAACTTTTCAAGAAAGGGCACCTTCAACCCCTCTTGAAATGTGTTACCCTAGAAAAAGGGCGAGAGGTTTTGGAAGACTTGCATTCAGGGTACTACGCCTCTCATATAGGCGGCAGATCGCTTGCTCAAAGAGCCAGGCGGTAGGGTTACTTTGGCCTACTCTAGAAGCAGATGCAATGGAGATGGTTAAAAAATGTGACAAGTGCCAAAAGTTTGGCAAGCTGATTCATCGTCTGGCCACAGACCTCACGGCAATCCATAGTCCCATACCTTTTGCTAAGTGGGGCATGGATATTTTAGGCCCCTATACGCCTGCAACGGGTGGAAGGCGGTACATACTCGTTGCAGTCGATTACTTTACTAAATGGGTAGAGGCAGAGGCTGTCAAGGGTATCAAGACGAAGGATGTAATCTCATTTATCTGGAAAAACGTCATCACTAGATTTGGGGTGCCCATGTCTATGGTTTTTGATAATGGTCCCCAATTTGAGACGCCCGTTCTTAAAAATTGGCTAGGTGACCAAGGCATTTCACACTATTTTGCGTCAGTCGGCCGGCCACAAGCAAACGGCCAAGTAGAAGCTTTCAATAAGATCATCTCAGACGGTCTTAAAAAGAAAATTGAACAAGCAAGCGGCCTATGGGCAGAAGAACTACCGCATGTTCTCTAGGCTATTAGGACGAATGAAAAAGGGGCGACTGGAGAAACTCCATTCCTCCTAACTTATGGGGCAGAAGTTGTTCTTCCAATTGAACACTATGAGCCGACTCTTCGCATAATGCTGTATGACGAAGAGGCAAATTGGGAGGCCATGCGTCTAGCATTAGACTCACTCCCAGAAAGAAAGGGCAATGCAGCCTTGCACCACGAAATCTATCGTCTGAAAATGACAAGGTCATACAATAAAAGAGTGCACAAGCGTCCACTCAAAGTGGGGGACTTTGTACTGAGAAAAATGGAAGCAGTCGGTAGGGCTAATGAATCAGGAAAATTAACTCCCAACTGGGAAGGACCATACCGAATCTATGAAGAGGTCAAGGACGGCACCTATCGCCTGGAAACACCAGACGGCCAACCCTTGCCTCGAACCTGGAATGTAGATAATTTAAAGAAGTATTATTTCTGAATGATGTAAATAGCCGAGAGCTATTAATAAAGTTTGCTATTTCACTTTATATTCTGTACTAAGAGGGGAACGCCTACTGAAAAAACAGTCGGCTACTCTCCATACTTTTTAATACGCATTCAAAGAGGGGCATGACGCCTGTTATATACAACTGGCTACTCTCTCAAGATTAGTTCATCAAGAACTACCCAAGGCTTATAGCCGAAATGATCAGACCAGGCGCCCAGCCACCTGATCCAACTATTAAAGACTAATTTGACCTGTCCCAATATCATAGCAGGCGTCCGACGGCATCCATCCGGATGAAATTCGTCGTAGAGAGCAGCTCCCTTTTGGGTGGAACATTGTTCTTTAAACTAATTACGCGGCATCTAGACGACTTCCTCCAAAGGGCAACCACGTAGCCGTTTGAGACTAAGGATAGCTCAACACTAAACAAACAAGTGTTCGCAGCTAGCATCCGCGTCGGATGACTGACTGTATTACTTGGGATAAGTACAGTCGGTACCTCTTGAGTAAATAGCCAACAAAAATTGGCAAATCAAGGGGAACAGCCGGTCTTTACCGCCTGTCTCCTCTACTACTCAAGCTCAGAAGTTGACAAGTGAGTAATCTCAAAGATTACTCATAGGTCGCTCTATCATACTTGGCCTAGGTTTGAAGAGGTATGCAAGCCCGCCTGTGCAAAGGCAACCAAAAGCTCTCGTACCAAGATCCTTACCAAGGTTATTCCTAAAAAACCAAACGAGTTTCCTAAAATGCTTTAGGATCCGGCTAAAGTAAATGGACGACTAATTGCCTAACCTAGAACAAAGACAACCAGTCGTCCAGGGGCATAGGCAGCCGGTATCCAATACTTGCTCAAAGTTACTAAAAAATAAGTTTAAACTTATTAGCCGAAACAGTCAGTAGGCGGACAAAAAGACCCTCTACACTTGGCAAAATAAGTACAAAACAAAATTCAATTAGCAAAATTCAAGACGACCGAAAGATGGTCGCCAGATTCATATTAACAGCCGGACATCAAGACCGGCACGTGTTCATAAACCCCGGCCCCCTGGCCGGGTAAAGAGATACAAAAATAAACCAGCCATGAAGGCTGGCAAAATATTCAAAAACCCCGGCCCCTTGGTCAGGTAAATGAGAAAAAGACGGCATGCAGGCCAAAGAAAAGAAATCAAAGAAGCTTTAATGAGGGGGCAGATCTTCAACAACTGCAGCCGCCTGATCAGCAAGAGATGCCTTCTTGTTAGAAGCATTCTTCTTGCTTGTCTCGGCATCAGCTGCACCCTTTTTAGGCGCATCTGCCCCAATCGGCACCAAGGCCGTAATTGGCTCTTCCTCCTCCTCCTCTAGCGCCTCGTCCTTAGCAGCTAGCAGGACTTCTTGGTTATACGTTTCAGAGCATAGGCAAAATTGTCTTTCCCAAGAAGAGAAGTCGGCGCTTGGAAAGAGGCGGCTCCAGGTTAGCTTCTGTATTAAGGCCGAGTCATCCATCATGACTCGAACCAAATCTTTCTTTTCTTGCTCTGCCTTGGCCGAGAGCTCCGCAGTAAGGCTTTTCTCTTGTTGTACCAGGCGCTCCTTGGTACTCTCCAATGATTTCTCCAAGGAGTCGTACTGGATCAGTTTTTGTTTGAGAGGCTTCAGCTCGGCGTTAAGGTTGTTGACGATTGTCTCCAACTCATTATTTTTCTTTTTGGCCGCCTACAACTCAGCCTTAATTGTGGAAGTAGCCAGCGCCTGATAATAAAGAATATCAGTTGTCAAAATTTTATTTTGGGCAATTTGAAACATTGCCTTGTCATAGTCAGAGACGGCCATGGCTTTAGCAGCCTTTACCTCTTTGTTCTTCGCATTAATCGGCTTGCGAAGGCCGTGTACTCGCAGCAAGGTCTGTAGGAGGAAGCAGGCGTCAGAATTTAGAATTATGTACGACAAGACATGAGCAATTGAACAACAAAAATACGCTAAGTATACCTCAGCAAGGAGCCCTGCAATGCCATCTAGGTCAAGGTTGCCGACACCCTTGACCGCGTCTCTCTCTGCTGGAGGGACGACTCTAATCATGGACTTGGCTACTTCGACCAAGTCCGGTTCTTGAGGGCCGACTACATTAAAAATAAACAGAAACTTTAGACAAAGGAGAAAGAAAAGTGGGTCATAATCTAGAAGAGCAGTTTCATACTTCTAGGCGGCCTGCTGGGATTTGATGGGGTGGCTGGTTGTTTGTCAGCAGCCGGCTGTTTCCTGGCAGAACCAGGCGAACTCCCCATAATTGTCTTCCGGAATTTGGAGTCCGGCTGATGGGAGGAAGAAGCTCTTGGGGTGCCCGTCTGCAAAAAGACGAATGGTTAATATTTGTATAAACTCTTCCTTTTAAAAGACAAGGGGGGTGAAAGTTGGGAACTCACTAAGGGCGTCTCCTTGGTGGGAGAATCAGCGGATGTTTGTTGTTTCATGATTGATGCTCGCAGCAGAGCAGCCGCTGTTTGAGAGGCGGTTATTTTGCTCATGGCTTCAGCTGCATAAAGAAACGCGAAAGTTAGAACAATTCAAAAATAATTTGCACAAGGGTACGTATTCAACAGGCCGGCTACCTCTAGAGCACCGACTGCTAAGGCCACAAGCGGCCAGGAAGTACTCGTCATAGAGCCACTTGAAGCTTGGGACACAGTTCAGGGGTATTTGCTCTCGCACCCCTGTAGTAGAGTTGGTCCTAGTCTCTACTTTGAAGAGTCCTCGGTCCAGGATCTCTTTTTTAGCTTTAAGAGGGACAGGCGGCATGCTGCGACCGCCTGCTAGAATAGGCGGGTCTCTGTTTCGCCTATTAAAGCGTTCGTTCAGCTCCTTGTTGAACTCTCAATGATAAGGAAGGAGTTTCTCCAATCCTTCCATTTGTTCTCTTTACCTCTTGTCATGAGGTAGCCTCGGTGGCTCGTCAATTGGAACCAGCCGGTACCGCCTGCCTTAGGGGTCCGGCTGAGATAATTCATATGGGCGTAGGCCTCAAAATTCGGCTCCGCCCCATACATTTCACACCCGGCTACATAGCCGAGAATATTGAACCAGGAATTTGGGGCTAGCTGCCATAACCCCAACTCATATCCATCAAGGATTTGCTGAACAGCCGGATTTAAGGGGAAGTGCAGGCCAGCTCTAATGGCCGCCTCATAGCAGCCAAAGCAGGCGATATCATAACTAGACCCAGCCAGCCAGACGACTATATCTTCCGTATCTGGCGTAAAAACCAGAAAGTCAGGACCCATTACATGATCGTCTAAGAAGCTGCTCATCTTTTCTTGCATGGCCTTGATTCGGCCTTTCGGAACGGTGCAGTAGTAGGGGGTGTTTTGCTCTCTTTGAGTGGCGGATGGCTCCGCCCAATTATCCCCCTTCTCGGCTGCATGGGAGAGTCTCGCCTCATGTAGGCGGCCATGTCTCTCCTCCGAATTGAGAGAAAGGTGACCAGAGGAGTTGGAGTCAGACTCGCTTTCAGAAGAGTCCGACTCCTCCCCTCTCCCTGAGGGGCCCGCCTCCTCTCCTTCAATAGGGGCGGGAGAATGAGTACTCAAGTCTACAGTAAAATGGGAAGGGACCACCTTGACCCCTCCCTCAGAGCTGTCGGCAGCCGAGCCACCTTGGTTTACTTCTACATCTGGCGCCTGGTAAGATGTTTCACTAATCGGCACCTGGAAAGAGGAGCATTCTGAATGGGTGACCCTAGCTGTTCTTTTTGTTCTGGCCATTACGTTCTGCATAGACACAGAGACAGTGGGACTTTGTATAAAGGGCAAAGATTGGTTCAAAAATGGGCAGGCGGCACTCCTAGTCCTAGATTCAGCCGTCCCCGGTGACTGGCTGATCACTAACCTAGGTCGTGTCGTGTGCTTCCGAGGTACCATTTCAAAAAGAAATAATAATAAAGAAATATAAAAGAATAAGAGAACAGACGGTTACCTGAAAAATTAAGAAGTTGACGGAGATTTGGAAAAGTAATCTGAAAATCAGCCGGCTTGTCAGAGCAGGCGGTTGGCTGGAAATATCAAGAATGTCAGAGCAGGTTCAGGGGTCCGAGTGTTCTCTTAAAAAGTTCTCAAGTGTGAATAAAGTGTGAAGTCAACATGCCTTTATATAGGCAAGGGAGGAATTTGAAGGGTCATCTCCCAAATTCAAAAAAATGAGCGGGAAAAAACTCCCGGCCTTTCACCAAGCGACACCTGTAGCAGGCCGTCGCCTGTTACAGGCCGAAACCTGTCACAGGTGACACGTGACAGTCACGTGCCACCTGTGAGGGGCAAATGATTAGGGGATTTTTCCCTAAGCCAATCACTGTTCGCCATGTGGATCAATCAGGTCCCGCCATGTGTCAGCCACGTGGACCAGTTGAGGCCTGCCACGTGTCACACAGTAAGAAGTCCGCCGAGGACCAATTAAGCCACGCCACGTGGCACCCCCATGACAAATGGGAAAATCGGCCACCTAGGCCCATTTACCAAGGAAAGCCCAGTCAGCACAAGGTTAACCTAAACCTAGGATGTGGAACGCTTCCCAAGGTTATAAATACCATCATTAATCCTCATTAGAGGAGGTTAAGCAACATTTACTCTCACCTAGAGAAAACACTTTACCTTTTCCGCATTAATTACTCCTTAAGAAAGAACTAACTTGATCGTCGGAGGCGGAGCTCCACCCATTCGGAGTCTTCGTTTGTTTTGCAGGTACAAGCGCACGGTTCTCAGTCTCGGAATTGTAACTCTCCCGCAGGACATCAGAAAACCCCGAAACAGTACTCGTATGTAAGTAGGATTTTCAAAAAGACAAGTTATAATACTATCAATTTCATAAAACACGTTTTGTGTAAATCTTTTGTAAAGAAAATCTTTTTAGAAAACTTATCAAAGATATAATTTATGAAAAGAATAATATTATGTAAAACCAAATTCTATAAAATCTTTTTAGAAAATTGAAAACTTATCTTTTATAAACTTTCCATTTTTAAGCTTGCCAAGCTTTGTCACGCCTCTAATAAATTCCATGCATAAACTAACCTAACATATTTACAATAATCTTTAGATAAATAAACTTAACAAAAAGACTTATATTCTCTAGTTAGATTATCTCATTAATCGTTGTACGTTTACTTGGGCTTCACGCAGACCAAGATTGAGTTCCTACTGTCCTTCACTCTCCAGCTCCTTGCTGGAACTTCGCAGGCCAAGTTCTTATGGAACTTGCTATCTTCAACGCAAACCAAGTCAATCTTCTCAACTTGCTATCAAGCTCCTGTTACAAAGCTTCTCTTCATGTTCCTGTTGGGGAACTCAGTTAGTTCCACTGAGGAACTCTTCTTCTACTTTCTTTAACTTTTCTTGGATTCTCCTTGTGTCTCCATAGACAGATTACTCTTCCACTTCCCAAGTCAACTTCACTTGTTCTAGTTACAACACTTAGAAAAATCACATTAGTTGAAGTTTGCTTTTATTCATCATCATCAAAACTTTTAAGCTTCAACATACAAGGGTCTCCTAATCTTACCCATAAACATTGCCTTTACTTTGTATCTCTTTGATTGTTGGCACTTGTATGGATCTTCTTCTTTGGGTAGGAGGTAGAATTTCTTGTTTTTGGGTTCAAGTAGAACCATTTTTCATCAATATGTATGGTTTGTTGCATATCTGCAAATTTTGGGTCCCCATGAGCTGGAACTGGATTGATGTGACTTAATACCCACTTCAATTTGGCAATTTTGTGGTTGGATGTCATAGCTGGATGGTTTGGATTTGTGTGAGTCCTCAATCTGCCCTTCTTCCTTAATCTATGAATTGTTGAATGTGATACATTCAGTGCTCCAGTGTAGCTTCTCTCTGTTGTCCTCTTGTATAAAGGGACAGATTGTAACCACTCATCAGAATATTCTTTGGGGTTTGGCCCTGTTCTGCAAAGTTATTATTGACCTGACATTAATGACATTCCCCTAGGCTAGTTGTTTCTTAATCTCTGCATGTAATCTGGACATTGTACTTCTATGAATGTTGAATTTCCTTGCTTGTTTGGTTGAACCCCTTGGAATTTCACCCCCTTGCATCTGTAACAGAATAGCATCAACAATTTCTCTTTTCTGTAGCATGGTAAGGTCTCTCCTTTTCTCTCCTTGACTGCTACCTTGCCGGTTGTTTACAGTTACCTTGCTAGTTGTTTACAGTTTGTGAGTATGCCCATTCTGCATCATATTGCTCATATGAATCAGTGCTTGTATCCGTAGAATCAGTCCATCCCCCTTCTACTTCTTCCCTAGTAATTGTTCAATCCCAAAAAATTCTTCTTCAACATCAATATCCATTGACAGATGCTAACTTGTTTACCTAGGTCTGAAGATGGTGATGAAGTGGAGGATGCAATTTTTTGGACAACTCGAACTGAACCAGCCTTTTGTACGTGTGAAGATGATGATGCTGCCTCTAATTTAGCACTAATTATAAGTAGGAAGTTAGTTTGTAGGTATTGAAGGTAGTTTTAGAAATTAACTAGTGCTAACTTTTGATGTTGAAGATGATATGTATTCATTAAAGGTAGAGAAAGTTGTGTAAAAACTTGGTAAATAGTTGCTGTCTTTTGAACTTTTTATACTCTCTTTTAGAAGGGAATGTTAAAAAGGGGAAAAAAAATGAAAAGAAAAGTTGATTTTCAAATTTTGGTGAAAATTTGGGAGGGAATTGTACACCCTCCCAAAATCATATTTGTTGCAAAAATTTAAAAAATGGGTAGACGCAACAAAATTCCCTCCTTTTTAGTACTTAATCACATGCACTTAAAAGGTGCTTTAGCCCCCCTTCAAAGTTTTGACTTAGGTAATGTGCAACCCCCTTTTACGAGAAATAAAAAACGGAGAGAGTAGAATATTTATCATAATATATTCTAAAAAAAGAAATAAATAAATTTAAAAAATGACGTATTGTAGGCGAATCAATCCCCTTAAAGGCTAAAACCCTACAGAAACCCCAAAACGACTCCATTCTTCAATTTCTCAGATTGCCATAATTTTTCTCCATTATATTTCTGTAACACCCATTTGAAGCTTCATCAATATTCTTAATCAATTGAAATAACCAATCTTTCTGCCAAACCCATTTATGCAGGTTGTTTAATTCTGCTTTTCAATCAAACCCCAGATGAAATCTTTGAGAGTTTTAAGAAATTTGTCATCTTTATCTTCCAAACCCCCCAACAAAACCCAGTTCAATCCCTCATTTTTGTGCCAATTTTTCTCTGCTCAATCCCAATTAGATCAACCAACAACCTCTGAAAATGAAACTGACAATGAAGCTTCAACTTTTGACAGTTCCCACTTCACTCTGCCATCAGAAAACACCCAAAAGTTGAACCCCATAAAGGTGGAACCCACTTGGGATGAGAGCTTTAGGGCCAGGGTCAAGAGTAAGGTGTTTGGGGAAGAAGAACCCACAAAGGGGAAATTGAAGATTAAGAAGAAGAAGGAGAAGGTGGGGAAAGGCGAGGAGGTTGTGGAGGAGGAGGAGGAGGAGGAGAGGAAGCGGGTGCTAGCTCGAGCGCTACTCGAGGCGGCACTTGATGTGCCCGATGAGGATGATGAGGAGGAAGAGGGCTTGGAGGTGAAGGTGGAGGATCAGAAGTCCTTGTCAGTTGGAATTATTGGGGCTCCTAATGCTGGTAAATCAGCACTGACTAATTACATGGTTAGTCTTTTTCCAATTATGTTTGTTATTGAGGTTTTTTAAAGTTGATTTTATTGCTATGATAGTGTGATTTCCGTAAATGTATCAATTATTATGCTAAGATATCAAGATTTTACATAGCAATGAGGTTTTTGGTGCTTTGAATGTCTTTCTAGATTGTAACTAGGGTGCCTCTAATATATAGAATTGCATTGTTGAGTCATTGTTTACTATTGTTATTAGGTGCTCAATGCAATGGGATGATGGAGTTTAAGAAAAAATGTTAATGTCTTAATGTGTCAATATAGTTGCATTAATTGTAAATGGTCCGTGCTTTTCAGTTTGAAAACCTTAGAGAACGGATGGTATTGACTGTCTGAGAGCTCAAGAAGGTAAAGGTTTAAGAATATTATAGATAAGAGAGAAAGGAAGCATTTTTTTGTCTGTGGTAGTTGTTCATGAAACAATCATTCTATTCAAATGTTGGGATGTAAATGTATCCTTATGAAAGGAAGGTCTGAATGTCATTGGAGTTACATATGATTTTTTGTTAAAAATGTGTTTATCCTGGCTTAATTCTCTGTTGGTTTTAATGCAAATGGCTGTTGCTTTACATGTATTGCAGGTTGGGACTCAAGTTGCTGCTGTTTCACGTAAGACAAATACAACTACCCATGAAGTTTTAGGGGTGATGACCAAAGGAGATACCCAGATTGTATGTTTTGTTCTCTAATTGTTCAAATATGTATAATTGTTGATGTTGCTTTGCCCTATCTCTATAAGATCTAATAACCTCACATAATTGTAATTCTAGATTATCTTTGAGAACGAGATTCATGTAAACTCACAGTATGAGCACAGTAGTGCACACGTATGATGTGCTAGTTAACTTGCCAACGAACCTTACGCATGTCATTATGCCAGACTCATACCTTGCCTAGTAAAGAAGGTGGCTCAGGCACAGGGCCACACAGCCCTCCGCTCACCAGGAGGAGCTCATACCATACTGTGCTTTAATATTGTGGATTTGTAGCCCTTTTAAAAGAGAATCGAACTTTTATTTTTGTTGGTTACTTATTGCAAAACATGTTGCATTAAGCAATATAGGTGGAATCAATTATGGTGAAAGAATGGATGATTGAAGGGAAATTCTACATGGTGGCCTTCTAGATTGAAAATTCTATTTAGTGGCCTTCTAGATTGAAAAATTCCATTTGGTGGAAACTTTTGTTGGCCATAGTTTTTAGTTACCCCCTAATATGGTATAATTTAGTGTCCTTAAGTCATTAAATAGCTAACCCTTTCTGATTTTGGGCTTATCTTTAACCCTAATCCCCTAAATTACTAACCTACCCCCAAATAAATGACTAACCCACACCACTACCGTCCACCCACACCTAAAACTAGCCCCTCCCCCCTCCATTATTCCCTGCCAGCCCGCCCCGCACCCAGCCAACCATCCCCCTTCCTCCCTCTATCGTAGAAGCTCCAACATCCCCCTTCATTCGCTGCTTCGCCTTCCTTCATTCACGCACACCAACAAAGCACGACTGTCACAAGTCGTTGCGCACCAAAGCCAAGCCAACACCAACACATGGCAAACAACCCCTGTCCTCAAATTGTAACCCTCCACTTTCCTCCCTCAATCGCTGCTAAAGAAAGCATCAATGGAGGGGAAAAAAGCTCATAGTACGGTTCAATGGAGGGGAGAAATGGTGTGGGTTGTAATGGGGGAAGGGGGTGGGATGATTTAGGTGGTCGGGGTGGGTTTTTGGGTGGTGGGCTTGGTATCTGGTGAAGGGGTGGATTCAGGTGGTGGAGGTGGCCGGGTTTTCGTGGTGGTGGGGTTTGTTTCGGGTGAAATGGGTGAATTTGGGTGGTGGGTTGGTTTCGGGTGAAGGGGTTGATTCGAGTTGTGGAGCTAGCCGAGTTTTCTAGGTGATGGTTGCTTAGTGGCTGGACGGTTGTGGGGTCAATGCTGGTGGTGGCTTAGTGGCTGGACGGTTATGGGGTCAACGGTTGTGGTGGCTAAGTGGTGGTGTGGTGTTGGCGAAGGGGTAAGTTAGTAATGTAATTCATTTAGGTTAAGAAATTAACCATAAACCAAAGGGTTGACCAATTTAATGAGAATATGCCCACTACCTAGAGTTGATCAAATGTAGAGGGTCACTAGAAACTATGGCCAAAAAAACTTTCCACCAAATAGAATTTCCTAATCTTAAAGACCACCATGTAGAATTTCCCATGATTAAAATAAGGAGGTGGCTTATTCCCTTTCATAAATTTAGCTTATCTTGCTTAATAGAATAAAGGGGAAGCTTTGTAACTTCCTTGTGGGTCAATTGAAATTAGTATTTGTGAAAATGATTTTGTATCTTGAGCATGCAGTTCTTGCTCTTTATGAAGAGGGGACTAGGGATTGTCTTTAATGGAATTTTCTTTAACTCTTATGATTGAGGGCTCTATTGATTACTCTTTCCTGTCTCTTAAGATCTTGGCTTTATTGTATCTATACATATAATGTTGCATTGTTATTTCTTCTAATATTTTGAAGGGCATCAAGCCAGATTTTTATAGGCATGTGTCAGTATTATATGCTAATTTCCTGTACAGTGTTTCTTTGATACCCCAGGACTGATGCTTAAAAAGAGTGGATATCCAGCTAGGGATATTAAAGCTCGTATTGAATCTGCCTGGAATTCAGTTAATCTATATGATGTGCTCATAATCATCTTTGATGTTCATAGACATCTCACCAGGTTAGTTTTTGATTATAGTTTATAGAGAATTTTCCCATTCTACTGACTGCCATCTAAATTTTTTTGTTATGATATGTACGTTGCTCTCTGCCAATTTTGCTGAGCTACTCCAAGTTGGATTAATCGTAATGTTTAATTTCTGAACTTTCATTGAGTTTGGGCATAGGGTTTTAGCAATTGATACACTGATTTAGTCTATGCATATGTAACTTCTGTGACTAGTTATGGGTTTGTTCTCACTTTTTTTTGAAATAAATCTTGAACTGAGAAAGTAAATCACCAGGGAATAATTCTATTTCAGGATTGGATTCTGCAAAAATCTTATAGCTTTACTTGTATATTGCTTCCTTTGCTCTTGGGAATATGTAAATCTCAATAATATCTTATGTGCCTAAATGTCAGTCCTTAATGCTCTTAGTCTTGCTAGAATGTTCAAAGTAAATTATATTCTATCAGTAAGGTTTTCCGAACCTACTGAGATGGTGCATTCCAGTAGCTCTTTTCTTGCATATGTTTGCTTTTGGTAATAATCTGAGTATGATAAATATGGTGCAGTAAACTCATAAAACTTTATACTTCATATAATATTGCTTCTGAGGTAGAGATTTGTTGAGGTTTTTCTGGTATCTAATGTTTTGCAGCTTATATTTGTCTCTTGATATTTGATCACAGCTGCAAATTTTAATCGATTAAACTTGTCCAATATGTGACATTTATTGCAATGATGTGTGATGATAACTATATTTATGTTCTTCATGGTGTTCCATATGTATGATTCTTCATGCATGCCTGTTCATAATTCCATTTGTATTATCTGAGCTCACAAAGTAAGTCATAACTTATCCTTAATTGAACCTTCAAATCTGTCCTTGATTCTCAGGCCTGATTCAAGGGTCATAAGACTAATAGAGCGCATGGGGTCTGAACCTAATTTAAAACAGAAGCGTATTCTCTGTATGAATAAAGTTGATTTGATTGAAAAGAAGAAGGATTTGCTGAAGGTCTCTGAACAATTTAAGGATTTGCAAGGATATGAAAGGTAGATTACCTTTTTAATTGCTTTGCATATATATTGGGTTTTAGCTCTGCAGCAGAAAAGCTGGTTTTCTGATTTCCTATGTTCTACTAGGGTTTTCATGATATCTGGGCTGAAGGGTTCTGGCGTAAAAGATCTTTCTGCATATCTGATGGAGCAGGTACCTCTTGTACTTCCCATAATAAAATTTGTGTTAATGCTAAACTTTCATACTTGGTTACAACGAAGCTTGAATAGGAATTTTCTTGCACACATCCCTGTTACCTTTTTCATTTCTAAGAACTTATATATCAAATCTTAGGGGGTTTAGTGACATAAGTTCTGGTTAGTTGAATGCTTGGGTCAATATGGGTACACTAGTATTCCTAGTTTCATTCTTGGAACTTCTTTGAACTAGGCTCTTTGTTGCCTAAGCATTAAAGATTTTTTCCCCTGATTCTGGTTGATTCTATTTTGACATGCATCGTATCTACATCTCATGACTGTGACTTTGTCTTTTTCTTTTGATGCTTGTACTGCTTAGTATTCTTTATTTTGACATTTAGTTGTCTTTTGAGTAGGTTTCCCTACCTTCCAACAGTATTCTAGATGGATATATCTACAATTTGGAGTGGCAGTGTCTTATTTGCAAAATAAAAATGCCTTATTGTTGTTTTTTGACAATGTAGGCAACTGAAAGACCTTGGGATGAAGATCCATTCACAATGAGTGAAGAAGTTATGAAAAACATATCCCTGGAAGTAGTCCGTGAGAGGTTGTTAGATCATGTGCATCAGGTAGTGCATTTTACTTCCTCTACATCTTTTATCGGATTCTCCCTTGCATTATTTTTCTTGTGTTGCATTTTTGAGTTGGAAATTTGGAATTGCTAAGCACATTAGACCAGTGCTGTATATCAGAGATTTTTAGAACTTATCAACTAATTTTTATTTATTTATATTTTTTGGCAGGAAATCCCGTATGAAATAGATCACCGATTGGTGGATTGGAAGGATTTGAGAGATGGATCGTTAAGGATTGAGCAACATTTTTTAACTCAAAAAGAAAGTCAACGCAAGATACTTGTGGGGAAAAATGGCTCAAAGATTGGGTATGTCCTCTAAATTTAGTTTCTGTTTCCTATGTTACTTTGATCCAAAGACAAGGGTATATCAATTTTTTTGATACGGGAATAGGGGACTTAGTTAACCTAAGTGAAAGACTGGAAGTAGTAATCAGCATAGGTAATTGGGTATGCCCCATGCTTGTCAAGTTGATTGAATGGAGCTGACCGCAGCCTTTGTTGCCATTCTGTCTTTTGACATTCTTTTGTCTCTCTTTCTCTCTCTCTCTTTTCAATTACTTCTTTTTCGTTTGCATGTAACTGAGTATTCAAAATAAGTATTACTTTCCTGAAAGTCACCCAATATCCTGATAAGTGAAAATTACCTGCTGTAACAGTTTCTATTTTGATATATTTTGGCAAATTCCTGTATGATAAATTGATAGTGGGAGAGTTGTTCCTCCATGGGGTTGGTTGAATGTTATTTTCCAAAGAGGTATTCTTGTGCTGGTTGACAAAATTATTATCTGTTTGAAATAGTTGTCTGCAAAGAAGTAATTTTGTAGTTGCCACAGAGTTCAGTCCTCATTAATGATGTTGAGGATAAGTTGATGTAAAACCTTAGTGATGAACTTCTGCTTATTTAAAGCCCTGAAAATAATATATCCCCTCTTATTGATTCTTTCCCTAATCAAAATATTTCAGCCTTTTGAACCTTGTTTACTGTAGGATTGTTGGTTTGTATCATGACTCACTTTCGTATTTTGGAATTTTATTTTTGTTAACTTCTACTGAATCACTACTCCCAGTGGCTTCAGATCAGGTTTCAGTTTTAGGAACTGTTTGTACCCAGTTCTGATTTCAGTTTCAAAGTTTTGACCTGATAGTGTTTCGTCCTAGCTAGTTTTTAAACAATTGCTTTGTATGCAAGTCAAATTTACTCTACTAAGCAAATTAGCTTGGGCTGCTTGACCTAAGTTATTTTTCCTGTGATCATCCCTGTGTATGCACTGAATACATGTGTATTGTTCATGTGATTTGTCATTAGGAGGATTGGTATGGAAGCAAATGAGCAGCTAAGGTCGATTTTTAAGAGAAATGTCCATCTCATCCTGCAGGTTAGATTAAAATAGCATGGATTCTGGAAGCTCTTATACTTTTTGTTGTATATATATCAAGCATTACCGAATTGTTATGTATTCCATTTTTTCAAGTCAATACATCAGTTATAGGTTTATATTTTCTTTATTGTTTGACTTGGAAACAACTAGGAGATAAATGTATCTCAGAACCACAGCTTGGAATACCCTTGTTCATTTTCTACAACTTTTTATACACAAAGTTTTGATGAATTTCTATATATCGGTTTGTATTTGAACAAATGTGATTTTGAGTGATTACTTTAGCAAGTCTTCACAAACTTAAACTTCCCATAGCTTCAAATCTCAGAGATATCCTATCAAAATCATAGTACAGTAGGTATTAAGTTTTTTTAAGCTGAAAATGGAATCCTGTTAGTCGTTAATGAGAATGCTCTTATAATAGTTGCCATCCCATGCTCTTTCAGTTACTTGAATTTTTGTACTGCAAGGACATTAGGAAGATTATCTTGCTATATAGTTCTATAATGTCAATACATTTTCTTTCGTCAATATGTTAATTACAAAAGTTTTGCCATAAAGAATAGTATAGAAGGTTCATGCACAGAGAATCTCTGTGTATATGATCGTGACAATTATAAACAAATAGTCTAATGTTGTATCTTTGCTATAGAGGCTATCTTTTATTCATCCTAAAATGTTTATTCCACACACCTTGGATGAAGGTCATAGTCACACACTTCACAGGAGAAAGACCAAAACCTTCCTTGCTTTTTGCAAGCATCACAAACATAAGCCTTTGCCATGTCTAATTTAAGCTCATGTACGTGCTTCGGGTCTTGAACTTTATGGGGCAATTTATCTCCTTCTTTCCTTAAAGAGGCCTCGATTCCTGCAATTCGTGGTTCTGTGAATGGGAATGCCATGGCTCCATACATGGAGATCATAGCCCTACCATTGGAGCTGATGGTTTTTCCATCTGGTCCAATTATTATAAGGGTCGGTATACCTTTTATGTCAAAAATCCTTTTAAGGTCTTGCCGGGTTTTATCCTCGTACGGAATAGCAGGCCATGGCATGATAGATAAGCTGCAGTTGAATTCATCGTGATCCCTATCAGTTGATATGAAGATTACTTCGAATGGTTGGTTTAGGATAGTTACAAGCTCCTTGTAAGACTGAATAAGTTGTGAGGTGAAATTTCGAGCAGGAGGGCACCAATGAGCTCCAAAATACAAGCCTATTGTCTTACCAACCAGCTCTGACACCAATATCTGCATAATCATATAAACATGTCCTTATTAGACGAGGAAGAAATGTATGTGTAAACGATAAGGTTAGGGGACGAGAAATGACTTGAGCTCTTATCAATTAGGAGTTAGGTGTCTGATTTCTCCACCATTTTCCTTTAGACAATGTCCAAACAGGTAGAAGGCTATAGTACTTTCTATGCTACTTGTACTCTTCATTTAAATCCGAGTACTATTGTTGTCATTTGAACTTTAAAATGTCAGGGAAAAAAAAGATTAATGCTCAAGAAGACTTGCCACATTTATACCTTTCTTCCATTTCTGGAAATGATATAGTCCCTTCCAGCATGTGCCAAAAGCTCTTCAATTCTACCACCTCGACGCTTTCTCTCATCCATTGCTCTTAATTCATCTTTTCTTTCTCTTGTAAATGGAAAGGCATCAGCACCGTAATCTTCAACCAAACTAACAACATTATCTTCAACAATATTTCCATTGACACTAAGTGGAATCAGTGCTGGGATATGATTAATGTTGAATAGACGAGTTAGTCGTGTACAGAGGTTTAAATCGAATGGAACAGCAAGCCAGGGCATTGTTTCAAGATGCTTTTTGTATGCTTCTTCATCTCGGTCAGAGGATACAAATACTATCTCTAGATTTTCTCCAGTCTTCTTCAGAAAGTTGTACATTTGTACCAGACTGGGGGTAAAGGCTTTGCAAGGCCTGCACCAGTTGGCTGAGAAGAATAGACAGGCTGTTTTTCCGTCTATAGCGCTCCAAGGTACCTAACAGCAAGTTATACTCTTTAGCAACTTACAAAATCTTGCCTTAGCTAACCTTTTGAGGGAAAATTGATGAGAAACATCTCTCTAAGCTTTAGAAATCATGTTACGAAGACATACCAAGAACAAAATAACAAAGAATCTAGCAAATAGTAACTAGTCTACAGAAGTAATACCTTTCCACTAGCAGATGTGAGAAACTCAATACCTTCAGAAGCTAATATCTTCTTGAACCCATTTTGGCCAACAGGCACGGCATGATGATCAGGTCCAGCCATGGTGATAGGAACTAAATATGTTCTTGATTCTGTTCTCTCGTCTGTTAGGCACTTAATCATTAACAGAAAGAAGCAAAAATTTTGCAGAAATCATTAACCTCATAAGGATTTTATAAACTTCAACTGTAATTATTCAAAAGATATGTTGATTCTAAATATGTAAAGTAGTCAAAATGTGGTAAAAAATTGTTTGAAAAAGTCTACTAGGACATTCAAATTTGATTTAAAGGTCTGTTGTTGTACTCAGGTTATTTTGGTTGAGAGAAAACCTCAAATTTAGTTGGTTAAAAGTCAAAGTACAATTATTTTTTTTATTTTTTTTTTCTTTTTTTTGGTTGAGACAAGCACGAGAAGTTTAGCACTTTTGGGGCTTACAGTTGGTATATATTTTCCAAACATCAATATCAAAGTTTTATGAGGCACAAGCTGTCAGATAGATAGGATAATTCAGAATTAGATACCCTACCAGAGTATAGTTTTATTTCTTTGTTTTATACGCAGTGCATTATTCCCTTCGTCTCAAAATAAAATTTTCACATTTTTTTTTACCACGGAGTATAATTTTTATTATACTCGGTAAGGTTGAATTCTGATTTCTGACCATCAAGATTATTTGAAGTTTGAATGTATTAATGATCAAAATTATTGAACAAGAATTTTATCTAGAGATTAAGGGAGTACTGTCTTCTAAATCCTCTGAAAACTTTGTCAGCAAATTGAAACCATTCCAGCTTATCTGTTAATCTGTTTCACAATTATTCATTATTCTTTTTGGAGTTCAAATAGAAATACAGCTTATCTGAAACTAAACCCATTTCACAAGTACTGATTACCTTTTTTAGAACCAAATATCAAATTTTCCTGCCTTTTCTTCTTACTCAGAGACAAAGACGAAGAAAAAAGGAGAAAAAAAAAAAACATATATATTACAGAAAATAATAATTTAACTCCTCAATAAACAGAAAAATTAGACAAAATGATAGAAAAGATTAGAATTTTATGCAAAATGAATCAATATTTACTATAAAAAGAAATTAAAGATTGAAGGGTATACCTCAAATTAAAGTTTTGGGGTGGTGAAGAACAACTCCTTTGATGAATATCAGCAAAGAAAAGCTTGGTCCCAGCATATAGGAAATAGAGAAGATAATGGATATTATTTATTTTGTGACAAAGTGACCAAAGTAAGCAAGGCAAGTTAAAGCTTGAGCTTTATTTATTTATGTGATAAACTGACTTGGGAAGTTGGTATTGCTTGGAATATCCGAATTTATGGCTTTGTTTCAATCCTATTACGCGTCTTTATTGCTCTTTTCCAATTTAGAGTGTGTTTTTTAGTGAGAAAATTGAGCATGAAAAGGACGGAGAAGATCATGGCAAGGGCAATCGGGATTCGTTTTGGGTCATATTCGAGTGATATGTAATATTGGTGATATTTGAGTTTGTTTATGTTTAGCTTTTTTTCCTTTTTTTTAAAAAGGTAAACTACGGGGGAGGGTTTCCCACCCTATCACAGAAATGGAGGCTATGAGGAGTCGAAACCCCATCACATGGGGGGGGGGGGGGTAGGGAGAGATGGAGGGACTAACCATCTCCTCACCCCTCTTTTTCCAATTATCTTATCAGTATAGAGTATAGAATAGCAAACATTTGTCCGGTTACTTTTTTTTGTTATTGGTCAATTTCACTAATGGTCATATTTTGGGTGTATGGGGTTCACCAATGAGAATATCATCGATTTTTTGTATTTAGAAAAAGGTTATAAAATAATATTGTCGTAGTTCTTTTGTCAAATGGTATGACCCAATATTTATAGTAAAATGAGTTAAATTTTATCTTTATTCCTTGACTTTTGGGGTTTTTTTATTATTATTTTTTAATCATAAACTATTTAACTTCTAATAAATTATCGTTGTTTTTTTTTCCTTATATTTAATCTTCTTAAACAAATTATTTATGGTCTTACGATCATTTTCCTTCGGAATTGGTGCAAAAATAAGAATTTAGGGAAATAACACATAGGAGAGGAAAAATTGATTCTAATAATCCCACCTTTGGCCGGTTCGCTGTTAATGATCCCACCTTTAGATTATTATTTAATAATCCCACCTTTATAGGGGATCTTCTTCCATTGGTCCCTTACAACCGATAACTTGAATATTGGGTAAACTTTTTTTTTTTTTAATATGAGTGACACGTGTCACTAAATAATTGGTAAAATAAAACCATTTTTTAATTTTTTTAAAAAAAAACTAAACTTTTTTTTTTAAAAAAAAAACCCAACCAGCACCAACGACCACTCTAACCCCAACCTCCGGGTAGCCCCTCTTCCGCCGCCGAACCCCCATCCCCACCGCCGGAACCCCCATTCCCACCCCTACCCAGCAAAATCCGGCCCAATTCCAACCCCTACACCCACAAAAACCATTCGAAGCCCTTAATTTCAATGAATAAAAAAAAGAAAAAAAAATCAATGAATTAATTCCAAGGGATGGCTTGAGGTTGAATTTGGTGGTTTTCGGCGGTTAGAGGGGTTTTCGGCAGCTTGGTGGGGTTTTAAGGATGGTGGCTGTGGTGGTTATGGTGGTTTCGGGGGTGGGATTTGGGTCAGGGGTGATTTCGGGGGTTGCTTTTGGTCGGCGAGATGGTTTTCAGTAATGGGGGGATTACGACCGGCCGTTTTCGGGGTTGGCGGCTGGCCGGTTGTTGGTGGGGCTAGGTTAAGGGTTATGGTTTTCATGGTGGATGGGGGGTGGTTGGTGGTTTTTTTTTTTTTTTTGAAGTTTTTTTTCAACCAATTACAAAACGACACGTGGCATCTTAACTTATCATAATCGGTTACTAATAGGTTATGGACCAATAGAAGAAGATCCCCTATAAAGATGGGATTATTAAATAATAATCTAAAGGTAGGATTATTAACAGCGAACCAGCCAAAAATGTGATTATTAGAATCAATTTTTCCCATAGGAGATGGTTTTAATCTTAATAAAAATATATTGCTTCATGTAAATATAAACTCATAAAATAGCCATAATGATTTACAGAAGTATCATATAAAAATTCCCTACAGTATATATATATTTTTAATAACACTAGCTGTATGTATCATGTTCTATTACAAATACTCTGTAATTGATACCTCTATTTCACACCCTCAGCCTAATTGGAAGAAAGGAAATTAAAGTTTTAAAAGTAAAATTAACAATTAATTGGATAATTAGAAACAGCAAAAATAAAAAATAAGGTACAATAAATTTCTCACCTTTTGTTTTACATCCAACTATTCAAGTACGCTGCAAAACTAACATGAATTTTTGAATAAAACTGCTACCTCAAATTTCAAGCCACGATCCCTTTGTCTGGATTCAGTTGTCACGTGACTGTTAAACCCAAACTACGGGAGTACTATACGTAGGTATTTATATTCCATGATTATTAGTCCCTAAATCAAACAACTTCTTCAGTTGTTATTGAAGCTATTCTTGAATATGAACTCTCAGAAGAGTAAGATCTTCCAGAATATGATCTTCCACTAGGAAAATCAGCTAAATCATCATTATCCATCTCTTTTAATTCCTCGATTTTTTCGACTGCATCTCTTAAACTCCATCTTTTCTCTTCATTCCATTCACAACACCACATTCCAATCTTCAACAACTTCAACATTTCACCCTTACAACTTCTTGATGCTCTCATTTCCATGTCGAACATTTCACTGGACCATTCTTCCTTGATAACGGAATCAACCCAAGTGGCTAACTCGTCGTTCCCACCCTTCCCATGTTTAAGGTAGTTAGCTGGGAACTTCCCTGTTAAGATTTCTAGTATAAGTATTCCAAGACACCACACGTCGGTTTTTTTGGTTATGGTGTTGTTTTGGGTGAACTCTGGAGACTTGTACGCGGCCATGACTTGTTCACCGTGTTCTTTGTTGATCAATGGTGTAAAGGCATAGTCCGATAACAAGGGTTCAAACTTGTCATCAAGAAGTACATTGGACGATTTAAGGTGCCCGTGTGGTAAGGAGAGTTCGGGGAGCTCCCTATAGAGGTATGCTAAGCCTCTTGCTACTCCCTTGATTATCTTCAACCTTGTAGACCACCTTAGTCCTGGTTGATCTGGAGTTCGCTTTCCTACATAATAGATGATAATATATGAATACATGTTACTTAATGTACATTGTAAAATATGAGTAAAAATTTAAGAACCTTTCTTAGGCATTCCAATCTATAAAACATGCACTAGATATGCTCATGGCTAACTATATGTAGAATCTTAAATCGGTAAGTCTTGTATAACATTTGTGCATGGTAGACCAAGTGTAACATTCTATGAAATTTGGGATGATCTAAATGGTGACTTGATCGAGTTGTGACATTATTGAGACAGTCACCAAGGGTGCTATGGCAAGGGTTGTCTTATATGTACAAATTAATGAATTGGTCTTTAAATGCAATAATGCAATTAGGGCCCATTATATATGCACGTCACAATTCACAAGTAAGCTATACTTACAGGTCATGACACACAAATATGCCCTTTTTAGCTAAACACAATTATATGACCAAAAAGATTCAACTAGGATGTGTAAAAAGAACTAGAAATAAATTAAAGCAACATTAATTAGGAGAACTTACCATGAAGATGACTAGCCAAGCTACCATTCTCAACAAAATCAGAAATAATAAGCTTCTCATCCCTTTTATGAAAGAAAGCAACTAACGGAAGCAAATTAGGGTGTCTTAATCTTCCAAGCTTCTTAATCAACTCTTGAAACTCTTCTTTTCCAACATTATTCATTTGCCTAAACCTCTTAACCACAAAAGTAGGTCCACCTATAATTGCTGCCTTATAAGATGATCCAAAACTTCCACTTCCTAAAACTTCAGCTGAGGCCTTAAGTAAGTCTTGCATCTCAAACTTTTGCCTATCATTTCTTAAGAAACAAAGTTTTCCATTGTCACTTTTCTTGTAACTTGTTGGCCTTTCTAGAGCCCTTGCTTGGTTGTTCGGGTACAAATCGTTCCCACCTTGCTTTAGCTTGGCTTTCTCATGTGGTAGCATCTCTACGTCCCTTGCGGTGATTTGCTTGCCAGTGTTTGTACCCCGGTACTTGGTTAGTACTATGAATACTCCGGTCATGAATAACAATAGTGCGACGGTTATCACAATGATTAATACCATGGATAGAGAGTTCTTGTGTATTGAAGGTTTACATGCTGGTAATGGACTCCCACACAAGCCTGGATTTCCTGTTTTGTCATATCAAATACAAGGGAATTAGATACAAAATTCTCCCGCAATTTGTTCAGGATTAGTTGTCAATTGTCACATTGTCTCAATCCTTCATAATAATCAATTGAAACATAGGTATACAAACACATTTTGTTATAGGTGCATGCAATTAAATTAGTAACATGTTAGAAATTTACACGCGTAAACCAATACTGTAGAATATAAATTGAATTTATTTACTGATTCTCTATTATATTTTTTTTACAGTTACTATTTTTTACTGAATTAAACTTATTTTTACTGTACTAAACTTACTTAAACTGAAGTGAAATTATTTTTACTAAATATTATTTGTTTAAGGTGAAAAGAACAGGGTCTTATAAGAGTTAAAAGATTTCCTATTCTTTTCCTAAAACAAAGAAGAAGAAGAAAAAAAAAACTATTCTCATTCATTTAGACAAAGTCAAAAACTTGATGGAGTGCATGTAATTGGCAGCCTTTCTAATTATTGACCATATAGCTTAGATTCCTAGAATATATATCTTAGCCAAGATCTTTCAATTATTGAAAGCAAAATAGTTAAATGAAACTATTATACTTGTATAAAAAAAATATACTTAAATGAAAGAATGATTTTGCATAATAAGGATAATTATGCAAGACGGCCTACGTGAAATGAAAATGAAACAATTTGAAAGCAACATAATTAAATCAAATTAATTTTTGGTACGTGTCCCTTAATTTGTTGTCATAAGCATATGAACGTTGAGGTGCGCAAATAAGTTGGTCAAGTGTTTGACATGGGCATTGGGCAATACATTATTTGATGTCTAAACGTGCCCACAACAACTAATTTTATTTTGCATCATATAGCATTAGTGATATCTATCATAGTCAGTTGTTTAAGATGATTCATAGATACCTATAAAATTGACATTCAATTCCATCTAAATCAATTACATCGTGTTACTATTTGAATAATATTTTATATAATGATATTTTTTTTATTAGTAAAAATACGTAGTGTATGTAAATAATGTAAGAAGTAAAATTGTTGCTAAGAACATAGGACAGTAAATAAATAAGAATAATAGAATTTATGTGTATATTTTTTTTTTTTTTTATCATGTCTTAATTTAAAAGGTTGCTTGTTAAAAACACTACCTATGGACTACGGAGTCTAGATAGCACACGACCTTAGAAATGTTTGTTATGATAATTTTTTTTGGCAAAAACATTAGAACTTCAGGATTTTATTTGCTCTCACCACTAAATATGGAAGTATGGAACTATATTGAGAGACTTAATTAAGAGTTCAGCATTAATAATTTCCTAGCTAGATCGCTAACTGCCCATTGCTAAATGATCATAATGACAATAAACTTGTGTAAAAAAAGTCATGTATCATCTTTTTTAAATTGGGAAAAAGAATTGGTTCCAAAAAAAAAAAGGAAATTATAATAATGTAATCCCCAATTATTTCCAAAAACACATGTTTTTGCTATGTAATTCAATTGCCACTCATTATTCTTGCTTAACGCAGAAAAGTTTTACCATGGACGTTATCATAAATCTTTTTCCACAATTTCACATAAAAATCATTATTATTCACTATTATGCTAAACAAGTAGTCAAAGTTAAAGAGCATCATGAACCTATAAACAAGTCGTTAAAGTAAGTCAAAGAGCACCCTGAATCCTTAAAGCACGTCATTTATTAGCTTTAAAATATTGGAAGAACTAAAAAATAACCCAAAGTAAAAAAGAGAAGATTACTCACCCAAATATGTAGAAGTATTCATGTGAGCCAAGAAAGGAGGAACTTGACCATCAAAATAGTTGTTTGATATATTAAACACCTTCAATTCAGAGGACTTAAAATTTGGAACATGCCCATAAAATTGATTATTCTCTAAAGTCACCTCTAATAACATAGGCAAACTAGCCAAAGACTTGGGCACATTTCCTGTAAACGAGTTATTAGCCAAATGCACCTTCTTCAACACGGCCATATGTTCAAATGCATCATCATGGATTTCGCCGGAGAAGTTGTTGTAGGAGAAAAACACCGATCTAAGCCTTCCTAGCTTGTTAATCGCGGGCAATGGACCTTCCAAACTATTATTCATAACACTAATAGTCCTTAAAGTTGACAATTGAGCTAGTGTATCAATATCAATAGTCCCCTTTAAGTTCATATTCTCAAGTTGTAAACCAAATAACGAACCTCTATTACATATAACGCCTACCCAATTCCTTGTGTTGTTTGTACAAGGTTGGACAGACGACGTCTCCCAATTGCTTAGGGCATCGGTATTCATGAGGGATTGCTTGAACTTGAGGAGGATTTCAGCATCATTAGCCGCGCAAACAATCTCAACTTGTAAGATTATTACAACCCAAAGAAGAAAAACAACATTGTTTAGCCAAATGGTCTTATGGTAGGCTAACATTATTGTTTTTCGAGCTTGTTAAAACTATGTAGTATAATTTTGTGAAATTTTGAACATTTGGATGAAGAAGAGAAAAAGAAACTAGAAATGGGTTTGAAGGTATAGATGAAATAGTGCTAAGAATTGACCTTGGAATTTAGAATTGGTCATTGAATTTGGATATGTTGTTCGTTGTATGTTGTTACTTCTCTTTAGCATATTATTAGCTGTTTAGGCCGGCTTTATAATTAATAGTTTAGATTATATGATAGTTGTTGCTGTTATGATCTTGTTGGTTGGTAAGTTTTTCATCTTAGTCTTGATTAATTAGCATTGATCATTTTTAATAATGATGTATTATATAGAAGATTATAGTGAGGTAATCATTTATAGTCTTTCTCCACGAACACTTAAAGATGTACTATGTGTTTTCCATATTTTTCAGATTTCTTTTCGTTTCTAAAAGTTCCCTTGTGTGAAACATACATACTCATATAAGTTTTTTTATTTATTCATTTTTCTTATTTATATTCTCCAAATGAGCAAAAAATTATTTTTAAGTGCACCTACTCTAAGGTGCATGTAAATCTCTACTTTGAAACTGGAGATCCCTTAACCCCCCCCCCCTCCCCAACTCCCAAAGGATTTAGCCTGCTAACTTAGTCATGTCAACTCATGCGAGATTCCAGCCCGATTCTTTTTAATTAGAAGTGTCTAAAAATTATTCGTTCGAAAAGTAATCCGACAAAAATCAAAGTGACCTCAAAAAATAGTTTTATACATTTGAGTTGTATGGATACAATGACTATGCAAACCATTATCAGATATGACCTTAATCGATTATACCGGATTTCACAACTCTAATCTTATCTATCATTTTTTTTTTTAAATTAAAAAAAAAAAAAAAAAAAAAAAAAAAAAAAAAAAGCCACATTTGATATCCTAGCCCAATTTTTTAACATTGGCCTAGTCTATATTTGGGCCAATGTTTAATTTAATTAGTTTGATGTAGCCCTTGCCCTTAACTACCCTCCACTTTCTCTCAACTAGGCCCGATGTAGTGACCACAAGTCACATGAATTGAAATCCATATTTTATGGTAGGAAAATTAACAAATAAAATAAAAATTCACATGTGAACCCTTTTTTAATTTTCTCGTGTAGATAATTAATTTTAAAAACTTCTTTTTTATAATAGACTTGCTGCTTTCATTTTCCTGTCGATCCATTGGGTCAACTGACTCAACTTTCATCTGATTCCCATAATTATTGTCACATTTAAGTTCATCTTTAATGTGTAAAAATTATAAAGGCATCCCTACTATCCTAGTACAATTGAAAGTTGTTTACAAATCACAATTATTATATGAAACTGAATTAGGCTATGTTCTTTTTTACTTTTAGAAGATTGTGTTATTAGTCGTAAGAAATTCAGATTCTTATACAAACTAAAAGTTTCAAATCCTCAAAACTCGCAAACTTATGATAAATCCAATGATGAATATCTTCTATGAGCAAGTATTGAACACTTATAATAGTGTCGTTGTTTCCCTCCAAAACCACCAATCAAATGATCAATCTTTGAACAATGAATTTGAAGGAGTAACCATTGAAGAGCAACCTCATATCCCCTTACTCTTGCAAAAGTCTAATGAAAGGTCCGATTCATCTATGCACGATGAGCTTCGCCACTTTCGAAGATGCTTGAAATGGTGTGCACTTGATCTCTCTTCCTCCTTAGGCAAAAACATATCATACCTCACCTTTGTTATCCTTGCGATGATCATTCCAATGTTAACCACTATATCCGTTAAAATCCCGTCTTCTTCCTCTTCTGATAAGCCTCTTTCATTCAACAAACTAGTACAACTCCCTGAATCCGGCCTAGCCTTTATCGGGTTCTTAACATTATATCGATTTTTCAAGGAATATGGCCTTAAGCAACTCTTATTTCTTGATGGTCTAAATGATGATTCTTTAGATGTTCAACTTGGTTACAAGTTTCAAGTAGATAAAGCCTTCAAAAGCCTTGCTTACATCCTACTCCCTTCTTTTATCGTCGAATTTGTGCATAAAATTCTCTTCTTCTCTACTGTTGTTGTTTCATTTCCTGTTATTGGTGTTTTACCAATCAACACAATCATGTTTATATCAAGTTTCATGTCATGGGTGTATAGGACCGGTGTTTTCTTGCTTGTATGTGTCCTGTTTCGGCTAACCTGTGAGCTCCAAATACTTAGGCTCGAAGGCCTAAGACATATGTTCGAGGGTTCAGGGTCCGAGCCTTGTGCTATATTCTTAGAGCATCGTAGAATCAGAGATCAATTCTATGTTACTAGCCACAGATTTTGGTTCTTCATTGTTGGGTGCATGGTTACCATCACAGTTAGTCAATTGGGTGCACTTTTGCTGGTTTTAGCCTCCAAGTCCGACAAGAATTTCTTGAATTCGGGTGATCTTGTGGTAAGCACTCGTACTCCTTACATCAATCTCTACAATGAACACATTAATTCGTTATTAAAAGTTTAAAACTAGTGTATGTAGTCGTGCTTCATAATCGATTTAGCCACTTAAATGCCTAAGGAAAATGTAGGTAAAAACAGAACATGACTAAAATTATTGTAACATACTCATATGGTAGAGAATGACTAGTTGGTACATACACAGATAATTAGTGTGTGATATTTGATTTTGTCGACACCTTCGTGACCAAAATATCGAAATATAAGTAGAAATCTAAGCTAAGGATTATATTCTTTTTTTTTTTTTTTTACTACAAATGTACAAATGGATTAATTGTCTAATTCTTGTGTATAAAAATTTTGTGCTTGAAATTGTAGGTATGTTCAGCAAAGCAATTAAGTGGATTCTTCTTATGTTTAATGGGAGCAGCAAGAATAACACATAGAGCTCAAGGCATTGTTTCGGTCGCTACAAGATGGCACATGCTTATGACTAGTTGCTTTGATAGTTCAAATCATAGCAAAGATAAGAAATCCTCGAGTCGAAGCTCAGATGATTTCGATCAGTCCTCGTTAGACGAAGCTGTTGTCAAAGACTCAAATGATCAACATTCCTTTCAAACTAGACAAGCTTTAGGTAATTAAATGAGGATATCTTAATATATATTTTGCACGAAGAACCACTATTGGCGTAGTTTACATATAGAGCGGCTAATGCCATTAGCATTTAGCAGTTTCACTATGAGTTTAAAATATAAACGTGTTTCGTTATTTTAATCTTATGTGACTGTAGGATTCTTTTTTGGTCTAATTCGGGTTAATGTTGATTTTCTTTTGTGTAGTGACATACTTGCAGCATAACAATGGTGGGATTACATTATTCGGATTCGCGCTTGATCGTGGAATGCTTCACACTTTATTTGCATTTGAAATGTCACTAGTTCTCTGGATATTAAGCAAGGCAATTGTACTATCTTGAATGATAATCTCCTGAGTGTTCACAACAAATTCATGATTCACCCTAGTTTGCAACATTTTTTGTGTGGATATACATACCAAATGAGTTCTTGTTTTTGTGAAATGTAATTTTGTTAAGGCAACAAAAAAAATTACGTATGTAATTTTTCATCAATCATCCTATTCATGTAAATTCTATCCTCGGCAATTTTATTTGATAATTGCACATGGTTTGGTTCATTCAATCAATTACGGCTTTCAAATAGGTTTTAATTAAAGGCTCTATCTGTCACGTCTTATTTTTGCAGGAATGAACTTTAATTCATCTAAATGTATTTATCAATAAACTCATTCTTTATTTTTCTCAATTACGATCAATTAGGTGGAGGCTTATTGAGAGTTAATCATCTTACAATTCTCATCCTACCTTTTTTAGGCAATACAAATTTCCATAAGAGGAAGAAAGACTAAATCACAAATTTGGTCCAGTAAAGGCACAAAATTTACTTTTAAATTTTCTAAGATGAATATATAGACAACAACATGACTCTGTGGCCCAATGGATAAGGCGCTGGTCTACGAAACCAGAGATTCTGGGTTCGATCCCCAGCAGAGTCGATTTTTTAAAAATATTTTTGCTTAATTTCTTTTCTTTATTTTTAATTTCCTATCATTCCTTGATTGATTTGGCAGATTACTAATCAAATCATATTGTATTTATTTATCCCTTTCATTTTAAATATATCAGGTATTGAATATCATTCTCAAACCCAGTAGAGTCGATTTTTTAAAAATATTTTTGCTTAATTTCTTTTCTTTATTTTTAATTTCCTATCATTCCTTGATTGATTTGGCAGATTACTAATCAAATCATATTGTATTTATTTATCCCTTTCATTTTAAATATATCAGGTATTGAATATCATTCTCAAAACTTTAAACCAATTCAATTAAAATAGTTGACATTGTTCGTTTATATACTATCTTAATTAGTATATATTGTTCGTTTGTACAAGGTACATAAATCTTTTAGATTGCCCTTTCTAATGATGACCTGCCAAGGCACCAAAAAGGCTCTCTATTACCATGCCAAGGGTAGAAATTGTGAGGTGTTACCATCAAATAGCTTACAAAACATTGGTAAAATCATCATCGACACACATTATTACTTCTATGTTGTTATCTAAGTTTGATGATAGTTGAAATCAATCAGCTATCAGTCATCAGCCATCAGCCATTTCCATGTTGTGGATGGCTGATGAAATTCCAAAGCCAAAATATATATGCCTTTCATTGTATAAGAAATTCCATGGATTGACAAAAACCCTAATCTAAGATATTCTTCCTCGAAATACCCCCTTCCTTCCCAAACTTCCCAAAACACCTCATGCTTTTAAACTTTTCGTCCTCAATGTGTACCCTATATAGTCTATACATGTACAAATATATCGATCATCTCCGAGATGAATATGGCAGCCCTGCATTTCCATAAATAGACAAAAATCCATACAGCATTGAATACTAAAAATAGTAACTCTCATCAACAAAATTGATTTACCATTATCAACAATAAAATTGACATGGTCACTAAAGTCTATACCTATAAAATTAGTCAGTTAGCGCTAAACTGCTATTATAGAGGTTAGAGGTACCTTGTTAACCTTTCTCTACTGCACCACAAAGGTGTTCCAGATTTTTGGCAAGATCTCCGAGGCACGCAACAAGCTTGTCAGCTTTACGTCTCACATTTTCAGTCTTCAGGGACTCCTCATTTCTTACACTGGTCAAGTCCTCATCAACATTTTCAGTAACATTTCCTGCAAGTACGGCATGGATCAGCTCTGTGTTCTCCATGAGTTTCGCAGCCAGGATTTGTTCCATGTCTTCAGCAACAGGAGGCTCTGGAATCACATGCTCTACCTCTGTTACAGGCTGTTTCCTCCCTTCAGATAACCGTTTTTTAGGGATTGACCGACGCCTTCGCTTTTTGGGTTTTGGACCTAAAGCAAACAATAGTAACGGAGAAAGCTCAATTTGAATCAAGATATAAGAGAGCATGATAGTTGAGAGGCCTAACAGGTGACATAACTCTTACATAGAGATGAATGGCAGTTATCTGGAAAGGACATACTCTTCTAAGGTTTTCATGGAAAACTAATGGAAGAGTTTCAAACAATATGACTCTTTTGGATCTGGTCAAATACTTAATCAAGGGCTGGAGAGATAACCAATAGTACCCCTTTGGGTGAGCATAAACCTTAACTGCTTAAAATCCCCTCATAAGTCAAAAGTCTAGGTAAACTACAACAAAATGCAACACAAATGTCCCACTCACAATTGGGTATGTATACTATGCAAGGTGCAATACACAAGGAGCCAGTAAGGCGAGAAGTATAGTCAGCTGTATACTCCTCAGAGTGTTTAGAATTCAGTCCACTCTCACCCATTCTTCTCATCAAAAGCAACGACTACTTTACCATGGTTGTACCAAAATAACCCTTCCCTCCTCCAAAGCCATCTAAATTGCCCCTGAGTGATTGAACAGAGATGTGGATCACTCCTCAGTAGGGGAGTGGAAGCAGAACACTAATTCAATCGAGCAGCTTTTCTATTACTAAGTTTTAGTCCAAATAATAAGTAGTACTCATGTTCAAGACCATTATTTTGGGGTATTTACAGGTGGCTAACAGCCTTTCTTCACAAAAATTAGCTGGTTTTAGATTGTTTTACTCAGATAAGGTCAAATTCAATTTCTAGTCATATCATAGTTCAAATCTCAATAGATAGGGTTGGTTCAGGACCTTAATTAGCCAGCTGCTAGGGGAAAGTAGGTGGACAGAATTGCTATTTCCTTATCTAAAAAAGGCACCCCCTCTGTCCCGTATTGCTTGCAACACTGATTGACATGCTTAAATTTGCACAACTTCACCCATCAATGTCTTTAATTATCTATTAGTAAAAATCATAAAAAGTTAGAATATAAATTAAGATAAACAGAATATCATACTATAATTTGTTTTTAGATATCAGGGGAAAATTTGGTCAAAATAGGTTAAATGAATAATGCAAAACGTCAAACTAAAGCAAGTATTGGGACGAAGGGAGTACTACTAAACAAATTAAAATCAAAAGGGAAATCGACTTAGAGAAAAATGGCAGAAGCATCACATGTCAAGAGTATTTTCACCATGCAAAGGAACTACATTCATGATTTGTGAAGAAAAACATATTACCGGATTCCTCAGCATCAAGAACATCAACCTCTCCAGCATCCGGATCACATTCAGGGTCTGTATCTGCCCTATCTGATGCCTTCATGAAATCCTCCATAGCTTTATACAGGTCTTTATCAAATTCCAAAGGAAGGCCAGCTTCTTTTCTCCTATCACACCCAAGAGACCAGTAAGAATCACTCCCAGAGTTCAATTTCCATTCCTTGACAAGATTGTAATCAGCAAGCAAGGACTGCCACTTTCTGCGGCACTGGTTTGCAGTCCTTCCTACTCCCAGTGCAGTACAAGTTTCTGATATAATGGTCCATTTTTGATGAGTTGACAGAGAATTTTGCCAGTCCCCTTCAACAGCAGCAATTTCATTCACAAGAATAAGCATATCTTGTGCAGTCCACACTGCTGCTGCTTGTAAATGTGATCTGGTGCATCGAGAACCAGAAATTGATTCTGCAAGTTGACCCACATCTGCTTCCCTCATTGTGTCCACTATCTGTTTCAGGAAGCTCAAGCAGCTCCTTCTCGTTCTTTATTAAGTTAATTAAAGCACATGACACAGCTACAAGTCAAAAAAGAGAAGATTAGTTGGTTAGCTACAATAGCATGCATAATTTACAAGATGATATTTTCAATTTAGATATCATATGTTACATGTCACTCATGAAACCCATGGTTGCTCTGACGAGAAGTCAATCTTCAATGGTTAGGATAGTAAGAAGATGAGCTAACAGTCTGACACTAATGCTACCATTTTGAGAATTGCCTCTCCTGGCTTTAAGATAGATACAATATACCAACTACACACATTTGGTAGCCATGCAATAATAGGAATGAATATAAAGTGTAATAGTATGGAAAACAACCTACTATCTCCATGCACAGTCTCATCCTCCAAGCTTGTGTTTTCTTCATGCTTTTCCATTACCATCCATTTCCATTACCATCCATTACAACTTGGGAGGTGGTATTAGGAAAATATAAACAATTTGGGGGTCATCTTGAGTGATCATGCGAATGAACATTGATTTTCTTTTCATATTTATACACACATTCATTCTCATTACTGTAGTTTATAACTGATTACCACATAGGCCGTAATTACGTAAAACAACTTAAAGTATAAGAATTAGTTAGCAATGTAGCTTTACAACCCCCCCCCCCCCCACCCCCTGCTCATCTTTACTTCTAATTGCAACATACCCTTCCAGCTGGACTTACTCACTATAAACCTGCAGAGCTACCAATAGCTACCATCTTTCAGTTCTCATCCTTCCTCACTCATCCCTCTTCAACCCCTAGCATTGCCAACCAGGATTCTTTCAGCCAACAAACAAAGCAAAGAGATACCTAATGCATATTCTGAAGTTATATTACTAGTTCTCATATATCTCATGCTTGCTTAGATGCTTACTTCATACCCAGCCCAAAAAGACTAAAGACAAGCCAAACTAAAGCCATCTACCACAAAAGTAGGCTATCCACTTCATGCACTACCTTGTGCTCCACAAAAAACTAAAGGTCTTATTTAAGAAATACAACCTATGGGAACTTAAAGTTCCTATATTTAGTCCACAATGAAGAATCAAGTGTCCATACTCAATCAACCATCAGAATATTTACTATTAGGATCCAATATGTATTATTATTTGCAACATTTAGTACTCTCTCCATCCCATAATAGTTCGAACACTTATCTTAGCACATAAATTTAGGGGATAAGTTGTTGAGTTGTTATCAATTACTTCCGCCGTATCAAATTGGTTGACATGTTTTCTTTTATCACGTTTGTCAATGCACAAATTAATCAAAAATATATTTAATTATACTATTGAAAAAATACTAGAAATTGAATTTTTATTTCGTACACATTAAAATGGATCTAACAATATCCAACATGACTATATGTAGTCATAACTTTGGTAAAAAAAAAAAAATGTTTTCATATCTATAATTCACACATGTTATTCAAAGTGAAGATTATGAATAGTGTTAAAAGTCAAAATGTGACAATTAATTTGGAACGGAGGTAGTAATATCTAATAAAAAAGTGTATGTGATTGGAGATAGTGGGTATTACTTTATTGTAGAAGTAGATGCGATAGAAAATACTGAAGTTGATTATTGAATGTGAAAGTGGGGAGAGATCTATCAAAATAATAATGGGGTCTTTCTCGACAGAGTAAAGGAGAGTATTCAAACTATTATGGGATTGGAAGGAATAATACAATTAAACATGATAAACACCAATTGTATCGATTACTAATCTGAATTGGTATAGCACCCTGACAAGTGACAACTAGGGCAATTTCTCCTGTAATATAAATGTAAAAACCCTTGTAATGACCATTGAATTGGACATATAAATCAAACTTTTAGTGAATCTAATCAAATTATAATGTCACATTCTACGCCACAACTCAGCCCATTATGATCTCGAGTCGAACCAAGTCCAACTCAATATCACTAGTCAGGGTTTGATCTAACCTGGCTCATGTAACTTGTGAGCAAGCTCATATTTTTATCAACTCTACTCACATGCAACATGTCCAATCAAACTGACTGACAAATTGAAGTTCCAAATCTCTGGTAAGAAAATAACAGATAACAACATAAGGACCAGCATGTAGCAAAAGGCACTAATTGCAGGCCACACTCTACAGCTAATCAAATACAGAGCAATACATGCCACTAATGCAAATCTGGAATTCATTCCATATTTGCTTTACTTCAATTATGATCCTTGATTCAAATTCCAATACTATACAATAAGCCTTCCATCAGTGAAATCACTATTTAATTCTCCACTCAGATAAGTTTAAATGAAATCTATAATAAGAACATGAAATGAAGCTCCTCAAGGCTAACCCCCTTCCCAAAAGACCTCCTGCGCCTATATAAATAATTGTCTGAAATAAATCGATGCTCCGTCCTCAAGTGAGAACAAGTTGCTACAATAGACTATTCACACTCTAGTAGGATTTCAACATATATACTACTGAGCTATTAAACAATATCCAGGGAATGGAAATAATTGCTTCTACGGAATTTTCCTTGGAGAGGGGGGAGAGGAGGTCCAATTGTAAACATCTCTTGGTGCCATGTCAGCTCCAACAATCTGATAAGAAAGATTAGTATATTGATTGAAGAGTCCAAAGAAAGTAGCCATAAGATCACCATTACTGTGAGACAATGAATTGCCCTTGCTTTCTAATTTGGATGCAGGTTACTTAGCTAAACCCACATGCAATCCTTCCTAGCCTTATAATCCTTACCAATAGGTATAAAGTCCACTCCTACCTTATCCGAAGAATGTCAAAAAAAAGGCGGACTACTGGACTAGTATTGGAACAGACAGTGACTGCATGAATACCTCCAGATAGATGCAAAACTCCAATTCTCTGCAAAGTGCCAACACACTAAGCACTAATACCACATGCCATTTCATCCATAATCTCCTTATACATCATATAAGGCCTCAATAAGTACATAAAAAAGGATTGTAGAGAAAATGGAACTTAAGTTCCCTCATAGGTAAAAAAAAAAAAACTCCAAACTTTCTATCCCAATTAATTTCACTCACAAAATTCTACAGCAAAACTCATTTCATGATCCTCACAACAAACAAATTATAGAGAGAGAGAGAGAGAGAGAGAGAGAGAAAGCACAAAAAGTCACACTATAGCCTAACAACCCCAAGTCCGCAACTTCCCACACTCGTTCTTCTTCCCAAAGCAGTTCACAACATAGTCAAATTTATCTTTCCAAATCCAAACAAAGCAAAATCTTAACACAGCCTGAAGTGCTAGGTAACATAATAAAGCTACCTTCTTGATCGACTTTAGATTATGAGCTCCACTTTCCAATCCCAAGTGAACCACATATCTACTGTACTACTGAGCAGCAACATATACATATTCTTTCTTCCTTAATTTTAAAATCATCATATGATGACAGCATTATCCTTAATATTACTTTGATAAAGTAAAATTAAAAATAAATACAGTAATAATTGAGTTCTACTCTTCACAACGGAGATAGAGTACCCAGAGTAGTTTACACTAGTACTCAAACTCTTAAAGTATCAGCTGATACTAATAAGAGTTACAAACTCCATATATGAGCAGGATTACAAATGTCAACGCATGTATGTCTAACAACATATAGCCAATTTGTTTTTTTTTTTTCAAAGAATGTAATACCTAAAATATGGTTTTGTGATCTACCATTCCTTAATCCTTAACTTTCCTACAAGATTAGTCTAACTTTTAGTTAAATCTCCCCATAACAGCATAACACCACAAACTTTCCTAGCTTAACTTTGCCTTCTTGAAAG
Source organism: Chenopodium berlandieri (assembly GCA_034703905.1). Classification (NCBI taxonomy): domain Eukaryota; kingdom Viridiplantae; phylum Streptophyta; class Magnoliopsida; order Caryophyllales; family Amaranthaceae; genus Chenopodium; species Chenopodium berlandieri. The sequence goes on along the minus strand of CM068279.1, from coordinate 38,942,376 downwards.
CTTCATCCAAGCATTACCCATTTTGTGCATCCACTAGGGTCTCCAATTCTTATATCACTATTCATTGAAAGAATTATATTCCGTGAATACTAACATTGCTTTGCAAGCAATATATACAGTGTACAAAGATTAGGCTAAGCCCCTAATTTAGCTATAAACAAGGTAACTAAATATTCTTAAGGCTAGACATAAGGAAACCGAAATATCCACAATAATATTTACACATATCTTAACATTCATCACCCTTAACCTCTTTCTCTCAATGATATCTTACTCCTTGAACCACGATAGTGACTGCAGGTTCCGCTCAAGCGCATCAGTTATTTTATTTCTACTCCTAACCACTCCCTCTTTTCAAAATTAATAGTCACATGAAAGTATTATTGTAATTTGAACTAGTAACGCAACAACTAAATCCGCACCAAAGTAAGCAACCACTAAAAATTGAAGACAACAAAACAAAATTGAAAAAGTAATTAAGAATTTAAGACTCCCCCATAATTCAAAAGAGTTTATCCACAAAAAAAAAAAAAAAAAAAAAAAAAAAAAAAAAAAAAATTTGCAAAAAATATCAGCTATAAAATTACAAACCCGCAACAAACAAGAGAACAATCAAATTTTGGCACAACATAGATTATATAATTCACAATTATTAGAATAAAAATTGAAAAAGAAGAACAATAAAGCTGAAAAAAATGAGGAATTTGAGAAGAAATTAAAGAGGAGAATAGAAATTACGATTCGCTTTTTACCTGGAATTGAAGTTGAATTACATGAATACAGACGAATTTGGAGTTATAAATTAGGGTTGATGTTGCCGCCGATTACCGGAGAATGGAGTAGGTTTGTCGGAATCCATGAAAATTAATTGTAAGAAATGAGGAATTTATATTTGAAATAGTGTAAGAAAAAGGTAGAAAAGGGCAGCTTAGATAGCGGGAATCGTAGATCACTTGTTTTCTTTGATTTCGGAAGTGAGATACCAAATACGGAGTACTCCGTATGTAAATACGGAGTACTTTAAATATAAATACGGAGTGTATTACTCCCTTCGTTTTTAAATACTTGCTCCATTTTTCTATGCGCGAAGTTTTATGACAAATTGGAGAAAGTAATAAAATGTGGAGGTAGTGGGATAATTAGGAGAATAAAAAATTGTAAAAAGCAAAAGTAATTGAGAGAATTGGAGGAGAGAAAATATAAAATTAATAAAATATGATTTATATTGGGTCGACTACGTGAGAGAAATGAATTAAATATTGTAAACGGTTTCCAAATAGAAAAATAGAGCAAGTATTTAAAAACGGTCATAAATGAAAAGTGGAGCAAGTATTTATAAATAGAGAGTGTACTATGTTAGGCACAACATTTAAATTAAGTTTAGCAAGAAATATTATACCTTTCAATTTTGAAACTAGTGTGTGACCCGGGCACATTTCCCGTACATACTCCGTAGTATGTTACTATGTTAGGCTCTAGTACATTCAAATCAAAATCGGATAAGTCGATGAACGATGGTATCAACTCTATTAGAAAGATGGCACATTTCAACGTTGAGGTGCAGGATCCCTTAGAGCATCAACAATGATGTAAAGATAAGTCTTTACATGCAATTTTTAAATAATTGGACCTAATAGTTTATGTTCCTCCTTTGTTATCCATTGTGAATGCTCATAGCCCTTAAATATTAGCAATTGGGGGCATTTTGTGCTTGCTATGATTAAATCCCTAGACCTAATTAGGGGTCTTCATAATTCGGATTAAAATTGAAATCCAATCCAATTTAAGCTGAATTATCAATTCCAATCAGATCCGAACTTAAATCGGATCGGATCGGATTGAGATTTTTTGAAAATTCGGATTTTCGGATTGGATCAGTTTGACCCTATTTGGATCCAATCCAATCCGAAAACCGAATTGTAAAATGAAGCTTGTATAAATATGGGTCTCTTTGTTTTTTGAAGTTTAGCTCAAATACTTACTACTACATAAAATAAATTAGGGAGACTTTGTACTAATTAATTAATGCCTTAGATGTTGAACTATTTATTTTAATCCTGATTTTGAAGACTTGTATTTATATTAAAGCTTTATTTTTATAAAATTTGGTTTAGATCGGATTGGATTGGGAGAGAAATTCGGATCGGATCGGATTGGAAAATTGAAAACCGAATTATATTTTGGATTGGATCGGATTTGGACTAAATCTAAACAAAAAACCGAACGGACACCCCTAAACCTAATGAGCTGCATAAAGTTTTAAGCATGAATTGCAATGTCATTACGACAGTGCTTCGACCGTGATACATTTGTAGTATAAACAACATATAACTGTAATTTGAAAACAACTTGATATTGTCCAACTACTATATTGTTAGTGTATATCAAATATATTAATTATTTTTGTTTTAAAAAAAGATAAATTAAATCTTTAGCCATGGTTAGATTTTTACAATTTAATTATTTGATTAATAATTAAAAAAAAAAAAAAAAAAAAAAAAAAGAATACCACCACCATCCCCACTCCTACCACACAACCACCTCTCCTCCCCCCCCCCCGACTACTGGCCCCTCCCCTTCCCACCGGCGACCCCAGCCCCTCCTTCCCCGCCCTTCCTTCCCCGGTTGGCACGACTTTCCAGCCCCTTCGCCGGAAAGTTTGGTTATGCGCGCTCCCACAAGTCCACAAAGTTTGGTTAATATGTCGTATGTATAATTTAATTGTCGTATTAATTTTTTGTATTATTGATTATATTGATTGTGTTATTATTTTAGGGCTTCTAATGTTGTTGCTCCAGGAGTACTGTTATATTGAGGTTTTAGGGTTACTCATATTGTTTTTGGGTTGTGAGTTAATTATATTTGGGAACTAGTTTTATTGCCCTATAATAGTTGAGATATTTTATGAATCAGAAATGTCGTGTTATATTATTTGGGAACCTGTGCCATTGTTGAGATATTATTTATTAATCAGTGAATCGTTATTTGATCAAGTATGAGATCAAAAGTTTGAGAATTATCGTTTTGTTCTTGGTTTGAGGCTCGGCATTATATACCTTAGTGCTTGGCATGTTGGTAAGGAACTAATGATCATGAGTTAAGAATAAGGTACAATATTTATTTATATATTTTTCTATGGTCCCCTACAGTGGGATTTGACCCATTTTGGTCATGGTTTAAGGTGTTTTCTGGTTATTGAGAGTATTCAAGTTTTTATACTTGTTGGTTTGTTATTCGAATTACCCATGTCCAAGGCTAGGTATAAAACAAAAGGCATGGCACACTTGTAGGATAGATGAGTTAATTGAGTAAAGGTTCGTATTATTATTCGAGGTTGGGTTTGACAAAAGTTATTTTCAGAGTAAAATGTGTTTAATTGAGCTAGTAATGTTAATTATTTTATTATTATTTGTATTTTGATATGTGGTGATTACTCGGCTTTTTGCTGACGTGTGTGTTGTTTTGTTGTGCTATTTGTGTTTGCGGCCATGTCTTTTTCTTATGGTGGCCCTGTGACGATCTATTTCGGAATTTGTCTTTAATAGTGAGTAGTTAAGTTTGTCTAAATAGGTTGATCAAGTGATTGTAGCTAAAGGAACTCAAGTGTTTCGATTACTCTGTTATAACGAGTTTGTAAAGTTGTTTAAATAACTCACTTAGTTTATTGAGTTGTAATTATTGGGATTTTGTAAGCCTTAACACTTGACAGGTTGTCAAGTGTGGCAGTAATACCTTCGACTTTAGGTGTATGCTTCCGCAATTTTATTCAAATGTTGTTTATTTTTCCTTTAATTCTTAGTTATTATTAGTTAGTAAATTGGAGGTGTTACAAGGGGTGCCGGCGACGGTTGCTGGCTTGGATAGTTTTTATTATATTAATTTTTTATTTTTATTTAATTTTCTTTTTTTACACCCAATAATATGGTGACACGTGTACATGGTAGGCCCTATTAACAAATTTATGGACAAAATCCGTTAGTTGGGGTGATTGGTGGTAAAAGCTAACTTTAATTTTATGTGGTGGTAAAATAAAACTTTTATTTATGAAGGTGGTAAAAACCAATAAGTGGTTATTTGGAGGTGGTAAAAGTCAAAATTTCCTATGTTTTATGATTTTTCTTGATTTCTATTGTAGATTATCTTATTGATTTATCATTTAAAACACGATTGTGATATTTTATGCAGTTTTTTTCAGTTTTGAACTTTTGGTTGTCATGTTTGAATATTTATCTTACAAACGTGATCATCTGTATCGGAATTATGCATATTAGTTCATTTAAACATCTATACAATATATTAAAAGGCGTTTCTAATCAAGTTTAGTTGCCTTGTGGCGCTCATTTCATATATTTTACTCTATGTGTTTAAGCCATGTGGCATTCCATGATTTGATCCGATTTTTCACTCCATGTTCAAAGATATTGTTCTTACATGATTTGAACCCACGACCCCACGACCTCAAGTTTAAACTTCAACGTGTTAGCTATTAAGATATTACCATATTACATGTCATTCAATAAAAATTAAATATATGATAATTTTTATTATGGAAATATGCAGTAATTTGGGGCATCGTCCAGGCCTAAAAACTAGTTTATGTTTGAAATATGAAAATTACTTGATTTGAGTATTTGTTTGTATATATTGAATACTAGGTTAGAACCCGTGCAATGCACGGTTACATAAATTCTACTTTTATAATTTGTACATTTAAAAAAAAAAAAACAAAATAAATAAGAGTTATGCACCTTGTACAAAAATATTTGTAATTTAAAATTTAAGATTTTTATCAAAATTATGATATAATACCTGTTCAACATCGCCTAATACATATTTCAATGTAAGAGTCCATTTATTAGTGTGCTATTTATAATTGTTTTATTTTTTTAGGATAAATTGGTAGGCTGAAATTGTAATGTAGAAACTTCTAATATTCAAATTTCAAAATTGTTAAATATGGTAGCCCCACCCCAAAAAAAAAAAAAAAAAAAAAAAAAACAAGAAAAAAGAAAAGATGACATCAACTTTGTATTTAGGCGGGTTTTTTTTTTTTTTTTTTTTTGTGAGAGTGACATGTGGACAGTAGTGACGTCAACAACGTTTTGTTTTAGTAATAGTTAATAAATTTGGTTTAAATATCTTGACATTAGAAAATAATGTTCTTCTGTGTGGGTTGTGTTTCATTTTGCTAGCAGTCCTGCTCAAGTAGTAAATGAATATTTACTTTTTTTTATTACTGAATATTTGTCACTAATAACTGAATTTTTTGTACCTAATCTTCTTTAATCTATCTTATCGTGTGAACCATGTTATAATGTTATACTACCTCCGTTTTTTTTAGTTAACACGTTTTAACTTTAGCACTATTCACTCACTCCCCTTTGATCGTGTTTTGTGCTTTATACGTAATGAAAAATATAGTCGTGTGGGATTTTGTTAGATTCATTACGATATATATTTTAAAAATATCAACTTTTTATAATTTTTGTTTTTCAGTAATTAAAGATATTAATGATTGAAATTATACATTGACAAACGTGACTAAAAAACGTGTGAACTAAAAAGAAATGGAGGAAGTATAATATATACCCACGAGTAATGATATTGCTAGCATTTCCACTCAAGTAAAATGAATATTTTTTTATTGTTGAATATTATATACGATACTAAATATTTGTACTTTTTTTTGTTTTTTGTTTTTTGTTTTTTGTTTTTTGTGGGTGAAGGATCTACTCTTGCAACTTTGCAAGGAATGTAAATGCAGCTGATCCTTATTTTGAAACTTTATTGTCTTATTTTAATAAGTAGTATCGTTGACATGAAAATGTAAATCAATGTTTTAGTGTTCTAATTTTTTAGTTGAGTAGGTTGATTTCTAAGTTCAATTTAAACCAATATTGTTTTGCTTGACTGTTTTTATTCTTTTGCTAATACTAGTTCCAATCCCCGCGCATCGCGGATGGTCCAAATAGCAAAACATGGTGGAAGATATATTTCCTAATTAAAAAAATGGAGTTATATTAGTCTATTATTGAGAGAAATTAATGTTTGGGGTAAAAATACCCCTGGCCACGTGGTCCAATCATGTCGTGACACGTGGCAGCCCACCAAAGGCCCAACGGGATCCAATCGGATGCTGACACGTGGCACCAAAACCCTAATCAGGGGACATGCCTTCCCCACTATAAATAGTAGGAAGGTCCTCATTTATGGCAGAGATTTCACAAATTCAGAGAAGACCCAACATTCAATACAATTGAATACACTTCTCCCGAATCCCCAAAAACCCGAAATCAGAGCAATATTAATTGCAGAGTCTCCCGGAACCCGAGAGAAACCCGCTTTACTTTCCGCTATTTACCCCATCCGGAATCTAACTTGATCTTCGGAGGCGGAACTCCACCCAACCGGAGTTTCGTGGTTTTGCAGGTACAGAAGTCAGGCGTGCATTCCCGGTGTTGTAACTCTCCCGCAGGACACCTCAGAAAACCCCGAAACATTTGGCGCCGTCTGTGGGGAGAGTACCACAAGGATGACATCTGACACTGTGCCGAATGTAGAGGGCAGCCGGCCTACAGCTGACCCCGAGGTCCATACAGACCATGAGAGCGCCAGTGGCGACGAATGCGAGGTCGAAACCTATATGGCCCCAGACGGGTCATTTCGATCCCGGCGTCTCCGTTCCAAGGAAACAAAGGAACGGAACCAAGACAAAGCTGGACCCAGCAACCCAGGCGGCAAGCCTGCTGGGCGTACCCAGGCGGCGGAGGGGACTGCCCCCGTCACCCGGGATGAACTCATGAAACTCATGACGAGTTTCAAGGGAGAGATCAGGGATATAATCAAAAAGTCCTCTGGCTCCAACAAGGGTCAGGCGGCAAAAAAGGCTTCGGGAAAGAAGCCGGTCAAAGACCGGGTGCCTACTCCTCACCCTAAGCCTAAGGGAACGGAGGGGCCCCTGATCGATCTCTCAAAGCTTCGTTTCCCTGAGTCAGGGCAGCGAAAGGCCATCCGGCATATACAGCCGGATGGGTCAAAGAAGACATTCTCCGACGCCCGAATGTTCCTGGAGGACAAGAGGAGTCAGAGTGCGTCTCAGTCGGCTTCCACGTCGACCTACCCAGACAGTTTCCGTAGTACTTCCATCCAGCACTCGGAAACCGTCCCAAGAAGCCAGGCAGGCGGAGCTTCTGTCCGTACTGCTCATGTGATCCAGCAAGTTCCATATGTGCCCCAACAACCATATGGAGCCGGATCACCCTACATCCAGCTATCTCCCTTCGGGGGAATGGTAGCAAATACCGTCTAGCCCATGGACTGGCAGCTCCGGCTGCAGAACCTAGGGGAACAGCCTTCCGCTTTCTCCCGGGAGATAACCGAGGCAGCACAGTCGGCCAAGGTTAAGAACGTGTTGGTAGGAACCTACGACGGTATCGCCAACCCGGAAGACCATCTGATGGCCTACACCAACCTCATGTACTTGCAGGGGTTGGATGACGCCGCCTGGTGTCGATGCTTTCCAGCAACGCTGAAGGGCATAGCCCAGCGGTGGTTCGGCAATCTGCCGGCTGGGTGCATCAACAACTTCAAGACGCTTGCATACCTGTTTGCGTCAAACTTTTCCATGAACATCCCAGCAAAGAAGACAAGCCTCGACTTAGGGGCTATACAGCAGGGAGACAAGGAAGGACTTCGGTCCTATGTCAGGCGGTTCAATCTGATGAGGATTCAGATACAAGGACTGTCTGATGAAGTTGCCTACACGGACTTTTTCAAGGGTCTGAAGGACGGGTCAACATTCAAGTTCGACTTGGTCCGCAAGAGGGTTGCCACCCTCCAGGAGGCATTGATGGAGGCCGAAGCCTACATACAGGCGACGGAGCTCTGTGCTGTAAAGCACTCGTCAGAGCCCAGGCGGTCTGACAAGAAAGTCAGCCGGCCTCATCAGCCGGCAAAGAAAGAAGAAAAGAAGAGAAAGGAAGTCTGGGCAGCTGACCGCCCAGGTCAGTCGTCCCAGAAAAAGCCAAAGAAGTTGGAACCGTACGTCCCCAAGTACGAGTTCAACAAAGATTGCTCCTCCATCCTCATGGAGGTCAAGAACCGGGTGTCCTTAGAGAAGCCGGCTACATTGAAAAGCTCTGTCAAAAATAGGGACAAGAGCAAGTACTGCAAGTTCCATGAGGACATCGGCCATGACACCAATGGTTGCTACAGCCTCAGGCGGCAGCTAGACCGTCTGGCTGATGAGGGGGCATTGAACTCCTATCTGGTGAAATCCAAGGGAAACCCCAGATCCGGTGGGCAGTCGGCAAAGAAGCCGGCTGTAAGCTCAGATACTGATGAAGAGCCCATCTATACCATAGCAGGCGGCTTCGCCAGCGGTGGTCCTACCATCCGGGGTGCCAAGGATAACATCCGGAAGTTGTCCGGCTCAGAGGATGAGGGTCAGGCGTCGAAAGACACCTTTCCTGATGTCTTCATCTCTGAGAAAGATAGGGGTATGGTCAGGCGGCCCCACGATGACCCAATCGTCATCGAGTGCAAGGTGGCCAATCAGAAGGTTGGCCGGATCTTAATCGATACCGGGAGCTCGTCTGACCTGATAAGCTACCGTTGCTTGATGAAACTCAAGTACAAGTCCAGTAGCATGCACAAGGCTCCTCACCCCCTAGTCGGCTTTGGGGGAGGAGTAGTGCATCCGGTGGGGAGCATTGACCTCCCCATCCGGCTGGGATGCAAGGGAGAAGGGCGGCACATGGTCGTCAAGTTTCTGGTTGTTGAGGAGCTGACGGCCTACAACCTGATATTGGGTCGCCCCACCCTAAATGAGTCCAAGGCGGTCATCATCCCTTCCCTTATGTTGATCAAATTTCAGAAGGATGATGGATCGATGGGAACCCTTAACGGGGACCAGAAGGCGGCAAGAGAGTGCTACCTCTCAGACGTCAGGCCGACTGCCCAAGCAGCCGGTCAAAGCGAAGAGCCTGCTGGCCTCGCAGATAAGGATGAGCCTGCTGCCAAGGCAGGCGGCAAAAAGCGAAAGGCGGACCAATTGGCCCCCGCCGGAAAGAAGAAATAGCAATCACTAGCCGGGGAAAGGCCGGATGACTCCCGTCCTCAGCCGGCTGGTGAAAGCATGGACGTCGTCCTGGACGACAGCCGTCCTGACCGAACAGTCAAGGTTGGGACGGTTGCCTTTGAAAAGTTGGGGGCAGGATTGCTGCAACTTTTGAGAGAGTTCAAAGGTCTCTTCGCCTTTGAAGTGGAGGAGATGCCAGGCGTCAGCCCGGATCTTGCTGTCCACAAGCTAGCCGTTGATCCCAAAATGAAGCCAGTAAGACAGAAGAAGAGGGATCATGGCGAGGAGAGGTCTCAGGCGGCAGCGGCTGAGGTCAAAAAACTCCTCGATGCTGGGTTCATTCGGCAGTGCTACTACCCGGATTGGGTAGCAAACGTCGTCCTGGTCAAAAAGCCGAATGGTACCTGGCGGATGTGTGTAGATTACACGGATCTGAACAAGGCATGTCAAAAGGATAGCTACCCGCTTCCAAAGATTGACAGTCTGGTCGACTCCACAGCCGGCCATGCCTTGATGAGCTTTATGGACGCCTACTCAGGCTTCCATCAGATCCCCCTATGGAAGAAAGATCAGGAGAAGACGGCCTTCGTCACTGATCAGGGGTTGTATTGCTACACGGTGATGCCGTTTGGGTTGAAGAATGCGCCTGCTACTTTCCAACGGATGATCAACACGGTTTTCATTAATCAAATTAGAAGGAATGTAGAGGCGTATATTGACGACATGATAGTCAAATCCAAACTCCAAACGGATCACATAGCCGACCTCCGAGAAACCTTCACCACACTCAGGCGGCATAAGGTCATGCTTAACCCAAAAAAGTGTGTCTTTGGTGTTGAGTCTGGGAAGTTTCTCGGATTTTTAATTGATCAAAGAGGCATAGAGGCCAATCCGGAAAAGGTACAGGCGGTAATTGACATGGAGTCACCCCGTACCGTCAAGGAGGCCCAGAAGCTAATAGGTTGCCTGGCGGCATTGGGAAGGTTCCTCAGCCGGTCAGGTGACAAATGCCTTTACTTCTTCCAAGCAATTAGGAAGAAGTCCAGATTTGAATGGGGAGAAGAGGCTGAGGCGGCGTTTCAGCGGCTGAAGCAACATCTGCACTCGTTGCCAAGGCTAGTGAGCCCCCTGCCCAAGGAGGTTCTCTATATGTACCTAGCCGTCTCGGATCACTCCCTTAGTGCTGTTCTACTTGCTGAGAGAGACGGCAAGCAGCTCCCGGTGTACTTCATCAGCCACATTCTAAGAAATGCTGAGCTCCGGTACCCAACAATTGAAAAATTTGGGTTGGCTCTTTACAAGGCAGTCAAGCGGCTGAAGGCATACTTCCTAGCCCATCCGGTGATTGTCTACACTGATCAGCCACTCAAGCGTCCAATGACCACCATAGAGTCATCCGGCATAATGATCAAGTGGGCTGTTGAAATGCAAAGCCTGGAGATAACCTTTGAACCAAGGCGGGCAGTGAAAGGTCAGGCGTTTGCCGACTTCATTGTTGAAATGACTAGGCCGGCTCAGCCGGAAAATGCCGACCAGGTTTGGAGGTTATACGTAGACGGTAGTTCTACAGCGAACGGCTGTGGTGCAGGCGTAATTTGTAAATCTCCGAAAGGGGATACGTATGAGTATGCACTACGGTTTAAGTTCCAAGCTTCAAACAATGAAGCTGAGTACGAAGCCCTGCTAGCCGGTATACGCATGTGTAAGGCAGCCGGGGCAAGGAAGGTTGATGCCTGCTCTGACTCTCAGCTGATCGTTAGCCAGTTCAATGGTGACTACGAAGCCACCCATCCGGCAATGATCAAATACTTGCAGGCGGTCAAAGAAGAGGCGGGGGCATTTGACGAATTCCATCTAAGTCAGGTGCCCCGGTCCGAAAATAACCAGGCGGATGCTTTGTCCAAGCTGGCCTCATCCGCCACTTGTGATACGCCTAGGTCAGTCTTCTGGGAGGTCATGGAAAAAAGAAGCATTGAGCATGATCCCATTGGAGTTCTTGACCGAAGCTCCACCTGGATGGACCCCATCCGGGATTATTTGGTAGACGGCACCTTGCCGGATGCCCCTTCAGAGGCGGCAGCATTGAAAAAGCGATCCTTGAGCTTTGAAATGCACAAGGGGGAACTCTTCAGGAAAGGTTACCTCCAGCCGTTGCTGAAGTGCGTCACTCCAGAAAAGGGGCAAGAGGTGCTAGAGGACCTGCATGCGAGATTTTGTGTGTCGCATATAGGCGGCAGGTCTCTGGCAAAGAGAGCCAGGCGGCAGGGCTACTTTTGGCCCACCTTAGAGGCAGATGCCATGGCTCTGGTGAAACGGTGTGACAAGTGCCAGAAGTTTGGCCGGCTCATACACCGTCCGGCAACAGACCTCACGGCAATCTACAGCCCGGTTCCTTTCGCAAAATGGGGCATGGACATCCTTGGTCCTTATACGCCTGCCCCAGGCGGTAGAAGATACATTTTGGTGGATGTAGACTACTTCACCAAGTGGGTTGAGGCAGAGGCGGTCAAGGGCATCAAGACAAAGGATGTCATCTCCTTTATTTGGAGGAACATAGTCACCCGGTTTGAGGTCCCTATGTCTATGGTCTTTGACAATGGGCCTCAATTTGAGACGCCTACCCTCAAGAGTTGGTTGGGAGATCAGGGGATCTCGCACTGCTTTGCATCCGTTGGCCGGCCCCAAGCAAACGGTCAAGTAGAAGCCTTCAACAAGCTCATATCAGACGGCATAAAAAAGAAGATTGAGCGAGCCGGTGGTCTTTGGGCGGATGAGTTAACTCACGTCCTCTGGGCCATCTGGACAACAGAGAAGGGGTCAACCGGTGAAACCCCGTTTCTCATGACATACGGCACAGAAGCCGTCCTGCCAATAGAACTCTATGAGCCAACACTCCGAGTCATGCTCTATGATGAAGAGGCTAACTGGGAGGCCATGCGCCTAGCATTGGATTCACTCCCGGAGCGCAGGGGCAATGCCGCCTTGCGTCATGAGATATACCGTCTGAGAATGACGAGGGCTTACAACAAAAGAGTACACAAGCGGCCCCTCAAAGTTGGGGACTTTGTGTTACGAAAGATGGAAGCAACCGGTAGGGCGAATGAGCAGGGAAAGCTAACCCCTAATTGGGAAGGTCCCTACCGGATTTTTGAAGAAGTCAGAGGCGGCACCTACCGCCTGGAAACACCAGACGGCAGGCAGCTAGCCAGAACCTGGAACGTAGATAACTTGAAAAAGTACTACTTCTAGGAATATTGTACATACTTTTTGTAATGAGTATATGAATGAGAAATACCTTATTTCAGTTGCTTTCTCCAAGTCCCGTGTGCAAAGACACAACCGGGCATCGTTTAAGTCCCACGGACAATACACTTGCGGTCACCGCCCAGGTACCGCGTGTGTTGCCCAACCGGGCAGTAAAGGCTAAGTCCACTGTGCAACGCACAGCCGGCACCTAAAGGGTCTAGTACAGCGCACATCCGGGGATCAATAGGCTCAAGTGCGCTAAGTACCAAACCTAGCTGGAGTTAAATAACCGTCTACTCTACCCTCGAGTAGGCATCCGGCGACGCCCTTCCGGGTGAATTCGTCGAAGAGAACATCTCCCTTCCGGGTGGTACATTGTTCTGCGCGTCATACAATCAGAAGGTTTTAACCGTCTAGGTTAAAGATAACCCTTGGCCATCTGAATGACCTATTGCAAGCAAGATACAGCCGTCAATTGCTCAAAAGCACCCCAGACGGCAAGGCAAATCTTGCTAAGCACCCGGTTTTGCCAAAAAGCATGTCAACCGGGCCGCTTCATTTCTGAGGTTAACCCCAAACTTCAAATTTTTCTAAAAAAGATATAACCAGTAATAACTTTGGGTGATTGGTTACCCAAAGAACCCCCAACCGGTTCTATGCCGCCTAGGCTTAACCGGATATCTATGGTTGGTGGGATATGAACTTTGGGTGATTGGTTACCCAAAGAACCCCCAACCGGTTCTATGCCGCCTAGGCTTAACCGGATATCTATGGTTGGTGGGATATGAACTTTGGGTGATTGGTTACCCAAAGAACCCCCAACCGGTTCTATGCCGCCTAGGCTTAACCGGATATCTATGGTTGGTGGGATATGAACTTTGGGTGATTGGTTACCCAAAGAACCCCCAACCGGTTCTATGCCGCCTAGGCTTAACCGGATATCTATGGTTGGTGGGATATGAACTTTGGGTGAATGGTTACCCAAAGAACCCCCAACCGGTTCAATGCCGCCTAGGCTAAGCCGGATGCCTTTGGTCGGTTGCTTACTTGGAAAATCAAGCAACCAACCGACCAGGGGCAATAGTCAACCACATCCGACAAATTACTTGTTCCTGTTACGGAATTGCAAAAAAAAAAAAAAAAAAAAAAAGATTCGAAAATAGCAGGAAAATTCAAAAATAGTGCAAAGCATTATCAAATCAAACCGGCACAGCCGGCGCATTCATTAATAAAAAACCGGCATAGCCGGGAATGTTGGATTTTCAACCGGAACAACGTCCGGGGAATGTTACATAAATACACGGCACGCAGGCCGGATGAGAGAAGAAAAATGTAAGTTGCTACTGTTGCTGCTGCTGTTGCTGCTCAGACGGCTGAGCCTCTCCGGCTGCATGAGCACCCGGACCCTCTTGGGTTTGGACTTGGTCATCCACACCCGGTGCAGTCTCGGCCGCCTGCCCCTCCTCGGCGGCTGCCCATGCGTCAAAGTCAGCCGGCTTGGGAAGACCGAGGATTTGAGCGTCAAACACCTCAGTAGCGTATCTGAACCGCAACTCAAAAAAGGCATAGTCGGTCTCCGGATGTATGAGAGACCAGGCTATCCTCATCCGTGACTCACAGTCACGCTCGTTTTCCTCCACCAGCCGTTTCTGCTCAGCCGCCAGCGAGTCCAGGCATTCCTTCTTGGTTTTCACCAAGTCCCCCTTTGCTTGGTCAAGCTCCTGCCCCAGCCGGGAGACCTCCTTCTTCAGATCTTCATTTGCCTTGGCCGCATCCTTGGAGGCGTCAAGGTCCTTCTACAATTGTTCGATCTGAAGTTGACGGTCATCAGCCGTCTTGGTCGCCTTGTCTACCGCATCCGTCAGTTCCCGGATGAGGTCCTCCTGTTTCAGCTCCTTGGCTTTAGTTGCGACCTCATACATAATTGAGCGGTATTGACAAACATCAAGTACTTCGGCTGCCCGTTTCTGGGCATCCCTTACCTCTTCCTGCTTTTTCCGGAAGGGTGTCTTCATGGCATCCACCCTCAGCAGCGCCTGTATATTCACCCGGAATAAAAGCTAATTTAAGTCAGCAACTCAACCGGCAAATAAAGAAATAAAGAAAGCCTGCTGAGTCAACCGGAAATCTTACCTCAACCAGCAGTGAGTTGATCCGGTCAATGTTGACCTGGTTGATGCCAGGATTCCCCTCCCTTTCGAACCGGGTGAGGGTCCTTATCATCCTCCTGGCATAATTTTGCATGTCAGGGAACCGGGAGGCGGTATCTGCATCAGTAGATATGTTAGACAAGTGTTGAGCATAGGCGGGTCCTATATTCAGCCGGCTGCCGGAAGGCTCCCCCGACTGCGAAGAATGGGACTTCACCCGGAGTAGCCCAAGCGGCCAGGGGGGGGGTCATTGAGAATGTCCATACCTTGGGTTTCCGGCTGTGGGGGACCACCCCCAGCCGCAGAAGGACCGGATGCAGAGGGCAACCGGCCTGATTGAGCCTCAGCAGATGGGCCCGAGGATTGCAAGATCTTGCCCGCAGTAGTGGGCCTTGCAGGGTCAACCGGTGTAGCCCCGGTTGCGGTTCTCCGCCTTTGTGAGGCGGGTTGCTCGAGCTCCCCAGCCGGTCTTCGGACCAGCTGGCGGATGGACCGGGGCACATTCTGGCTCCCCGACTGCACAAGGGCAAAAGACAAGTTAGTAAGCAGATTAAGTAAAAATATGCAAGTATTGACAGGTCATCCGGTGCTTACCCCGCCTGCTTTGGCCGCAAGCTGAGCCCGTTTGGCTTCAAAAGCCTCCTTTCTGAGTTCAGCGGCTGACTTAGCCAGCGTAATCTCTGGAGGTGCCATTTCCAGACCTTTTTCTGCAAAACAAGAGAACAAGAAAAAACAATCAAAAACAATGCAAGCGGAGAAAACTCACCGGATGAGGGTGTAAACATACGTTTGTCCTAGAAATTGCTGAGACCGCAGGCGGAAAGGAACGCCTCGTTCTTGAACCAATCCGGGTGAGGAACCCAGAACTTGGGAACGATGATTTGAGTCCCGTCATCAAGAGATTGAGTGGTCTTGGTGAAAAGGCCGGATGCCATTATAGCATCCCAGGCCTCAGACGGAACTCTGGGAAGAGCGCACTTCCTCCCTAGAAGATCAGACTTCTTGTTGTACAGGCGCATCCGGTGATTGAACGCCTGTGAAGGGGAAGAGACGTAGTAGAACTTTCTCTTCCAGCTCGTCCACTTGGAGGGCTTCTCCAAGGTCATCGTGTATTCCGGGTGGGTCGTAAGGGTATACCATGCGTTCCAACCACCCGGTGCCCGGCTGAGGTAGTGCATGCGGGCAAACGCCTCCTAGCTAGGCGTAATCTCCTGCATCTCGCAGGCGGAGATATATCCTATGATGTTCACCCAAGAGTTGGGTGTGAGCTTCCATACTCCCAATTCATAGCCCTTCAGCAGGGCTCGAATGCACTTATGGAGAGGGAACCGGAGGCCGGCTTTGAATGCCGCCTCGTAGCAGCCGAAATAATTGTCCGCATGCTCAAGGTTGTCGTCCCAAACGACGGATGAGTCACCCGGGGGAACTATTATGTCCCATCTCTCCCCAACCGGCTTAATTTTCAGGAAGTTTGGAAGAGTGGCGTTCAAAGTCACTATGTCACGGGCGCTCATAGCAGCCTCCATGGGGTTATTCATTGAGGGCCAGTTGTATTCCTCCTCGTTTACAACTGGGGCATCCGGCGTCATTGTAGAGTCGCTGGACCCGGCTGCCTGGCCCGACTGCTCCCTGCTCGAGCTGTCAGACTCCTCAAGGATTTCATCACCAGGCGTACTAGGAACGCCTGGCTGATCATACGACTCTTCATTAGCCGGAGTTCCGGCTGAATCGCCTGACTGGTACTCGGGGTCCACAACCGTTTTCCTTGTCCGAGCCATTCCGTCCTGCACAACAACAGAGACGGTCGGATTCACAGAAAAGCAAGGGTGGTCCAAACACCCCCAAACGGCATCCCCAGTCCTAGATTCAGCCGTACCCGGTGACCGGTTGGCAACTGCCCTAGGTCGTGCCGTGTGTGAGTTGGTAGAGTCCATTATTCTAAGCCTAGGCAACCGGTAAACTCAAAAGGTAATAGAAGGGCGAAGATGATACCTTGAGTTAGAAGATTTGAAGATGGAGATTTTGAAGCGTGACTTGAGAGCACCACAGACGGAGCAAATCCGGCTGCTTAAGTACCTGCAAAAAGAAATGAAGAGTAAGGGGATTTGCATAAATCTTACCCAAAAATACCCCAAGCGGTAATTAAGCACTCTACTCAAAAGTATCCCAAGCGTTACTCAAGAATCTTGCCCAAAAGTACCCCAGACGGCACCTAGCCGGCTGAGGCTCCTACAAGCTAATTGAAATAAAATGTTGCCCAAAAGACCCCCATGCGGTTAACTTCCGGGTGTCTATTTCACAAATTTTGGGCAAATTAAGGGGAAGGTTGTAGGATAATACCCCAACCGGTGCCTAGACGTCTGAGGGTCATGCTTCAGAGAAATGTTGTGCAAAGATACCCCACACGGCACCTGGCCGTCTGAGGGTTTATCAGCTTTGCTGAAAAGATAAGGTTGCTCAAAAGACCCCCATTCGGATTATTTCCGGTTGTGTGTGTTTGGGCATTTGTTGGGTGAATTATGGTCAAATTGCAAGAAGATACCCCAAGCGGTGCTTAGCCGCCTGGGCGTAGAATTTCAAAGATGTGTGGTGCAAGGTTCAAGCAATTGTGGTGCAAAGATACCCCAGTCGGCATCTTGCCGTCTGGGGCTCTATATTCATGCGTCTAAGGTATAATGATACCCCAGCCGGCTCATATCCGTCTGAGGCCCAAGGTTCAGAGTTCATTATACAAAAACCACCCAGGCGGAACCTAACCGCCTGAGGGTCTATCAGATGCAGGTTGAGAAATTCTAAGGGCCCCCATCCGGCACCTAGCCGTTTGATGGTCCATCAATTGCAAACCTGGTAAATTGCCTAAAGATACCCCAGGCGGCACCTAGCCGTCTGAGGGTCCTTCAAATGCAAGTATGATTATTACCCAAAGATACCCCAGGCGGCACCTAGCCGTCTGAGGGTCTATCAATTGCAAGTCTGGTAATTGCCCAAGGATACCCCAGGCGGCACCAAGCCGTCTGAGGGTCTACCAAATGCAAGGGGCAATTACCCAATGTAACCCCAGTCGGCATCATACCGTCTGGGTGTCTATTGGATGCAGTTCAATAAAAATAGACCCCTCAGGCGGAAATACACCGGTTGAGGGCTCATCCTATGCAAATAATCTAGACTATGGTCTGAAGATGCCCCAGACGGGTTATAACCGGTTGGGATCCATGCAAGCAATAGAAGGAAAGCTGACTGAAGATGCCCCAGGCGGCATATTACCGCCTGTGGGTCTATTGAATGGTCCATTTGAGCAAAAGATGTAACCCAGGCGGCCAAATGCCGTCTGGGGGTCTGATCTAAAAAGGTCAAATTCAATCACGTAATGCAACCCAGACGGTAGAAGACCGTCTGTGACCCTACTCAAGCAATGTTAAAGACTTAACCGGTACCTTGAAAAGACGGTTGAAGGAGAACTCAAACGTAATCCGGATGCGTCTACGAGAAAGTTGTTATGCAAATAGCAGCCGGTATCAGAGCAATTTTTGAAGTTCTTTGAGAATTTTTGCAAGAGTGGAGGGAAGAAGGAAGGAGTTCGCTATTTATAGGCCCAAGCCAGGAGGCGAATCGTCACCTGGTGCCTCGAGCTCTTCCAAAAATTCAAGTTTGAATTCAAAAGGGAAAAGAGAGGGAAGATAGCCAACCGTCTCTCCCCCTCTGCATGACACCTGTCATAGGTGACACGTGGCATAGCCACGTCACACCTGTGAGGGGCAAATGTTTGGGGTAAAAATACCCCTGGCCACGTGGTCCAATCATGTCGTGACACGTGGCAGCCCACCAAAGGCCCAACGGGATCCAGTCGGATGCTGACACGTGGCACCAAAACCCTAATCAGGGGACATGCCTTCCCCACTATAAATAGTAGGAATGTCCTCATTTATGGCAGAGATTTCACAAATTTAGAGAAGACCCAACATTCAATACAATTGAATACACTTCTCCCGAATCCCCAAAAACCCGAAATCAGAGCAATATTAATTGCAGAGTCTCCCGGAACCCGAGAGAAACCCGCTGTACTTTCCGCTATTTACCCCATCCGGAATCTAACTTGATCTTCGGAGGCGGAACTCCACCCAACCGGAGTTTCGTGGTTTTGCAGGTACAGAAGTCAGGCGTGCATTCCCGGTGTTGTAACTCTCCCGCAGGACACCTCAGAAAACCCCGAAACAATTAACGTTGTATTAAACCTAAGGGTTCCACTCAGCAAGGTTCGTCCACGGAGGGTGAGTCAGGGCCTAAGACCAGGCTGAAAGGCGTAGTCGATGGGTATATTGTCTTACATTTTTTGACATTTAGTATTGCACATTTTAATGGTAGGTAAAGTATGATTTGTAAATATTGCATAGCATAAATTGGGATTTGAATATTTATTATGTACTAGTTTAGTCCCGTGTGTTGTAAGGGTTAAATATCTATTATTTGTTTAAAATGGTTGTCAATATTCTTATTAGAAAAATTTGTAATCATAATCTCATTAATTATTTTTGAAAGAAGTATTGTATTTTTTTAGGCTTGAAACATAAAAGGAAATAAATAGAGAAAAAAAATAATGTCAAAAATAGTTTAGGCGGGAAAATTTTTCAGGAGAAGTTGACATGTGTCCCGTAATGATTTCAACATGTTTTGTTTTAGTAATAGTTAATAGATGTAGTAATTGTATTGGGTTGGATAAGATTGTAATTGGGTAGTTGAAAGTGTTGTTTTTATTGTTGATAGACTACGATGCAAAGTTAAAGGTTGAAAGGCTAATTTCTAGTGGAAGCCCAAAAGAGATGGGCCAATAAAATATGGTAGTATATTTTTATGTTTTAAAGTTAATAACTAGTCTTAAACCTGCGCGATGCACGGTGTTTAATGTTTTATAATAATTGTTTTTGTATTTGTATTTTTGATTAGTATTTCAGTTTCATATAAGAATAGTACTTCGTAAAAAATATTTTAATAGTAGTGTTAAATAAGAACTCCGTATTTTAAAAGAACTAATAAAAAAAATGTATTTTAAAAGTAAAACATAGTTAAAAGTCTATCAAAACTTCTACTAAAAAAAAAAAAAAAAAAAAAAAAAAAAAAACCATATGTCATATTATGAAAAACTGCATCTTATAGCTGTTTAGTCGAACTTGCAAATTTTATTTTTCAACATTAATATTCTTTAACTTTCTCTAATTATAAGTATTCTATAATATGCATTGCATATATGTAAGGTTTCTTTAACTTTATTTTTCTTCTGCCATATGCAATATTGTGACTTAAAAGGGCAGATAAGTTTAAGCCTCTAACTATACCATTCTTCTGCATATATGCAGTATCAACCATACATGCAAAAAAAAAATCATGTATTCCCCAATACAATATACATAAGAGGGCTACAAATTAAAAAATTTCCAAGTTATTATTAAAGTTGCATTATACACCAAATTGAAGAAATAAGCTTACCTAAACATAATTTGCAGCCCGCTTTAATCTTGACTTTCACTGTTAACCCACAATCACCTTTGTGCAAATTAAAAAATAACAATTTTGTTAAATTTAAAAAACAAATTGATCATACATAATAACATAAATGAAACTTAAAATATGAACACATATATAGTGGAATTAAAAGTAGAAAGGAACTTACTATTTTCAATAGGGTGATGGGTCTATGAACAATTAACTTCCCTTTATAAAAAAAAACACTAATCTTTCATCAAAAAAAAAATAAAAATAAAAAAAAGAAACACTAATTTTGGGTTAGCATCATGTATTTACATTTTTAAAACAAACTGAAGTGACACCTTTATAAGTTTGAAAACACTTTTTTCACACAATTCTATACTAATATTTTAAAACAGGAAATTTAAAGGACACTTATCCTCTTCCTGCGTTTATGATTTATTTATTTATTTTTTGTTTCAATTAAAGTGTAAAAAAATAATATATATATATATATATATATATATAAAAAAAACTCCTAAACGATTCGATCCCCTCAAAAAAAGATATCAATTTTCGTTTGTGTCTTTTGGGTTTCACTAAATTGCATTATAAATATATATAAAGTTTCAATCACACTAAAAAATTAATATTAATTTATCTTCCCCCTCTTTTAACTTTTTACGCTTTCTCTATTTACTCCAACTCTACCATTTCTCTCTTTCATCCTAAATCTATATTTTATATTAAGTAATTAAAAAAAAATTATTGTCAAGATGTATACAAACTTCAATAAATAATAGCTGTATTGAATTTAAGGGAGCAATCAAATGTATATTTTATCAACTTTATATATAATTCGTTCTCTTTTTTTCAAATTTGTTTCTTTTCATTTTTTTGTTGCTCTGGTATTTAATCATTTTTTGACAAATTGCGCTTTAGAATTTTGTGATAATTTTTTCTATGATTTTTAATATTTTTAAATTTTATCATGTGTCACTTTTTTTTTTTTTTTTAGATCTCGATATTTATTAAGTTTATGTAGATTTTCATATTTTTCAATTTTCTTTTTCTGAAATTTGTTTTTGAATTTTTGTGTTATTGGTGTTTAATCGTTTTTTTAAGAACAATTGTATATCAATATTGGAATTACTTTTGAATAAAATTTAAGCCAAAATATGTTTGTAAATATAAATTATTGTATGTAGTTGAAAGTAAGCATAGTGAAAGGATTGAATCCAATACTTTACTAAAATTCTAAATATATGGAAGCAAAATTACATTGTCCTTCATATATAATAACATTTTCAATAGGAGATCAAATATTGTTACAATTTAAAACAAATTGCTATAATCTAAAGTTATGCATGGGTAAATTTTTGTTAATAATTTTTTGACGGAATGTTCAATTGCATATTGGAATTATCGCCCCTTTTTAAATGGATTGTACTTCAGCCAAAATTTGTGTAAATATATACAAATTGTATTGTGGTAGTAGAATGAAATTAAGCATAATGGAAGGAATCAGTCTACACCTTTAAAATGAATTCTAATGGTAAAACATATGCATCATACATGAATAACATTTTCATTAGATGATCCAATACTTTAACAATGTAAAACGATTCTATCTTGTACTGTTCTAGCTTTGTTTACATGTATTTTTGTCTTGTTATGTTCAATCTCTCCCATTGAATTCCCCCTTAGTGTCTTTTCCTTGAAGAACTACTGGCAGTTGAGGTTTCTCTCCCCTTCATAAGCTGCTAGAAATTGCCATATTGATCCATTCCTATACTGCCATTATTTGTAATAGAAAATCAGTAACATTATGCCACAAAGTCCTTGCAAGATTGTTATCTCAAAAATATGAAATCAACTTTTTCCAAGGCTAAATTTAAAAAGCACATTAGCTAACACCATGTATGACATTAAAGAAACAATGTTAATAGACTATTTGGAAACCATAAGAATGTTGTTCTGACATCTGTCCCTATTTTTCTTTCTTTTCTTTTGATGAAACCTACATCCAATTTAATTTGAAGACAAAGTATATGTATTCTTGACTAAGATAAGCAAATACAAATTATAAAGCTACAATTCAACTAAAACTATACAAGAATGAAATTTAATAGTGACATGGCTGTCCTACTTAACAACAAAATATGACTAAGAAAAATTCCAGATTCTTGTGCGATGAAGCTATTATGCAATATAGATACTATACTACTCATATTTAACCGAAGTAAATCAAAATCCACAGCAAAACCCAAAAAAAAAAAAAAAAAAAAAAAAAAATGCAAGAACCTCCTACTCATATTTAACCGAAATAAAAACCTGCACAAACTTGCAATTCCATCATCGTAGTCGAATTGCAAGTATAAGCTTTGGAAATAATTGATTGAAATGATATTACTCATATCTTTGGAAATAATTGATTGAAATTTCTGAATCGTATAAGCTTCTGAAAATCAACATGCATGAGTGATTTTGATTGGTTATTAACTTATTAAAAGAGTTAATTATTTTCCGAAATATAAAATATCAAACATAAGAAAAAAAAACCTGAAAAATAAATTTCAGAAAAACTAAAATCGCTGATACAGTTTTTTTCAGAAGATGAATTAAAAAAAACACAAAATTTTAAAAATAAATAAATTCATCAAAATTAAAATTGATTGCGCAATTGACAAATGAATACATTGAAAAATCAATACCAAGTAAATTACAGAAAACATACCTTTAAATTTGGATATAAATCAGGAAAATGGCAAAATTAGTCACAAAGAAACTGTAAATTCGACGCATCTATCAACCCCGATTATCATTCCTTTTTTTTTTTTTTTTTTAAAGAACCCCGATTATCAGATCTAAAAATACACATAATGTAAAAAGTTCAAAGACAATTAAAACATTAAAATTGACTAAACATATGATAAATTAAAGGGGAATGGATATTACAACACACCATGAAAAAAATCACAAAGATTGTCAGAAAGGCGAGAGAAAGAGAATTGTCAGAAAGGCGAGAATGAATTTAGTATTTATAAATAATTGAAAAAAGAGAATAGCTTCGTTTTAGGGGACTGATTGTATGAAGCGTTGGGTCTTGTGTGAAATAAACAGAAGGATAAATCATATAAATAAATAAATAAATAAAAGAAAAAAGAAAATAAAAAGGATAAAAAAAAAAACCCAGGAAAAACAGGAGGAGGACAAGTATCCCTCCAACATCCTGTTTTAAAATATTACCTCCGTTAATTGTTATCTGCAACTTTGGGCTATTATTTGTGAGATATAAAAAATTCTAAAGTTGCAAATAACAATTAACGAAGGTAGTAATAGTATTGATGTGCTCCCTATGATGGGGGTTGTTAAACGTCGCTCGCATTTTTTCCTTGAAATTCTGTATTTACCCCTCGTATATAAATATTCACGATACTCACTCACTACACTTACAACACATTTCACGCTCGATAAACTTAAAAATCTGAAATTTAAAAAAAAAAAAAACAAAAAATTCACAAAAACAACTAATATTAACTAATAATACTAATACTAATTACTCAAATTATCACAAAAATAATAATAATCACAATAAAAATTATAATTATCATACAAAAATTACATTAATAAATTTGATTAATTAATTTAAAAAAAAAATCGTTTTGATTAATCTATCTATATAAAAAAAAAAAAAACAAAAACAAAAATATTGGACATCCACCTAAAAAATCTGGATCCTCCATGGTGGATCCGCCTAAAATTTCCGGATCCACCATGGAAGATTCGGAAATTCTAGGCGGATCCACCATGGAGGATCCTGATTTTATATGCGGATGTACGCTTTTCAAAAAAGTAAAAAAAAAATTTCGAGGACTTACAGAATCCTCCGATGATGCCTCTGGTGTACGACGATCGTTGTCGTCATCCATCGTCCTAAACCCGTCGCTAAAGCTTAATAATTTTTTTTTTTTAAAAATCAGGATTTTGGTGGTGGGCTCGAGAATTTTGGGTTGGATGTGGTGGGGTTGGATGTGGTGGGCTCGGGAATTTTTTTAACCAAGTGGTGGATCGAATGTGCTCGGGAATAATATTAAAATGCTCGGGAATCTTTTTAACCGAGTGGTGGAGCCTTATATAGTCCAAGTTATGGAAAGAGCAATATGGTCCTTTCATGTCAAAATGGGAGCGACGCCTGGTAAATTGAGAGCGACGTTTAGCAGTTCACTTAAATAATTTGCTCATCTCTAAAAATTATATCGAGTATAAACTTACCTCTCCCCTAAACAATTTACTCACTCCTACAAAATTCGATTACCCCTTTAGAACCTGCTCACCCCTAAAATATTTAGCTAGGGGAAATCCAAGTTGTAGAATGTGATGCAAAAAATAATTATTAACAATAACGATGGGGTTACGATGTTATTTTATTTGGGCATATCGAAGTTGCTAAGAGTGTAGGGATTTAATTTGTACAACGATAACATGCGCGGATAATGTTTGAAATTATAGTAGGGATATAAAATCTATTATATTTGGACACAGTAATTAGTAAGTGGACTTCCTTTTTCTTTTTCTTTTTTTTTTTGTTTAAAGAAGTAAGTGGACTTCCTTTAAAACCCCTAAAACTCATATACAATTACCTCTAAATTTTTTTCCACCTCTATAATTTGCTAACCTTAAAAAATCATATACAATTACCTCTTATATTTGCTCACCTCTAAATAATTTGCTAACCTCTAAAAATCATATACAATTACGTTACCCCTGAAAAAATTGTTCTCCCCTGTATAGTTTGCTCACTCTTATAGCATTCGCTCACCTCTAAAAAATCATATACAATTACCTAACACCTAAATTATTTTGTTTAGCCTTAAAATCATATACAAATTACCTCACCCCTAATGAATTGTCCACCCCTAAATAGTTTGATCATTACTAACTAATTTTCCCAATTTCCTTAAAAAAATATTTAATTTTCCCAATCCTAAAAATCATATACGTAAAATACCTCACCCTTTAATAAACTGTTTACTCCTATAGAATTTTCTCGACTTTAAAAATCATAAACAAATTACCTCACCAGACAGTAATTTGATCACCCCTAAATAGTTTATTCACAACTAAAGAATTTGCTCACCCCTAAAAATCATATACAATTACCTCACCCTTTAATAGTTTGCTCACTGCTAAATAATTTGCTCACCACTAAAAATCATATGCAATTACCTCACTTCTATACAAATTGCTCACCCCTAATAAAAATTAAATATAATTACCCTATCGTTAAAAAAAATTGCTCACCCCTAAATAATTTTCCTGCCTTTTTTAACACCGTCCCTTAATAGTTTGCTCTCCCATAAGGCCATAAATAATTTTCTCACCCCTAAAAATCACATACAATTACCTCACCCCTAAATAATTTTCTCACTAATGAATAATTTGCTCAACCCTAAAAATACTATAGTTTTCAAAATTAACATGATTATTATCTGTAGACACCTGATTGTGTCTCCCCAAAAATCAAACCAAGTGATGAGTACCTTTCACGTCTTTGATTAATGAGTTCGGTAAAGAATTGAAGAGTCTCGTGAAGTTTCTCTAAGCCTTAACCATTTTAACCCAAAATCATTCATTTCGTGTCTCTCAAAATCATTCATTTCGTGTCCAATCCATAAAAACGTCTAAACCAGTTTATTTTGGTTCATATTCATGGTCTAATTGTTGATTAGTTGGATGGAGTTTGAAAAGTGATTTTCAATGATATATTATAAGCCCAAATCCGACTTATAATGAAGAAGTTATTGCCAAAATACTAAAACAAGCCTGAACCAAGTCTTACCTACGGCCCAATGATCATGTGGAGGATCCAATTACCATAATCCTATTCCTAAACCAATTATGATTTATTAAAAGCTTCTGGAATCTCTAATTTAAGAATTTGATATTGAATAAAACATCTCTTTTTTGATGATCCTAATCTCGGGCAAAATAGAATACATACGGATATTTGGTTAACCCAATCCGATTGGGAATCAAACTCGGTACGAATTATTATCTTTCCAAAACCATCGTTGAACGACAGAACCATCGCGCCGCGATGAGACTTGTTTTAGTCCGATTTGAATTCTGACTCTTTTCTGATCCTTCGACCCTCTTTTTCCTTGTAAATAGAGGTTGTATCACCCTGTTTTCAATCACCAAAAATCATCATCAATACCCTTTCTAATATTCTCTCTCTCTCTTGATTCTTCATATTCTTAGCCTAGCCTAAACACATCCTTGGTACTCTCCCTAATCAGTCACAATACTTCCTTTGCGAGATTCAAATACTCCCTGACCTTCTCGACGTTGCCTTCGACCTCGATGTGAAAGGTTGATAGTTATGAGGCTTTGGTCCCATAACTATATTCAATTATTATTTGATTAATTTACTTTGTTGATTTAATCTTTCATGAAATTACTAACATGTTTATTGTTTTAATATCAAGAAGGGAGGAACATCAACGTAAGTAATTCAATCACTTAATCTTTGATTTTGGAAGTCAAAATCATGTTTAGAATGTTATTTTAATTTCTAGCATCATGTTTAGGATGTTGATTTTGATTGATAGTATCATGTTTAGGATAATGCTTTGATTATGATTTTTATTAGTGACATGCTAGGATTTGTTATTAATCCGTTTAGTATCATATCATGCCTGGGATCTTACTAATGATGTTTTGATGATTTTGATTATGATGATGATTGTTGTGTCAATTAATCATATGTTGCTTGATTGTTCATGTTTATTGTTATTGCTTGATCATACCCCTTCTTGCAGGTTTAAAGAGAATTTGTACTTAAAATCACGCCTAATAAGATAATTAATAATTTAATTTAGGCTTAATATGATTTTAATCCAAGTGATTACCAATAATAGATTTGATTGTGCATTTAGTAATCAACCAACGTAGATTAAACAGGTTTAGGATTAACTTGATGTATGTATGTTGATCGGAAAGCGCACATGGATATCATAAGAATTAAGTAGAGGCCGATTTAGGGCGGGTTCAATCTCTTTTAGGTTGGATTCGTACCATCATCCCCGAACATCCAGTCATGGTTCCGGACCACTATGGAGTTAGCGATCTCCGTGATCGTGAATGGGGTGTAACCTTCGCACTTGTGAATGGTTTACAAGTTCCTAAAACTTGTTGGCGACTCTCTATCTCTAGCTTCCTTCCCTTGGAGCGCCGGCATGCCTAAAAGCATGAACACAATGGGGCTCAAATGGTTGAGTTTGAAAAATTCCTTACAATTTTTGGCGACTGCGCTGGGGAGGATTTCTAATTTTGATTCCTAAAATTTATTTTGGCAATTGATTTAGAATGAGTGGATGAGACTTAAAAGATTCTAGATATTCATTGTGTATAATATTGATTAACATTGTGGCATAAGCATAAAAGGGTTTGCATTGGAAAGACCATCCGTAATGCGTCATAAACATAGGATATTTACACGTAGGAAAAGTCGAAAATATCTTTCACAACTAAAATCGAATAAATGCTACGAAAAATCGGAAAAAACATCGAACATAGAAACTGCCGCGGCGCGTTGGATTTATCGCGAGACAACAAAGTTCATTGCCAGACGACAACTTTATCGCGACGCGATAGAGCTGTCGCTGCGTGATGGCCTCTGTTTTCTCGCGCTGAGTTCTCACGACATTGCGCCAGATTTGTCTTCCTGTTTTGCCTGATTCTAGTATTGTTTCGACGTTTTTACTTCCTGATTGAGTTTTTTCGACTTTTCTGAACCCATATGTGTTCTACATATGGTTTTAGCCCTTGGGAATTCACGCTCCATCCACCCTAATGAACGCTCCGTGCAATAATGGATGCATCCGAGTTTGTGAATTCACCAAACTATGGAAGCGAGTTTAACTTGCGGGGTCCGATCCATCGTGCCAACCCTTCTAAGGTAAGGCTTCCGCGCGATGCATTCGAACTCATAACCATGCATCCGAACTAGAGCCATGGTTAGGTTGCAAACTCATTGCATCATATTGTGACTACTTGACTACTTGTGCATATCATACTTGTGCATATACTCTTTGTGATTAAACTAATCATTTTAACTTGTTTCTTGTAAATAAAGTCTAATGAACTAACCAACAAGGACTAAAAAGGACTTTGCTTAATTAATTGATTAATTAATACGAACCTATAAAGTCTAAACATACTCGACCTAGCATACTATAGGTTTAAACCTTCGAAAGAATCACCGAAAACAATTGACGTTCCAATAGTGGCGCGAAAATTTGGTTTGTGATGCAGAACGTCAGTTTCCATCGCGCTGTAATAGTCCTATCGCGTTGCGATGGTTCGATTTTTTTTTTCCGAGTCTTCGCGTCGAGTCCTACCGCCTTAATTAAATAGTTTAATGAATAAACGAGGTCTTAACTTGGTCTTTGTTTGAGTTTAATCACATATCTAGTCCCATGGTCATCACACGAATCTTGAACATATCACTTTCACTCACGAGTCCTTGCACACACTTTGTACATGTCTTTTCACCATGACCATGTCTAGAGTCTTGTGTGCGTTTTTTCCGTCATATTTTTTAGGGGGTAAGTCGGATATTATCCTCCCAACATAAACCATGTTGCTTGAAAACTTGTCTCCCATAATCGATTCCCACACTTGATTCCCACAAAATATGCACCCACTCAAATGACTCACCACTCGAATAGAGAAGGCTGAGGACCCTAACAAGCAGGAACCAGTTGAGACAATCAAGCGCATCGAAGACAACTTAAGTTAAATCTCTAATGACTACAAGTACCTTGGAATAAGCTCTAAGGGGATCTCAGTGGATAAGGACCTTCTTCCGCAAAGTTCTCTGCCAATGGCATCCCTAAGTTCAAGGCTACTGAAAATCCTTACTTTCACTTGAAGGCTTTCGAGACAATCATGGAAATTAAGGGCATCGACAAGAAAGTCTTCCCTTCACTTTTTTCTCTTTCACTTGAACCAGTATGTCAACAATGGTTCTTTTCTATAGGTGCTGAGAAAATTGCCACTTGGTACAATATTACATATGCTTTTATTGATAGATACAAATGTAATATTCAAGTAGAAGCTGATCATAGAGAGCTTGGAATTCTTAAGAAAAAAGAAAATGAAGGCTTCATAGCATTTTACAATAGATGGAAGGAAACGTCCGCTAGAATGATTGAAGTCCCAAATGAAAGAGAATCTGTGAGGATGTTCATTAAGAATCTCCAAGACAAATATCAAAAACATTTGAAATAGCAATGCAACTTGAATACTCTCAAAGCTGTCTATAACATAGGCATTGAAATTGAAGATGACCTTTGTGAAATTGAAAGCTCCTAACAACAATAACAACAGTGGCTGGAAAGGAAAGAAGAACGACAATCCTTCTTCTTCTTCCAAGAGCACCCTTTCTAGTAACAATGTTAGTACCTTTAACCTCAATGATGTCTTATCCATGGACAATCAAGTGCCAAGAAGGAAACAACAGAAGGAGTTCACCCCTATTGGGATGAGCTATGATAGCGCTAAAGGACTCATTACTCCCGTTGGACCTATTCAAGATCCTGTACTTGAAAAGAGGTTGTCCAATTGGAATCCAAACGATCATTGCAAGTACCATCAAGGTAGGGGCACTACTGAAACCTTGCTCGATAAGGTAGGGGCAATTGGAAGCTAAAAGAAGCTATTCAATATTTGATTGATAACAACAAACTTCCAGTGCCTCCTACTGGTAATTAGAAGCCAAGCATCAACGATTCTCCACTTTCTAACACCTTAGCTATTTTTGATGATGAAACCTTGCTCGATCCATCACTCCTTATTAAGCCTATTGAAGATATTGATAAGCCTATTGAAGATATTGATGCCGTTGGAGAAGAATAAGAGGAGGTCTTCTTCGATGCCATGGCCAATTTCCAAAGCGAGGACACCAATAAAGATATTGCTAAGCTCAGTGAACACATCGATGCAATCCAACTCTTAGTTCAAGATATTATTAGACGAATGGAAATCGTATAATGTCGTCGGGACGAAAGAAAGACCACCTTTCAAGACTCTATGATAAACCGTGGACGCCAGTGTGACCCTCCATCTTCCTCTCGTAAACCAAATACCATTGAAAGAAAGTCATTCATTTTCAACGCTATTAAGCCACAAGAGAGAAAGAAAAGAAAGGCTTACACACTTATAGGCACTACCTATGAAAGAGCCTTTGACATACTCCATATCAGGGGCATGGTCAAGCCTCTTGAACCAAAACCACTTAAATCCCTTTTGAAGGTAGATGGCCTCTATTGCAAATACCATCAATCTAGAGGCCACTCAATTTAATACTATTTCCGCTTCAAGGAATATGTCCAAAAGCTCATAGATGAAAAGAAGCTCTTTATTAATAGGACAAATATCCCACTAGAAGATGATACTTTTCTAACCTCCAACGATACTATTGTCAATGGAATATGTGACAGTGATGATGAAGATGTGTACCTCAAGGACATGATCGAATCACCCCTTGCTGCACTTTACCCATACAATGACAATGATGATATATGGGATGAAGATTCCCCAATCACTGTGGTTACAAGGTCCGGGAGATTGCAACCACCAGTCACAATTGTCCGGGAGATTGCAACCACCAGTCACAATTCGTCGCCTTAGTTTGGTTGCACGCTTGGGTGTGACCCGTTGGGTTCAGTTAAAGGAAAGCTGTGAGATCTCACTGCTCGGAGATGGCCTCTAGCCCGACTTTCCGATCACTTGACTTCACTGAATAATTAACTCTGTAATTGATTCTGAACCCTCTATCAGAATAATACACATGTTCGAAGGACAACATTCCTTTCAATCTCCCACATGTCCTTCCGGACAAGTGTGTTGTATGTGTATAGCCTATTTCCTATGTCTTTTAATGCCTTTTCATGAACTATAAGGTAAGATTCTTTGTCATCCTTATCATGTCCAGAAGTGTTTCTCGATTTTCGAGTTCGACTGTCAATAAGCAAATGATTTCTAAAATCCATCAAAGCACGACCATGCATTTTCATCACAGTCTTGGTCTTCGAGAGGCCTTGTAAACAACAAAGACATGTTCCTTACTGTTAATAGGGGGACATTCGCAGTCTTGCATTGTTAGCTTCCCTTACTAAGAGTCCCTAGCCACCCAAATGTTGCCTTTATAATCTCCTTGTACGGCAGACGTTTGACAACATCAAAACGGACTAGTACTCAAAAAAGAGGACTTACAGTACTCATGGTTGAGGAAAGGGGTTTCGATAGCCATAATGAGTAATATACTTATGACGATTATTAGATCTCTTAAAGTATTCTCAAATGTCGATCCGGTATAGCTCCAAACTAATACCTGTGCAAATGATTTATGACATTCCTGTCCTTGTAGCACAAGAAACGGTGATTTAAATCATATTACACACTAATCTCGCGCGGTCGATAGTCTTCCAACTTTCAAATAACCTCGATTAGGGATGGTTTCGATATGATATTCAATGTTCACTTAATAGGTGTTTCTTTATCCTAGACATTGTCTTAATACCCTATTTTGAATATTCTCAAATCGAATGGATTCATTATTTAATTCTAAACCACAATTAAATAGAATGGAATAATAATTTGCGAAAATTAAAATTACTCCGTAAATGAATGGTTCAACTTAGTGTTTTACATTAAGATCTCAAAACTTAACTAAAACACACAAACAGGGAAATTAAAGCCAGTCTCCGACATGCTTAATTCCCATTGCCTCAACGTGCTTGTTGTGTTTCACTTGAGGCAAAGGTTTAGTGAGTGGATCAGCTACATTGTCGTCCGTTCCAATCTTGCAAATTCTTATTCCACCCTCGGACTTCCAGTACTTTATCATGTGAAATCGCCTCATGACATGTTTAACTTTCTAATGCTCCCTTGGCTCCCTGGCCTGAGCAATAGCCCTACTATTATCACAATAGAGATCTACCGGTCCTTTTTTGGAGGGCACAACACCAAGTTCACTAACGAACTTACAAATCCAAACTGCCTTTTTAGCTGCTGCTGAAGCTGCTAAGTATTCGGCTTCAGTTGTAGAATTTGCAGTCGTGATTTTCTTAGCACTCTTCTAACTGAATGCTCCTCCATTAAGACAGAACAAGTATCCTGATTGCGACTTGAAGTCGTCTTTGTCAGTCTAGAAGCTTGCGTCGGTATAACCTTCAACAACCAAATCCTTACTTCCACCATAGACCAGAAATTTATCCGTGTTCCTTTTCAATTACTTTAGGATATTCTTGGCTGCAGACCAATGTGCCTTTCCTGGCTCTGATTGGTATCGGCTTGTAGCACTCAAGGCATATGATACACCCGGCCTTTTACATTTCATGGCATACATGATCGATTCAATAAGCGAAGAATATGGAATCGAACTCATTCTCTCTCGCTCGTCAGGTGTCTTCGGACACTGTTTCTTGCTTAGAGTTGCGCCATGAGACATGGGTAGGAGGCCTCTCTTGGCTTTCACCATACTGAATTGTGTCAGTACCTTATCAATATAAGTACTTTGGCTCAATTTAATCATCCTCTTAGATCTATCCCCGTAGATCTTGATGCCCAATATGTACTGTGCCTCTCGCAAGCCCTTCATTGAAAAACACTTTCCAAGCCAAGTCTTTACAGACTCCAGCATTGGAATGCTGTTTCCAATGAGTAATATGTCATCGACATATAAGACAAGGAATGCGATGTCACTCCCACTGACCTTCTTGTAAACACAAGACTCATCTGGATTCTTGATAAAGCCAAACTTGCTAATGGCTTCATCGAATCACAGATTCCAACTTCTGCTTGCCTGCATTAATCCATAAATGGACTTCTTAAGCTTGCATACCTTCCCAGCATTGTTTGGATCTAATAAACCTTTGGACTGTGTCATGTACACAGTTTCTTCCAAAATCCCATTAAGGAAGGCGGTTTTGACGTCCATTTGCCATATTTCATAATCATAATATGCGACAATTGCTAGGATAATCCGGACGGATTTAAGCATGGCGACTGGCGAAAAGGTTTCATCATAATTAACCCTGTGAATTTCCCTGTAACCTTTTGCCACCATTCTAGCTTTGTATACATATACAACTCCATCTTTGTCGGTTTTTAATTTAAAAATACATTTGCAGCAGATAGGTGTATAACCTTCGGGCAAATCAACCAAGTCCCATACTTGATTTTCAAACATGGAGTCCATCTCGGATTTCATGGCTTGTTTCCATTTTGCAGAGTCGAGGCTCGTCATAGCTTGTGTTTATGTCGCTGACTTATTATCTTCATCCATAACTAGGATGTCTTGATTCTCGATTAAGATACCGAGGTATCTATTTGGTTGAGACCTTGGCCTTTGGGACCTACGCAGGGTAGTAGATTGAGCATTTGCATTGTCAGTTTGAGTTTGAATATTGTCGGTTTGACTCTGACTTTTATCAACAGCTGCTTCCAAAGCACTTTGATTGTCAGTTTTGTCAGTTTGACTTTGTTGCTCATCTTCTCGAACTTCATCAAGTTCGATTTCCTCCCACTTGTCATTTTGGAAAGATGCTCCTTTTCCAAAAAGACACCATCTTGAGCAACACAAACTTTGTTCTCAGATTGGTTGTAGAAGTAATACCCCTTTGTTTCTTTTGGATATCCCACAAAGAAACATTTGTCAGATTTTGGTGCAAGCTTGTCGGACATTAGTATTTTGACATATGCTTTGCAACCCCAAATCTTAAGAAAAGACAACCGTGGAGGTTTCTTCGTCCATAATTCATATGGAGTCTTTTCGACAGCTTTTGACGGAGTCCGGTTTAGTGTTAGTGCCGCGGTTTGAAGTGCGTGTCCATAAAAAGAGATAGGAAGATCAGTAAGACCCATCATGGATCGAACCATGTCTAACAAAGCTCGATTTCTCCTCTCGGACACGCCGTTCCATTATGGAGTTCCAGGAGGTGTCAATTCTGAGAGAATATCATGTTTTTTCAGATGGTCGTCGAATTCGTAGCTCAAATACTCGCCACCTCGATCAGATCGAAGGGCTTTTATTTTCTTACCAAGCTGATTTTCCACTTCACTCTGAAATTCTTTGAACTTCTTAATTGATTCAGATTTGTGCGACATTAGGTAGACATAGTCATATCTACTATAGTCGTCCGTGAATGTGATAAAATAACAATAACCGTTTCTTGCGGTTGTGCTCATTAGTCCACATACACCCGTGTGTATGTGACCCAATAAGTCACTAGCCCTTTCTCCTAACTTGGAGATGACTGTTTTATCATCTTGCCAAATAGACATCCTTCGCAGTTTTCAAACGACTTTAAGTTGAATGAATCAAGAATTCCTTCTTGGAGGAGTTTCTTGATGCTTTTAATGTTTATATAGCCTGGATGACAACGCCACAAGTAGGTTTGATTCAACTTGGTGGTCTTAGCCCTTTTGGTGGTATCATTAACATTATAAACCTGTTTGTCTAGTGAAAGCACATATATAAATGTGAAATATCATGGAACATTTAATCAAGACATGTAAAACAACCATTTTCATTGTCTTGTGATAAAAATACCCGACGTCTATTGCCAAAGATCATAATCTGCTCAATGATAAAGCATAATAAAACGAAACAAGTTCTATTACATCTCAAAAGACAAATATTGTGCCTACAAACACGACAGAAGGACTATCATCATCATCCGTTTGTAGTCGCACATTCACTTGTGAAGCCTCTCACTTGGTCCCTGAAATAGGAGCATAAAGTGAGTTATACATGGTATCCAATACCTATGAATTTCTTATACACAAGTGTTAGGTTACAATGAAGATACCTAGGTGGATGGAGCATTCCTCTTTTCCTCATCTTCTCGGAAGATCTTGCATTCCCTTTTGTAGTGGCCTTGCCCACCACAATAGAAGCATCGCATCTTCTCTTTGTTCTTAAACTCCTTCTTCTTCACTCTTAAGGGCATCTTGGTAGCTCCATAGGATTCGGCCTTGCGTAGAACTTGCACCACCTCATTCAACGAGTGTGTTTCCTTCCCGGGTGCCATATGCATCCTAAGTGCATCATAGCCCAGGTGGAGTGAGCCAAGCAAGATATGACCCGCCATCTCATCCTCTAATGGGGTTCCAAGAAGCTCCATATGCTTGAAGAGCCTAGTCATTCTAAGCACATGAGGTTGGAGGGGAATACCGGGTCTCAGTTTAGTATTGTAGACCCTAGACCAAACTCGGTACCTTTCCTTGGCAAGACAACCTTCCTCCGAGGCCTTAATTTTTATGTTCACAAATGACCTAGTCAAGTTATGAACATTCAAGTCCCGAGTCTCGGAAGACATGCTGACTAGCTCCTTAAGACTGTTAAGAAGCATGTCCGGAAGGTATGAGGTGAAATTACTTTTCCAATCCCCCGGAAGGGAGCTCCTCATTAATTTTGTGACCTTGTCACAATCCAAGGACCAAGTTTTATGAGTCTCATCACTCAGGAGTCCCTTAGAGAAGAATCTTGGAATGGGAGTGTCCAATATGTACTCCATGGAACTATTCCATAGAGTTTTTGGGAGTTCCTTATCCCATTCCTTGAAATTGACCAAGTTTAGGCTAAAAGATAACTTGCCGGGGAGTTCCGGGCACATGTTGTTATTGTTAATTGCAGACATTTTTCTACAATGAAAGAATTTGCAATGAAAAACCATTCGTAAAACCAATAAGAAAGAAATTCTAAGCATACATGCAAACTTTCAATCTTATTAAGCATTTTATCCATACATTTTAAATTTGTCCCTTCTAGGCGAGAATAAAACAATTCTAAGACCTTAAAAATCAAAAAATGATTAAGCATGCTTTGGCTTGTTTTAATACTTAATATTTTAAGGTAAGCTATCCAATTGCTAATAGCTCTAAGCTATTCTTGGTTCGATAAAACATCGCATCTAATGCTTTCTTGACGTTTATCTCCATTGCCACGACATCTAAGGACTCCTTACTGATATCGTTGAGTTTAACCAAAACTAACGAGTATACCTAGTATACCTTACTTCTCTAGGAGAATGGTAATGCCTTGCTTTGGCATAGCCCATTACCAACTTTCAAAGTTTCGGTAAATGTTATTTTGGAATGGCAAAGTTTAACTCAATTTTATAGGGACCTAGGGTTTCTATGTTGGTTGATTTAAGTGAACTAAACTAATCATTCAACATTCGAAATCCTTAACATGCATCTAATATCGCAATTATATATAAGCAAAATATATAAAGCATGAATAAAGATGCACTGGCAAACTAGCATGAGCCCCTTGAAACTTGAAGCATCCAATCTTCAAAGGCCTTCATAGCATCTTCTTTGGCTTCGTCTTCTTAGAAACGCCGTCTTGAGACATGACCACCAAATATGGAACTACTAGAAAAACAATGACTAATCTAAATAATTTAAGTACAAAAATACTTAACGGCACGCAGTCCGTATTTAGATTTACAAAAATATAAAACGAAATGCATTCCGTATTTACTATCCTAGTCGGGCCATACTAGTTGCCATTTTGTAAAACCTGCATTAGAACATCTACAATATTCCATTCATTCATTCACTTCTAAAGTGAATGGCCCATGCATTTTACAAATAATTCAAACAATACAAAACATTGTATCAAATCGAGCGCATACTAGTTACTAACTTAGGTGGTTAATCCGATTAACACGCCTAATTAAAACTAGTCAAGTGTTTATCCGATTATGTGAATTAACAAAATAATAAAAGCACAATCAAGGCTAAATTAAGCTCAAAACAATTAATGAAGCTCCCACTAAATTCCACATCCAACTTAATTAAAATTAATCCAATTAAAATTAATTAAGCCGATTAGCTAAAATTTTTGTCAAAATAATTTTGCAATTACAATCGAGGCCTAGCCTCGTTTTAACAAAAACGCAAAATACCCAAAAACGAACCAAGTGCCTAACATATAAGGCCAAGCCGAGGGGTTGCTCGGCACCTTGGCTAGCATTGTCGCACGACTCTAGCAGCACACCAACGCAGGTGCCGACCTTGCCGCCGCCCAGCCATTGACGCGTGCTAGGTGCTGGCACTATGGTGCTGCTATACGCAGCCCTAGTCTGGCGCATGGTACTGGGCGGGGTAGTAGCTCATGCCCTACGCATTGTCGGGCCTGCCATGGTACTGTCTAGCAGCGTATGCGTGCGAGCTAGGAGCTTCCTACCACCAGCGTGCACACGCACTGCTTTGTGCTAGCCCTCCCCGCATCAGCTAGCACACACTTGCACAGCCACACGCACCAGCTCGACAACAACATGTAGGCTGCGCAAGCAGCCTTGCTAGCCGATCTTGGTGCTAGAAGCTTAAGGCTTCGATTTTTATGCTCGTTGTAGACACCTAATTGTGTCTCCCCAAAAGCCAAACCCAGTGATGAGTACCTTTCACATCTTTGATTATCAAGTTCGGTGAAGAGTTGAAGAGTCTCGTGAAGCTCCCTTGAGCCTTGACCATTTGTAATTCATTTCGTGTCTTTGAAAATTATTCATTTCAGGTCCTCTTTATAAAATGTCCAAAACCAGATTATTTTGGTCCATAATCCTGGTCCAATCATTTTTTAGTTGGATCGGGCTTGAAACGAATAAGTTATGGCCAAAATACTAAACCAAGCCCAAACCGGGCCTAGGTCCACCTTACCAACGACCCAATGATCATGTGAGGATCCAAATACCTTAATCTCAATCCTAAACCAATTAGGATTCATTAGGAACTTCTAGAAGTCTCTAGAAGGTTTCTAATCTATCCTTTTCGAAAGATAAAGATCAAAGAGTTTGAAATTGAATAAAACTCCTCTTTATGAAAATCCTTGTTCTATTGGAATTCAAAAACGTTCAGATATGATTTTTGTGCTTCATAATTTTTATCCAAATATTAGATTATTGGATAGCCCTTGAAATTATATTTCCAATGATATATCATAATCCCAATTTCGAGCAATAAAGAAAAAGATATGAACGAAATACCAATCTATATCCAAAACTGACACTGTTACACTATTTCGAACATATCTTTAAATATACAAAAGATATCAATCTGATTCCAATTAGGTTGGAAAGTAGATTTCTAGAGATTTCCAATAATATGTTATTTATCTTATTCCGATTTCTGGATCAAATTTATGATAAAAACAAAAACCTCAAAAACTTTTGTCTATCGCGTCGCAGTGGACCTGTCGCGCCGCGATAAAGCTATCACGCCCGAAAGGAGGGCCGGGGATGATGGTACGAAGTGAGTCATGGAGTCACATTCGCCCGTATTGGCCTCTACTCGATTCTTATTGCAAAAAGTGATTCCTGCGATTTTAAAGGCATGCAAACAAAGATTCAATTTGCTTCAAACTAATATTAGGCTAAATTGGATGAATATTAATGCAACACATAATTCTAAAATATTCTGATCACTTGATTAAGAAACAAGATTAAAAAAGAACCTAAACCGGTCGTCCAAATTATCTTATTAGGCGTTATATTCAATTAGATATTCCCTTTAAACATGCAATATGGTGATCAATAATAACAATAGAATAAACAATAATATTGGAAGCAATTTAACCATAATATCGTTAGTCAAATCAAATCATAATAATAACCCTAATCATGATTCTAGCAACAAGAATAAAAATAAGAGTAATTAAGAAAATTAATTACTCACGTTCTGCGTTTCTTCGAATTGCTACATCATGAATAAATTGTTAGTAACTTCAATAAAAATATAAATTAAATTGAAATTAAATTAAATAAAAGTAAAGTTGATTTGGTCCACACCCTCGGTCAATTCTATCTTTCACGCCTTGGTTTAAGTATGGAACTTCAAGTGTTGTATGGACTCCTTAGAGTGATTAGGAAAGGAATGGTTTAATTAGGAGAATATGTTTTAAGGCTTAGAATGAGAGAAAGAGGAAATAGAATGTGTGTTGTTGTATAAGAGAGAAAGAGAGAATGATTTGGTGCCCTGAAACTGGTGAAATTAGCTTCGTATTCATAGAGAAAATGCGAGGGGTGAAGCACGGAACCCTAGGATTGAAGCGCCGCAAAAAATTAAACCTATAAATTGCCGTGTCACGGGGCAAATTGCCGTGATGCGGTAGTTTCCAGTTTTTACTCGTTTTTAAAACTATGATAACTTTTAATCCGTAACTTGGAATAAGGCATATAATATATTGTTTTCAAGTCTACTTTCCAAATCAATTAAAATAAGGTCAAAATATTTTGTAAATTTTAAGATATGCCCGTTTTAGTGAAAGGGTGTCGGTTTTGGGCCGAGTTTTAGCGTTTTGCTCATATCTTCTTCGTTTTAATTCGGAATTTGGCTTCTGATATACCGTTGGAAATCTTATTTCAATGCCTATCCAACCAAATAATATTTGGATCAAAATTATAGGGCTAAAAATTCATTTTATCTCGGTTTTGTGATGTGGACACGAAAAGTGGAAAATAAGTTATGGTTTGGGGAAATGGGCTAAGAATTAGGTTGGTTTATGAAACGTATGGGATTGAATATGAATTGAAGCACTCAAAATATTAAATACTCAACCCGACCAATAATGTCGGTGAAAGGTTGTTCATCATCGGGTTTGGTCTTGGAGAGACATTTATAGGTGTCTACAGAAGCCCCCACTTTGACTAAGTTTGTAGAAACGTAAATTTCAAAAACAATAGTCAAAGTAGTCGATTGGGACGGAGAATGATTTAAGACATTCTACAATCTTAAATCACTCTGTATACGCCGATACCTGCAAAAAAAGCATTAGTTCCACATATAGAAGAGTGAAGAGATAAAATGCGTATCTGACACCAGTGCATGGCAACAAACACGTTTAGTAGTTTTCTACATAGATTTCTACGCCTCGAGAAGCCTACTAAATGATGATCACTGAGTACTTGAAGAATTATGATGGTTCGATTATCCCCGAACGTGGGTTGTAGATGGTTTGCTTTTCCCCGAACGTGGGATGTAGATGGTTCCCGTTTTTCCCCGAACGTGGGATATAGATGGTTCGCTTATCCCCGAACGTGGGTCGTAAATGGTTCTCTTATCCCCGAACGTGGGCTATTGATGGTTCGCTTATCCCCGAACGTGGGTTGTAGATGGTTCGCTTATCCCCGAACGTAGGTTGTAGATGGTTCGCTTATCCCCGAACGTGGGTTGTACTTGAGACTTGCAAAATGGGATTTGCCAAAGGACTCGCATAAACTGTGATTGACTTGATCAACTGACTTGACCAACTGACTTGACCAAGCTTGACTTGACACGACAAGTTTATGACTTGTGATTGTGTGTGTATATGTATAATTTGAGTGTGTGTAGACACCAACAACTGAAATTGCAAAAAATTTCCGTCATTTTTTTTGTCATGAGTGGAGGGTACCGACTTTCTCCAAAAAAAGAAAGACGTGAAAAATGAAGTAAGAGTTTTCGAACTTCCCTTGATAAAAATTTTGAAAAAGTTTTTGAACTTCCCCAAAAGAAAAAATATGAAAAATAGAAGAAGTTTTGTACTTTCACTTCGAGAAAAAATTGAATTTTTTTTTTGAACTTCCCCAAAAGAAAGGACATGAAAAAGGGAAGAAGTTTGGAGCTTCCTCGTTGAGAAAAGTGAGACGAATCGCATGAATTTTCTTCTTGTCAAATTGAATTGTTGGTCTTGAAAATATTATATGCATGATCGATGAATGTTTGTAGGCCGGGAGGCTAAGGACAATTACATCATGTGACACGATCAATGAATGCACTTAGGTCGTGAAGCTAACCGCGGTAGTTTTTTGACAATGTATGTTGCTTAGGTCAGGAAGCTAAGCATCACATATAGTGTACAATCCTAAACATTGCTTAGGTCTGGAAGCTAAGCAAGTATTACAACAAATCTTGATAAATGTACCTAGGTCATGAAGCTAAGTACATTTGTGATAATGCTATCGAATGATGATGATGATTTTGCTGGATATTGTCATGAAGCATGCGTGGTGTGGGAACAAGATTTCATGATAAGGGGTTCATAAAGGAAGGAGGATATGGCCATGAATATGTGAATGAAGTGTGTGAAAGTGATACTAAGGCTGGCTGCAAAGGTTACGGTGATGGGAATAGATGTGAGAAGAGTCAAAGATGATGACTCCTTAGGCTACGTAAGCTAAGTGATGTGGGTTCAAGCCCCCATGTCTAGATCTAGATGGAAAGGGATGAGCATTCGAAATGCTCTGACTCGATCATATATGGATGAATGTGAATGTGGCCGCACCTCAATGTGAAGTTGCCTACGTATCCGTTAGGAATCAGGCCGAACGTAGCTCTAGCCGAAATTTACACAAGTATATGTATACCTCAAAGAGGTCTTTCGAGGGCTATAACGTGGTTAAGCTAGTGGTTTGAAGAAGGGTGAAAGGCTCAAGACCCGAGAGAAGCCCCCTAAGATGTGTAATTGTGAATATGAAAATTTTGAATTTCGCAAGTTTATTTTCAACATTTTTTTTTCTTTGAATTTTTTTTTCATTCTTTTGAATCAATGTAGGCAATCTCGGATCATGCGATCCATCACTCACTTAGCATTCATGTTTCTCAGGCACGGTACCAAGAATTCGATGAGAGACGCAATTCGAGACGTGTTCATATCAAAGACATTGGAACACTTGCCCTTAGACATTGTTTTATTTTTATCATTCTTTTTTTAACCTGCTTTTGAATGTTACACAAATTACACACCTTCCCATCCCAAGGTTAAGTGAATGTGGGTTGAAAAAATGAAGGCCAAACGTTAGACGGGGCTCAACATGGTTAGTGAAGAGTGGAATATGTGTTTGAATGGTTAATGGGAATAATGGGTTGCAAAGGTGCTTCTAATCATTGGTGTACCTTGTGTTTGGTTCGGCAATTGAATTTATTTATTTTATTTATTTATGCGGAATGGACATGATCAAGATGTAAAGGAAAAATGCTCATTTTATTTATGGAAATGGTGAATAAACTAACAAAATGCTCAAAAACAGAAAGGGAAATCTATGCTAGATTGAATTGGGGAAAGGGAAATGATATAAAGAAAAGAAAAAAAAAACAGCATGAAATGTTGAGGGTTCATCTTGCTCCTGGTCTTCAATGCTGCTTGTCACTTCTTGCCACCTGGAGAAAGTAGTTGGCATCTACAAAGTCTTGAATGAC
This sequence comes from Chenopodium berlandieri, assembly GCA_034703905.1. Taxonomy (NCBI): domain Eukaryota; kingdom Viridiplantae; phylum Streptophyta; class Magnoliopsida; order Caryophyllales; family Amaranthaceae; genus Chenopodium; species Chenopodium berlandieri. The sequence goes on along the minus strand of CM068279.1, from coordinate 38,900,187 downwards.
GTCCTTTAAAGTCCAACATTGCTCGGTGGTGTGGCCCCTTCCTTGATGGAACTTGCAGTGAGTGTTTCGGGGTTTTCTGATGTCCTGCGGGAGAGTTACAATTTCGGGACTGGTATCCGTGCGCCTGTACCTGCAAAACAACGGAAACTCCTTGTGGTGGGAGTTCCGCCTCCGACGATCATGTTAGTACTTGTTTGAGGAGTGAATAGTGCGGAAAGTAAACGGTAGGGGATCTGGTTCCTCTAGGTGAGAGTAATTAATGTGTGTCAAATTGTGTAATCCTCATTAATGAGGATTAATGATAGTATTTATATGCCTTGGGATGCGTGCCAGTCCTAGGTTTAGGTCAACCTAGGGCTGATTGGGCTTCCACAAGACTTTGGGCCTAGGTGGCCGGTTTTCCCATTTGGCATAAGGGAGGCCACGTGTCGTAGCATAAGAGGTCCGAGACGGACTGGTCAACACTTGACACGTGGCAGGCTCCGATTGGTCCATATGGCGGACACTTGGCCGAGCCTGAATGGACCACTTGTCAGATGATGATTGGTTGGGAAAAATCCCCTAATCATTTGCCCCTCACAGGTGGCACGTGACTGGTCACATGTTACCTGTGACAGGTGGCAGCTTGTAACTGGCGACGGACTGCTACAGATGTCGGCTGGTGAGTGGCCGAGGGTTTTTCCCGCTCATTTTTTGAATTTGGGAGTGACCTTTCGTCTTCTCATTCTACCCTTTATAAGGGCCTTGACCGGACACTTTGCGAACTTTTCTGAAAGAGAACACTCGGACCCTTGAACTTTCTCTGACACTTTGGACAACTTTGGCCTACCGACTGATTCTGACAAGCCGGCTGTTTGTTCGGACGACTGCTTTTTCAACCTCATCAACTCTTCAACCATTCAGGTAACCGTTTGTTCTCTTATCTTTTTAATTCTTTTGAAATATGGTACCTCGAAAGCACCCGACACGACCTAAGTTAGTGATCAGTCGGTCACCGGGGACGGCTGAATCTAGGACTAGAAGTGCCGCCTGCCCCTTTCTGGACCAAACTTCGCCCTTCATACATAGCCCGACTGTCTCTATGTCTGTGCAGAACACGATGGCTCGAACTAAAAGGACAGCCAGATACACCAACTCTGATGGCTCTTCCTTCTACGTGCCGGTCAGTGAGCCATCAAAGCAGGCGCCTGATACCGAAGTCACCCAAAGAGGCTCTGTCGCCAAAAGCTCTAAGGAGGGGGCCAAGGTGGTCCCTTCCCACTTCGTTGTTGACCTGGCCAGTCAGCAATCGGCCCCTGTTGAGGAAGAGGGGTCGGCCCCCTCAGGGAGGGCAAAGTCAGACTCTTCTGATAGTGAGTCCAGCTCTAGCTCTTCAAGCGGCCTTTCTCTAAGCTCGGAAGAAAGGCATTCCCGCCTTCATGCGGCAAGACTCTCTCATGCGGCTGAAAAAGGGGACAAATGGTCAGAACCATCCGCCTCTAATAGGGAGTTGAATACTCCTTACTTCTGTCACGTCCCAAAGGGCCGAATCAAGGCCATGAAAGAGAAACTAAAGACCTTTATATCGGATCATGAGATGGGTCCGGATTTTGAATTATTTGTGCCGGATGTTGAAGATGCAGTAGTCTGGCGCGAGACGGTTAGCTACGGGGACGCCTGCTTTGGCTGCTACGAGGCGGCCATTAAGGCTGGTCTTCGATTTCCCCTGCATCCGGCCGTTCAAAAAATCCTCGATGGATACGAGGTGGGGCTATGACAGTTAGCCCTGAATTCTTGGTTTAACATCCTTGGCTATGTAGCCGGATGTGAAATGTACGGGGTGGAGCCAAATTTTGAGGCGTTCACCCATATGAATTACTTGAGTCGGACCCCCAAAGCAAGCGGTCCCGGCTGGTACCAACTAACAAGCCACAAGGGCTATTTAATGACAAGGGGGAAAGAAAATAAATGGAAGGATTGGAGGAACACCTTCTACCTCATCCAAACCCTCGACCTTCTGTTAAACAAGCGGTACAACAGATGGAACAGAAATCCGCCCCTTCTTGCAGGCGGTGCCAGCATGCCGCTTGTTCCTCGCCAAGCGAGGAAAGAGATCCTTGACCGAGGACTCTTCAAGGTGAAGATACAATTCAACCCCACTAGTGGGGCACGGGAGCAGGTGCCTTTGAACTGCATCCCCAAGTTCAGGTGGCTTTATGACGAATACTTCTTAGCCGCTTGTGGCCTGAGTATTCGTGCCTCTAGAGGTAGCCGGCACCCTATGTCTTTCTTATGCAGCTTTTGATTTATTCTTCAAAAGTTTTCTAAGCCTTGATTGTATCTTTTCAGAAGAAGCTATGGACAACATCTCAGCTTCGAAGGCGGCTGCCATGCTTAGGGCCACCATTATGAGCAACAAGCGGCCCTCTGTTGAATCTCCTGCAAAGGAGACGCCCTAAGTGAGTTTTGAGACTTTGGACTTTGCCTTACTCACTTGCTTTTATTTGTACTAACAGTTCATATTTTTTTTTTTTTTTTTTTTTTTTGCAGGCGGGCACTTCCAAGCCCTCCTCCTCCCAGCAACCGGGTGATAAAGCCCGTAAGCATACGGCTGGGAGCACTCCTGGCTCGACCAGGAAACAGTCGGCTAACAAACAGCCGATAACCCCACAATCTGGGGTTAAAATTACTCAAGTCCCAAGGGACATCCGACCCCCAAGAGGTATAATCCGGCTCCCTTGTTTCATGATTCCTTGTTTTTATTTATTTTTTCATTACATCATGCTGACATTTTGTCTTTGGTAGCAGGCGGCCATCAAGAACCGGACTTGGTCCAAATGGCCAAGTCCATGGTGAAAGTCGTCCCTCAAGAAGAGAGGGACGCGGTCCGGGGAGTCGGCACCCTGGGGTTGCTTTTTAGGATGCCTGCTTTTCGTCTCAGTATCTGACGCCTGTTTTTCTTGTGTAGACTCTTCTGCGAGTACACGGCCTCCGCAGGCCGACTAATGCCAAGAACCAAGAGGTAAAGGCTGCTAAAGCCATGGCCGCCTCTGACTTTGATAAGGTAATGTTCCAAATTACCCAGAATGAAATTTTGACCACCGATATTCTTTATTATCAGGCGCTGGCCGCTTCAACGGTTAAGGACGAGCTAGAGACGGCCAAAAAACAAAACCGTGAGCTGGAGAAAACTGTCAAAAGTCTTCAGGACGAACTGCAGCCACTTAAACATATTAAGCACAAGGCTGACAGTCTCGAGCTGACCTTGGCAAGGGTTAAGGACGGCCTTGAGAAGCAGGAGACGACCCTCACTGAAAAGGCCGAGAACGAGAAGATGGCTCTTGCTCAAGCCATGCTGGAGGACTCGGCCCAGATCCAGAAGATGGCCTGGACCTCCCTCTTCCCAAAAGCCAACTATGCCTCATGGGAGAAGAAGTTTCGCGGTTGTTCTGAGGAGTATAATAAAAGGATATACAGGCGGCGGACGAGGCTGACGAGGCGCAGGGGTCCAGTGAGGAGGAAGAGGCGGTGGTGGCCCTTGATCCAATGGAGGTGGATGCATCCAAAAGCCGGCCCCTGAAGGCGAGTCAACAAAGGAGGACGCTTCGAAGGACCAAGCGCCCATAGTTGACTCCGATCAGGCGGCGGTTAATACTAAAGCCCCTCCTAATGCTTAAGCTTTTACTTTGTTCTAACATTTCTCCGGCCTGCGTGCCGTGTATTTCTGTATCATTTTACCCGGCCAAGGGGCCGGGGTTTCTGAATATTTTTTGTTTCCCGGTCTTCTATGGCCGGCTGTTTATATGAATTTGGCGACCATCTTTCGGTCGTCTTTGCTCACTGAATATTGCTCATGCTTTATTTTTGCCAAGTGTAGAGGATCTTTGATATCCGCTTGCATACCATACCAATTGTTTCGGCTAAAAATTCAAATATTTGTAAGGCAAAAATTGCACGCAAGTACTAGGTACCGACTACCTATGCCCCTGGACGATTGGTTGTCTTGGTTCCGGGTTAGGCAATTAGTCGGCCATTTACTAAGTCGGATCCCCAACGTATTTTAGGAAACACGTTAGGTTTGTAAGGAAAACATCTTAGTTGGGGTCGTGGTACGAGAGCTTTTGGTTGCTTTGGACAGGCGGACTCGCCATACCTTTTTGAACCCTGACAAAGTATGAGAGAGCGACTTATGGGTAATCTTTGAGATAACTCACTCGTTAGCTTCTGAGCTTGAGTAGTAGAGGTATCAGGCGACGGAGGTCAGCTGGTCCCCTTGATTCGCCAATTTTTGTTGGCTATTTACTCAAGAGGTACCGGCTGTACTTATCCCAAGTAATACAGTCGGTCATCCGACGCGGATGTTAACTGCTAACCCTTGTTTGATTAGTGTTTAGAGTTATCCTTGTCTCAAAAACGGCTACGAGGTTACCCTTGGGGACAGTCGTCTAGGTGCCGTGTAATTAGTTTATAGAGCAATGTTCCACCCAAAAGGGAGTTGCCCTCTGCGACGAATTTCATCCGAATGGATGCCGCCGGACGCCTGCTATGATGTTGGGAACGGTCGTATTAATTTGAAGATTTCGATCAGTTCGGCTGGGCGCCTGGTCTGATCATTCGGTCATAGGCTTTAGGTAGTTCATGGCGAACCAAGGATAATAGAGAGTAACCGACTGTATAGATACATGCGGTGTGCCCCTCTTTAATATATTTTAAGTTAAATGGAGAGTAGCCGACTGTTTTTTCCAGTAGGCATGCCCCTCTATGGACGAGAAAATGGAGAGTAGCCGGCTGCTATTGGTGCAGTCGGCTTACTTCCCTGTTTACAATATAGAGGATGTAAAACAGAAAACTTTATTAATAGCTCTCGGCTAGCTACATCATTCAAAAATAATACTTCTTTAAGTTATCTACATTCCAGGTTCGAGGCAATGGTTGGTCGTCTGGTGTTTCCAGGCGGTAGGTGCCGTCCCTGAACTCTTCATAGATTCGGTAGGGTCCTTCCCAGTTGGGAGTTAATTTTCCTGACTCATTAGCCCTACCGACTGCTTCCATCTTTCTTAGTACAAAGTCCCCCACTTTGAGTGGACGCCTGTGCACTCTTTTGTTATATGACCTTGTCATTCTCAGACGATAGATTTCATGGCGCAGGGCTGCATTGCCCCTTCGTTCTGGGAGTGAGTCCAATGTTAGGCGCATGGCTTCCCAATTTGCTTCTTCGTCATACAGCATTATACGAAGAGTTGGCTCGTAGTGTTCAATTGGTAGAACAGCTTCTGCCCCATAAGTTAGGAGGAATGGAGTCTCTCCAGTCGCCCCTTTTTCAGTCGTCCTAATGGCCCAGAGAAAATGCGGTAGTTCGTCTGCCCATAGGTCGCCTGCTCGTTCAATCTTCTTCTTAAGTCCGTCTGATATGATCTTATTGAAAGCTTCTACTTGGCCGTTTACTTGAGGACGCCTGACTGATGCAAAGCAGTGTGAGATGCCTTGGTCACCTAGCCAATTTTTGAGAACAGGCGTCTCAAATTGAGGACCATTATCAAAAACCATAGACATGGGCACCCCAAACCTCGTGATAACATTTTTCCAGATGAATGAGATTACATTCTTCGTCTTGATACCCTTAACAGCCTCCGCCTCTACCCACTTGGTGAAGTAGTCGACTGCAACGAGTATGTACCGCCTGCCGCCTGTTGCAGGTGTATAGGGACCTAGGATATCCATGCCCCACTTAGAAAAAGGTATGGACTATGGATGGCCATGACGTCTGTGGCCGGACGATGGATCAGCTTGCCAAACCTTTTGCACTTGTCACATTTTTTAACCATTTCCATGGCATCAGCTTCCAAAGTAGGCCAGAAGTAACCCTGCCGCCTGGCTCTTTGAGCAAGCGACCTGCCGCCTACATGAGAAGCGCAGTACCCTGAATGTAGATCTTCTAAAACCTCTTGTCCTTTTTCTGGGGTAATACACTTCAGCAGGGGTTGAAGATACCCTTTTTTGAAGAGTTCCACTTTACACATTTCAAAATTAGATGCCCGTTTTTTAAATAAGGCCGCCTAGGTGTGATTACTCGGCAAGGTGTCGGATGTTAAATAGGCTCGGATGTCATCCATCCAAGTTGAGCTTCTATCCAGGATTCCAATAGGCTCCTCTTCAATACTTCTCTTCTCCATAACTTCCCAGAAAACGGTTCTTGGAGTGTCACAAGAGGCCGAGGATGCCAGTTTTGAAAAAGCATCCGCCTGGTGGTTCTTGGAAAGAGGTACCTGAGTGGATGAAACTCTTCAAGTGTCCGAGTCGCCTGACGTACCGTCTGCAAATATCTAATCATGGTCGGATGAGTTGCTTCATATTCACCATTATACTGGCTCACTATCAATTGTGAGTCTGAACAGGCGTCTATTTTTCTTGCCCCGGCCGCCTTGCACATGCGGATTCCAGCCAATAAAGCTTCATATTCCCCCTCGTTGTTTGAGGCTTAAAAGTTGAAACGTAGGGCATACTCGTACCTGTCGCCTTCTGGCGACTAACATATGACGCCTGCTCCACAACCATTTGAAGTGGAGCTCTCGTCCACATAGACCTTCCAGACTTGGTCTGGAATTTGAGATTCAGAGGGCCGAGTCATCTCTACAATAAAATCAGCAAATGCTTGCCCCTTTACTGCTTTTCTTGGCTCAAATATGATTTCAAGGCTCTAAATCTCTATCGCCCATTTGATCATTCGGCTTGATAACTCCATGGTTGTCAGTGGCCGCTTGATTGGCTGATCTGTTTATACAACGACTGAATGTGCCAAGAAGTAAGGCTTCAATTTTCTAACTGCCATGAAGAGAGCAAGACCAAATTTTTCCACTAGGGGATACCTCAAGTCGGCATTTTTCAACACATGACTAACAAAGTAGACCGGGAGCTAACAGTCGTCTCTCTTAGCAAGGAGGACGACACTTAGAGCATGATCAGACACTGCTAGATACATGTAGAGCACTTCTTTGGGCAAGGGACTGACCAGTCTTAGTAGAGAGTGCAGATGGACTTTTAGTTTTTGGAAGGTCGCATCAGCATCCGGCCCCCATTCAAACCTAGCTTTCTTCTTTATTTCTTGAAAAAAGTAAAGGCACTTGTCGCCTAACCGGCTAAGAAATCTTCCCAGAGCCGCCAGATAACCTGTTAACTTCTGAACCTCCCGGACTGTGCGAGGCGACTGCATGTCTATGACTGCCTGCACTTTCTCGGGGTTCGCCTTTATACCCCTCTGATTGATGAGAAATCCGAGAAACTTCCCAGACTCAACTCCAAAAACACATTTCTTAGGATTGAGCATGACATGGTGCCGCCTGAGTGTGGCTAATGTTTCTCGGAGGTCGGCCAGATGGTCCGTCTGAAGCTTGGATTTTACAATCATATCATCTATGTAAGCCTCAAAATTCCTTCCTATTTGGTAAAAAAAGACTGTATTTATCATTCTTTGGAAGGTGGCTGGGGCGTTCTTTAAACCAAACGGCATGACAGTGTAGCAATACAACCCTTGATCAGTGACGAAGGCCGTCTTTTCCTGATCCTTCTTCCACAAAGGGATCTGATGAAAGCTAGAGTAGGCGTCCATGAAGCTCATCAAGGCATGGCCGGCTGTTGAGTCAATCAGGCTGTCGATTTTGGGCAATGGATAGCTATCTTTGGGACACGCCTTGTTCAAGTCAGTATAGTCCACACACATTCGCCAAGTACCATTCGGCTTTTTTACTAATACAACGTTTGCAACCCAGTCTGGGAAATAACATTGCCGAATGAAACCTGCATCAAGCAACTTTTTAACCTCGGCAGCTGCCGCTTGATTTCTTTCTTCCCCATGGTTCCGTTTCTTTTGCCGGACCGGCTTCTTTTTCGGATCCACAACTAGTTTATGCACTGCCAAGTCTGGACTAATGTCTGGCATCTCATGTACCTCAAATGCAAAGATATCCTTGAATTCCTTCAAAAGTTGGTGAAGATCATCACCTAGCACTGTAAGAGCAGTCGTCCCAACTTTGACCGTTCGGTCAAGACGTGAGTCGTCCAGGACGACATCCATATGCTCACCAGCCGACTGAGGGCGGAACTCGTCTGACCGCTCCTGTGCCAATGATTGCTACGTTTTTCCTTTCTCTCGGCCCCCAGTTGAGTGGCCTTTCTTTTCTTGGCGCATGTTGCTTGGGCAGGCGCTTCCTCCTTGATTTGTTCAAGGTCCATTTTCTCTCTACTTGGGCCAGCAGTTGCCACAGTGGGCTTGATATCCGAGAGATAGCACTCTCGCGCCATCTTCTGATCTCCCCTTAGGGAGCCGACTGTTCCGTCATCCTTCTCAAATTTGAGTAGCATAAGAGAGGGAATGATGACAGCCTTAGAGTTGTTTAGGGTGGGTCGCCCCAGGATCATGTTGTAGGACAAGAGCTCCTCGACCACTAAGAACCGAACCACCATGTGGCGGCCCTCCCCTTTCTCACCCAAGCGGACGGGTAGATCCACTCGTCCCACTAGGTGTACAATACTTCCTCCAAACCCTACTAAAGGGTGGAATACCGGATGTATGCAGTCAGGTTTGTACTTGAGCTTTGCCAAGCACCTTTTGCTGATGAGATTAGAGAAACTGCCAGTATCTATGAGGATCCGGCCAACTCTTTGGTTGGCCACTTTACATTCAATGACAATGGGGTCGTCATGCGGCCCCCTAACACCTCCCAGATCTTCTTCTGTGATGACAATCTCTGGGAATGTACTCTTGGTGGTCCGTCCTTGAATGACGGAGTTAACATCTAATCGCCTGATGTTATCCTTGTTGCCCCTAATTGTAGGGCCACCTCCTGCGAAGCCGCCTGCTATGGTTTAGACGACTGCGTCATCAGTATCTGAACTGTCGGCCGACTGGTGATTCTTCTTCACCGACTGCGTATGCTTGGGGGGAGCCTTCCCCTTGGACTTCTTGACATAGGAGTCAAGATCACCTTTCAGCCAAGCGGTCTAGGTAACGCATGAGGCTACTACACTCATTGGTGTCATGACCAATGTCTTCATGGAAATTACAGAATTTCTTTTGGTTCCGGTTACTCGCGAAACCTTTCATGGGGACCGGTTTCTCTATAGTCATTCGACCCTGGATTTCTTTAAGGATGGCTTGGCTATCCTTATTGAACTCATACTTCAGGGAGTATGGTTTAAACTCTTTTTTCTTTTTCTGGGACGGCTGATCAGAGGAGTCGACCGCCCAGATTTCTTTTCTCTTCTTGTCGTCTTTATTTCCCGACTGCTTTGGTCGGCTTTCTTTTTTATCGGACCTCCTTCCATCCGACTACTTCCCAGTATTACACAGGTCAGTCGCCTGTATGTAGGCTTCCGCCTCAATTAATGCTTCCTAAAGAGTAGCAACTCTCTTTTGGACCAGGTCAAACTTGAAGGTTAACCCATCCTTAAGACCTCTGAAGAAGTCAGTGTAGGCTACCTCATCCGGCAACCCTTGTATTTGGATTCTCATTAGGTTAAACCGCCTGATGTAGGAACGAAGGCCCTCCTTTTCTCCCTGCTGTAAATTTCCTAGGTCAAGGGTCATCTTCTTAGCAGGAATATTCATGGCGAAGTTGGAGGTGAACAAGTAGGCGAGGGTCTTGAAACTATTCACATAACCAGTCGGCAGGTTACCGAACCACTGTTGTGCAATGCCCTTCAAAGTAGCTAGAAAGCACTTGCACCATGTAGGATCATCCAACCCCTGGAGGTACATAAGGTTGGTGAACGCCATCAGATGGTCTTCTGGGTTAGTAGTGCCATCATAGGCGCCTACTAGTACATTTTTCACTTTGGCCGGCTGAGCGGCATCTATGATTTCCTTGGAGAAGGCGGACGGCTGTGCTCCAAGCCTTAGCAACCGTAGTTGCCAGTCCAAAGGTTGGACGTTTCTTTCCGCCTACCCTCCAAACAGAGTAGGCTGCATAAAATATTGAGGTTGCGGCACGTATGGCTAGGGTTGCTCATGTGATGCCGACTGGTTTTTATGGGTTTCGGACTGACGGGAGGTGCCGCATGTCTTGCTCTCATAATTTGATTGGGAATACCTCATGGAGGTATTGTGAAAACTGTCCTGAAAGTCGGAAGTAGAGGCCGACTCTGACAGTCGGTCACTCTTCTTCTGCTCTAGCAACAATCGAGCATCAGAGTACATTTTCTTTGACCCGTCCGCTTAAATATGACGAATAGGCTTTCTCTTCCCTGGTGAGGGAAAACGATACTTCGTTAGGTCGATCACAGGCGCCTCCCACTTCCTAGACTTAGGATGAGGAGTCGCCTCTCGACCCTACACAGGCTTCTTCCTCCCAGACTGGGAGGGTCTTCTAGCCGACTGCTCCTTGGATGGAGCAGGCGTCTTCTTATTGATGAGGTCCTGAATTTCCCCTTTGAAATTACTCATGAAAGTCATGAGTTCATTTCTAGTAATGGGAGCAGATCCCTCGGTTGCCTGTTGATGATCAGGCGGATTGCCGACAAGTTTACTAGATCCAACCTGGCAGTCCCCCCATTCCCTCCTTTCCGAGGGGCGGGTGCGTCAAGCTCTTAAGGTCCTGTCTGAGGCCGTGTGAGTCTCAACCTCGACCTCATTGTCAGTATCCTGGTCAGTGTAGACCTGAGGATTGTCCATAGGACGCTTGTCATTTGGATTCGGTACAGATTGTGATTCCATCTCGAAAGTACTCTCCCAACAGACGGCGCCAAAATGTTTCGAGGTTTTCTGATGTCCTGCGGGAGAGTTACAATTCCGGGACCGGTAACCGTGCGCCTGTACCTGTAAAACAACGAAAACTCCTTGGGGTGAGAGTTCCGCCTCCGACGATCAAGTTAGTACTTGTTTGAGGAGTGAATAGTGCGGAAAGTAAACGATAGGGGATCTAGTTCCTCTAGGTGAGGAGTGATCAGAGTGTTCAAGATTCTCTAGGTGAGAGTAATTAATGTGTGTCAAATTGTGTAATCCTCATTAATGAGGATTAATGATAGTATTTATATTCCTTGGGATGCGTGTCAGTCCTAGGTTTAGGTCAACCTAGGGCTGATTGGGCTTCCACAAGACTTTGGGCCTAGGTGGCCAGTTTTCCCATTTAGCATAAGGGAGGCCACGTGTCGTAGCATAAGAGGTCCAAGACGTACTAGTCAACACTTGACACGTGGCAGGCTCCGATTGGTCCATATGGCGGACACTTGGCCGAGCCTGAATGGTCCACTTGTCAGATGATGATTGGTTGGGAAAATTCCCCTAATCAGTGAGCATTGGGGTTCCATTTGGAACTCCTTTCTCCAGGTTTTGGCTCTGGGAATGGTCTAATGGGTGTAATCAAGCCTTGGCTGTAGAGGCGATCAAAGGCAGCATCATAAGTCATTCCCAAAGAAGTGTAAGTTCTCCTTTTCTTTTGATGGGGAGCATCAAGAGCTAAAACTTCATTGAGATCCACTTGACTAATATTGTTGGTAGTATTTTCGGGCTTAAAATACAAAGAAGAAGGAAGGTCGTTCTTCTTGTTTTTCCAAGTGTTATTATTGTTACTATCAGTAGTCTTTATTAGCTCGTCCTCGATATTGATGTCGATATCATATACAGCTTCGAAATTTTTCAAAGGCAAGAACCTAAGATGTTGCTTGTACTTGTAATTAAGTTAGGTTATGGATGAAGATGCGAACCATCTCTCTTTCTTTGGGGGATCTACCAAGAGTGCAGCTATTTCCCTCCACCTATTCAAATAAGCGGTGAAGCCTTCATTCTCTTTATGTTTGAGAATGGAGAGTTCACGTTCAGAAGTTCTAGCTTGAATGTTACACTTGTAACGATTCATAAAACTTTCAATGACATCTTGCCAAGTTGCAGTGTTCATGGCATAATAAAACCATTGTTGACCGGCATGCTCTAAGGAGAGAGGGAACAGTGTAGGGAAGAGTGTTACACCCAATCCCTTGAGAACCATGGTTGCAGAAAAGGCCTTCAAGTGGAATATTGGATTGTCAGTGAGTTTGAACTTGGAAATGTTAGAAGTGGAGAACTTTTCAGGGAGCTTATCCTTCACATCTAAAGGAGTGAAAGGTTGTTCTATATAGGTGAACTCTTCAGAAATTTTGCTTACTTGTTCTTTTATCTTGTCAACTGTAGCAACAGTGACTTTGGTTTGTTCTATGGTATTGACCTTGGTGGTAAGGGTTTGCATCACGGCAGAAAGTGCCTCGATGGACTTGTAAATGCCCTCAATATCTTCTTTGGTGGCCATTGGAATGATTAAAAGTATTTTGAAGGTGATAGTTGATGTGGATGGTGAAGTTTTCTTTGAACGCCTCTTAGGTCTGAGAGGTTGTTGTGGTAGTGACTCGAACCGCACCAATCTACCCTTGCTTCTTGACCAAGTGTTGCGATATAAAGCAAACTGATCATTTAATGGTTTGACTCACAATTTTAAATTAGGAAAAAAGGGGGATAGATAAACATTTGAAAACAGGTGAGAAAAACTCCACTCATTTTTTATTATGACAGGAAATGACACATGAATGAATCTAGCTTAGTATACGATCATAAACAATATAGTGCATGACTCGAAGACAAATTGTGTGCAACGACTCAACAAGTGTGATTAGGTGAGTTTATCAGACTCATGGTATGATCGCATGGCTAGACATGAGGACGTTGTGAAAAAAACAAAGGACCCAAGGACCAAATAGCACGGAAGACTAAAAGACAAACTAACTTGATTAATTTTGTCCATTTTAATGTTTATGCTATTTACAAGGTGAAAACGGTCCATTGGCAATTTTTAGTCATAAATAAGATCAACCACAATCAAAGACAAAAAAACACATGTTAAAGTTATCAACATAATCACGAAAGGTTAGGAAGGACTAGAATTCTAGAAGAGTTAGGACTCATGGGAATAAATAAATAAAGAAATAAACTACAATCCTATGTTATATGAGTTGACACAGATTAGAGGAATACGAGAAGTAGAAGATTGGCTAAGCCTAGCTTGACATGAAAAGATAAAAAAAAAAATTTAAAAAAGAAGATTGGACACTAGAAATAACTCCTAAACTGGACAGGCTATAGATACATGAGGTTGGTGTAGGTCGTCAAGTGGTCTTCAGGGTTGGTGGTGCCATCATAAGTTATAACCAAGACATTCTTAACCTTGGTCGGTTGTGCTGCCTCGGTTATTTTCTTGGAGAACGCATAGGGTTGTTCTCCAAGTCTCAGTAGACATAGTTGCCAGTCCAGGTTCTGGACTTGATATGCCGCCTGACCTCCAAAGAGGGCAGGTTGCTAATAAGGTTGGGCAAACGACCATTATGTTTGTTGAGGCACATACGGCACTGAGCCTATCATTTGAGGACCTGTGTGGACGGACTGGCCGCCTGACAGATGCTCCTGTACATATGGAGAATACCTCATCGAGGTATTCCTGGCATTGTTGACGTTGAAGCCGTGTCAGGCAGTTGGTTGTTCCGCTTTTGCTCAATGAAATGTCGAGCATCAGCTTAAGTCTTCTTGCTGCCATCCAGCTGTACATGTCGGATGGGATTTCTCTGGTTTTCCCCTGGAGACGAATACTCTTCCAGTCAATTAAGGGTTGGTCCCCCTCCTTCTGTTTTGGATGCGGAGTGGGTTGTCTGTCCTTAACCGCCTTTTGTCTTCCAGAGAGAGAAGGTTTCTTGGACGACTGTCCTATGCTTGGACCAGCCGTGTGGGTCTTGATGAGATCTCTCATCTCACCTTTAAAACTCATCATGAACTTGACAAACTCCTCACGGGTGATGTGAGCAGTCTGTCTTGTAATCTTAGTCTGGCCGACTGTCTTGCTCGGACCTGGCTGGTTATCGACCCGTTCCCTGTTATCCTTGGAACGGATGCGTTTGGTGATGAGTGATCCATCTCCGGCCGTAAATACTTCGACCTAGATCTGACTCTGTATCATGGTCCGAATGGACCTTAGCTGACGGATGCTTTTCCTCAAAAAGCGGTATAGTCTCGTGAGAAACCATCTTAGAGGTACTCTCCCCACATACGGCGCCAAATGTTTCGGGGTTTTTTGCAAGATGTCCAATGGGAAAGTTACATCACCATTACTGGCTACTCTTCAGTTGTACCTGCAAACAAACGGAAGCTCCAGGGGTTCGGAGTTCCGCCTCCGAAGATTAAGTTAGAAACGGTCGAAGTGAAGTAAATGTGCGGTAAGTAAAATTATCTTCTCGGATCCCGAGATTTGGTGTATTCTCTGATGTGAGAGAATTGATTGTGAAGTAACAAATGAACGTGCCCTCAAATCGGGGTAAATATCCCTATTTATAGGGTCATAGGAATCAATGTCTCCTTTCCTAAGTCATTAAACTAGGTAAATGGGATACGCCGTTTTTACGGCGTTCACATGATTTGGCCCTTTAAAAGCCTCCTTTTTATAATGATTGGTCCTTTTTGGGCCTTTTCTGGGGTGACACGTGTTCCCTTCTAATCACTACCACTAGTGATCAAGAATTGACTAAACATGCAGAATAGAAAAGCTCTCCTTCTATATATATGAAAAGAATTAGACTCAGGTCTATTAAAGAAAAAAGATGCAAATTTTCTTAGATCTACTTCTTTTCCATTAACTACAGATTTTAAATCGGTTTTCGTAAGATTATAAAAGCGCTCAAAATCCTTATGATAATATTCAAATATTGTGGGGATTACGGCAAGATGCAAAAGGGGAAACCCAAAAATAGCACCAAATTCTTCAGGCAGGGGGCTAATTTCATTGTTTCCTAGACTAAAACAGTGAGTGTTGGGGTACCAATATTCAATTACGGTATGAATAAAATCGCTATCGAAATCTACACTCTTAATACCCAATAGACCATTCATGTTGAGGTATTCAAGCTCTATTTTCTCACTAGTGGTCAAAGATCGACACCACTCACGGGTGATTTCACAGAAATTCTTAGACATGATTGCTAGATTATGAAAGCTAGAAGAATATAAAAGCTAATGATATAAATTATGCAAAATATGACGAATTGTGGGGCTTTTTATAAACAAAATTGAAGCAGAAATTGAGTTTTATTCAGAGCCAGATTTCCCAGAACCATCGCGCCGCGAAGGACCCATCGCGCCGCGATAAGCTTGTTGCGTCGCGATGAAACCCGACGTTCGCGAAACAAAGCGCGTCCTGTCGATTTTTTGATCGATTTCACTTTGATTCGAATTCGTACTTTGATTATCCAGATTTTTATCCAACTTATTTTCACTTTTCCTACCTTAGTCAAATATTGTCCACCTTTTCCCATGATGTTTCAACCTTTTGATTTAATCCTTATTGATTTGGAATTTCTTTCTTAGGAATTTCAAAATTAATCATTTTCAAAAACTTATTTATTCCTCATTTTCTTTGTTCATTTTTTCTTTTTTGGGGGGAGAAAGTCGGATACCCTCCAATGATAATAAAATGACGGAATTTTTTTGCAAAATTTGTCACAAAATCACACTCATACGCACATAAAAATAGTGTAAAAATGAATAGAGTCTAAATAGAAAGTACATAACACTTGAATCTGAATAATGTACATAAATGTCGTAAAAGTTGATAAAATGAATAATACATAAGCAAAGTCCGAAATAGTCCAGTAAAGTAAAGAAATAATGCAAGAAAAGCTAGGGTGCTAAAGGAAGAGGCTCCCGGGAAATGCCCATCATATCATTGAAGTATGCAGACCGATGAGTCACCTGAGTAGAATCAGCACCGCCCGTCGTGGGGATCACAAGCGTGGGGACCAATCCACCGAGTGAACTGTGGACCTCCCTGAGGGCCATACTTCTAAAAGCACCATCATTACCCTCCGCCTGGCCAGACGCCTCCTGCCTGCCTGGGATCTCCAATGAGGTGCGCCGACGCCTCGCACATGCCTCTCTCGAGCCCTCAAGTCTCGAACGAGTGCGCGCCCAAGGACCAGGCTGAAACAAATACAAAGAAATATGAGTTAGTCATCAAAAACAAATAAATAAGACAAAAGAAGAATACATAAATGCATAAACACGTACCGGCTCAACGTCGCCCGAACAACAGTAGGACATCCGGTGGCTCCACCTCGCCAGCTGGTACCGACAGGCGTCAAGAACAGCTATCATCCGCACCATGCTCTCTCGACATAATTGTAACGACCAAAGAGGGTCAAAGAAAAGATGAACACTCACCTCTCGTGGAACGAGGGATGGATCACTCCACCAACTGCCACTCCGAGAGAGCCGGAGGGATCATCTCCTCGATGGGACCATGAAACCCCTGATAACGAGTGGACATGCGTGGGGGCTCAAACACCTCAGGCTCCCTCTCCTCCTGGAAGATGATCCAATAATTAGTACCGCTGGGAGCTACGGAAAGGTTGAAATGAATGATAATGATCAATAAACCTCCTCGCAGTAAGGCGGACGAGCTAGTCGAGGGAGCAACTCCTCCCCATAAGAGCAGTCGGGGTAGATGCGTCTCCAAAAGTCCTCACCTATGGCACCATCCATAGCAAGCAACCAGAGTCTCTCTTGACTCATCATCAAAGCGGAGGATCCTCAGGAACCAGAGGAACGACCGAGGAGTGCTGAATAGCCATTCTCTCCCCTAAGTACCACACTACCTGGTAGGTACCCCAGAAGAAACGCCTCTTCGCCGTGTACTGGGAAGCCAGCCGAAAATCGCCCAAGTTAGTCCATGGACGATATCAAACATCAGGGCGTTGAAACAAAAGATATATGTCAAGAACTCATGACAAAAAACCTAGAGAACTGAGAAGTAAGAAATATCTTTACATCAAGAATAGCAGCCTTGACAGCAGCTGCAAAAGATAGACTAGCAAGGCGGTCTTGCCAGCTAGCAGCCACCGGGAGCCCTCTGGCCCTAGGCATCACTGGAGCTAGTGAACGAATGTACTCGCAGAGCCAGACCTGCGAAAAAACCAAGAAGCTTATGAACTGATGAACATCAAGATTTGAGTTGAAATCACGAGATTAGAGGAAAATATACCTCTACAACCTTCCAAAGGCTAGAAATAGAGATTTCCGCTCCGCAATGCTGCTGGCGGCATCCCAGCCGCAACCTAGAAGAAGGTCAGCATAGCCAACGCTGGCCCAGTCAAGTGTGCTGACCCGCAAGAGATCGCGCATGGCGGGCATATAGCGTAGTAGAGCACGACTCCCCCTGTCAGGAGAGATGGTCCTCGACAGGAGAATAAGAACAAAAATGCGGACCCACTACTCCAGTGTAGTCGCATCATCACCAAAAGCTGAACCAGCAGCCAAGTACGAAGAAGTGATCTCATACTCGAGGCCTTCTCCCTGGCGTCAGCGGCAGCCCTATGAACAATAGGACCCAAAAGAGCTACAGTCTCTAGAGAGGTCAGCGACAATGACTTATCCATAGGAACCCGAGTCGGGCTGAACTCGAGCCCACTAATGATAGAAAAGTCGAATGGGGTGATAGTCATTTCATCCCAGGGAAGATGGAAGGTGTTCATGGTATCCCAGAAGAACTCCAGGGCACCGCGAACGATAAAACGGCCCTCTCGAAAAGTCTAGAAGGCCTCAGCAACTCGCAATAGGGGAGTCAACCTACATGACTCCCAAAGAACTTTCACCGCCTCGAACCTAGCAATGTGGTGGTGGTACAGAGACGAGATGGTGTCGTTGCCCGAACCACGGCAACGTACGTGGTCCTCAGTCAAACCCAGCAGAACCCGCTGGGAGATGTGATGAACAGGCTGAAAAGATAGGGTGTGCTCACCCCAATCAGGGAGAGACCACGTTTGGCTGGTAGAGGCGCGTCCCTTGTCGTCTTCCCCCTCTCGAACAGGCTCGTCCTCTCGGTGAAAAGAGCAGGAACGTAAGCCAGAGCCTCAACGTCGAGCCATGCTATTTGTTGTTGGCATAAAAACAGTAAATTAAAAATTCTATAGTACTAAGTTCGCCTAGCCGCATGATATTATGTTCGTCAAAAACAGAGTACAAAAATGCAAAAATAGAGCATGATTTTAATTCGCACAACAACAAAGATTTTGAGTATCAAAACAATTTCTTGCAAGTCTATGACAATTTTGTAACAAATTAAACACAAAGAGAAAGAAAAATCGTGTAGGACAAGCTACATTAAACTCACGAACCTAGGAAGTTCAACAATGGAAAAATGCTCATTTCTTTACCAATCAAGCAATTCTAGTCTCAAATTGCTCACAAACCAACATACAAACATATACAAGCAAATTCATGGCAAGAATTTCAATGAAAATGGAGCAAACAAAGGAAACCCATTTTGGATTTTCCGAAGATTTGCGAAGAAAATGCTTGAAATTCACCTCAAAATAAAAAGATTGAGGAAAACTTACATAGATCTGTGTAGGTGAGTAAAAATGCAACAATTTGAAACAAATTTGAGTTGATTTGGTTGAGAAATGACCAAGAATGAGCAATTTGAAATTTTGCGAGCGAGTGAGCAAAAAACGAGCAACCGGAAAAATGAGGAAGAAGAAGAGTTTAAATCAAGAAAATCGCAAATTTGCCGCAGCGCGATAGACCTGTCGCTGCACGATGGGTCTTATTCTGCCTGCGTCAGCATTTTGAGGGTCCCACAAGACGTCTTGTTGGTCCATAATTATTTACTCGAGCCTCGTGATGAGAAAGCAATTCTTTCCAAAGCAGATGATTCTTCTTTAGGGCTCGTGATGAGCAGTTGATTTTTTTTCTGAAGCCTCGTGATGAGCAAGTGATGAGTGAATTATGCTTCCTAAAGCCTCGTGACGAGTGATTATCGAAAAAATGATTGGTAATCAGCTCTATTACAATTTGATTGATGATCGGCCTGGTGACAATCACATTATTGATTGATTTACATTTGAGTATTGATTGAGCATATTGATTGGAGAAGTGATTTATTATAGTCACGAAAATTCTCTTCGACAACGCTTCCTAAGAATGCTGAGGTTATCCCCCCCCCCCCCAAGATTTGAAGACGGCTCGAGATGTAGCGGTCTTCGACAGCGCTCCCTGAGAATGTGGAGGTTGTCACCTGATTTTTGAAGACGACTCGAGATGTAGCGGTCTTCGACAGCACTCCCTGAGAATATAGAGGTTGTCACCTGATTTGAGAAGACGACACGAGATGTAGCAGTCTTCGACGACGCTCCCTGAGAATGTGGAGGTTGTCACCTGATTTGAGAAGATGGCATGAGATGTAGCAGTCTTCGGCAGCGCTCCCTAAGAGTGTGGAGGTTGTCACCTGATTTGAGAAGATGGCACGAGATGTAGCAGTCTTCGACACCGCTCCCTAAGAGTGTGGAGGTTGTCACCTGATTTGAGAAGATGGCATGAGATGTAGCGGTCTTCGACACCGCTCCCTGAGAGTGTGGAGGTTGTTAAACAACACAACTTTTGATCCGACAAGATGTCACCTTGAGGCGTGTACCCGACGGTGCATGATACGCGTTTCTTTCCCTTAACTTCTTTATTTGTAGAACTGACGCTTTTTGCAGGTATATGCGTTAAAAAGAATGATTTAGGATTGTAGAATGTTCTGAATCATTCTTCGTCCCTATCGATCTACTTTGACTAGCGTTTTCGAAACTTACGTTTCTCCAAACTCGGTCAAAGTGGGGGCTTCTGTACACACCTGATTGTGTTTCCCCAATAACCAAACCGAGTGATGAGTACCTTTCATGTCTTTGATTCACGAGTTCGGTAAAGAGTTGAAGAGTCTCGTGAAGTTCCTCTAAGCCTTAACCATTTTAACCCAAAATCATTCATTTCGTGTCTCTCAAAATCATTCATTTCATGTCCAATCCTTAAAGACGTCTTAACCAGTTTATTTTGGTCCATATTCCTGGTCCAATTATTGCTTAGTTGGATGGGGCTTGAAAAGTGATTTTCAACGATATATTATAAGCCCAAATCCGACTTATAACGAAGAAGTTATGGCCAAAATAGTAAAATAAGCCTGAACTAAGTCTTACCTACACTAGTAGAAAAAAAGAAATAGGCAACCCCCCTATGGCAACGGTTTATGAAAACCGTTGCCAACTTAAATGAGCCCCATTTTTTTTTTTTAATTGGCAACGGTTAACCGTTGCCAATTGTGTATTTTTTTTTTTTTAAAAAAAAAAAAATAGTTAGAGTTGGCAACGGTTAACCGTTGCCAATTAAAAAAAAAAATTTAAATGTTAAGTATTGGCAACGGTTAACCGTTGCCAATTTAAAAAAAAAAAAAAACCCGGGTTTAGGGTCCTGTTCAATTCGTGTTTTCTTCGTTCTTCAATTCATATTTTTGCGCGTTTCTCATTCATCCTCCTCTCTTCTCCTATTCCTTCTCCATTAAAATCTACTCTTCGTTCTTCCATTGAAGCGCTGCGACATTCTCACCTCCATTGAAGCAGCTAGTTCGTCGCATTACCCCCCTCCATTGAAGCAACTCCAGCCATATAACTATCTCCATTGAAACGGCTTCAAGCTAAGGTAGGTTTTACTTATATGAATTCCTTTGAGTTTTTGGTGTATTAGGGTTAATTTTTTTGTGGGAGTTGCGAATTGATTCTGTTTGTGCAATGATAGGGGTACAATGGTACTAATTAGTAGCTGTAAAGATGTGGGTTGATTTAATGGCAGGGGGGTGCAGGGAAGTGGGGGCAAGTGCATACAGGGGTGTAAACGATGGGGTAGGGGCAGAGAGGTAGGGATAGGTTTAGGGGCTGGGAAAAGGGTGCAGAGAGGGGGCATGCATAGAGGAGTACACGTGCAGGCAGGGGTTCAACTGATGAGTGCAGTAAGTGCAGGCAGGGGGCATGTACTAGATTAATAGTACATGGATGGGGCCTGCATAGAAGAGTACACGTGCAGGCAGGGGTTCAAGGGATGATTGCAGTAAGTGCAGGCAGGGGGGTGCAAGCAAGTTGGGGCAAGTGCATACAGGAGTGTAAGTGATGGGGTAGGGGCAGAGAGGTAGGGATCGGTTTAGGGGCTGGGAAAAGGGTGCAGAAAGGGATGTGTGCAGAGGCTGGGAAACGGGTTGTAAAAAAGGGATGCAATGCAGGAAGGAGGTGTAAGAGATGGGAGAGAATTTCTATAGGGAGGGGGGTAAAAATATAGTGGCAGGGAGATATGTTTTTGTTTAATTGTTACATTTTTGTCTAGTTTTCCTGTCTCTTGTGAGTTGTAGCCATCCGAGCTCCAAGTCTTGTCTAACTAGCCAATTTAGTTTCTACTTTGTAGCCTTAGAATACGAGATGTAATATGTATATATTCTGGGACTTTGAATGATAAAGCAACACATTACATTCTTTCAAGTACGATGCACTATTTAAGAACGGGGTTAAGATTTCAATGTTCTCAACTCAAACTTCTAATGGAAATATCTTGTTCGAAGAAAAATGAAATAGAGGTTTATATAAGTCAGAGGGTTTTTGTAAAAGTTGATTGAGTTTGTTTTTTCTATTATTGCTAACTTTAGAGAATCTCTCGTTCTCATTAATCATATGCCCCTATTTGTATGCCCCTATTTGATTATTGCTAACTTTAGAGAATCTCTCGTTCTCATTAATCATATGCCCCTATTTGTATTTATTAACCATTTCTCATACATACTTAGTAATAACTTTTAGTTTGTTTTTTCTTTTTATAGGTTCATATGTGAATTGAAGTTCAAGTGTATTTTGAAGACTACACATTAATTAAGCTCAAGTGGGAAGTTAGAAAGAATACATCCATTGTGTTGGTATGAATTATAAACTTCTCTAAGCTATAAATATTTCTCTCTCTCTATTATTGTTTTAATAAAAAAAATTTCATGCTAGATATTAGATTTGTGTATTATATAATGACAAACTTATATACATCAATAAATATATGAAATGTTTGCATTGCATCATCATATGCCTAGATACCCGTTCAAGGCTTTCTCATTAGGAGAAAGTCTTGAATAGTCCCCGGTTGGGACTGTTCTTGAACGTTTACTCTCACTTAGGTGGTGAATGTATGTCCTTTTTTTCGATTTTAAGAAACATCTTGGCTTACCATTTCCTCGATCACCATGTTCTCTGGGTACATATATGGGTAAGTAGTTACCTACGTCGTGTACTTGGAGAACTGGGGGGAAATGCTGCCGGATTTTCCTTAAAATCGGAAAGTTGACATACATTCACTAGTGAGAGTAACCGTTCAAGGATGGGTTAGGTTGGAGTGATAAGGACCCTTTGGAAGCATATATTCATTTGTGTATGTATATGAAAGTTATATGCATGGTGTGTGTTTGAATGTGATTTATATATATAGTAGATGTCGTAATATGTTGCCATGTTTAGAGACAATTTACTTAATGGAGCGGGATCGTGGATGGATGTATGGTAGACGTGATACATTGGAATTCTTTAATGGGGTTCAAGAGTTCTGCGAGACGGCTTCATCTTATCAGCGCAGAATGGGTTTCGAGTGCCTCTATTGTCCTTGTGTTGATTGTAATAATGTGAAGGTGGTCAATAGTGTTGATATCATTAGAGATCATGTAGTTTGTCGTGGGTTTAGGGTTAAATATCATGTGTGGATTTGGCATGGTGAAGAAGGAGAGTACAGTGGGGATGTTATTGGGTATGATGTGCATGATGATAGAAGCAACGATATCCGTGCGGACGAGGAATACGAGAATGATGAACATATTGTTGATGATGGTGCTGAGGAGGGATTTGAGGATGATCATGTGGATGAGGTTGAGGATGAAGGTGTGGATGAGATGATGCGTGGTTTTGAAGGTGACGTGTTTGAGTAATTATCGGAGGCTTCTAAAAAGCCTTTGTATCCTGGGTGCAAAAAATACTCCAAACTATCAGCCGTGCTTACTCTTTTTAACATTAAGTCGAAGCATGGGTGGACGGACAGTAGTTTTACTTCCTTGTTGAGCGTGTTAAGTGAGATGTTGCCCGATGGGAATGAAATTCCAAAGTCTTACTATTACGCTAAGAAGCTCATGTGTCCATTTGGTTTGGAGTATAAGAAGATACATGCATGTCCTAATGATTGTATTCTTTACCGAAATGAATATGAAAACTTGGAGGAGTGTCCAAGATGCAAGAAGTCGCGCTACAAGCGCAAGAGTTGCAATGATGGCACGAAGGGACCTCCTGCCAAGGTGTTGTGGTATCTTCCCATAATTCCAAGGTTTAAGCGTCTGTTCTCTTTACCAAAAGACGCTAAAAACTTGAGGTGGCATGCAGAGGGAAGAAGGAAAAACAGAATGCTGAAGCACCCAGCCGACTCCCCGCAATGGAAGAACCTTGATATGAAGTTTGGGGAATTTGGTGATGAAGTCAGAAATTTAAGGCTTGGTTTGTGCACGGACGGGATGAATCCATTTGGCACTCTTAGTACCCAGCACAGCACATGGCCGGTACTTTTAGTGATCTACAATCTGCCTCCTTGGTTGTGCATGAAACGGAAATATGTAATGCTTTCACTCTTGATATCGGGGTCAAGGCAACCTGGAAACGACATTGATGTGTATCTTGCGCCATTGGTTGATGATTTGAGAAAGATGTGGGACGAAGGGGTTTCCGTGTTTGATGCTCATAAGAATGAGATGTTCACATTGCGTGCAGCTCTTATGTGGACCGTTAATGATTATCCTGCATATGGCAACTTGTCTGGGTATAAGAATAAAGGGAAAAAGGCATGTCCCATTTGTATTGATGATACGCCAAGCAGACGCCTTGATCATTCTTTCAAAGAGGTGTATTTGAGGACAAGAAGGTTGCTCAGGCGCGATCACCCGTACCGTCGGCAGAAAAAGGCTTTCGATGGGACGGTGGAAGAGGGTACTGCTCCTAGGCCACTGACTGGTGAGGAGGTTTACGCTCGGGTTAAGGGTGTACGGACAGTATTTGGGAAATCTGAAAAACCGGAGGAATCAGTTGCTCTCTTTAAAAAAGAATCAATCTTTTGGTTGCTCCCGTACTGGAAAGAACATGACGTCAGGCACTGTCTTGATGTAATGCATATAGAGAAGAATGTGTGTGACGCTCTTGTGGGAACGCTGATGAATATTCAAAACAAGACAAAGGACGGAAAGGGTGCTCGTTTAGATTTGGAAAAGATGGGGGTGCGTCCAGAATTGTGGGTTCAGCAAAGGGTTAGTAAGGGAAAGGAACAGGAAAAGGAAAAAGAAATGGGTTCGAAAAAGGGAAAGGGGAAGAGCAAGGGAAAGGGAAACGTCGCGGATGCGTCGAAGAAGAACAATGAGGGAAAAGCCAAAGAGGGGAAGGCCTATTTACCTCCGGCTTGCTACACATTGTCAAGGGTAGAAAAACGGAGGTTTTGTGAATGTATGTATGGCATTAAGGTTCCATCAGGGTACGCATCTAACATGAAAAGATTTGTATCCTTAAATGGAGAATTGAAGCTGACAAGTATGAAATCCCATGATTGTCATGTTCTGATGCAAGTTTTTCTACCAATTGCAATACGTGGTATTTTGCCAAAGCACGTGAGGGAAGCTATTACAAGCCTCTGTTCGTTTTTCAATACAATATGTAGCAAAGTGCTTGATCCTTGTACCCTTGATGCTTTACAGGCGGATGTGGTTGTGACTTTGTGCAAATTTGAGATGTACTTCCCGCCCTCGTTTTTCGACATAATGGTGCATTTGATTCTTCATTTGGTGCGTGAGATTAAGTTGTGCGGTCCAGTGTTCTTGAGGTGGTGCTATCCTTTTGAAAGACACATGGGCACATTGCAAGATAAAGTTAGGAATCGGGCTCACCCGGAAGGAAGTATGATTCAAGGGACCGTGGCCGAGGAGATTGGTAATTTTGTGGCCGACTATGTAGCCGTTGTTGAACCTATTGGTATTCCTACTTCTCGACATGAAGGTAGACTTGATGGTCATGGCACAATCGGGTCGAAACGAATGTCACCTGAACGAGAGCAGTTCTTACAAGCACACCTTTATGTGTTGCACCATGTTGCAGATGTTCACCCATATTTAGACGAGCACATGGCTAGTTTGCGTGATGAGTTTCCGTCGAAAGGTGAAAGGGCACTGATGCAGTTGCACAACAAGAAGTTTGTGAGTTGGTTTCGTGTTCGAGTGATGGGTGGAAAGTACGAGAATGTCACATATACAGTAAGGTGGCTTGCTTATGGTCCTAGGGATGATGTTCGCTCATTTGAGGGATATGACATAAATGGGTACACATTTTGGACTGAGCGTCAAGATTTGAAATCATCCTCGACCCAAAACAGTGGTGTAACGGTTGTGGCATCGTCAAGGGAGTTTGCAAGTGCTAAGGATAAATCACCCGTGGATGCAGAGTTGTCATACTACGGTCGAATTCAAGAAATATGGGAGCTTGATTATTGTGACTTCACGATTGCTCTTTTCCGGTGTAAGTGGGTTGATAATATCAAGCGTAACGTCAAATTTGATGACTTTACTCTTGTAGATCTTGGCAACCTGAATGATAGTGCGGAACCATTCATCCTTGCATCTCAAGCTAAGCAGGTGTTTTACGTGTCTGACCCTGCCGACTCAAAATGGTCTATTGTGCTAGCCGGCAAAAGAAGAATCCTTGGCGTTGGAGATGTCGAGGATGAGGAAGAATATGATGCCTTTCATGACTCGGCACCTTTCACTGTTCCTAGACCTGCTGTGCCAAATGAGAAAGACGACCAAGCCAATTACATGAGATCAGACCACGATGAAGGAATA
The DNA here is from genome assembly GCA_034703905.1 of Chenopodium berlandieri. Taxonomy (NCBI): domain Eukaryota; kingdom Viridiplantae; phylum Streptophyta; class Magnoliopsida; order Caryophyllales; family Amaranthaceae; genus Chenopodium; species Chenopodium berlandieri. The sequence continues at coordinate 38,874,460 of CM068279.1, read as the reverse complement.
TTAGATTGAGGTACTGTATATTTTCTAGCTAGTTTGAATTGCAGGCGTAGAAAGAACTAAAAAATCACATTTTAGGTGAAAATGCATGAAATTGTTGAATTACTTGGCCATTTTTCCTATATTCTTTTAAATGAATAAAGTAACTTGCATCACCATTTTCTATGTTTATTTGTATTATAATTCAGCAATTTATATATGATTATAAGTTCACCTTACAATTCAGCAGCTAATAACGTGTTATGTTTGTAATGACAGGTTTTAACATCTAATGGCGGACGATCGATTCCGTGTTCGAGTTGAGGATGCTGAATCTAACTCAGATGAGTCATCTAATGATGGGGACCAGCCGTATGATGTGAACAAGGAAACTGATTTGGGTGAGCCAGAAGATCAGGCGCAAGATGTATTGGAGAGAATGATAACAGATTTTGAAATTGCAGCTGAGCAAGCGCCTCCAATCGATAATGCCACTATGGAGCCGTTTCGTGAGGATCAAAGTGGAGCGGGGGTGCAGGCACCAGCGAAGAAAAAGCAGAGGGGTCCGACGACAGCTTTCAAGAAACCTGTCGGTCCTATGGTGTTGGAGTATGACATGGTAGGGCAACCATCAGGTAAATGGCGTCGTCAGTATGCTGGTCAAGTTGGGATTTGTGCGCGCAAAATCCCCATTACGCTTCGTATGAGCGACGTACCTACAGGCTTGATTGATAAGTTTTGGAATGATACCAGGGTAAAGTTTATGGATTCCACATTATTTATAAACAATTTCAATTTATTGCTATGTTATGGGAAAACTAATAATGTTTGTTATTTGTGCTTACAGAGTCTATTTAACATTCCAAATGAGTACTCCAAGCGTAGGGTGTTTGAATCCTTACTTGCGGCAAGATTCAGAAGCTTCAAGTGTAACTTAGTTCGTCGGTTTATCACAAAGAAACTTGTGAGGAAACCAAAGAAAAAGAAAGGAGGTGAAAGTGATGATGATGTCATCGATGAAGAGAAACTCCCATGGCAAATATGGCCTAGCATATCGAAGGATGATTGGGGCGCTTTCGTTCTTCAAAAATGCAAAAAAGAAGACATTGTAAGTTTAAAGAACTTTGATGAAAATTGTGTTGTAATCTATCGTCTTTTTTATTAGTAATGAAACTAACATATATATCCTTTTGTGTAGGAAATGAGGGAGCAGAACTCCAGGAATGCATTGCAAAAGCAATACCACCATCACATGGGAGCAATGACGTATGATGAATGGAGGGATACGTGGGTGAGTGAAGGAGTATACCCCACTGCGCTTCTAGGGTCCTCCACAGCGTCGTCTGACTCCACGACCAGTACTTTGGTGAGTCGTGCTGGGGATTTCTATTGCTCTATGCATTCGCGGGACAAGAAGACCGGAAAATGGTCCATCAAGGCTTCGGAAACCAAAGAAATGACAGATAAGCTAGTAAGCAACTATGAACTAGTGAACTAATTTACCCATTTGCATGTCTATCACTTCATATAAACAGTTACTTCATGTTGCCATTTTGTTTTTGCCACAGCTTGAGTACACTGGAGAGCTTGTTGAAGGCAAGCTCGTCCCGACGGTAGAGAAGGACCCCTTCACCTTGGCTTTGGGAAAGCCCTACCATCCGGGACGGGTATTAGGTGCTGGGGGGAGCTTGCTAGGATGGGAGAAGGTAATGGGTCCCGAATATACCAAATTTGGAAGATCCCGAGCAAGTGTCAACTCGCCACAGAACTTCGATGCCACAGTGGCATCAATTAAAGAACAAGTGCGCAATGAGATGCAACGAAGAGTTCAATGCATGGGCGAAGCAAATGAATTTGCCGACCTTGCCCTTTTCCTCGACAACACCGGCCGACTCAAGTAGCCACCCACGAAGAGAAGGAGAACAGGAGGTAAATGATTAGAATTCAACTCTATAAGTTTTGATATGTTGAGTTACGTGGGTACGGTTCTGATTAGTGTTTCACTATCAATACACTATTGCAGATTGGTACTCCTTCACATGAGAACTCAAGGGGGCTTGATACTCTGACACCTCAAGACTTTCCTATTCTACAGGTGATTTTTTACGTACTTGTTTGGATAATGGTGTTTCTTCGCTGTGTTGAGTAGTTTGTGTTGCATTAATTTGTTGATGTGATGTGTTGTTGTTGTCTGCTCCTCCTTGTCCTCCTCCTCCTCCTCCTCCTCCTCCTTCTCTTTCTTCTCCTTCTCCTTCTCTCCCTTTTCCTTCTCTTTCTTCTCCTTCTCCTTCTCCTTCTTCTCCTTCTCCTTCTCCTTCTCTTTCTTCTCCTTCTCCTTCTCTCCCTTTTCCTTCTCTTTCTTCTCCTTCTCCTTCTTCTCCTTCTCCTTCTCCTTCTCTTTCTTCTCCTTCTCCTTCTCCTTCTCCTTCTCTTTCTTCTCCTTCTCCTTCTCTTTCTCTTTCTCTTTCTCCTTCTCCTTCTCCTCCTCCTCCTCCTCCTCTTTCTTCTCCTTCTCCTTCTCTTTCTTCTCCTTCTCCTTCTCCTTCTCCTTCTCTTTCTTCTCCTTCTCCTTCTCTTTCTCTTTCTCTTTCTCCTTCTCCTTCTCCTTCTCCTTCTCCTCCTCCTCCTTCTTCTCCTTCTCCTTCTCTTTCTTCTCCTTCTCCTTCTCCTTCTCCTTCTCTTTCTTCTCCTTCTCCTTCTCTTTCTCTTTCTCCTCCTCCTCCTCCTCCTTCTCCTCCTCCTCCTCCTCCTCCTTCTCCTTCTCCTCCTCCTCCTCCTCCTTCTCTTTCTTCTCAAGGAGGCTGCTGTGCAGCTGGGCAGGTCCCTGCCTGCCTGGCTGGGCTGCCTGCCTGGCTGGGCAGGTGCCTGGCTGGGCAGGTCCCTGCCTGGCTGGGCAGGTGCCTGGCTGGGCAGGTCCCTGCCTGGCTGGGCAGGTGCCTGGCTGGGCAGGTCCCTGCCTGGCTGGGCAGGTCCCTGCCTGCCTGGCTGGGCTGCCTGCCTCTTACTTGCTCTTTTCTTGTAATCTCAAGCATTAGTCACCTATAACTAAGTGATAATGACATGTTTTAACTAGTTATGAGTTCAATAGAAAAGAATTGTAGAAAATAGGCATCGTAATAGCCAAAATGGCCTTACTTGAGCCATTTTGGTTGAAATTGCGTCCTAAAACCTCCTACTTGCTCTTTTCTTGTAATCTCAAGCATTAGTCACCTATAACTAAGTGATAATGACATGTTTTAATAGACAACAAATATAGAAAATAGGCATCGTAGTAGCCAAAATGGCCTTACTTGAGCCATTTTGGTTGAAATTGCGTCCCAAAACCTCTTACTTGCTCTTTTCTTGTAATCTCAAGCATTAGTCACCTATAACTAAGTGATAATGACATGTTTTAACTAGTTATGAGTTCAATAGAAAAGAATTGTAGAAAATAGGCATCCTAGTAGCCAAAATGGCCTTACTTGAGCCATTTTGGTTGAAATTGCGTCCCAAAACCTCTTACTTGCTCTTTTCTTGTAATCTCAAGCATTAGTCACCTATAACTAACCCCAATTATTATTATTTCACTTCTACTAACTCACGTTTTGTGTATTCTAAGTTTTGCAAGGGGCAAACGGGACTTCCATACACGAGCGAGGAACTCCATGTAATTCGGGAGATGTTGGCGACCTACATCACATTTAATTTGTAAATATCGTCATACATTTTTGTACTATATCATCTCTTCATCAATCCTAACCTTAGCTTATTAATTATGTACTATACATGAAACATTTTTCTAATTTATTATATCATCTCTTGCGATTGTTGTTATTAATTATTTATGTTTTGTTATTAATTTTACTAATTATTGTTACTATTATCATATATAATAATAAGAATAATTATTATTATTATCATTATAATAATAATGATAATTATTATTATTATCATTATAATAATAATAATAATAATAATTATTATTATTATTATTATAATTATTATTATTATTAATATTGCAGCAAAAAAAAACAGGTCAATATTAGTGCAGGAAAAAAAAAAGGTCAATATTAGTGCAGAAAAAAAAAAAAAAAAAAAAAAAAAAAAAAAAACAAAAACCTCAATGGCAACGGTTAACCGTTGCCAATATTTAAAAAAAAATAAAATAAAAAAGCGCGGCAAAGTCAATGGCAACGGTTAACCGTTGCCAACTCAAGCAATTGGCAACGGTTAACCGTTGCCAATTACTTAAAAAAAAAAAAACAAAAAAAAAAGGGTCCATGGTTAGTGGCAACGGTTAACCGTTGCCAATTGCTTGAGTTGGCAACGGTTTTGAACCGTTGCCAATTATTTTGGGATTTAGCAACCCCCAAATAAGCAACGGTTCAAAACCGTTTCCTTTGGGGGGGTTTGAACCGTTGCCAATTTGCTCTTTTCGTGTAGTGCTACGGCCCAATGATCATGTGGAAGGTCCAATTACCTTAATCCCATTCCTAAACCAATTAGGATTTATTACAAGCTTCTAGAATCCTCTAGAAGGTTGTTTTCAATCCTAAATCCGTTAGGATTCATTATGAGCTTCTGGAATCCTCTAGAAGGTTCTAATTTATCTTGTTTTTGAAAGATAAAGATTTAAGAATTTGATATTGAATAAATCATCTCTTTTTTTATGATCCTAATCCCGGTCAAAATAGAATACATACGGATATTTGGTTAACCCAATCCAATTGGGAATCAAACTTTGTACGGAATCTTATCCTTCCAAAACATCGTTGAACTACAGAACCATCACGCCGTGATAGTCCCATCGCGCCGCGATGGACATGTAGCGCCGCGATGACACTTGTTTTAGTCCGATTTGGATTCTGACTCTTTTCTGATCCTTCGACCCTCTTTTTTCCTTATAAATAGAGGTCGTATCACCCCGTTTTCAATCACCAACAATCATCATCAATACCCATTTTAATATTCTCTCTCTCTTTCTTAATTCTTCATATTCTTAGCCTAGCCTAAACACATCCTTGATATTCTCCCCAATCAGTCACGATACTTCCTTTGTGAGATTCATTACTCCTTTCCTTTCTCGACGTTGACTTCGACCTCGACGTGAAAGGTTGATAGTTCTGAGGGTTTGGTCCCATATCTATATTTCAATTCTTATTTGATTTATTTACTTTGTTGATTTAATCTTTCTTGAAATTACTAACGTGTATAATGTTTTAATAGCAAGAAGGGACGAACATCAACGTAAGTAATTCAATCACTTAATCTTTGATTTTGGAAGTAGAAATCATGTTTAGAATGTTATTTTAATTCCTAGCATCATGTTTAGGATGTTGATTTTGATTGATAGTATCATGTTTAGGATAATGCTTTGATTATGATTTTTATTAGTGACATGCTAGGATTTGTTATTAATCCGTTTAGTATCAAGCCTGAGATCTTACTAATGATGTTTTGACGATTTTGATTATGATGATGATTGTTGTGTCAATCAATCATATGTTGCTTGATTGTTCATGGTTTATTGTTATTGCTTGATCACGCCCCTTCTTGCAGGTTTAAAAGAAATTTGTACTTGAAACCACGCCTGATAAGATAATTACTAATGTAATTTAGGCTTAATATGATTTTAATCCAAGTGATCACCAATAATAGATTTGATTGTGCATTAATAATCAACCAACGTAGATTAAACAGGTTTAGGATTAACTTGATGTATGTATGTTAATCGGAAAGAGTACATGAATATCATAAGAATTAAGTAGAGGCCTATTTAGGGCGGTAATCTCTTTTAGGTTAGATTCGTACCATCATCCCCTAACATCCGGTCATGGTTCCGGACCACTATGGAGTTAGCGATCTCCGTGATCGTGAATGGGGTGTAACCTTCACACCTGTGAACGGTTTACAAGTTCCTAAAACTTGTTGGCGACTCTTCTATCTCTAGTTTCCTTCCCTTGGAGCGCCGCCATGCCTACCACAATAGGGCTCAAAAGGTTAGTTTGAAATATTTCCTATAGTATAGGTACGAATACTTTTCTAATCATATATTTTTCAAATCAAAAAATCAAAACAAAAAATTGAAAATGATACCAAATACTCCCTCCATCCCTTATTTACATGCCTACTTCCCATTTTACACATAATTAAGGAACTTAAAAACCATGATTGGGAAGTACAAATATGCATGTGGGGATAGAGAGAGATAGAGGGAAAGAAAAGATAGTTGGTAATTATTGAAGAGATGAAGAGAGAAAGTGTTGGAAAATGATGTCAAAGTACAAAAAAAATAAAAATAAAAAATTAATGACAACTCATCAAAAAGAGGGAATATTGTCAAAAAGTATATTCTTAAAATAGAAATAGGCATGTAATTTTGAAACCCCCAAAAAGGAAAATAGGCATGCAAATAAGAGACGGAGGGAGTACTTCTTTTGTTCATTTTTACTGGACCTATTTTTTTTAGAAAATTGTCTTATCGTAGCGATTATTTCGTAGCGATTGTACATTCACTACAATATGCACACATGTTTGTGAAATAGTAAAGGAAACCGTATTATTTTACAATCGACATACTTAACCCATATGAAATCGATATGAAAAATATAATAATATTTGTTCACCTTTTTTCTGCACATTTATAAAATTAAGGAAAAGCGTATCGTTTACAATCGTCACTAAAACCCAAAAATCAATACAAAAATCCTTTTTGCCACTAGTTTTTTTTTTAAAAAAAATTGACAAATAGAACATAAAATGTGTCATAACTTATTGGAAAACACATTTAATATATATTAGAGTTTGAGGTTACATGTTCGAATTTTGTATACATCATATGTAGGGTTTTTTTTCTATAGAAAATGAGCTCAATAATCACCATGATTGAATGTAGTTTTTCGTATCGATTAATGAGGACAACCCCAGCAAAAGCGAAAAACACTATTAAAGGCTATGGTACACGGCGGATATTGTATCGAATAACCATTCGTTGGGATTTGTTTTGGTAGCAATTACAATCGATACGAAATGTTAAAATAATTGCTACTAAAAGGTATTTTTCTTATAATGGCACGCTTGCCAATGCAGAACTTTCACGATCAATAACTTTAGTTCTTCCTAAGTAGAAATTATAAAAGTTATATATTATGATAATACTTATTGACACGAATTAAAAAATCATGCGTGAATATCTTTTTTCTTACATATTATTCACAAAAGACGGTCAAAAAAGGAGTGGTAAATAGTGTAAAAGTCAAAGCAGATCAAGTAAAAAAGAACGAAAGAAATAAAATTAAGGGTCGACTTTAAAAATATTAATGTCACAATTGGCTTCTTTTAGGGTCGCGCACTCTTTGTCCTCTTGTTCATTCTTATGATTTTATTTCCGATTTGCTGCATTTTGGTGGGTTTGATTGTTTACATTTGATTGAGTTGATTTGATTGCAATCCTATTGTTAATGCTTTATTTAAGTATTCCGTACTTCGTATATGCAATTTTGCAGTAGTAAAGCTTCAAGACGTTGCTTAGGTTCTTGATTTACGGAGTAATTTTCATCATAACAAGAATAGATAAGTTTTCAAGTTGTCTGAGCAAATTAGAGGTTAACCATTACCCGAAAGTAGTAATACAAACAATTCGGTATATGAACATAAGGTTTAATTAAGGTCGAAAAAAGCATTGCTTGAATTTGACAGTTAGTTGAAATTAGTTATTCATATCCGAATTTGCGGAACCCCCTCCTTCCTGCCAAATACCCCATACAGCCATACTAGTTACCTGTTTTATAAAGGTAATAAAACACGAAGGGAGTAATATTCAGTAAAAATAATTTAAGTTTAGTAAAAATAAGTTTAGTTCAGTAAAATTAATTTCAGTTCAGTTAATAATTTCAGTTCAGTAAAAATCAGTAACTTTAAAGGAAAAATACAAAAGGGAACTAATAAAAATAATTTCAATTCAGTAAAATAAGGTGAAGTGAACCGAACCTTAGTACTCCGTACTTCATATTATATTTTTTTTGGTGAATTACTTCATATTATATTATCTCACAATTTGAACAAAAATGTAAATAAATCAACAACTTTTTTTATTAAATATGGACAAAATTGTTGAATTGTTTACATCTTTACCACTTTATTATAAATAAAATGATAATTTGGGACTTCATTCGCAATTTAACGGTGTAAGTTAAGATACTTTTTCCACAAATCCATTCAAAAAACCAATTGCTACAAGCTTGACTTTTTTTTTTTCAGTGGTAAGATAAAAAAAAATTTAGGAAGCCCTCCTTATTATGAGGGATATTCCTTATGTATCAATTAAAAGAATAGAAAACAAACTAGAATTATTAATATCCATACTATTAGAAAGTAAATGACCTACATTAGCAATTTAATCCACTGTGTGATTGGCCTCTCGATAGATATTTTGGATACTCCAACTTTGAAACCGATTGAGAAGAGAATGCGTGTCTTTGATAACATGCTCGATCTGCCAAGGGATTTCCGAATGCCTTATACAACGTTGATGACTAGCAAATTATCACCTTTAATTTGAATGTTCTGAATGCCACATTGAAGTGCTAGTTGTACTCCTTTATGAAGAGTTATAGCTTCAGCTAAGAAAGCTTTGGTGTTGTCGAGGTTGAAGGTAGATGCCTTGATGAATGTTCCTTTTGATGATGATTTTTGTTGTTGCTGAATTGTTGCGAACCGACCCGTTAAAGTTGAGTTTGAAGAAGTTGATGGGAGGAGTCTTCCATAATACAAGGATCAAAGATACGGAGAATGAATGAGAAGAATAGATGTGGCCATGTGGGGTCTCAGAATGAGAGATCCCTAGAGGAAAAAAGGTATCTAAGAGGTATCTTTGGTGCCACTCATTAAACACAAATTGCGCTCTAAAAATGTCAAAGGTCTCATTGCGGCTGCTTTTTTTTTGAAGATATACAGACTTTTTTGCTTAAATATCACTTCAAAAATAAACATAAAAATATAGAAATTTAAATTAATCGTCCAGATTCAATGAACCTGAGCTAGATACGGTAGTTGACCCAGTGGTCTCATGCAAGAGTTGCAACAGGTAAATATTTCAAAGATATAGTGTACAAAAGCGATTAATTATGCAGATAACGATAGATGCTCCATGTTACCCGAGCTAATATAGACACAAGCCATGTCTTGGTTCATTGGTTCACTAATTATGTTTTTTTTTTTTTTTTTTTGAGAGGGGCACTAATTATGTACTTTTTCTATGATAATGAACAAGTCAAGGAAGTAATACTCCGTACATCTGCTCCTCCACTTTTTTCGTCTCTTTTTTATTGTGTACAGTGTGCCTAGTAACAGTGTAACACAATAACACCGGGAACAGTAAATACTGAGATACTACTTCGTATATGTATAGTTATTTAATTAGTTCGTTTGTTTATATAATCCACTGAGGGCCAATTAGCCATATTGGTATAAAAATTAACACTCTTGCGATATATTAATATAAAAATTAGTAAAATATGACAAATTGGTATAAAAGTTCGCATAAGATGACAAATTGGTATAAAAGTTAGTAGACAATGACATCATGTCGAAGTAAGTGTGTATCATATTATTTTTATATTCATTGCTTTTTAAATTTTTTCTTAGTGTTAGATATTGTTTCATATTTTTGAAACTATAAAAAAAGCAAAGAAAAGCCAAGGAATTTTTTTTAAAAAAAAAGGAAAAAATGAAATAAAATATTATAGAGAAAAATTCAAGACTATGCAAAACAGTTATTCAAGAAAATTGTAAGATCGAGAATTAATTACACATTTTTGGATTTACATTGAGTTTTCAATTTTTGCAATATAAAAAAGTATACAAATAATATGTTCCTAATTTCTAAAATTTTATAACCTTTGAGTTAATTTCAACTAGTTTTAAGGAACGTTTTTTACAGCGGTTATTTAAAATATGACTACCATATTATTTGAATGATAAATAATATGATCGGTTTATTTTTTCACATTATAATATGGACACAGTTAGTCTTTTAATACCTACCATGCAAATATAATTTTTGAAAATTTTAATCTAACATAAAATAAATATTTTTTGAGAAACTATAAAATAAGAATAAAAATTACATATATGAAATTAAAATTTTGATAAATAAAAAAAATGTTGATATACTACATTATACCAAAAATAAAGTAATATAATTTATTATTTGCTAACTTTAATGTGTATTAACAATAAAAGATAAGAAAATACTATAGATTTTTTTTTTGTAAAAACAAAAAAAAAAAAAAAGAAGCAATTATATGATACGTGTTTCCTCTAGCAACAAAAAGGGTCAAATGTCACCATTTGCTAACTTTTATACCAATATGTCACAAGGGTGCTAACTTTTATACCAATTTATTACATGTGTTAACTTTTATTCCAATGTTCAGATTGATGTTAATTTTTATACCAATTTGGTCAATTAGCCATCTGTGGAGTAATATCTCATTCACTGCGTGTGTCATGATAATGTGTTGCAAATTGCAAGTATAAAAAAACAAAGAATTTATTTTTACTTATTAATATTGATTTTAATTAGATTTCTTACAATTGGTGAAAAAATAAAATTCTCCCTACTTTTAATCATTTGTCAAAAAAAAAAAAATATATATACATTTGTAAACTAGATCGAGTACTATGTGGATTGTATTTTTACATTCCCAATTTCATTTGGGGTTGTTTATAAACTCACACTATCACAATACTATTTTGCACTTATTGGCTCATTTTATCAAAATTTAATCACAAGTATCCATTAACATTACATTATTTGTTTTTTTGGTATTTGGTGGGAAGAATTCTATGGAATCGATTACATTGATAAACATGAAATGATACGCCAAACACCATAACAATTTTAGTGCATAAACTATAAAAATGATCTTGGCATGATATTCAACAACAAAAATTAACAAGTTGTTTGATTTTCAAGATGAAGTGAGGCCAATTTAACGAGCTTATGATATATGGCTCAAAATGCCATGCTCTTTTTAATATTCGTTTGGTTTTTCCCTTGTCGTGACACACCTTTTATCTACACCCGGTCATCTGGGTGCATATATAGGTAATTGTACCTAAAGGTGTTTTTTTCTCATTTTTTTTTTCTATTAAAATTAGAAGAAAAAAAGAAATGCCCTTAGATACACCTTATACACTTGTGTATATAAATTTTTTTATGTTACCTATTGTCATCGGTAACCTATCGATGTATCTTGTATTCATGTGTCTTTGAGTTCCTCATTCGTTGGATTCTAGGATATATTTCATGTGCCTGAGTTCCTCTTTCGTTGGATTATTGTCTTGGAATATTTCACGTGCACAAGCTGCCTAAGAGAAGGTTAGCTTCAAAGATATTGATCCATCTTGGCACTATTTGAAGATCCTCCTTTATCAAAAAAAAAAAAAATAAAAAATAAAAAATAAAAAATAAATTATTTGTCAATGAAGATAAGATTAAGCCATTCGAAATATTTTTTTTTGTTTTTTGAGGGAAGCCATTCAATATATTTTAATCCACGTAGTGTTTTTCGTTTCATAAAATAAAAATATTAGTATAATTTGTATTTGGATTAACGGTGTACCTATTGTTTTTTTTTCTACATAAAAAAAAAAAAAAAAAAAAAAAATACTAGTTATTGTTAGCTTGCAACAAAGTCTATTGCATTACATACTTCATAGTTCATACAAGTATATTGTAAGAATTGAATAAAAAAGAATGCAAGGACTTTATGTTACTTTCAAGAAATAATTACTTTTAGACGTTTTATATAATAATTGGCCATTTTATTAAAACGTAAGTTAAGATTTGTTTTTTCCTAATAATAAAAAAAAATAAAAAAAATCCAAAGTTAAGGTCTTATTTGAATTGTTAAATGCTTATTAGACCCCGTTCACTTCACCTTATTTTTATTGAACTGAAATTATTTTTATTAACTGAAAATATTTTTGCTGAACTGAAATTATTTTTACTGAACTGAAATTATTTTTACTGATTTTCAATTGTATTTCTTTTTTACATATATTAATTTTTACTGAACTGAAATTATTTTTACTAAACTGAAGGCTTTTGTCTACCTTCTAGGTTGGTGTTTAATACTCCGTATATATTTAATTTCATATAAAAATCAAATTTTTGATATTAAAAAAAGTAGTAAAAGTGTTATATTTATTATAAAAAAGGTTGCCAACATTTTGATGATACATTAATGAACATGTAATGTAACTATGTAATAAAGGATAATGTTAGAACATCTATCTATCTATATTTAGTATTTAAAAACACAAACCATCATGCATTCATTGTCATGTGTCACCTTTTTTTTTTGGTTAAACAATGCCACATGTCACCTTATTTAACCTATCCTTTTAATCCCCTTTCTAACATATAATAAAAAATCTATACCTAGTATTTAAAAACACAAACCATCATGCATTCATTGCCATGTGTCACCTTTTTTTTTTTTTTTAATAATGCCACATGTCACCTTATTTAACCTATCCTTTTAATCTCCTTTCTAACATATAATAAAAAAATAAAAATAAAAAATAGTCATAATTCAATACATATTAATGTTGTTTAGTTCATTCTCCTCTAACTTAATATGTCTTAAAAGTTTATTTAATTTCCACCCCTTCTTCTTCTACCAATAAATAAAAAACATATTTACAAGAAAAATACATTATATATATATACCAATGAATAAGCCGTGCATTGCACAGGCCAGAAGACTAGTTTGTGTTTTAATAATTATAACCACATTATGTAGCAAACACACTATTTTACGTTTCTATAATTGTACCCCTTACTTGATCTTTGATCATGGCAAAATGAATTGTTGTTTTGTAGATACTTTAAGATGGTTTATTCCTTATTGGACTTTTTTTTTTTCCATGCATTAATTATCTATATAAATGTTCAATATTATTTCCATGCTTTAATTATTATTGCATAACTCGCTCAATATTAATTAAAATGTAATTTGGTAGTATGATGACTTTTTTTTTTTTTTTTTTTTTTGGGTATATAAACTTTTGTTGATTGTTTCACACAATCATAACAGGCATGACCAATTGAAGAAATTGAAAGATAATCGTTTGCCTTCTCATTAATCACAATCGAAATATATAATAGTTATATTCTTCCTAACCTAGAATCAAAAGATATCCTAAAATATTTGGAAGTTAACTAAAATACTCCCTCCATTTTTTTATTTGCATCACTTGGGAATGCACAAAGTTTTAGGAGAGTAATATAATATCGTGAGTAAGTTTATTATAGTAAAAGTAAGATGGAGACCATGAAAGAGAAAGTATGTGAGAGAGGATATATATTTTTATTATTTAAGTGGGGACCATGGAAGAGAGAGAAATGATAAAATAATTTGAGTAGGGTTTAAAGTAAGAGAGAGAAATGATAAAATATAGTATAAACTTACCAAATATAGAAGTGATGCATTTATTAAAAAAAACATCCATAACAGGAAAGCGATGCAAATAAAAAAAAAACGGAGGGAGTACATAAGATAATATTGGCTAATATTCTATCATCAAAATAATATACGATAACATCTCATTACCAACAAATTCTTTACATGAATAGGTGTTCGATATATATTTATTGAGTGTATATTATTCTATACGCATAAAATACACGTATCGTGAATTGGTTCTGAAGGGCCAGTAAATCACCGCAAGCCGATGCGAGATTTTTTGGTGTTGAATTTCCCAAAAGGATCTTACAAAAGTATGGTTACTTTAAACTTATTTACACTTTTGCATCGGAATGAAACCTAATTACGGAACTACTGTCCACGTAGGCTCGGATAATTTTTTTTTTTTTTTTTTTTTTTTTTTTTTTTTTCAGAGTAAAACCGCTACCTCAAGTAGCGGTTTTGAAAAATAAAAAAAAAAAACAAAAATAAATGCGGTTTTGAAAAAAAAAAAAACAAAAATAAACTTATCCGAGCCTACTCCGTACCTTTACTTGGAGTACTAAAGACAAACCGCTACCTTAAGTAGCGGTTTTAGACTATAACCGCTGCGGTTTGTCTCTATAGAAAAAATTACCCCAATCGTATTACCGAGCCTACGTGGACTGTATTTTTGTAAATAAGTTTCATTCCAATGCAAAACTGTAAATAAGTTTTTTAAAAGCTATATTTTTGTAAATCATCCCAAATACACATCAAACAGGACTAACAAAAACAATTAAATTGCATCAATATTTTTTTTAAAAAAAATTTCAATCCACACATTTGTACTCTGTAATACAAGCTAATTACAATGCAGTTGAGTATATTAAATTTGGCATGTAGAGAATTTCTGTTCATATAAACGCTCAATTATGTAAATTTTTTCATTCAACTTTTTTTTTTGAATGGTATTTTTTCATTCAACTAATTAAAGAAAAACTACTTTATTTTACAATTTTTCCTCCAAATATTTAACAATACGCACATAACAATGTATCTAGATCGATTTAACACCTAAGTACATCATAATTTACACCTATTAACCCTAGATCAACCAAGATTTTTTTACTATTGTATCATAACAACCCAAGACTCAATGCAAGAACAACATTAAGAAAATACAAAGAAAATGAACCTAGACATTACAATAAAAAAATCTCTTCAAAATCAAAATCGATATTTTCCCAATTACCCATAACTACACCCATGCCATAACTATTTCTTTATTCCTATACACAAACTACATTTAAATAACATAAATAAATACTCGTATATTCGATTTGATTCAAAATTAATATCAATTAACTAATTAAGTAACGTAATTTGACATATTAGACCTACCTTACCAAATACGTGTGCACGTGGCACTAACAATAAATACTTTTTTTTTTTTTTTTTTTTTTTTTTTTTTTTTTTTTGTTGTTGTTGGAGTTGTATAGCAATATAAATACTTCATCACCCCTACAATATTTCCTCCCTCACAAAAAAAAACACCATTGCAGCGTAGAGAGAGAAAGAGGGTGCAAATCACCATCTTTATAGAGAGAAACTTCAACGGAAACCTATTTATTCGCTGAAATACGAACAAATTAGGGGTTTTCCGTTTCTCTCACTCGAAAATTCACTCTCTCTCTCTTTCTCTCTCTTCATTTCTTAATCTGTTGCCCTAATTTACCGCTGATCAGATTTCGAATTTGATCGCATTGTGTTTCTCTGCTCATTTTCAGGTAAATTTTTGAATTAATTTGAAATTTTGATCCTTTTGTTTTTGATTTATAATCTTATTTGCTTTTTTAATTGTTTTGATTTAGCTAGGTTTCTTCAGAAATTGGTTTTGTTAGTGTGATTTTTGAATGAATCTTTGTATAAGTTTTTTATTGCACCGACTATTGTTTAGTGTTATGACTATCATCGTCTTTGATAGATACAAAATCATGCGTCGATCAGTGTTATTAATGTTTTCGCTATTAGCCACGAATCTCACCAAAAACAACCGTTATGATACTGATGATTTGGTGTTTGCTCAAGGTATTGTATTGTGGGATTGAAGTCCTGAAACCTAAATTTCATGGGTCTGTTACTAGTTTGGATTCTCTGGAATTTTCCCCCTTTCTTTGTACTATTATCTTATTATTAATGTTTAGACAAACAGTGTTGGGATTTGGGAGGTGAAAATTGTAATTAGGTAAATTGTTTTTCTATTTGGAGTCACGTGACAAGCTGTTGCTAGATTTATTTTTACATTAATGAATTTTGTGTGGATATGCTAGTTGCAATTCTTGCAAAACAAAATTTATGTGAGTTGTTGTGGGGTTGATAGTTTTAGGGATAAGATTGCTTAGGTTGTGTTTGACTCAGATGTACTCCTTTTTTTATGTGAAGGTCATGTGTACCAACTTAATAATTAAACGTTTCTATCAAAAATTATAAAAATTTCACTTTTTGGTTTGGTGAAATTGACGAGTGTAAACATTAGTGGGTTCAAATGTAACGAATGTGATTGTAAAGTGGTGGACTATTACTTTATAACTAAGCGTTTCTATCAAAATTTATAAAAATTTCACTCTTTGGTTTGGTGAAATTGACAGAGTGTAAACGTTTGTGGGTTCAAATGTAGTGAATGTGATTGTAAAGTGTGGACTATTGTGAAGTTGTGATCGATCATTGTATGAGACAAATTCATATGGTTTACGCAAATAGTATCCTAGGGCCGACTGATAGGATATGTGTAGAGATTTGTTCACCAATATATAATGACTGAATATGGTCTTAAAAGTATTGGTTCATGGCTATTTTTAAGTGCTAGATATTTGTTTAGATAGTGTAATTAGATTGTTGTAAGGTAATATGATGACATTCTACATATTGAGTTAAAGGGTTTACAATCTTTAGATAAGATATAGATTGTTTTGTTTCAATGAATAGATTAGAGTTGTAGTCATTGTAAAACTTTGTGGTACTGAAAAGTCTACTTGTATTCCCAAATAAGGAGGCAAATTTTGTACAACTCTAATTGTGAACAATCAATTAAATGTGTGTGTTTGCACCTGTTGAAAAATTATTAAGATGTTGAAAGGATAGAGTAAAAATTCTTTTGAGTATAAGAAAAATATGGGGATTGTATTTTTGTTTTGAGCATATTCTATTATTTTGAGGATGATACATGGAAAGATTCCTCTCTTTTAGTCCTTTTTAAGGACTGTTATAAATCATAAATGGGGTAACCACTCTTTAGTCTTTAATGTAGAAATTTTCATTTGAGTGTATTACAGAATTATAGACATAAGGAATGTATCAAGTTAACAACTCAACAAGCCATAGAATTTGACATGTTATAGAATATTGTTACAATTCTTGCAAATACTATTAAAAATGGTCACCAAGCATGTGCAAAATGAGATGTCCAATGGGCCACATTAGTGGTCCACTTGACTCTTGAAAACTGTGTTGGTCATATTTGAACTATTCTTGTTGACACGCAAGGCCGGCCATTTTGACACCTTTATACAACTGTTTGCTTATAAAATGTTTTCAATTTTTTTTTTTTTTTAAAGTTGGATCATAAATTGTTTGCAATTCCTCTGTCCTTCATTGCACCTTCTCTTTGCCACCCTTCCCTGTTAACCTCAAAAGGAATAGGAATTCAATATCCCACAATCATCTTGATTGACTACCTTTTGTTATTAAGTTACATTTACCTTTTGTCAGATTATCAGCCATGGTGTTCTGGATTTTTGGCTATGGTTCATTGGTGTGGAACCCAGGTTTTCAATACGATGAGAAAGTGATTGGTTATGTTAAGGACTACAAGCGGGTATTCGATCTTGGTAAGTTATCTGTTGCACTCTAGTATTTTTGAGGTATAGACTATGATTCTGATTTTGCTTACATGGTTGCTAATATCCTGCAGCATGCATTGATCACCGGGGTACACCTGAACACCCAGCCAGAACTTGTACATTGGAATACAGTGAAGGAACTTTATGTGTAAGTGAAAGCCAAAATTATCATCTTAATCAATTTTTAATGTTTCTATATTCTCTAGGGCGCTATTAGTATGTATCTAGGACATTGTCTAAAATTCTGCTGCCCGTCTCAACTGCTGTACTGTGTCAGAATACTTGCTTTCGTCTGAATCATTGAACCACTAAATTCCTTATGATGTAGTCAAATTTTGGGTTCATAGTTGTATTAAACTGTGGTGTGAAATGTAGTACTATTGTATTTGTATTTTGATGTGCAGCATAAGATTTTAAATTTTATTCTGTCTTCCAGTGGGGGGCTGCTTATTGTGTAAGAGGTGGTCCTGAAATAGAAGCTGCTGCAATGCAGGTACTGTTTCCTCCTTATGGCTACAATATCTCTGTAGCTTAATGATTTCTTTTATCAATTTTGATTATGATATGTTTTTGTCCTGACCAATGTGCTGTTGCTATATGCAGTATTTGGAGCGTAGGGAGTGTGAATATGATCACAAGATAACTGTGGATTTTTACAAGGTAAGAGAATGCTTTGGTGGATTGCTTCTATAATCTACATACGTTTGTGGATTTATTCTGATGTGGAATTTTTTCATGAGTTCAGGAAGGGGAGGATCTCGAGCCTCTAGTCACTGGAGTGATTGTGTAAGTTGCTTTTTTATTCAAGTGAATCGAGCATGGCTTCTTGAATCCATACTGCAGAGTAATAATTTTGTGTTTTTGAATCCTCATTCTTTTCTTATGTAATGCAGCTTCATGTCCACTCCTGATCCAATATCTAATAAATACTATCTGGGGCCAGCTCCACTGGATAAGATGGCCTGGTAAGGAACCTTTACTTTTTCTTTATTCCCCATTTACAATACAATATCTATTTTTGGGTACTTTGAACTTGGAACGATGATGAAGAGGTTAATGTGGTTTACCAATTTAGCGTATGCTGATCAGTTTGTTTTTATAATGTAGGCAAATTGCAACTGCTATTGGGCCATGTGGTAACAACAGAGAGTATCTTTTCTTGCTTGAAAAGGCCATGCGTGAGATTGGTAAGCTCCTTGAGTCTTTTTTGTCTAACTGCTATTACAATAGGATACTGATTATTTTAGTTGTTTTGGATATTTTTTCATTTTTATTGAATAACTGATGTCTATATAAGAAAGGGATGACCGGATGAACTTTGGATTGATTTATGCAGCCAACATTCGTAAAGGCAAAATAATGGATCGGAGTAATATCTTGTCCAAGGAAAATGGTTTTTTTTGCAAGTAATGCAGCTTCTCCTAGAGTGAATTTTTGCTGCAATGGAATTGCCTTTTAGGAGATTTTTGGTTCATTCCACACTTTGGTGATAGATGAGTACTTGTATGAAATACCAACCCTAATCCTAGAAGAATTTGACTACCAATACAATACCCTTAGTAAAGTCTACTTAAGTCATCTGGGAAAACAGTAGTAATATCTTGCATTTAGAGTGATAATATGTGCATATATGAATACTTTTCCGTCTTAATATATGTGCGATTTTATAGTAGACACATGTTTGGTTGTCAAAATGCATATAGCATACTCCGGACTCCCTCCCCAACATCTGCTTTATAAGTTTACAGACAGATGGGTGAGTGAAATAACACGTGTGACTAAACATACTTTCGTTCTCTTCGTATTGTTTGTTTTTGAAAGAGTTGGACACCATTTTATTCCTTCCTCACATGCAATTCTTTTTCATTTTGTCTTGTGATGTTCTGTCCATTTTGTATGTTTGGATGTTGCCAATTGTTTTGTCATGCACCGTAGCTTTCTTATCCATGTAATATACTCTTTTACACCAAGGTCTAATATGAACTTTTGATTTTTTGGACAGATCATGAGGATGACTACGTAATTGAGCTAGCCAACGAGGTGAGGAAGGTACTCGACATTGTAAAAGGAGCAACCAAAGATACAAAACTCATTGCAGCACCACACGTCACTGTCAAGGATCATATACCATCCCTTCAACTTCTTCCACGCCAAGAAGCTGTAGCAATGGACTCATAATAACAAGTCCCACAGGAAATAAATTGATTGTAGGAACTAAAAGGTGCTCTTTTGTCTCCTCTTACTGTAGGCAAAAAATTACTTGAAATCAAACCCTAACATGGAAAAGAGATATATTAGCGGCTCTGTTGTCAGTCTGTTAGAAGTGTTAGTCTTTTGCTTTGACCAGAATGAGGCGATTATGTACTACTGTTAGACAATTGACATGGAAGTAATGTTTTCCCAGAATTTGGGCTTATGAATTTTACATGAGTTTATTACATCATTAGTTCAGTAACATTTGCTAAAATTCTTTCATCTTCAGAGAAAATTGTGCTAACTTCCAAGTGATTAAATTTCTCTCTTATGATTTCAAGGAGCATCTTGAATTCTTGATTGCCTTTTAAGCCAACTTGTTGAGGGATATAAATATTTTAATATAATTTTTTTTTTTTTTTTTTTTTTTTTTTTTTTTTTTTTTTTTTTTTGACAGTAAGAACAAAGAGAGAAAGAAATAAAACAGACTTAAAAAAGACCAAAAAAGAAATTCCCAAACATGAGCTTTCCTAGCTAACTAGTGTGCCGGAGAAACCCACTGCCTAGGAACCTTCCGAATCTTGCAGGCCTCAACAGTGGCCAAAAGAGCCCAAATATCCCAAAGTAACCAGCAAAGAGAAATGTCATCCCACTGACTCTGAGCCAACATCAAACAAAGAGGTTTACAATCTGAAAAAATAAGGATTCTACAAAAATCCCTCGAGAGGACATGTCACAACCCCCAGTATCAAGCTTGTAACTCAGAATGGAGAGCAGAGGAGGAGAAAGAAGCACGAGCACCTCCCCCCCCCCCCCGAACTACAGGCGAATCACAATCTCTAAAAATCCAGCCCGCACCACCCGAATTATCCAAAGCCGACCAGGCCCCATCACAGACCAAACAGATATCAAAGCCTGAATCAATTTTCCCACAAAGAGTGGCCTCAACACCCAAACTAGGAAACCTAGGTCGAATATCCTCTAAAAAGGACTGCTGCGGAAAGCCTGCTGTTGACCTCACAAAACCCACTGAGAAGCAAGAAGCAGAATGTCATCCGGGAAGACTACCTGATGCCGAAACTTGACATTATTACGGGAAAGCCAAATAGCCCATAAAAGAGCATAAAACCTGATCAAATTTTCCCAGTCCTTAGCCACCCTAAACAATGAAATCATCGAAGAAAACCATTGAGGAAAAGGCAAGCGAAGACCCTGACGAGTAAACTTAGTACTACGGACCCATAACGAGGCGACAAGGTCGCAATCCCGAAATAAATGGTCCACCATCTCCAGTTCCTTGTGGCAAAAACATCAAACATGATCGACAGACAAGCCACGAACAACCAGCACAGCCGCCACAGGAAGACCAGACTGAAGAAGCTTCCAGCTAAAGATCTTCCATTTAGGAAGGATAGGAAGCCCCCAACATTTCCCCCACCAAGAAGAAAATGGAAGAAACCCCCCAGAAGAACGGCTGGAAGTCTGTAAGAGCAAGAGTGCATAAGTAGACTTCGTCGAAAATGAACCGTCCTTAGTAAATTTCCAATACACAAAATCATCCATGAGCTTCATCGGACGATCCAGACTTAAAATCCGAACAGCTGTCGGGCTGTCGAAAAACCATGGACCTTCGAAGGGTCCCACGCATTAGAATGCGGATCAATGATATCAGACACATGAGTCGGGAAATCCGACTAGGATAAATCAGGCTTAAACGAAACCAGACCACCAGGAGCCCAGTCATCAATTGTAATGCGAACCCTCCTACCACCACCGACTTTCCACCTAACACCAGGAGCAACCGCTGACACGGTGCCACCTGTAAACCCCGACACCCCCAAGAGGGCCGAGAAACCCGAGCGCCCGAAACAGCAGCAAGAGAGGGATACTTAGAAAACATGAGGCGAGAAACCAACAACTGAGGATTATGCATTAGCCGCCAACCAGTTCCAGCAAGGAGGACGGAGTTAAAACAGGAAACATTTCGTAAACCCAGGCCGCCCAAGCCTTTTGGCAAATGCAGGAGAGAGGCAGAGCGCAAGGCTAAGCCCTTGGTAGAGCCAGAAGATCTGCACCAGAAACTAGCCAACATATTGTCAATCTGGGAAGCAACAGAAGACGGAATCTTGAAGACAAACAGAATGTGATTAAAGGAAGCCACCAACACTGAATTGATAATAACCAGTTTTGCAGCAGCCGACAATCGCAGAGAAGCAAAGGCAGACAATCGGTTAGCAAGCTTATCAATCAAGAACTTGAACTCCAAAACCTTACTCTGGCAAACCAAGATAAGTCGCAAGAGACTCCTTCGATTGAAGTCGAAGACTGCGGGACAGGAAATCCCGATAATCAGGGGGAGTATTCGGCCTAAACTTGACAAAGGATTTATGAAGATTAATCATCTGTCCTAAAGTGGAACAGAAATCAGATAAGATAGCCAATATATTATCACAAGCCTGCGGCGAAACCTGAAAAAACAACAACGAGTCATCTGCAAAAAAAAGGTGGGAAACCGAAGGTCCACCTCTAGAAATACGGATAGAAAATGACTGCTGCTCTTCCCGACGAAGCGAGGTCGACAACACTTCCATACAGAGAACAAACATAAATGGCGACAGTGGATCTCCCTGCCGAAGACCACACTGCGGACGAAAGGAAGACGTGAGACTCCCATTCACCAGAACCTGATAAGAAACAGTCGTAACACATTGTTCAATAATATGAACCCGATACGGGGGGAAACCAAAGGCCCGTAAGACCTGACTCAAAAAGTTTTAGCGCACTATGTCATACGCCTTATTCATGTCTAACTTCAAAGCTGCATAAAAACGTTTTCGAGCCTTAGAAGTATTCATAAGGTAAGCAGTTCATGAGCTACTAGTGCATTATTAGAGATCAGGTAACCAGGCACAAAAGCATTCTGAAAGTCGGAAACAAGAGAAGGAAGGACCTTCCACAATCGGCCTGTAATACATTTGGCAATGCATTTATACAGAACATAGCATAACCCAATCGGTCGGAACTGAAACACAACCTCCGGTTGAGAAATTTAGGGAGTAGGACCAAAAAAGTTTTGTTCCAATCCTTTAAGATATAACCATGGGCAAAAAAATATTGTACTGCCAAGACCACAAAATGTCCTGTATCCCCCCAATGAGTCTTGAAAAAAGTCGATGTAAAACCATCAGGTCCAGGAGATTTATCATTCGCGATATGAAACATTGTTGATTCAATTTCAGAAGCCGAGAAAGGAGCCATCATCATATCCTTTTGAGACAAAGATAACGTCGGAAGGTCCATATTCTCCCACTGTAGAGAAAGACCATTCCTAGAAAGAGACCCAGGATTGTACAAATCTGCATAAAATGCCTGAATAAGAGTACGAAGACTACCAGAACACCCGATGTCCAGCATCATCCTTCAAGCTGACAATCACATTTCGGCAACGTCTAGCCTGGACTACCGAGAACAATAGCCGGTAATGAGATTCCCCCACCGCATCCCATTTAATCTTAGCACGTTGTTTCCAGTATAGAAAAGCAGTTATGGCTTCCGCAACCCGATCTTCTCTTGTATTAAGAGAAAGGACACGCGCCACCGGGGATTGCAACTGAGCAGAATAAGATGATAAATCAGAACTCAAGGATTTCCAGTTGATGCCCCTAGATTTCCTGTGTTCAAGGCACCAGTCTTTAAGCCGTCCGCAAATAACACGAATCCTACGGGACAAGGCAAACAATGGCGAGCCCGCAATTTGCAGAAGACAACCTTCCTTAACAATCCCTAAAATATCCTGAGGAGATAAACACCAATTCTCGATCCGATAAGGTTGTCGAATTGCATCTCGACCCACTGAGTCCGAAAAAATGATAACAGCATGGTCCGAGAATTAAATGGGCTGATGAGGGCACTCGTGAATCCGGACTGTCAACAGACCGATCATGAGATGCATATGCCCTATCTAAGTGTTCGAAAGTCGAGTCCACCTCTATCCAATTATTAGTCCAAGTATAAGTCGGGCCAGAAAAAGGAACATCCACTAAACCCGAACCCAAACGCCACTGAATAAAATCCAGTCTACCCGGTATAAACGTAGACCCTCCCAGTTTGTTAGAGGAATACTCAACTTGATTAAAATCACCTATCAACAAGATATTCGGAAAGGATTGGACAAATGTGGTTTTAGACTCCCACACATCTGATCTATCAACTACATGGGGCGCACCATACACAAAGATCACATATTTTATTGCATCACCAACTGATATCTTACATACTGCAAAGTTTGGGGATATAAACAACGGAACTACACAAAAAGGAGCTAGACAAAAGATAAACAAACCACCACTTAAGCCCATAGCATCTACTTCCACCACAACAACCCAAAAAAGGAATAGATGCTAAACTATGTACGACATTATCTACAGAAACCATCGTTTCCATCAAAAACACAACATCCAAGTTTTGAGAGCGGACCAAGGAGCTGAGATACGTAACTTTAGGGGAGTCCGCTTGTCCAAGACCCCTACAGTTCCAAGTTGTTATCCTCATTTCGCCCTTGGTGGTTCAGAGGAGGGAGCTATCGAACCCGCACCAGAAGTAGTCGAAGTAGAAACCGAACCATCATGACATTTCCTCTTCTTGAAAGGTAAAAGCAACTGCAAACAACCAGACGAACCAGTACCAGAAGCATAAAAAATCGGCAAGGGCGGAGCCGAAGGAGCTACTGCAGATGCACTTCGCTTGGCTGGACACAAACCCCTAACCCTCTGCATCAGAGCCATTGCCTTCCTCTTACCTCGTTCAAAAGGCGAACGACTGAAGCCTTGAGGTTCGACATGCTTAACCTGAGAATCATCTCCATTATCAAGCCGAATCCCTAAGTTTTCGTTGTCACTTGCTGAACTATACATTTAGCACCTTGAACTGGTTGAGCATCTGGTGGCGACTCCATCACCCCTGCGTTGACCGTCGACAGAGAAAGCCGAATCCCAGAGTTATCGCTATCATCTTGCGGAACCACAGATGTATCACCGTGAACTGGCTGAACGTCTAGTGGTAACTCTAACTCCCCTGCTTCGACGGAGAAACCAAGGAGTCAGAAGCAAGACCTGCAAGGAGACCAGTCCATTGGGGTCGCCTCATCAGAAGCAGGCGAGTTAGAAAATTCCCCTGGCTCTTGAGGAATGTCCGATGCCGAAAAAGAAAAGCTTCCCGATGAATTATCAGCCTCATACCCTGAATTTTCAAAAGAAGACGCCGGAAAAGACTCCGAAAGGGTCGGAGATGGAGAAGGCCAAAATCCCGACCCACCTTCCCAATTACTAGGCCCAGACCTAAAGGGATCAGCAAACATAGGCCCATTTGGCCTCATCAAAGGAGGAGAGAAGCCTGGAATAAAAGCAGACCCGTGAGGCACCTCTTGATCCAAAGAGAAAGAAGAAGGCGTACGTCTGGGTAAACCATAAGAAGCCTCTTGCAGAATATTGGGCTGGCCCAATCCATTTCCTAAAGTTGTTCCATACTCGTTTAATTGAGGAAAAACAGGAGAATTAATTTCAGTTGAAACAATATTAGAGTCCAAAGCCCACGTTGCATTGTCAAGGCCCACCTCAGATTGACCCACAGGACTTCGAGCCAGCTGTTGAAAAACTCGGTAAGGATTACCGTCATGCAAGGCAGTAGGAGCCAAATACGACCGCCAACCTGGTCTTGGATAGGCACATGGGCCATTATCATCAAGTGACACACCATTATTCCATCCTCCCATAAAGTGTCAGGGAGAGAAATTATCAGTTGCATGAGTGACACGGGGCTGCCTCCTAGCCTCTTAAGAGGGAATTTCTAATTGCTCCTTAATTGCTTGATTAATCCCTAAATCACGTCGTAAAACCTCATTAGCTGCACTTTTATATGCTGATGGCGATGGAGGAGAAACAACCCGGGAATGGTGGGAGAAGGAGCAGGACCTTCAAAATCCGACGAACTCGAACGAACATCAGAAGGAGAACGAGGAATGCCCATCCCGTCACTATCATAATCCGATGGGTGGGAATCAACAGAGTACTCAGAAGGGTCATCCTCGTCATGATAACCAAACCATAATTCCGTATTCCAAATCCTAGGAGTAGGACGAATGCCACGAATAGCATTCGAATATAAATTGGTATCGATAGGACCAAACAATAGACGTAAGCCACGGCATGAAGTCTTCGAAAGCGAGTTTCAAGATGATTTTGAGAAGTATTGCACGTTTTGCGGCCATGTCCGACAAAACCACACTTTTTACAGAATCTAAAAATACCCTCGTATTTAAAACGTACCCACGTGACTCTATTTTCCCTCGTGGGGAAATAACAACCAGGGATTAAAGGTAACGACAAATCAACCAAGATTTTAACACGAGGGTAAGGAACAGGAAACTGACCATTAGAATCATCTTCCATGATTATTTCACCGACATGAGAAAGAACACCAGCCGCCACTCGAGGAGTAGAGAACCGAATTGGCAAACCCTCAACCTTGACCCATAACTCTGCCAGGTGCAAATTCATGTTGAGGGGAACCGAGTGACTGCGAAGTCGTTGTAACACTACCAGATTACCCTTAAGTGGACCCAGCCACGAGCATCAAGTTCATCCGCATCTTCAATGGTTCCACAGCAGAAAACAACCTCTTGTTCTCCATAGGTAAAAACATAAACTGGAGCTCGCAAATGCCAAAATCTCGAAACCAGCTGCTGAATTAAGGGGATCGAAAACACCCTTTCGTCCCAAAAACAACCAATAACACAACAATCCCAGTCAATATAGGAGTCATCTTGCAACGGTGGAGGGGAAGTGATATCTGCTCCTATCATGTGAGGATAAACAAAAGTAACCGAATTGATGTATTGAGACATAGAAAGAAACGAAAAGTGGACTAAAGAAAGCAGGGAAAAAGAAAAAGTTGAGCTTTCAAACGAAAAGGAACCTAAAGGAAACTTATGTTTATAGACAGGAAATTTTGAGAGTGTCTCTCACTAAAGGTCTTTCTCTCACTAGAGATGTCCTGTTATGAATGAATAGTTACATAAATTATAGCACAATTTTAATCTCTGTAGAAAAAATATAGCAATTAATCGAAGAAACCTTCATAGAAGGCAACTTTTCTCTATTCATCACAATTGCACCCTCCTTAATTTTATTGCAAGAGGCCGGAAGTCCCATCTACAGGGAGATGAGGAACCGAGGAAGGAGCAAATAGGGATTTAAACAAGCCGAATTGAAACCACCCTATCCTTTATCTTTTCAATCTTGGTTTGTTTAGAAGGTTATGAAATTTCACCAAGTTATAAATAATTTTTTATTTCATAAACGAGGTTTTCTTATAATGTTATAAGTAGATTGCATTTTTGACATTTGATTATTTGAATATGTAAGTTCAAGTATAATACTCAAATCCTAATAAGGAGTAGTTTATATAATTGTGAATAAATGGAGCTTTGAGCTTTTCTTATATTTGAGTTTGTTCATGAACACTCGTAAACGAGTTATTAATGAACTTATATGAACAAGTATATCTATGTTCATTATTTAGTCCATTTATTAAACAAGGTTATCTAATTGTTCAATCTCACTTCATTTTTGTAGAACATATAAGGGTACTACCATTATTGGAGTTTTTGGAAAGAGCATACACATTGCAATTAGTGAATCAATACACATTCAACCTAGAAACTACCAAGATCTTTATAGTAGAAGCTACAACCCTCCACAATGACATTTGTTGTGCTCTCGAGCATGAAATTAGAAACATTCATATTGAAGGTGATATATTTCATAGCAACCACCTCTCTTACAGGTATTTGGTCAATCCCATGACAAGTTGAGCATATTATCACTAACATTTGCTCTATTTTCAACGAGAATTCGAAGAGGCAAATTGAACCGTAGACTGGAGTGCAAATGTTAGTTATTTAGTTAGTGATATCATGAAAATTATACTTTGTAATTTATTTTTTGACAAGTATACCTTATAGTATAACTTTTCTTTATTTCTTATTTTCTTTTCGGATGCATTAGAGTTTTCCCTCATGAAAACGTTTTAAATATCTAACTTTTGTTTTTTTAACAAACAATATTTACCTTTTTCTTACCTTTATTTAGGAAAAAAAAAAAAGCAAATGAGCCCTAGATATTTTCTACAGGACCTCTTATACACTTATAGTACATTAGTACTAAGCAAAGCGGTTATTATGGAGTATATAAAATTTATATCTATCTATACTTAATATTTAAAAACACAAACCATCATTTCCATCATGCCACTTATTCACTTTCCCCCAACTTAATATCTTCTACAATTGCATGCAATTTTCACCCCTTCTTCTCCTTTATAAACTATTCATTTTCCAATTAAAACATATTATAAAATAAAAATTTATATTGTACACCTATATACATTTCATGCATTGCACGAGCCAGAAGGCTAGTTAGAATTAATTTAGTGCTAATCCAATAAATAAAAAGTAAAGTTAAAAAAAGTACTCACATTTGCTTTTTCATACGTTTGTGCCTTGCTCAATAAGTCCGTACTCTGCATTCTCCATCTGTACTCTCCTCCTTTCTCACTTCCCTCTTCACAATTCGCAAAACCCAATGCAAAATTCTATTTCTCTATCCTCTTCAACCTTAAACAAAAATGAAGGACCTCGGTCTCAACGCCCCTCATTCCATGGGAACCACCATTATTGGTGTCACTTACAAGGATGGTGTTATTCTCGGTGCCGATTCTCGTACTAGCACTGTTAATTACTACGTTTTCAGCGTTATTTTCACAATTTCTCAGTTACCCAAATCTTCATTTTGCATCAATTTTATTGGGTTACATTTGATTTTGAATTTGGGGTTGTAATAATATTTGGGATTATTCCACATTTAAACCCACTATCACTGCAACCGCCACCGCCGATCTCTTTCTCCCTTCACCATCACCTCCCTTAAACCCCTGAAACCCCCGATTTTTCCCCAAAATTAAACCTTAATTTTCCCCCCCCAAATTAAACCCTAATTCTCGAATTTCCCCCCAATATAAACCCTAAACCTCGATTTTTCAACCAAATTATACCCTAAAACCTTGTTTTTACCCCAATTAAACACCAAAACTTCAATATTCCAAAATTAATTTCCGTAAAACATCTAATTTAGTACCCTCCCCGAAAAAACCTAAACATGAAAAATTTGTCTAAATGATTTAATAATGTTCGCAAGTCCATGGATGTGTATTTCGTGAAATTGATGATTGAGTTTGAAAAAGATTTGGAAAATCGTTATGAGAGAAAGGTTGTTGATGCTTTTAATTTTCTTAAAGACTTGAAAGACTTTTATGAAAGTATATACGAGAATAATTGCAAGAAAAATGAAACCATGGAAGTAATGTTAAGGAGATTGAAACTCGAAGAAAACTATTCAAAAGCATTACCCCCAATATAAACCCTAAACCTCGATTTTTCGACCAAATTATATCCTAAAACCTTGTTTTTCCCCCAATTAAACACTGAAACTTCAATATCCCCAAATAAATTAAACCCTAAAACATCTAATTTAGTCCCCTCCCCCAAAAAACCCAAACATGAAAAATTTGTCTAAATGATTTAATAATGTTCGCAAGTCCATGTATGTGTATTGCGTGAAATTGATGATTGAGTTTGAAAAAGATTTGGAAAATCGTTATGAGAGAAAGGTTGTTGATGCTTTTAATGCTCTTAAAGACTTGAAAGACTTTTATAAAAGTATATACGAGAATAATTGCATGAAAAATGAAACCATGGAAGTAATGTTAAGGAGATTGAAACTCGAAGAAAACTATTTAAAAGCATTACCCTAATACCAAGAATCGCGCAAGGAAAAAAAGGAAGGGATAAATCGTCTCTTGAGGGTAAAACGTAAGGTTTTGAGCAATGTACCAAGATTCTATGAGATGGAATATAATAATAATAATTATTATTATATTATTATTACTACTTTGTTATCATCATTATCATTACGTTTACTACTAGTCTACTACTATGTCATGACTACTATGCTTGTATTTATTACTAATGTTACTTCTCATAAAATTCTACAACTTGTCTTGATATTTAAAGGTTTCAATTTTTGAATTATAAATAATTATTGATTTTTCAAAGAGTTAAACAAACTGTTCGTGCACAACTAAGTCGAGGGTCTACATTTTTTAATTACTTGTGTCTATGAGTTGAAAAGTTTTTTATTAG
Organism: Chenopodium berlandieri; assembly: GCA_034703905.1. Taxonomy (NCBI): domain Eukaryota; kingdom Viridiplantae; phylum Streptophyta; class Magnoliopsida; order Caryophyllales; family Amaranthaceae; genus Chenopodium; species Chenopodium berlandieri. Next base: position 38,844,701 of record CM068279.1, on the reverse strand, counting down.
GGCTATTGATTTGTTGTTAGATTTTCAAGTTCGTAAGTAGGAACGTCGTGCTTGTGTGCAAAGATCGAGGTACGTACACGTGGCTAGATCTTTTATAAAGTGATTCTTATATGCAAATGCAATTTACATGCTCAGTGATCTCGAACCTTGTTTGAATGATTATGAACTATATTTTGTTGAAGCATGTTTTAATTATTGTTCGAAAAGTTCAAATGTTTTATAATGTTGTTTATAGTCTTACATCGATCTTCAAGTTGTTCGGAAAGGAGATTTTATTATATTCCTGTGTATGGGACATTAGAAAGTTTATTTATCAGATTTATTCATTGGCTCTTTGGATTTATGACTCCCACTATGCGGAGATAAAATTGAGGACTATGGGTTGTGTATGACCTAGTCTTTCCCCTTGATAGCACTATGTAAGGAGTTACTAGCTTGGGGGGTGTGCACACTTAGGTGGGAAAATGATTTACGAAATGAGGATTGAATCCATATTTTATTCGGAACTATCTTTGGAAAGTTATTGATTTCGGAAATTGATATGTTTTAATATGAGAATTTCTATTCACAAGTGGTTTGAATAGATTATGATGTGTTCAAGTGGGACTTTTCGAAAGCATGTTTGAGTAATTAAATAGATGTTACATGTCTAGCATTTGTATGTACTTAGCATTTTGGCTAATACGTATTTTTGTTTTGTTTTGGCTTGGCCCTACTTATCATTAATGATGAGTAGTTAGGTGATGGTGACCGGATGACGTGAATTAAATGCTGCATTGGGGACGATGAACAGTGATCACCTAGTTCAATTAAATGTTGAAACCTATTATAAGTATTTTATTTACTTCGAAAATGTTTTAAACTAGTATTGTTATTAATAATAAATAATAAGTACTTTTCTTCCGCTGCAAGACTCTGTTAAGCCTTACATAATCACGTGGCGGTAATATCCCCAAGTTACTCCCTAAAGTTGGATTATTATGAGTAATTTGGGGGTGTTACACATTTGCTCTCTTATCAAGTTCTCAACGAGTTTGATAGAGCATTCTGAGAGGCAAAATTGAACCATAGACCAGATTGCTTATGTTGGTCATTTAGTTAATGATAGCATGAACATGATACCTTATAATATTCGAAGTAACTCCCTTTTACTCCATATTTCTTATTTTCATTTCATGCATTAGAGTTTCCCAGAACATTTTTAATATCTAATCTTTTCAAGCAAAGTTTTTTTTTTTTTTTTTTTTTTTTAAACAAAAGCAAAGTGGTTAATATGGAGTACTCCCTCTATGTTTTAATTAGTGTTAATAGCACTAAAAGTTAAAGTCTTGAAATTCCCTCGAAAGATAGAGCTTCTCTCCTTGGAAGAAAGACGTGACTCCGCCGTGGGCGATTTCACTCTATTTCGAACGCAATTGATTCGGAGTTATGGCTGATGATTTAGCTCTCAAGTGCTCGACCCTTCGATTGGATGATGATGAAGGGGGATTAGTGGACTTGGGGGAGGTGGACTGTGAGGAATCGAATGAGAATATTGATCACTTATTGCTAGTAGGTCGATTATGCACTTCTCGACCATATAACGTAGAAGCTTTCAAAAGAGCGATGATGAAGGTTTGGGCACCGTCGAATAATCTGGTAATTAGAGTTATTCCCTAATCTATATGCTTTCAATTTTTTCACTAGAAAAATAAAGAAAAGATCTTGAACGGAAGACCATGGTGTTGGGAGAATCATTTTCTTGTGTTGAATGAAGTCGAGGGGGATGAACAACCTGACTGTGTTGATTTGTCTCGTTCACCTTTTTGGATTAGGGTTATGAATTTGCCTTTCAATTGTAGATCGGATGCCCATGTAAAGGCATTAACTGCGAACCTTGGAGAATTTATGGAGATTGAGGAGGATGCTTTAGGGCTTAATAGATACCATCGGATTCGATTAATGATGAATGTGGCGAAACCTTTGCGAAGGCATCAATGGATGAAAGACAAAAAAGCCTCCGAAGTAAGAGTTGAATTTAAGTACAAAAGTGTAGGGAAAATTTCAAACATCAACTTTGAGCCCCACTGTGATCATGCATTTAAGTATGGTGGCGTCCAAAGGGAAAGAAGCTAGAGATAAAAGAGTCGCCAACAAGTTTTAGGAACTTGTAAACAGTTCACGGGTGTGAAGGTTACACCCCATTCACGATCACAGAGATCGCTAACTCCATAGTGGTCCGGAACCATGACTGGATATTCGGGGATGATGGTACAAATCCAACGTAAAAGAGATTAAACCCGCCCTAAATAGGCCTCTACTTAATTCTTATGATATTCATGTGCGCTTTCCGATCAACATACATACAACAAGTTAATCCTAAACCTGTTTAATCTACGTTGGTTGATTATTAATGCACAAATAAATCTATTATTGGCATCACTTGAATTAAAATCATATTAAGCCTAAATCAAATTATTAATTATCTTATTAGGCGTGATTTCAAGTACAATTCCCTTTATACCTGCAAGAAAGGGCGTGATCAAGCAATAACAATAAATAACATAATAAAACAATGTAATCAACCAATATATGATTAATTGACACAACAAATCATCATCATAATCAAAATATCCTCAAAGCATAACTAGCAAGATCCTAAGCATGATACTAAACCGATTAATAACAAACCCTAGCATGTCACTAAATAATAAAGATCAAAGCTTTAGCCTAAACATGATACTAGAAAGCAACATGATATTAGGAATATTAATTAACACCCTAAACATGATACTAGGAATCAAAATCAACATCCTAACATGATACTAGGAATTAAAATAATATTCTAAGCATGATTTCTATATCAAAAGCAAGGAATAAAGATAGTAAATCTAATCACTTTGATGCCTCGTATCTCTTTCTATCAAAACAATACACACGTTAGTAACTCAAGGAAGATATAAATCAAACAAACCAAATAAATCTAATAAGAATTGAAATATAGTTTAGGAACCAAATTCTTAGAAATATCAACCTTTCACGTCGAGGTCGAAGGCAACTACGAGAAGGGCTTAGAGTATTCAAATCTCGTGAATGTGGAAGTGTGACTAATCAAGAAGATGTGTGTGATATGTTTAGGCTAAGCTTAGAAAATCAAATGAAAGAGAAAGAAAGAATAAGCTTTAACTTAAAGAGGGATTAAGATGATGATTGTTGGTGAATGAAAATGGAGGAAATCGTCCCCTATTTATAGAGAAAAACAACCGAAAAGATCAGAAAACGAGTCAGAACCCGACTCGGAGTAAAACTCTTTTCATCGCGTGGCGATGGATTCATCGTGTCGCGATGCCTATATCGCTGCGCGATATTTGCATCGTTGTGCGATGATTCCATCGCTGCGCGATGCTTTTCATAAGATCAGATTCGTACGGAATCCGACATCCAATCAAATTGGGTTAGTCGAATATCCGTACTTATCCTTATTTTATCAGAGTTAAATCTATTAAAAAACACATGTTTTATTCGAAATAAAATTCTTAATCATTATCTTTTTAAAACAGGATAATTAGAATCTAAAACAACCGTCTAGAAGATTCTAGAAGATTAAGATAAATCCTAATGGTTTTAGAAATACAGTTAAGATAAATGGACCCTCCACATCATCATTGGGTCCATATATAAAGCTCGGTTTGGGCCCAGTTTAGCATTTTGGCCATAACTTCCTCGTTATAATTCAGATTTAGGCTTATAATATATCGTTGGAAAGCTCTTTTCAAACCCCATCCAACTACACAATTATTGGACCCAATTTATGGACCAAAATAAACTGGTTTGGACGTTTTTATAAAAAAAACACGAAAAGAATGATTTTCAAAGACACGAAATGAATTATTTTGAGTTTAAAACTTTTAAAGAAAGGTTAGAAATGGTCAAGACTAAAGGGAACTTCACGAGACTCTCCAACTCTTCGCCTAACTCGATAATCAAAGACGTGAAAGGTACTCATCACTGGGTTTGGTTTTTGGGGGAGACACAATCAGGTGTCTACAGAAAGGCTGCCTTATTTTTGCTTTGCTTGCAGTGTTATAGGGCACGCTGAGAAAGGTTGCACAACGGTGTCGAATGAGGAGAGGACTAGAGAATTAGGGTGGGGCTTATTTATGCGGGCGTCCCCTAGAAAGGGTGTTCAAAATCACATTGATGAGCTCACTGAAATTGTAAACAGTAGGAGGCAACTCTTTGTAACTAAAGAGAACGATCCCATGGCTGAGCACCAACCTCACTATAAGCTGACTAAGAAGGGGTGTGGGGCAGAGAAAGGGCAGGAAGTTTCAGGGGTGTGTAAGGAGGTTGGAGAAGGTGATGTTGCTTTAAACACTGAAGATAATCCCCTGGCCATGACAACTGTAGTGAATTTGTCGAATAATAGCAGCATGGTGCCTAAGGAGAAGAGTGTAGTGAGAATTGAAGAGGAATAGGTGGGAATCTCAACCCCTTCTCCTTTTATTTTTAGGGCAGCAAAGCAGCAGACTAAAGGCAAGGGATGGAGAAGGTTTTATAGGGAGTTGGGTGAAGGTGCTATAGAGGTCGATGATGGGAGTAGTATAGAAAAAGTAGAGTTGCATAAAAGAGGACTTGGAGAGGCTTTTAAAGAAGTTGCGGTGGGCAGTGAAGGAGTGAGGAAACGATCTAAGAATAGTTCCCTTGCACCGGTATCTTCCAATTCATTGGCGGAGGTTAGTGAAACCTAACCTCCGTCGGTTGCCATGAGTATCCTAAGCTGGAACTGTTGGGGTTTGGGAAACCCTTGGACAGTTCGAAGACTCTGAAGATGGAGTATTGTTGTTAGCCCAGACTTAGTCTTTGTTTCAGAGACTAAGATTAGTAAGGAATCCATGGAAGGGCTTAAAGGTAGTTTGGGTTTTATGAATGCGTTTAGGGTAGCTAGTAAAGGTAAAGCAGGAGGTTCGTGTGTGTTTTGGAATGAGGAGGACTTTGACTTCAACTTGATTTCCTTTTCCCAAAATCACATTTGCGGCGATGTTTCAAAAAGTGGGGTAGTATGGAGGTTTATAGGGATTTACGGTTGGCCGGATACGGGAAGTAAGCACCAAAAGTGGAGATTAATTCAGCATTTATGTGAGGAGTGTGACATTCCCATAGTGTTTGGAGGAGATTCCAATGAAATTTTGTCTTATGATGAAAAAGAAGGGGGTGGATCGGGAAAGAGGGGAGATTAAGAGTTTTAGGAAGGTGCTGGATTTATGTGAGTTGCGGGATTTGGGTTTCAAAGGGCAGTGGTGGACTTGGGAGAGAGGGAGAACGGTGCAAACTCGGGTACGGGGGAGGTTGGATCGATATTTAGCTACCGCTTCTTGGCTTCAGTTTTTTCCTCAAGCTTCGGTAAAGCACCTTCTTCGATATCGCTCTGACCATGTGTAACACCCTACAAATTCCTTTCCTTTAAAATGCCTGTTTTGCTCTTTTTAAAATACGAATTAGGAAATTCTAAGACATTACCGCCACTGTGAAAACGGCTAGGGCAATTATCAAAGACACACAGCGGAAGACTCTCTTAAAAAAAAAACCATTCAGAACAAGTCAACTTAAAAAGTCAAACCAAACGACAGTAAAGTCAAACCAAAGTCAAACAAAGTCAACCTACAACTTGGAACCATTGTAGGCCCCTATCAACCCAAAACGAACTTTAAAAATCTTTGTGTTAGTCTCACAAGCAAAATATATGATAATCAAAACAATAAACCACATCATATTCTTATAGAAACTAAGCATGATTCGCTCTTCACTCATGCCCATCCCACTACTCGCCATTAGAAATGGGTCGTCGTAGGGCCAAGATAAAGACAAGGCCAAACAAACATACAAACACACATCAACAATGCTGAGTACATAAGCGTAAACAGTACACACTAACATGCTTTTCATCCTATAAACACACAACTTACCGTGTTGCACCTGTTTACAAGCATATAACACAACCAACCAATAAATAGCTAAATAAATTGCTTATTTAATTTGATTACACATCGAACGAGTTTCCCACCAAATCCCTGCCTCAAATAAATTGAGGTAAACTACACCGGGAGCTAACCGGGTAGGCAAATGCCACATGAAAGTGACTAGACGTCCTGCACATAAATAAATAAAGGAAAATACAGCGTCCTGTACTCCCAGTGAAGTTATGGTCAAATATAAAGTCGCATAACTCTCCCCATATGTTCATACTCGAGGTATATATGTTCCAAGAGTTTTGGTGCGTAATTTCTTTCACTTTACGTGATTTACATGTTTTTTTAGACTTGGTGATGACTCTCAAACCATAATACAATCAATCATAATAAATCATTCAAGCAATTAAACACACCAATTTAATTCTTTAATAATTAGTGACCACATAAATTTAATGTTGAACCCTTTTTAAATTACCTCGGCATTAAATAACACCCTAAGCGCATAAAGCACCGCAAATCCTATCCCTCGGTGTTTAAAACACCTTAAGTGCACCTAGGCACCGCAATACCTTTTATTCCTGTGTACTAAGACACTTAATATAGCTCAATTCCCATGCTTAAAGCATCAATAAAAATTATATGAACCATAATAAAATTTCCTTTTTATATCCCAAACCAAATTAAACATTTAGTTTGATTAAACATGATCTCAATCATGCCAATAATAAAAGTGTGGTTCATATTCGACATGCCAACATAACTAATTCCAATCATCAATTCACCACAAATAATTCATACTTCACAAATCAATCACCAACATCAATTCAATCAACAATTCCAACCAATACCTATCATGATACTACCTCGGAATTAATTAAACAAAGCCTAGCATGTTTCTACGCACTTAAATAATTACCGAGTACGCGAACGTACCTCGAATATGATCTCAAAATTGCCACGACTACACGAAATCACTCACTTGGAAATCTCCTAAAATCCAAAATTACAAAGAGACCTTATAAATTTGGAAAAATTCATGGGAATAATCCGACCTTTAGCCCAATTTTTTTTAATAATCCCACCTTTCGATTATTATTTAATAATCCGACCTTTGGGTGCCTTTAATTTTTATTGGTCCCATTTGACCAGAAACCGATTGAAGAGGTAAATTATTATTTTTTGGTTTAAAATACACGTGTCATTACATAATTGGTCAAAAAAAAAAAAAAAAAAATTAAAAAACCCAAATCCTTTTCAGCCACCAGCCCACCACCATCCGAAATTCATCCTGAATGTGTAGCTCAATTTCTTAATTACTTCTATTAGTTTGCGATTTTCGTTGATTTCATCTGAAATTCGAAGTCTAATTACATGAAAATCATGTCAACTACTACTAATTACTCACGTTTTTTATGAACTTAAATTGTTGTCGCTGAAATTTATCGGAAATTAGAAACGTTTCGCGATTACAATTGTTGAACATGCTGTGATTTTCCAGGGAAATTCGAATTCGTCAATGGTGATCTAACTTTCAGAACAATGCAGACCTTCTATGGCTGTTGATATCTTCACTTCCAACGGAAACTCAACCAAAAGCACAAAATCAGCAACAACAGCCAAAATTAGATCTGAACAATCATGTTAAGCTCCTCATTTACCAGAACCGGCATCCGTTTTCGGCGCCAATCGGAAGTGGGCTGATTTCAGGGATAAGGAAGGGGGTTTCAGGGATAAGGAAGAGGAGGGGGAGGGAGGGGGTTGATTTCGGGGTGGTTGGGGATGGTGATTACGGAGGACAAGGAGGGGCGACGGTTTTGGAAGTGGGATGGGGATGGTGATTACGGAGGATAAGGAGGGGCGACGGTAAGGGTGGGGGAGGGGCGGTGGGGCCGGGATGGACGCCGATGGAGGTTGGGGTTGAGGAGGCTGCCTGAGTGAGGGTGGAGGGGGTTTGGGCTGTCGAGTTGGGTGGAGATGAGGTGGTTTTTGTTTGTTTTTTTTTTTTAAAGTTTTTTTTTAATTATTCTTGGACCTGTTGCCGGCGATGATGAGGACCTTGACTGAGGCGTTGAAGTCCATCGGGGTGGGGATGGGGGTGGCTGGGTTTGGGATTCCGGTGGGCAGTAGGGATGGTGGTGGCTGGGTTTGGGATTCCGGTGGTCAGGGAAGTGGTGGGCGCTGGGGTGGGTTTTCTGATTTTTTTTGTTTTTTTTTTTAAATTTTTTCTTTTAAAAAAATCTTACTTTTTTTTTGAATTTTTTTTGACGAACCACAGGCCGCCACGTGTCATGTAACCTGTTATAACAGGTTACATGACCGGTTGGGACCAATAAAAATTAAAGGCACCCAAAGGTCGGATTATTAAATAATAATCGAAAGGTGGGATTATTAAAAAAAATGGACTAAAGGTCGGATTATTCCCATGAATTTTTCCTATAAATTTCCAGCAATATATACCCTCTTTAAATCACTTATAAACCTTCTAAAACAAGCTGAAAATTAATTTAAAACCCATACTTTTATTCCCAATAAATGGGTAATTAAAAATCCTTTCAAGAAACATAATTTTAACCTTTATAGAAAAATTTCAGCTTTATAAAAACATGTAAAATTGCTGTAATTATGTTTAAAAACACCTATTTCAATTCAATAATTCCAACCAATTACAATTAATTTCCATCAATGTACATTAATTTAGAAACCTAGGGTTTTTAATTTGGGGTTTTTTTAATTCAAAAACTAAATATGAAAAATATATACATAATAATCATAATCAAACATCATAAAGCTCATCACAAAACCCAAAAATAATAATTGAATCAAGGATAGATTAAAAATTAAAACAAGAAGAGTTATTTTTTATTTTTTTTAAAACCCACACAACCGCACGACGGGGAAGGGGATGTTGTCGCCCTCTACACCGGCGTCTACTGCTGCTGGCGGCGGTGGCCGGTCGGTGGGAGGTGGTGGTGGCGGCGGCCGACCACCTTGTGTGTGCGTGTGGGGTGTGTAAAAATAAAGGGGAGGGGGAAAAATTAAGGGAGAGAAAATAAGAGGAGAGAGAGAGAGAGTTTACCTTAATTTGGGTATTCTCCACCTTAGGCAAGATCTAACTTGCTCATAAGATGGGTATTTATACCCCCTCTCAAAACCCTCCTAGTTTAAATTTCCACTTCTACCCTTAATGATTCCTTCTCCTAATCAAACTAGTCATTTGACTTTCTTTAAATACCATTGACTTTAAATTTACTTTTATAAAATAATATGCCCCAAAGCTTCTAAATAATAACATAAAATATATAAATAAATAAAAATGGAGCTTTAATATAGTAAGTCTTTTTAAATTAATAAAATACCATAAATAATTCATTTCAAATTATTTAAGTGTTTCATAAAATAATAATTTAAATTAAAATATGTATAAAAATACGGGGTATTACACCATGTGCCAATTGTACTTCGCCTAATTGCTAAGGCAAGGAAGAGGAGGAAAAGAACAAAAAGCTTCAAATTCGAGACTGCTTGGTTGTTGGATAATTTGTGTGAAGAGGTCGTTAAGAAGGCTTCGGTTTCGGCCAGTGAACAAGATATGCTGGGTAAACTCTCTGCTACTGGAAAGAGCTTGGTGGTGTGGAGCAAAGAAAAGTACGACGACCTGGGCAAGCAGATTTAATTGGCAGAAAGTGAATTAAAATCAGCACAACAAGAATGTATTACTGTTGAGTGTTGCGAGAAATGTGCAAAATTAGAGCATATTCCGACGATCTACATCCAAAACATGAAGCGTATTGGTTCTTGAGGTCCTGAGTCTTAGAAGTACGCGATGGAGATAGAAATACGAGTTACTATCATCATAACGCGACGCAACGAAAAAACAGAATGTTATTGAAGGACTTTATGATGCAGATGGGTTGTGGCAGGAAGATGAAGATTTGTTCGAAGGCATTATTGGGAATCTTTATTCGGATCTCTTCACATCGTCAGAGCCGAGTTCGGACAACTTGCATGAGGTGCTTCAGCATGTTAGATTGTCGATAATGGAAGATAAAAATGCAGCCCTTCTCCGTCCCTATTCGAAGGAGGAAGTATTTTCAGCTCTGCAACAAATGCATCCATGTAAAGCCCCTGGTCCGAACGGTATGCATGCAATTTTTTATCAGAAATTTTGGCATATTATAGGTGATGATATCTATAATTTTGTTAGTAATATTTTACATGGAATAACTACTCTTGACCGTGTGAATAGTACTAATATAGCCTTGATTCTTAAAGTTAAATCACCCACCTCTATGTCAGAATTTAGACCCATTAGCTTGTGTAATGTATTGTACAAGTTAGTTTCGAAAGTCATTGTACTCAGGCTGAAGTCTATTTTGCCGGAGGTAGTTATAGAAAATCAGAGTGCATTTGTTCCTGGTAGACTCATAACTAATGATGCTCTTATAGCGCTGGAATTATTTCAAACTATGAAAAACAGAAGCCGGGGTAAAAAGCTAAGGGTACAATTGCTTTGAAGCTTGATATGAGTAAAGCATATGATCGAGTGGAATGGGGTGTTCTAAAAAAGTTGTTACTCACAATGGGGTTTGATGGTAGATGGGAAAATCTGGTCATGCATTGTGTTTCTTCGGTCAAGTACTCTTTCATTATTAATGGCAGGGTATGTGGTTATGTGTCCTCTACTCGGGGCCTTAGGCAAGGGGATCCTTTCTCCCCTTATTTGTTCATTTTGGTTGCTGATGCTTTCACTCATATGATTCATAATAAGATCCAGAGGAAGGAATTACATGGGGCGAAAGCAAGTAGAAGTGGTCCTGCTATATCACATCTCTTGTTTGCAAATGACAGTTTACTTTTTGCTAGAGTGACTCGACAAGAATGCAAAGTGATAGTTGATTTACTCAACAAATATGAAGTAGCATCCGGCCAGAAAATTAACTATGAGAAGTCGGAAGTGTCCTTTAGCAGAGGGGTAAGCATGGATCAACAAGAAGAGTTGATAGGGGTTCTGAATATGCTACGTGTCGACAGGCATGGTGTGAGGAGGGTGTGCCCGTCGTAGGGGAACCTTCTCCTCTATGCCCATGACCCTTTAAAGCCTAGGACTTTACACTGTTTTAAAGTGTGTTAGGATTTGAATTCCTGACTGTTTGGGTGACCTTGAATTAGAGTTGATCCTATCATTACGCTTTTTCGTAAAAAACTAATAAGGAGTCGCCAATGAGTTTTAGGAAAACTCATAAACCTTGTTCATGCCTTTCTCCCAAGTAGAGTTCAAGGGATATTTAGCATGAATCATAAGTTTACCCATGCCCAAATTGGTCTACTTATACCAGAAATGAGTTCGGGAGAGAGGGTACTAAATAACGTTTCTCTTAAGGAGGAATCGCTATTCTAGCCCAAGTGCGGCCTCTACTAGCTCTTCATTTTTCACAATTTCATTACCAAACAATTTATGCAATCGTGATACCTAAAACTGAGTTAGTTGATTTTATTTACACACATTAATCACGTATGAATTACATCGCAAATGTCGTTATTCTTATTTATTCAAATTCGTGAAAGAACAAAAGGTAAACAAGATTTGCCTTGGCTTAAGTGATAAAACAATCAATTAATTATTCAAATTCTAGTCTTGATTAACGAAAGAATACTATGTGAATTAATTGATTAAGTTTGTTTAGAGTGACCAAATAACACTAATTAGTTGATTAAAAGTTGTTTAAGCAAGAAAAGAAAAGGTGATTTATCTAAGTCCTCGGGAGTTTACCACTTTCCCTTGCTAGATCTTCATTTAAAACACTTATGGACTCCTTCTTGTTCGGGAACCTCCACCGTAAGAACAAACGATTAGAAGGGTGAGTTTTTAGGACAAGGGGAATGATTAGTGCATAAGTTCACAAAGTTTCTGCTAACTTTCGGGTTAATTTCTGTGTGTCCAAAGCTTCGTATTGAACCTCCATATATAGGGAATGGGTGAATTTAGGGTTTTGAACATTCTAACGCAGCAGGTGGCACGCGCATCTCGAAAGGTCACGCGCGGCTGCTGCGCGCAAGTGGTTGAGTTGCGCTGCTGAGGGCAGCGCAACCAATTGTCTTGCGCGTGGCTTTATGGTAAGATTCGATTAAGTATTTTTATGAAATTCTGAATCTTCCGCGAGCGCACCACTGGAGGTTGCGCTGGACGTCACGTACAACCTTGTGGGCTGCGCACGCCAGGCAGCGCGACTCCTTGAGTTGCGCGCGGTTTTTCCTGTGGCAGCCTCGGATTTAATTTTAACCTAGGCACCTCTAAACCCGTCAAAGTTAGGTTTAATCAGATCGGGCTTAGTTTTAGTTAGCTTTGGTTCATTTCGTATTGGGTCAAGCTAGTTGTTTTATGTGTTTAAGCCTTAATCAGCAGTCCATAAGCGTTTTTCACGTTGATCCAACATAAAGATGGTTTTATTTATCGTCATAGCACTTCCGGTTGGGACAGGGGACTAAAAGTAGATGTCTACACATGGTAAATATTTGGGCATTCCTACTGTAGTAGGGAGATCGAAGAAGGCTATTTTTTGTGCACTTTTAGACAGAATCTGGAAAAAGTTGCAGGGTTAGAAGGAGAAACTACTTTCGAGAGCCGGAAAAGAGGTCTTACTAAAGTCTGTGATTCAGGCTATTCCGACTTACTTGATGGGGGTGTGTAAATTTCCATGCTCGGTGATACAGAATATTTGGTCGGCTATGGCGAGGTGTTTTTGGGGTCAAAAGGATTCTCATCGTAAGATCCATTGGAAGTCGTGGGAGGTGATGTGTACTCCTAAATGTTTTGGGGGAATGGGGTTTAAGGATTTGGAAGTCTATAATGATGTGCTTCTCGGCAAACAAGCTTGGAGGCTCATTCATAGAGAAAACTCTCTTCTAGGGAGAGTGATGAAAGCAAAATATTACCCAAATTCTTCATTCCTTGATTCATATCTTGGTAGTTCGGGGAGTTATTCTTGGAGAAGTATCTGGAGTGTGCAAAGGCTCTTGTGAAGGAAGGACTGATTTGGCGGATAGGCAATGGAACTAACGTCAATATTTAGCTTAACCCGTGGGTAGCCGATGAGGAAGGGAGGTTCATTACGAGCACAACAATGGAAGGGTTGAATCATGTAAGTGAACTTGTGAACTTTTCGAAGATGGAGTAGGACGAAGCGCTGATTTCTTCAATTTTCATTGAGAGGGATAAGAAGTGTATTATTTCAATTCCTCTAAGTATGAGAGCTTCGAGGGATGAGCTTACTTGGGCTTTTTCTAATGATGGTTTGTACTCAACAAAAACGTCATATATGCTCGGTAAGGGGTGTAATTTCGATCAGTTTCACCAAGCTTGGACCGAGCTGTGGGGATTAGAGGCTTCCCCAAAGGTGCGTCATTTCTTGTGGCGTGCTTACACGAGTACTCTCCCAACTAAGAAGGTGTTGCAGTCTCGCCATTTGATTGAATTTGTTGAGTGCCCTTGGTGCAGTTTAGAGGAAGAATTAGCTGCACATGCTCTAATTGGATGTGTGCGGGTGCGTGAATTATGGGTTGAGAGTGGCTGCAGCGCTGCAATCCAGCAGGGAGGGAAGAGTATGTGTGATACTTTAGTGCGGCGGGGGCAAATTGGGGCAAAGGTGAAGCAAAGAGTTGCCTTCCTTGCTTGGGTAATCTGCACTGAGAGAGTATTTGCTGGTACTTGCACTCCAAATGAGATTCAGCTAGCACGAGTTCACAGGTTGGTGGAGGATTTGGGTTGTATAGCAAGAAGATATATGCAGTAGCTCCTAGGAGATCAAAGGCTAGAAGCAGCAAGTGGGTTGCACCTCCTGCAGGGAAAGTAAAGCTCAATTCTGATGCCTCTTTAAGTGACGAAGGGTGGGATGGCTTGGGAGTGGTAGCTCGGGATCATAATGGCACATTTTTATTCTCTGCAATTAGAAGGATTCGTGCATGGTGGCCCTCGGAGATTGCAGAAGGCAAAGCTCTTCTTTTGGCTGTTAAACTTGCACAACAGTATGGCTACGAAGATGTAATTTTGGAGTCTGATTCTTTGGTCCTATTTTCGAAAGCTCTTGTGTTTTATTCTGATTTTGATTGTGTTCTAGATGATCTTCTGTCTTTAAGTAGTTTGTTTAAGTCTTTTCTTTGGTCACATGTTAAAAGGGATGGCAACTATGTAGCCCATCACCTTGCTAAGCTAATGTCGTTTGGTACTGAACAAGTTTGGGTTAATCATTGTCCAGCGGTGATTTCCCCTTATGTACTCTCGGACAGTTTGTCCCTTTAATTAATGCATTAGCTCGGCTTTCCCTAAAAAAATAAAAATAAAAAAATAAATTAGTGTTACACTTACCAAATGCGGTCGTGTTTTAATAAGTGTTATACTTTTTCTTTTGGCAAAAAACTACATTTTAATACTCCTTCCGTTTTTAAATACTTGTTCCATTTTTCATTTTCGGCCGTTTTTAAATACTTGCCCCATTTCCTTATTTGAAAAGCTTTTACAAAACTTTAATTCTTTTCTCTCAACAAGTGGACCAATATAAATCATATTTTATTAATATCATATTCTCTCTCCTTCCATTCTCTCAACTACTTTTGCTTAGTTTTTATTCTTCAACAAACTGCACTACCTCCGTATTTTATTCTTTTCTCCAGTTTCTCTTAAAACTCCGCACATGGAGAAATTGAGCAAGTATTTAAAAACGAAGAGAGTATTATATTGTACATTTCCCCCTTTATGGTCCCTACCCAAACCCCACTATTACTCCTACCTTTTTTTTTTTTTTTTAATTTCTTTCTTCTTACCTCCATTACTTTTTAATAAATTATTAATTCCATTATTTTTCTTTTATAATTTTTAATTCTCTAATTATCCCACCAACCTTTTATTTTATTTAAGTCAATTAAATTACATATATAATCCTTAAAAAAAAAAATTACATATAAAACACTTATTTAAACGTAATTAAAAATTAATTTAGTGCTAATCTAGGAAATAAAAATTAAAGTAAAAAAAGTAGTCTCATTTGCTTTTTCATACGTTTGTGCCTTGCTCAATAAGTCAGTGTTCTCTGCAATCTCCATTTATACTCTCCTCCTTTCTCAATCCCCCCTTCACAATTCGCAAATTTCACTGCAAAATCTCTCTTTCTCTCTCCTCTTCAACCTTAATCAACAATGGAGGATCTCGGTCTCAACGCCCCTCATTCCATGGGAACCACCATTATTGGCGTCACTTACAAGGACGGTGTTATTCTCGGCGCCGATTCTCGTACTAGCACAGGTAATTACTACGTTTCCGGCGATTATTTTCACGATTTCTCACTTACCCAAATCTTCATTTTGCATCAATTTTATTGGGTTTCATTTGATTGTGAATTTGAGGTTGTAACAAAATTTGGGATTATTGATTCTAGGGTTTTAGCGAAATCAATTATGAGCTTAATTTTTTCTGATGCATTTTGCAGGTGTTTATGTTGCGAATCGTGCATCGGACAAGATCACTCAACTTACTGATAATGTTTATGTTTGTCGTTCTGGATCGGTAATGCCATCTTAATTAAACTTTTTGTTTTTGTTTAAATTTTGATTTTTGTATATAATATTAGCCTGTTTATATTTTTTGTTTAATGTATCATATGCTTTTTTCCTATATTGGAGTTGTTTATTCTTTGCAATGCTTACATTTGGAGGACATTTCTGGGGTTCTAGTGGATAAATGCTTGTCAATTGACTGATTTTACTGGGGAAGTTTTGTGGCACTGTCGTTTATCCGATGCGGTTTTTGTTAAGACTTATAAGCTCTTGGGTACGCTGCTTATGGTTCTGTACATGGTAACAGGAATATTGGATGTGCTGTTTACTTGTGGGATGATTTTAGATTACATCGTACGCTAACTTTTAAATGGAAGCGGTTTGTTTAATCTGCGTGATTTTCCTGTATATTATATTGCTGGAAGAAAGGGGAATCAGGACAAATTTGAGATTGTAACTCTATTTTTCCCTCCACTTCTTCATACCAAAAGCGTAGTTATAGTCTCCAAAATCATCTTGTGAAGTTTGAAATATTGTTGACTATTAGTAAGCTGAGTATTAACATTGTGGATGTTTAGTCAGTTTATTTTATTATGCTAGCTAGCTGTCTGATATTGCCTCTGGTAATGTAAAATGTTTGATCATGTGCTGCTGGAAGAGCCTGGAACATGGTGGAGGGTGTGATTTCTTTGATAGAAAGACTTTTGTGTCTTAATCAAGATGCACGATTTTTCTTATATTGTTTAGACTGGGGTGGGTAATGACAGCAAGTTACTGTTCCTGGGGCTACTGTGAACATTTTCTGAGATGTCATTTCTTGGAGTATATCATTTGGGAAGTGGTGGTGCTTTTATATTGGCAAATGGCAGGTGCTGGTTCAAAATGAGTTTTGGATATCCAATACATTAGTTTAAAAATATAGGGGTAATTAAGGTGTAAGGGTGTGGGGGCCTCTCCTTCCATGTTTTGGATATCCAGTACAGTTTATTTTCGTATATCATGTGAGTAAAAGGAATGTGGAGGTTCCAAAAGTATGTGTTCGAAACCTGTTTTGGAGATATAAGCTTAGTTTTAAGCCCTTCAAGGAATGAGTGAATATTTGTTATAATAGTTTATGGTGTAGATTTTATATGGTGTCATCTTTCTGCTTTAGCATTGCTCTACTGCAGTAGTTCTCTTTTCTGTTTCCGCTTAGAAGGTAAATTTATTAAACTATGACGGAGCCAAGGAATAAGAATGTTTTAGTACTCACTGTTTAATCAGTCATAGATAAGCAGCGAAACCAGAGAATTTTTTCCTCCTGTATAGTCTCATAGTTTTGGCTTTAGACTGTTAACGGAGAGTGTGTTCGTTCTTCAGTTATAGCTGAATGAACTTTTTAATGCTGCATGCAGTTTGAGGAAAGTAATTTTTGGATTACTACGTGTTATTTTTGGATAATATAAAGATAATTATATGTCTAGAAGGATTTGATAGGACCTTTTGTACTCCTGATGTGTTGAGAACTTGAATTGTGTTATCTGTTCCGTAATAATTTATAAAAAAATAAAAATATGAAAAGACAATAAGGGGATGTCGTTCACTATATGCTAATATATGTATTTAATTCCAAACTTAGATATTTCTTGGTTTGTATGAATTGTATCTAGTGACTAGTATTACTATTATGTATCCTAAAGCAATGAGTGTAGTTGGAAGATGCATTGATGCTGCTGACATTTTAATTCACTGATGTAAGCATGGGCAATTTGCAGGCTGCAGACTCCCAGATTGTATCTGATTATGTACGATATTTTCTTCATCAGCACACGTAAGGCTACTAATTCAACTTTTAGCTTTTTATGCTATTGTTTAATTGAGGTCTTGGTGATTAGGAATTTTTGAACTTCATCAATGGCTTTCCTTTTCTATCAGCCAACATATTATGCCAATAGTATAATTTTTAAGCTTTGTGGATGGTGTTAATACACTATACTTGCGGGATGCTTTTAGAAGTTGAGTATTCGCATTCAATATTGTCATAATGAAAGTGCTATTATCTCTCTTGCTTTTGATGAGTGACCTTTCAGTTTCCCTTTTCTGCCAATGCCCAAGACCCCCCCGACACTTCTGTAAAGGGAGATATCATTTTCTGAAAATATATCATGTTTATGCAAAGGCTCTTGCTTGTTTCCCGTTGCTAATTGAGTATCTGTATTTTAGAATTGTCGTGACTCCAACTGTTGTCAATCATTGCAAGCAATGCTCTAAAATTTTTAAACAAAGTTTTACTGCTTAGGAAAGGATCTATTTTATGAATCAAATTAAATTCCTACAGTGCTCTACTGTTAATCATTCTCCTGCACTTCCCATTAGGGTAGCTTTGATTTGTGATGACTGGTTTCATATAAGTGATAGTGGTCAGATATTGCAGAGTTGAGCTGAATAACCTCATCTTATTGAGGAAAGTTAAAGAAAACCCCCTCATGATTACGTGGTTTTGACTTTGAGTCTTTCGACACATGGACATAAACATGAAGGCCAAATTATGCACTGCAGAAGAGTGAGCCACATATATGACACTCTCTGTAATGTGCAAATAAAATAATCCCTCTTTGGGATTAAGGCTTCAATTTTTCTGTTGTATATTAAAATAATCCCTAGTTTTTCAAGTGAGGCTCCCACTTTTGTGGGGTGGGGGTGCCGGAGATCTGATGTATGCACCCTTACCTATAATCTATAGAGCCATTTTTCTTGTCCTTATTATAATCCAATGCTTAAATATTGTTAATTTTGGCTCTGTTAGCTCAACTGGAATACGAAAGGAAATAGCATGGACAATAGTTACAGTATCCTAAAGCCCTTGAGAGTAGTATCTTTAGTTCACCAAATTCCAACTCACGCAACAATTAATCCGCCAATAAAGAGCTTCTGTTACTTTCCTGTTATGTCTCCTAATCTTCCTAAATTCCTATATAATTTTTCTCATTTTGTTTGATGGGGATTAAAGTTAATTAAAACTCTTGTTG
This sequence comes from Chenopodium berlandieri, assembly GCA_034703905.1. Classification (NCBI taxonomy): domain Eukaryota; kingdom Viridiplantae; phylum Streptophyta; class Magnoliopsida; order Caryophyllales; family Amaranthaceae; genus Chenopodium; species Chenopodium berlandieri. The sequence goes on along the minus strand of CM068279.1, from coordinate 38,826,196 downwards.
CACGTAGATTAGAACTTCCATTAGAGTAATAATGAAATGTTTATTTATTTATTTATTTATTTTTTTTTTTTTTTTTTATGGATAAGTAATAATGAGATTAAGGGTGTGTCACACTGTCACTGATTTAACATAATATTAATATTTAATGCGAGTCCTTTCCACCCATCTTTTCCTTTCTTATTTTTCTTAAAATTCTGTATTACAGGATACAGTTGGGACAGCCTGCTACTGTCAAAGTTGCTGCTAATCTTGTCAGACTATTATCATATGGAAATAAGGTCTGGTTTAACTTTGTAGTTTGTATGATTTGCTTGTGTCCTATTCACATTGTCATACCTTGTATTTGAGTATACTCTGACTGATCATTTCAACCTTAGTCTACATTTTTTGAATTTTATTTGTCTCATCAAATCGAGCTTCTCGGCCAATCTTGTCTATGTAGTGACAAGACTGATAACCTTGTGTACACTGTACACTTTGACTCCCCTTGAGCATGATATTGGAATGCATTCTCGTTTCCCCCCTTTTCTCTTTCACCTAATAAATAATTTGTGTGCGTGTGTGGGTGTGGGTTTTTTTTTCCCTTTTTGTGAGTGTTAAGGCAGATCTTGATTGGGGAGTTTAGAGGGAATTTATTTTTTTTCTATTACTTGGACTTTCAGCTGGTGATGAATAAATTATAATGTTAACCAACTAAAATTGTATATCGGTATACATTAGAAATTCATGGAGAGATTACCAAATGCTGGATTGCTGGTTCTTAAATCGGATGAAAGTAGGTATTTATCTGAGCTGCTGGCTACAATAACCAGAAAGTACACCTTGTTTCAATATTTTCTTTTCTATCTAGTTTTTATTCTTTTGTAAATATCTCAAAACTGAAAATTCCTACGAAAGAAAAAGGATAAAGTGCATAACTGAAAAGGAAACTTTTTCTCTAATAGGTTTATCATACTATGTATCTAGGCTCTTTGCTTTATCTTCATTACTAAAGTATGTATGAACATATTTTATTTATGAAATTATATAGGATATTTTCATATCATCCTCTTCTCTCTTTTTTTTTTAACTTAGATTACTTGCTAATATCAAAGTAGGTGATCATCTAAAGAACTTTTTATATCATTTCTGATTGTTTCTATCTAAACCCAAGCAATGGAGGTTACTATGCCTTTATCTGCTTGTGACATTTTTGTTTCCTGTCCATAATACTTATCATTTGTCTTATCATGCATCAAAACTACTTAGATTGCTCTTGCTCTGTTGCTCCATGATAAATAAGTGTTTTGTGAAATTCTACAGGACATGCTACAAACAGGCATGATTGTTGGAGGATGGGACAAATATGAAGGAGGTAAAATATATGGAATTCCACTTGGTGGAACAATAATTGAACAGCCTTTTTCCATTGGAGGTATGTCCTTTTTGAGCCAACTCTTCCACGCTTGACATGGATCTTATACTTTTTTAGATTTTCATACTTAATTATTACTTTTTGGTGGGGTGTCAGTTGTTATATTGATAGATTAGCTGCTGCCTGCGACTAGTGATTCATGTTCATGATTTTCTTTTAAATTTATGTTTGAACTGTTTTTTTGCATTTAAAAATTTTGTGAGTGTAATTGTGGGTATATAATTGTGGCCATGATCATTATGTTATAAATTCACCAATTTTGGTCACTTGAATCGGTCTCTCATCCCCATCCTGGTAAGATGATTACGATAAGATTATGATTTCTGTGTATAAGAGTCAATTATTTCGTCATGAATGCTGGAGCAATAATAGATCTATTTAGCAGAAGTTGCTAATGCTGAAGGATGTGTCATCTTGATATGTTGGAAGTCTTGGATATTTAAATTGTGTTTGCTTGGATGGCTTTAGTATAGTTGAATTACTAAGGGATGGATGATGATGTGATTAATGTAGGTTTAATCCTTACTATAACTTTGGTTAATCGTCCTTAATTGAGTGGCGAGTTTCTCAAGGAAGGTTTTGAGAAAGTTCATCTTAGTTTTCTGGCCGAAGTGTTTCAGTCTTCCAACTTTCTATTGTTGGTTATAGCTTCTTATGCTCTATAACTAGTGATCTTTAGGTTTTAAAACATGTCAAACATGTCCATGTTCTTATAAGTTTTATGCTTCCCTTTAGTCATGCATATGCTTAACTTGCTAAAGCATCCTTTTGCAGGATCTGGCTCCTCGTATCTGTATGGATTTCTTGATCAAGCGTGGAAAGATGGAATGACCAAGGAGGAAGCTGAGGTATTTTGAATTGTTGTATGCTACATTCATATCGTGTTACCTGCATTGAGGAAACTCTCTATCTGCCATCATGAATATGTTAAAGTTTGGCTTTTTACTGATCTGGATATACTTGGTAGTGCTGATGTTCTTTAAATAATAATTATATGATAATTTAGGCTCTGTTTATTTCAGCTTATTTTGTCTGAAGTTATTTTATTTGAACTTGTCTGAAATTATTTTGTGCGATAAAAAGTTGTTTGTGATTTTGTCACAACAACTTATTTTATCAATACTTAATTTGTACTAGTATGATATTAGTTGAACTTATCTAAACTTATTTTGTCTGAAATCGATGTAAGCATAAATAAGATGAAACAAACAGACCCTTAGTTGAGTGTCTGGAATAAGTCAATGTAAGTTTAAACAAGAAGGCTAAGAGAGTAAGAGTGCTTTGCTTTCTTTATTCCAACTCCATTTTGCATCTCATCGCTTTGGTTGTATATGTGCACACTTCATCTATTCCTTGGAAATTGTCAATGTTTTCATTCCTAATAGTCTAAAAACTGAAAGAAACATTTGTATAAGACCGTCTTACCATCATAAGACCACTTTTGTGAATCATGTTAAGCATGTGACCCTATCCCAATTTCTTTCTCCCCTTGGACAATACACCTACAAGGTTGTTATGACGATTAATGGTCTTATGTAATAGTTTGTTAAAAACTGATCAATTGCATAATAATAAATGATTGCCCCTTTTCTTTCCCCTTTAAATCTGAGATGTAGCTAGCAAATGCTGTACTATGAAGAACCAACTATTTTGTTATTTCTTAATAGATTCTCTCAATCTTTTCAGGATCTAGTGAAGAAAGCAGTCTCCCTTGCCATTGCCCGAGATGGTGCCAGTGGTGGTGTCGTTCGAACTGTCATTGTATGACCTCTTTCATATTTTCCCCTCTCTTGCATTCATTTTCTGATGGTTGAGTAGAGTGTCCCATGTAATCTCATCACAATGCTAATGAACTCGAACTCTGATTGTATTGTTTCAGATCAATGAAGAGGGAGTGACCAGAAATTTCTACCCAGGTGACCAACTTCCACTATGGCATGAAGAATTGGCGCCACAAGATTCCTTGTTGGATATATGGGGAACTGCTGCAAGCCCCGAGCCAATGACCACCGAATAGACCTAGCTTTAAACATTCATGCAAACTTAAAATTTCGAATGCCTAAATGTATGGGTTGACAGTCTGAAGTCGTAAAACAACAGTGTTTGTAGTATTCACCCCTAACAGCTTTAGATTTGTTCAAAGGGTTTGGAAGCAAACATTCATCCTATTTGGTGGCCTTAGCTTTTGGGTATGGCCCTTTGTTTTGGAAATGGGAAGCTCTTATATGCATGGATGTCTCTCCCTCTTTAAAAAATTATGATAATTTCGTCGACTAGGCATGGGGTTAGGCTAGGCATACTAAACAATAGATTCCTCTCCTTTTCCTTCCTTTACTAATATTAAGCCAAACATTGAATAATATAGTTTCTTTTCCTTTCCTTTCCTTTCCCTTACTTTCCTGTATTTATACAAGATAATATATATATATTTTTTTTAAAATTTTTTTATTTTTATTTGAAGAAAGAGAATTTCCTAATTAAAATAGATAAATTATTATTATTATTATTTTATTTTATTTTAATTTTTTTAACGGGAAGCAAAAGGATTTTATTAAGCTTCAAAGTGGCTTAAGTCAACCATAACAAACTCAGTTACATCACTCGGATAGTCCTCCATCCACACTCTAAAATCAGAAAATTGATTACATAATTTAGCTAAACTATGAACAACCTGATTACCATCTTGTTTCACAAACAAGAAGGAACAAGCTTGATACGAACGAGAGAGCGTGAGGATATCGTTCACTATCCTTCCAAAGGCAGTAGGAGTGATAGTTTCTTTCACCAAGTGAGAGTGTAGCTTCAAACAGTCCGTCTCCAAACATATATTCATGAAACCCAACTCCATTGTACTTCTCAAGGCATGTCTCATCGCCATTGCCTTCACCACATCCACATCAAAACAACCCTCCATTCTCATACATGTAGATACAACTACATCACCAACATAGTCACGCATCACCCCCCCCCTAAACCCACAACATGTGGCGAGAAAAGAGCAGCATCAGAGTTAACCTTTATCACCCCATATGATGGAGGCTTCCAGTAACTTTCATGCAACATAGCAGGTGGACTAGCATTGCTTACCTCCTTCGCCAATTCGAATTCTCCTATTATGCTCATAGCTTTGCGAATTACCTCAGACTTAACCATCCTCTTTCCCTCAAATGTCCAACCATTACGCCGCAGCCATATCCCCCACGCTACACTTCAGAACAAACTCCACCAATTTAAGTCTTTGCAAGACTTATGCACCGAAAGACACCACTCTATGAAGTTCTCCCCTGGTATCTCTTCTCTACCTCCAATCGCAATGGTGAAGTGTACCAAATCAGCCTTGCGTCCTCACATTTAACAAGCATATGGAGAGTATAGAGAATTAAGCGGAATTGTGTTTGCAATTTTTTGTATATTTTATTGCTTGTGATAGTACAAATATTTATACACAGAAGTATCATGTAAATTAGGCAACTACTACCAAGAATACAGCCTAATATTTGCAGAATAAATTGGTCAATATTTAGTCCCTTTAATTAAGGAACTAATTATGGTTATTTCTACACTCCCCCTCAAGTTGGGCATTCGGTGCTCCAATGCCTAACTTGCGTAATGCCTCATCGAATGCTTCAGTGTTGACAGCTTTTGTCAGGATATCAGCTAACTGATCTCTTGATCTCACAAATGGAAGTTTAATTATCTTATCTTCCAGTTTGTCTTTTATGAAGTGTCTGTCTATCTCAACATGCTTCGTTCTGTCGTGTTGAACTGGATTTTCTGAGATACTTATTGCTGCTTTGTTATCACAAAAGAGTTTGCATGCTGTTTATTGTGGAAAACCAATTTCACTCATAAGTTTCCGGATCCTTAAGATTTCAGTTATCCCTTTTGCAATACCTCTGAACTCTGCCTCTGCACTTGACAAAGCCACTACTTTTTGTTTCTTACTTCTCCAGGTGACCAAATTACCTCCTACTAGGGTGAAGTATCCAGAGGTGGATTTTCTACCATCACGATCTCCTGCCCAATATGCGTCCGTGTACGCAATTAGATCTAGGTGATCATTCTTGTCAAAGTAAATCCCAGTACTACTTGTACCCTTTAGGTACCTCAAAATCCTCATTACTGCTGTCATGTGTTGTACTTGTGGAAGATGCATGAATCTGCTCACTACCCCTACTGCATAGGCTATGTCTTGTCTTGTGTGAGCTAAGTAAATAAGTTTCCCCACAATCTTTTGATACTGCTCCTTATTAGTTAATTTTGCACCTTCAAGAATTTGAAGGCCATGATTTGCCACAATCGGTGTTTCAGCTGGTTTGCAACCAAGCATTCCTGTTTCTGCCAGAAGGTCAAGAATATATTTCCTCTGGTGTATGAAGATCCCTTACTTTGATCTCAAGACCTCTATGCCAAGAAAGTATTTGAGGTTGCCCAAATCTTTCATCTCAAATTCCTGAAATAATTTTCCCTTTAAGTCTGCAATCTCCTCCTCATCATTTCCTGTAATAATCATGTCATCTACATAGATGATTAAACAGGTGATTTTCTCTTTTTCTTTCTTCAGGAATAAAGTATGATCGGAATTACTTTGCCTATATCCAAACTTCTTCATAGCTTTTGTGAATCTTCCGAACCACGCCCTAGGAGACTGTTTTAGTCCATAGAGAGCCTTCCTCAATCTGCATCCTTCCCCATCTCTAAAATCATGAGAATATCCAAGAGGTACCTCCATATACACTTCCTCGTCAATGCTTCCATGAAGGAAGGCATTTTTCACATCAAACTGGTACAGAGGCCATTCCTTGTTTGCAGCTACAGAAAACAAAACTCGTATTGTGTCAATTTTGGCTACATGAGAGAAAGTTTCTGAGTAGTCTATTCCATATGTCTGAGTGTATCCCTTAGCAACCAGTCGTGCTTTATATCTCTCAATAGTTCCATCTGCTCTGTATTTGATGGAGAATACCCATCTACATCCCACCTTCTTCTTCCCCTTTGGTAAGATGCATTTCTCCCAAGTCTTGTTTTTCTGTAGGGCCTAATACTCTTCTTCCATGGCCTGCTTCCATTTTTCATTCTTGACAGCTTCCTCCACATTCTTTGGAATGTCTGCGGAGTATAAAGAGGCATTGAAAGCTATGGTTGTGCTGGACAGATTTTCAGTGTTGATTCTTTCGATTGGATATCTAGACCGTTGGTCCTCATATTCAGGATCATATCTCCTTGGTGGAACTCCTCTCGTACTTCTAGGAGGTAACTCATACCTGTTTTGTTCACTTTCATTGGAGACAGGATTAATTTCAGGCATATTATAGGAAACATGAGAGCTTTTAGATGGTACCTCTTCTGATGGAATGTCATTAGATGGATGCTCATTTGGCGGATTTGGTGGAGACTGAAGAGGAAGTGGGACTACTGCTTCTGGGGCAGCATCGATGGTATTGCCTACTTGTGTTGTAGGATCTAGGTCCACCATTTCTGGATATGTCAGCCAGCTAAGGTCATCACTCAAATTCTCCCCCTGAGGACTTAGTTGGGTGTAATAGTAAGTTTGTTCAAGGAAGAGGAAGTGGGACTACTGCTTCTGGGGCAACATCGGTGGTATTGCCTACTTGTGTTGTAGGATCTGGGTCCACCATTTCTGGATATGTCAGCCAGCTAAGGTCATCACTCAAATTCTCCCCCTGAGGACTTAGCTGGGTGTAATAGTAAGTTTGTTCAAAGAACTCACAGTCTAAGGTGGTGTAGACCCTTTTTTGAATTGGATCATAACAACGGTACCCTTTTTGAAGTACCCCATACCCAATAAAGACACATTTAACTACCCTAGGTTCGAGCTTATTTCAAGCCCGTTTTGGTAAATGAACATAGACAACGCACCCAAAGACTCGTGGAGGTAAAGAATGGACTGATGGGATGGTGACATGGGAGGATAAGGTGTCGAGAGGTGTTTTGTAGTCTAGTGGTTTACTGGGAAGTCGGTTTGTGAGATAGGTGGAAGTAGCAATGGCTTCTGGCCAAAAATAGACTGGGACATGGGATTCTAACATGATAGCTCTGGTTATTTCAAGAAGGGTTCGATTTTTCCGTTCGGCAATTCCATTTTATTGGGGAGTGTCTGGGCATGTGGTTTGGTGAATCAGACCACGATCAATAATGAATTGGTCCATATCTAAGGTTATATATTCCCCCCCATTGTCCGATCGTAAAATTTGAGGGTGAGCATGAAACTGAGCGCATATCATATGATAAAATTTAACAAAGACATCAAACATTTCAGATTTATGTTTTAAGAAATAAACCCAACTCATACGAGTACAATCATCCACAAATAAAACAAAATAAGAATAGTTATGGAACGCAAATTCAGGCGCTGGGCCCCATACATCGGAATGAATCAAAATAAAAGGTTCAGAGGCATGGTTTAAACTAGGATGATAAGTATGTTTATGACTCTTAGCTAAAACACATGCTTCACAGTTCAGTGCTACATCAATATTTTTAAATGAGGGAAATAAACGTTTAAGGTAACCAAGAGAGGGGTGACCTAGCCGACGATGCCACATCCAAAGTTGGTTTTCCGGTGATCCATGAGCAAGCAAAGCGTTACCCTGTTGAGCCACCTCATCCACATAGTACAAACCCCCTCGTTCAGTACCACGCCCAATGATCCGTCCTGTTAGAGCATCCTTCACAATACAACCAGAATCCATTAGTAAGACAGTACAATTAAGCTCTTTAGTCAACTGACTCACAGATAAAAGCTTATGAGTGAGACTGGGAATTAAAAGACAATTATTTAAATGAATGTCCGAGGTAACATCAACGGTCCCAGCCTGGGTAACAGTAATATATATTCCCTGTTTGCTGTTTGAATTTGGTTACGATGGGTGGTTTGGGTGGCTTTAATATCTAATGGATCACACGTCATAGTGTTAGTAGCTCCACAATCAAAAATCCACGGGATAGTTCTATTACAAACGAGGCCAAAAGATTTTGGGTTTAATCTAGTGGGCTGAGTATTTTCAACTTGGGCTTCTATTTTTTGTTTTATTGGGCTAGGTTTATTTTGTGGGTTTCGGGCTTTAAGAGGTACGGTTAGAGGGTGAGAGGGAGTGGGTTTTTTGTGGGTTAGGTCTTCTTTTCCCTCATCCTCTCTAGCCGTCATATGAGAGGGGGAATAATCCTCCTTTCCATTTTCAATCTCTCTTTCCATTTTCTGTTCTCTACCTTCCTGACCACCATAATTTCCGGTGGTACTTTCTGCTTCCTCTATGCGTGCGATCTTCTCTGCGCAACCTTCCTTGCCTGAGTTTTTTCCGTCTCCATCGTGGCCTGTTCCACTGTTGTCTGGGCTTGATTTCACGGCAAGACTGGCCTTGCCGCCGGTCTGGTTTACGCCGACCTTGGTGGCGGCCTTCTTTTTCGTGTACTCCTCCCACCAGACTGGATACCCGATGGTTTCAAAACACCCCTTCTTGGTGTGTTTCGTCCCTCCACAATGGCTACATTTCAGGTGAGATTTGTCCTCTCGCCGGAATGAAGGTTCTGCCGGCGGTGAGCAACAAGACCACTCCCAATCTCTGAGGGACCTTGTCCCGATGATGAGGCACTAGTCATGATACCACGGCGCATAATCTCCCGCCGGATTGTTGCGTACGCCGTGTCTACGGTGGGGAGTGGATCTTGGTGTAGTATGTCCTTCTTTTCCTTGTCCAAGGAATTATCAATTCCAGCCAAGAATTGATATAATCGTTGCCTCTGTATGAATGAATTGAACAGTGTAATGTCCTCTGCACATTTCATCGAGTTTGGCATCCTTCTGTCAATTTCTTTCCAAAGTGTATTTAGTTTGCTGAAATACACTTCAATCGTTTCTTTCTCTTGTGTCATGGTTGCTGCCTTAGAACTCAGATCAAAAATCTAAAGTTCGTCCCGTCCACTACTAAGAAGGGTTATGCCTTTCCAAAGATCTCTGGCAGTTTTATAATCAAGAAATTGATTAACGAGATCTCCGTCAATATTCTCGATTATCCACGAGAATACTATTGAGTCCCTTTGAGCCTATTGGGCATATTCTGGATCGTCTGATGACAAGGGGTTGCCGGTGATATGGTTGAGCCTCCCCCGACCACCAATAGCGATCTGCATTAATTTACACTATTTGGTGTAATTTGTATAGGTTAACTTCTCTGTAACACGCACATTGTGTGTTGTTCCAGAGTCTGGGTTGATTGGGTTTTTGTTGAGTTTTTGAAACATTTGGAACATTTGTTCCATCTGTTCCATTGAAATCAGTTGGTTATTGTTTTCCGGTGGCTCAACCATTTCAAGGTAAGTCTCCGGTAGATGATGAAGCTAATTAGGTTTCGGTTTCCCGAAGATCCGAACCTTATGGCTCTGATACCATATAGAGAATTAAGCGGAATTGTGTTTGCAATTTTTTGTATATTTTATTGCTTGTGATAGTACAAATATTTATACACAGAAGTATCCTGTAAATTAGGCAACTACTACCAAGAATACAGCCTAAAATATTTGCAGAATAAATTGGTCCATATTTAGTCCCTTTAATTAAGGAACTAATTATGGTTATTTCTACAGAGAGTGCTTTCATTTTTTTCACCACACATAGGACACAAAGAATCCACATCCATCCCTCTTCGAGCAAGATTACCTCGAGCATCCACATCATCTTTAATTCCACGCCACGCAAACATCTTAATCTTCTGAGGTATCTCAACATTCCACACTAGCTTCCAGTCAAAAGAGAAATCCCCATTTGACGAAAAAGCCGTATCTCTCATCTGCTCTACAGTAAGTAAGTTATAAGCACTTCTCACTGAAAATCGCCCATCTTTCGTAAAGTGCCACATCCAAGAGTCTCTACTATCAAACATGGGGATGGGAATATTACGAATCGCACTAATCTCTGCCTCAGAAAAATTTGTATTGAGGGCATTGATATCCCAACTTCTGTTATCCCAGAGCTGCCGAACATAAAAAGGACCCTGACCATCAACATTTTGGCTCGATGCAACGCTAAATCCAGGGAGATTTGGTATCCATGGGTCTCGCCAAATGTGAGTTTAGGCCCATCACCAATATTTTTCCTAGCTCCCTTCATAAGAACATCACGAGCCCCAAGGATTGACCTCCAAGTATAACTTGCATTTGGACTGACTTTCACCTCCATAAACGATGAATGAGGAAAATATTTCCCTTTGAGGACCTATGCCATAAAAAATCCTCATTAGCGAGAATACGCCAAGCCTGCTTAGCAAGAAGAGCCCTATTAAAAAATTTCATGTTTCTAAAACAGAGGCCTCCTTGACTCTTTGGAACATATAGCTTCTCCCAAGCGATCCAACAAATCTTTTTCTCCTCTTTTTTTTGCCCCTAATAAAATTGCCGACATAGTCTTTCCACCACATCCAAAATGCTTGCCGGAATCGAGAAACATTGCATTGTATAAGTCGGAATTGCTTGAGCGATGGATTTAATTAAAATTTCTTTTCCGGCTTGAGATAAAATATTTCCTTTCACCCCTTGAGCTTTTTCCAAATCCGATCCTAGATATTTTGAAAAACCTGTTTCTTGGATCCACCAATGTAAGTTGGTAAACCTAGATATTTGTCATGTCCTTCGACAGCTTTAAAAGATAACTTCATCTTAAGCGTGTTTTTCCATTCTTGCCAATGTTTCGCCTGAATGATACTTCTGATTTATCTATATTCAGTTTCTGACCCGAAGCAATCTCATAGGTAGACAGTATCCCAAGTACATTCTTTACTTCCTCCTCCATCGCTCTCATAAAAAGGTCACTATCATTTGCAAAGAAAAGGTGAGAGATTGGCTTAACATGTCTACCAATCTTCACCCCATGAATAAGGTTCCTGTTTTCCGCATCTCGAAGCAAGGTCGACAAACTAGAAAAGTGGAATATGAATAAACCCTATAATATGATATCAAATCTTCTAAATATATTTTGGAAAAATTGGTATTATTAATCCCAATTTTGAGCCATATACTTTAATTAATCCCAGTTATCAATTATTTTTTAATAATCCCAACTTTTGGGGTACTAACTTTTATCAGGCCCAAATGACCGGTGACCTGAAGAAAAGGTAAATTCTTTTTCTTTTTAGGTAAAATTCATGGGAATAATCCCACCTTTGGGCCGTTCGTTTTTAATAATCCCACATTTGAGATATTTTTTAATAATCTGACCTTTACCCCCCCATTCTTTTTTAATGATCCCAACCGGTCATGTAACCTGTTATAACAAATTACATGACACGTGGCGGCCAGTGATTGGTCAAAAAAATAAAAATAAAAAATAAATAAAAAACAAAAAAAAATTAACAAAAAAAAAAAAAAAAAAACAGCCAGCCACAAGGGAGCCAGCCCAGGCCAGCCCCTTGCCGCCGGTACCTGCTCCGGCAGGCGCGCCGGTGGCTGCCGGCCTCCCTCCCCTTCCCCTCCTTCCTCGACAACCCCATTTTTAAGCTTAAAGAAGACAACAATGGAGGAAACTCCATTGAAGCTCACGTATGGAGTTCATGGCATAATGGGAACCTACTCATTTCTTCACCATAATGCATGAAATTTGTATAAAAATGCTCACAATCCAACGTATATTCATTTGGTGCAACGAATTACAAGAGTAGCTTAACCAAACAAAAAGGCCCCAAAGTGATTTTTTTTAGAGTTCTTAGGGGAGGTGGTTTCGAGGTTTGCTAGTGATAGGAGAGATGGTTTTGGGCGGCGTCGGTGTTAGTGGTGGCTGGTGGGGATTTAAGGATTTACCGATTTCAAGGGTGGGGGTCTTGGAGGGTGCCGGATTCCGAGTGGGGGTTTTGGGCGTGTTTGGTTCCGGGTGGGGGTTTTCGGGTGGGGATTGGCCTGTTTCGGGTGGGTTGTGGCCGGAAAGACAAGGTGGCTGGAAAGAGAGGTGAAAGGGAGGGTGGCCGGAAAGGGAGGTGGTGAAGGGCATGGTGGCCGGAAAAGGAGGTGGTGAAGGGCATGGAGGCCGGATTTGTAAAGGAGGTGGCTGCCGGTTTTTTTGTTTTTTTTTTTTATATTTTGTTTTTTAATTTAAAATTTTAGACAAATTGTATAGTGACACGTGTATTTTAAACCAAAAAAAAAAAATTTACCTCTTCAACCGGTTACTGGTCACCCGGGACCATTAAAAAAGAATGGGGGGTAAAGGTCGGATTATTAAAAAATATCTCAAAGGTGGGATTATAAAACACGAACGACCCAAAGGTGGGATTATTCCCATGAATTTTTCCTTTTTTTTATTGCCACATGTCAAGCTTCAAATGGTCCCGAAAAAAATTAAAATAAAAAATCTAAAATCAGCCTGTCCTCCCCCTCTCCTTCCTAGCTTAAACCCTTATCGGAAAATCCCTCCCTCCTAGCCCGCAACGTTTCCACCGGCGACGCAATCAGCCAAACCCCCAGCCGGCAACGCAATCGTTGGCCCTCCCTTATCTCGACGACCCACCCAACCCGTGAACCCCCATCCAACGAACTCCATCCCACCCAATTCATGTTCCTTGTCCGCAAACCACCAACCCCCGCTCCTGCTTCCGCCGTACTCTCAACCCACTACCTACTGCAATTCTCGCCTAGTCCGTCACCATTACCGCCTGCTGTTCGCGTCACGGTGGTCTGATCTAGTGATTGGAGCAGCCAAATCGAAGAAGGGAAATCGGAAGGAGACGGGGGCGTTTTACGCGGCGAGGGAAGGGAGGAATAGGGGTTTCGGGACAGGGAAGGAAGTTTTTGGGGTGGGAGAAGGGCGGGGAGGGGTTTCAGTTAGGGCTACAGTTCTCCGGTGGGCTGGTGGTGTGGCTGTAGCCGGCCGTGGAGGATTCCGGGTTGGGGGGGTAGTTTATTATTTGGTTTTTTTTTTTTTGAGAATTTTTTTTTTTTTTAATTTTTATAAAGCAATAGTGTGTTAACATGTGGTTAATAACCTGCTACAAGCCTACAATAGGTTTGGTAACCGATAAGGCATAATAAAAGTCAATACCCCTAAAAGCTGGGATTATTCAGGAATAATCGATAATTGGGATTAATTAAAGTAAATGGCCCAAAGTTGGGATTAAAAATACCAATTTTTCCATATATTTTTGGGAAATTCTAAATTATAACCCTCCAGTTTCACTCTATCTTTTTGAAAGTTAAACATTGTAATCCTCATGTATAAATAGTAACTATACAGTGACATTGCCGTAATCCCGTTGTTAACAAATTCTATTATGTATTTTTAATCAGCGTTAGTGAGGCCCACTGATATCTACTAATTAATATATTTTTGTCAATTTGTGTGTTGGAAAATGTTCCGTTAAAGGTTTTGGGGGTCATTTTGAACCTTAAGGATCCAAATTGAGCTCAGACAAAAAAATAACGTAAACGCCTGTTTAGCGTATTAAGAGATGTCTAGATTTGAATGTCATTATTTTTTAGTAGTGGAAATTGTTCATGTAAGGTAGGTTTGTTCAATACTCTCTCCGTTTCGTAATAATCGCAACACTTTGACTTTAACACTATTTATAAACTTACTTTGACTAAATTTTTTTTACCAATATTTAAAAATCATATGTTGCCATTGTAAATTAGTTTTGGATTAGTCTTTATGTATATTTCATTATATTAACTTTTTTTATTTCTTAAAAATATACAATCTCAGATATTAATGCTCAAAGTTGTGCATTGGCCTGTGTGCCGATCAAAGTGTTGCGATTATTATGAAACGAAGGGAGTAGTTCTAAATTAAGTTCGAAATTAGCAAAACAAAAAAACATAATGTCTAATGTTTCATTTGGCGTGTTAAGAAATAATACAATTAACACTAAAACGAGAAAATTACATTATTTTTTGTTGATTTTGAGCTAGATCAATTTGATTCCTGAAGAACTAAAATGGCCATAAACCTTACTTGAACAATTTTTGCGGAAAAAAAATAATAACACGCAAATCGAGATATTTTTAATACGCAAAACGAAGCTTTTTTTTTTTTTTTGCAAAATCTGAGTTCAAATTGGACCCATAAGAGCCAAAATGGCCTTCAAAACCTTAAAAAACATTTTTCATCACGTAAATCGATAAAAATTAGGAAAAATTGCCAAAAATAATACAACCTTTGGCCCATTCTTTTTTAATAATACAATCTTTTGATTATTTTTTAATAATACAACCTTTAGGGAGTGTTAATTTTAGACAAGACAAAATCGGATGTTCGGTGGGTTTTGAGGTGGGAGAAAGGGAGGGGATAGTCCCCCCTTCCCCATCCCCACCACCCAAAACTCATCCCCTCCCCTTTCCTAACCTTGAAATCCACCGAATATCCGATATTATCTTGTTTAAAATTCATGCCCCTTAAAAGTTGTATTATTCAAAAATATTCAAAAGGTTGTATTATTCAAAAAGAATGGGCCAAAGGTTTTATTATTCAAAAGGTAGTATTATTCAAAAAGAATGGGCCAAATGTTGTATTATTTTTGACAATTTTTTCAAAAAAATATATTAATTAGTGGAGAGTGAGCTCCACTAATGGTGATTAAAATAACATAACGGAATTTGTTAACGGCGAGATAACGACAAGGTCACCATATGGTTACTAATTATACTTGAGGATTACAATGTGTAACTTTAAAAAAGATGGGGCACAACGTAGAAAACGCAAAACCAGAGAGTTATAAAGTAGAATTTTCCTATATTTTTTTCATAAATCATATCTAAGTAAATATACCAAGCAAAGTTTGGTGGATTTGGTGGGGTCACCTTATGACTTTGAGGTCATGAGTACGAGCTGCACCAGCTATATTTGTTTATGAGTAGGAGGATTCCCTTACCTCCCCCCTCTACTCTCAAGCATTGACCTGCGGAGTTAAGCTAACTTAGTTTGTGAAGTGTCGAATCAGTAGTGTCATTTATCTTATCTTTAAAAAAAATCTAAGTAAATATGGGTAATACGAAATACTCCGTCTATCACAATTTCACAAACAATGTATTATGTATTTTTTTTTTTTTTTTTTTTTTTTTATGGGAACGCTTGGCTCTTCGTACTTTGTATCTTAATAACTTTGAAATAAATAGAGTTAAAAGTTAAAATGATAGATTTTTGACGATCATCCTTTTAGAAAAAATTGGTTTTTATAATCCCAACTTTGGGTGTGTTCTCTTCATTTTATTGGACCTGAACTTATCTTATCTGAACTTATTAGACCTTATTAAACCTTATTGAATTTATTAGATCTTATTATGGATAATCTCAACTTTCGATTATTCTAGGATAATCCTAACTTTGGAGTGCGCTTTCTGCTAATAGTCCTTCTACCAGGTTACCTGTCAATCCGTGATTGGTCTAAAAAATGTTTTAAAAAACAAATTTAGAAAACCACAGCCCCCTCCCCTTCTCCCACTGGACCACCCAAGCCTTAGCCCAATCGGAAAAACTTCCCTCCCTTTCCCCCTCCTCGAAAACGACTGACCACTCTTGAAAACTGCCCTTCCCATGCCTTTCCCTACCCTGAAAAACATTCCCCCTTCCTTCCCCTACCCTTGAAAACCACCCCCTCCCTCCCCACCTCGAAATTGCCTAGGAGAAAGGGGGGGGGGGGGGGGGGGGAGGTTTCAAGGGTTGGGTTGCCCGGCTGGCCGGCTTTAGGGGTTGGGGTGGGGAGGCCGACCGGTTTCAGGGCTTAGGGTGGCTAGCCGGTCACGGTGGTCAGGGGAGGGGGTTGGAGGGTTTCGGGGGTGGGTAAGGGGCTTTTTTTTTTTTTTTTAACCAATTACTTTGTGACACATATTTTTTAAAAAAATAGGATTGTTAGAGGATAAAACAATCAAATTTAGGATAATTCCATATTAATCTAAAGTTGGGATAATTTGAAGTAAAATGCCCAAAGTTGTATTATTAAAGAGCGAGCCTTAGCTTCTTAATAAAGAAACATAAGATGTTTCTCAAATGTTGTTGACTCACCCCTTCCTCCTTCCTTCTTGCTTTCTCAATGTAACAATGGCGGTTTCTTCACAAAAATCTCAAATAACAACCAAACAATACTACATACACTAACCCTAGCCAACCATTTTCGGCGGCTTCAAGAAGGTATATTCGCCTCGCGGCAGTATGCTGGCCAGCCGAATAAAAAATACCCTAGTACTCTATCTGTCTCAAAGTATCCAGCACCTTGGGATGGCACATAATTTAAGAAAACTTTGAGTGCGACCATTTAATACATCAGTTTAATGTAAAAAGATTCCTTTTGATTTTTTTTATGTGACTGAAACTGTTTTTCAAAAATCAGTGGATCATAGAAGAGTAGAGGAAAATAGTTTTTAATTAGTGGTCCCATGCTATATTCAGTAATGTGTCATTTATTCTAGTACAGACGAAAATGGGAATTGTGTCAGTTATTCTGGTATGAAGGCAGTAGCAAAGTATGTAAATTGGGCCCATACTAACACCTTAGGGAAAGGTAGTTGCTAATCGTCGGGTAGTTGGAGTGGCAAGGCGGTGTTAGGTCGTGGGGTTGGAGGAGCAGTGCTGGTTGTTGTGGAGTGTTGATGGTGGTGGAGTATAGCTAGAGGAGAGAGAAAGGGGGTACAAGGGAAAAAATAGGAATGACGGTGAATAGTGAAAGAGTAAATCATAAAAATATATTACTATCCTATTTTATTGGCTAAAAGACAACTTTAATCTAGAGACGATCAATATTGGCTCGACCCGTCAGCCAACCCGAAAATAAGGTGGGTTTGGGCAATTTGCGGGTTTGAGTATGATATACAAAAATAAGGCTCGGTCCGACCTGCTTTTTTTTATCGCCTCTACCTAAACTCATTATGAGAATTTTTTTTTTTTTTTTTTTTTTTTTTTTTTTTTTTTTTTTTTTAGGAAAGAAAACTTGTATTTAGCCATTATTAAAACCAAATTATCCTACTAGTTATTTTTCTCATATTTTTGTGCCAATCTTTTTCTATTTTGGTGTGAGGGATAAGGATAAGGAGGATAAAAGGGTGGGACAAGGATGGAGGATTAATAGGTGGGATAAGGATAAAAATGATGTTGTCCTTTGTTTGGTACAAATTGGGAATTATATAGGGATAAACAAGAAATTTACTTAACTACCCTTACTCATATTTCTCCTCTTTCTTCCTCCTTTTTTTCATTAAGGATAAAAATATATTTTGTTTCATTAATTTTATCTCCATCCCTTATACGGTTATACCACCTCCTCCTAATTATTATTTTGAAGGGATAACTTGTATTTTATCCCTATTCCCACCTCCAAAGTTATCCCAATCCCCCTAAACAAACATAATATGAAGTATGTTGTCCTTTGTTTGGTACAAATTGGGAATTATACAGGGATAAACAAGAAATTTACTTAACTACCCTTACTCATATTTCTCCTCTTTCTTCCTCCTTTTTTTCATTAAGGGTAAAAATATATTTTATTTCATTAAATTTATCTCCATCCCTTATACCACCTCCTCTTAATTATTATTTTGAATGGATAACTTGTACTTTTATCCCTATTTCCACCTCCAAAGTTATCCCAATCCCCCTAAACAAATATAATATGAAGTATTTAAATCCCCTTCCTTTTGTACCTATCCTCCTCTTTTTATCCCTCCAAACAATCTTTCTTGCGGAGAATGAAAATCAGAGTAATGGAAGATGATGAAGGTACTGCCATGGTTGAATTTGGTAAACAAGTTCTTCATCAACAAAAACAACTTCCAGACGATCTAATTCGCCACCATATTCTTCCAAAACTCCCCATCAAATCCCTTATACAATTCAAACGTTTCCAAACAATGGTATTCTACTCTCTCTTCTCATCAATTTGCTCTTTTTCACTTTCAATCATCTCCCCCTTTTCACCCTTCTTCCCCAATTCAATTCTTGTTCATTCAAAATCGGAACAATTATTACATTTTTTCTCATGATGATGATGTTGAAGTAGATGAGATTGATATTAACAATAACAAGAATTTTGTGAAATTAGGGTTTGATTTTGATGAAGAGCTTGATTTGATTGGTTCATGTAATGGTTTAGTATGTTTAGCTTCTTGTTCTGGTAAATTCTTTGTTTTATGGAACCCTGTTATTGGCAAATTTAGAAAATATTTTGATGAAGAACTTGAAGTTGATTTCTCTAACCCTTTTCGGGTTTCGTGGGGATTCGGGTATGTTCCTATTGTTGATGATTATAAGGTTATTAGGGTTATTGAATTGGGTGCTACCCGAGAGATTAGGGTTCATGTTTTCTCATTGAAATCCAACAAGTGGACAAGAATTGCTGATGAACTCTATCGAGATATCTTTTCATTGTGGAGTGTTTTTACTGAAAGATTTGATTTTCATCGTAATGGGGTTTCTAGTTCGTTTCCCTGTTCATTCCACTCGATGCAAGGAGTTTCGGTTAACGAGACTCTATATTGGATCGCGTCTAAGGTTAATGAATGGGGTATACAAGTTGTTTCATTTGATTTAGTTTGTGAGGAGTTTCGTGTTGCTTTGAACATGAGTGTGGATTCCAATTATGTGTGTGAAGATAGATTTTTATGTGTGATGGGAGGGTGTTTGTCTAAATTTGGGGTTGATTTGCGGCATGATATTTTTTTAATACGTATGTTGAAGTATCCCGGGATGATCGAAACTATTTGTCTCTCCAACAACTTCAATCTAAATTTCTACTAAAACATTGTTGGATTCACAAGGACAGGCAAGTTTTTCTTCGTGCTGAGAAATTCGACGTTTGGAATTGTAGACCCAAACTCAAAACCAATGAAGTACACTCGACTTGCAAAATTTGATAGCTTTGGAGGTTCTCGTACTGCTTGTTATGTTCCAAGCCTAACATTACCTTACACCACCGATGAGTTGTAAGGTACGTGTCCTTGCTTTGTTTGCTACTTGATATGTTGTGTGTATGTTTCCTATAAAGCTAATTGCTATAGTTTTGGACCCTTTCGGTGATTATATGCAAATCTAATGCTGTAGCATTTCTTCAAGCTCTAAGAATGGTTTCAAAAGAATTCTTGTAAAGCCAATGCATTGTATATATAAAATAGTTGGAAACTTTCAGTCTATGTTGAACTGTTGACGGTGTTCTCAATTCTATAAGTTATTCGGTTTTAGTGGTTACTCCATGTGGAGTGGAACGTTTGCGCCTGAGTTTTGAGTTAAACTCTGTTGCATTATGATGCTTTAGTAGCTCAATTATGATGCATCTGTATTGTCATACAATTGGAATTTTGTTCGTATAGTATAATATTGGTATGAAGGAGCTTGACTGTAAAATTATACAGAGTACTTTGTACTTAAATGGGATAATTGTAGAAATAGGAAGAGGGGAAGGAAGGAGGGTCAGCGAGTTGCTGAGTGAGCAATTCATTTTCCGTTGGTGAAAGAATAATGAATAGGTTCGGCTAAGAGAGGATAGGGATTGAATTGGTTGATCCATTCTTTTGCTCTCTAATAAACCAATTTAATGTTTAATGCACTCCTGTTTCTTTCCCTCATCTTTTCCATCCTTGATATATGATCGAGATTAATTTTCTTCTTCATTTCCTCCCTTTTCATTCCTTTTCCACTCCCTTCCCCCTAACATTAATACTAATAATGAGCCAGGATTTGAACCTGTTTGTATTCGGCTTGAAAAGCGAAATAAACTCTCATGCGAATCTAAGTTTTAACTCTTAAGACAAGTTGGAACACTAAATTTCTACTTTATATCAGAAAAAGAATGGAGATGTTTTAGATAAATTCATCGATTTTTATTTTTATTTTTTTCTTTTTTTTTGGGGCAAACTTCTATTTTACTGTGCTTTTATACAAAATAATGAATACATGTTTTTACAGGAAATCATCTCACATCTCAAGGTGAATCATCATGAATCAATCTACTACCGACACTGGACAGTGGACACCCTGAAAACGATTAGGTTTGTAATTATATACTGTTAATATATCATGCAATCTGGCATGGACTAAAGCAGGTTATTGTACTCCAAAGGTATTATCCATGGAATATATTGAGAATGAGGTCCAGCAGTGAGCTGGTATGTCGGTGATAATACCGACTACACGATCATTATTCACTAAAGGTTCTAACATGGAACGACATTTTGCTGCAACAGAATTTCCATGGGAGGAAGCCGGAGTAAAAGATAATGTAGTCAAACTCACTGGAAGTTGTAGACTTAGGCATACAAATTGATCTTTATAATTTCATAACTAGTATGGGTTTTTTGCAGATGATGTTAAACTTGTAACATTTCAGAGAAATTTGATAGTATGTGCTCTCAACAAAGGCATACAGATTTACAGATTGATCTTTATTCTTTTTGTGCTTTGGCTTGTACTGTTTCTTAAACTATTAATTTTTAATTGCTATGAAACCAAAGCAATTTTATTTTATTTAATTGATATGTAACCAGAGCAAGGTCAATTGGAACTGCTTTTTAAGTGCAATAAGTCTTTTTTGGGTGTTTAAAGAGCCACAAGGGCAAGGTAATGAGAATCGATCCCAAAATCTCTTGAAATTGGGAGGGGATTCTAACACTTGAGTTATTCCTCAGTTCAATAAGTCTTATAAAAACAGACTTTTGTCAAGTTTATTGAAATATAGTCAATTTGAGTGTAATTGTACTCGTAAATTTTTTTTAAGTTGACTTCAATTTATAATGAGTTTGATTGTGTTTTAACGTGTATTTTCTAATGAATATGCAAATAAGATTAACCTAGTATATTATGATTTATGAGTGCTTTTCAAAAGTAACACTTATTTTAGAGTATTCATTTTATTCAAAAATTTGTGATTCGAGCTAATGATTCGAGAGTATCCATATACGGAGTTTACGGAGGGCGAGCCCCACTTCCTCTTCTTGAAAAACATTGAATGTGTTTCTCGTGGCAAGAATGGTAAATAAAAACAAAACTATTAATATTTTATTATTTGTTTATGCTGACTCACCGTCACCTCTCTTCCTTCTACCTTTCTTCATCCTCCCCTTCTCACTCCTTGCTTTCTCCATAACAATGGCAGTTTCTTCACCAATGTCTCATACAACAACCCAACACCACAACAAACACCAACCTTAACCCATCTTTCCGGCGACCATTTCGCGGCTTCGCCGCTGTATTTAACGAAAACCATAAGAATATGGGAGAAATTAATTATTGTTAACCCTAAAGGATAGGCGTTTTTCATTTTCTTGGCTTTCCCTCCTCCATTGAAGTTGCTAGATTAAGAAATTGAAATTCTATGATTAACGATTAATACTAAATTGTGACTGAATTTCGATAATTAAGTGGGTGTTTGACAATTAATTCGATGGTGGAGAGGAAACTCAGGCTGCTTTAATGGGGTACTATGGCAGCCGCAAGGAGAGAAAAAAAACTAACGCACTGTGAATAGAGAAGAGGGAAAAAATAAACTTAAATTACACTTTTATCCTTACTTTATTAGTTGAATAGACAATTTTAACCTCCTGAGATACTGGGATGTTTATCAATAACAAAAACTTGTATTTACCCGTTTACGGACTACATAGTATGTTGATTTATTGCGTGTTTATTTACAAGGTCATTTGATGGATGATTCTCCAAACTAAGCTTAATTGCGAAAGTAGACGCGTGGCAAAACTATTTTCCAAACTGAGCTTCTGGGATAAAACGCTGTCTCGGACAGCGTTTGGACAGCGTTTTACCTCCAATTTTTTTTAAAAAAAAAATCAATGTGTAAAACGCTGTTTCGGACAGCGTTTTACATGTTGATTTTTTTTTTTTTAAATTTCGTAATTTCTGATTTAAAAAAAAATAATATTATACACTATAAACGCTGTCTGAGGCAGCGTTTAGAGTGTATTTGATTTTTTTTTGTTTTTTTTTGTAATTTCTGATTTAAAAAAAAAAATACTATAAACACTGTCTGAGGCAGCATTTATAGTGTATTTGATTTCTTTTATTTTTTTTGTAATTTTTGATTTTTTAAAAAAAATATACAAAAAAAAATTATACACCATTGCGTTATTATGATAATGATTGTATTCTTTGGGGTGGGTAATTATCAATATGTGATATTGATTGTATTATTTGGGTGGATAATTATCAATATGTGATAATTATCATATCGTATCCGAGTATTGCGGTTGGGTTGGGATACGATTGTTGCTTCCTATCTTCTTCTCCTCTTTGTATTTAAGTCCATATTCACATGATTGCAATATACATAAAATACATATGCTTTGATTGCTGCCATTGTTTAGTGTTTAACAAAATCAATTCATGAGCAAATTCTACCATCCAAAACGAAGGTGTGTTGCTCAAGTAAAGCCTCAACAGAGGACAGAAAAAGGTTAAAGGTAGGAGTATAGTGAAAGTGAAGGAGAAAAGAACAGTAGAAGTTTTGATTCAAGGAGTGAAAACAGGAAGAGGGTCGAATAATTGGTAAAAACCAAATATAATAATTCCTAGAAGGAGACACTAATCTATAGTGCATGAACTCCACGTGTAGAACAAAGAAGAAAAAAGGTTGATTAAGCTAGGAAAATGGGGCAGCTCAAGGACACAATAACTTTAATATTATTTTTTCTTTTTTGTTTTTAAACTAGAAATTAAAAAAATAAAAACAAATACACTAAAAATGCTGACTGAAATAATTTTTTTTTTATATAAAATAAAAATTACGAAATTTTAAAAAGTAAACACTAAAAACGCTGTCAGCGTTTTTAGTGTAATTATTTTTTTTTATTTTTTTAATATCAAAAATTACGAATTTTTTTTTAAAAAAATCAACTTGTAAAACGCTGTCTCAAACCGTGTTTGAAAAAAAAAAAAAAAAAATTTAGAATCGCAAAAATTTCCCGGAGAGGTATGAGAACTGTTCCACTACCACTTGATCCGACTTCAGTCCACTCACCACTACTGCAAGTGAGGAGAGTGAATTTTTACAGAGAAATGGAAGATGAAGATTCTGCCATGGCTGAACAATTTCTCAAGCTTCCACACGATCTTATCTTCTACCACATTCTCACTAAGCTGCCCATCAAAACCCTAATGCAATTCAAGCTTGTTTCCAAATTATGGTATTCTACTCTCTCTTCTCCCCAATTTGCGCTTGATTTTGTTCAATCATCTCCCATTTTCAACCCTTCTTCTCCAATTCAATACCTGTTCATGAAAAATGGGGATGATTATTACCTTTATTCTCATGATGATGATGATGTTGTTGAAGATGAAATCAGTGCTAACAACAACAAGAATTTAGCGAAATTAGGGTTTGATTTTGGTGTTGATTCTGATGAAAAGCTGGTTTTGGTTGGCACATGTAATGGACTAGTATGTTTAGCTTCTGACTCTGGTAGTTTCTTCATTTTGTGGAATCCTATTATTGGCAAATTTAGAAACTATTCAGACCATGAATTTGTAATTGATTCGTCTAACCCTATTCGCGTTTCTTGGGGATTTGGGTATGTTACTAATGATAATGATTATAAGGTTGTTAGAATTACTGAATTGGGTGCTACCCTAGAGATTAGGGTACATGTTTTCTCATTGAAATCCAATAAGTGGACAAGAATTGCTGATGAACTTTATCAAGATGTCTTTTCATTGTGGAGTATGTCTGCTGATAGATATGTATTTCGTGGTAACTTCTCGTTGGTTTCCCTTTTCATTCCACTCGAAGCAAGGAGTTTTGGTAAATGAAACACTATATTGGATCGCGGCTAAGATTAATAGTCTCAGTGTACAAATTGTTTCCTTTGATTTAGTTTGTGAGGTGTTTCACAATTTTATGAACTTGGATTTGGATCCCTATTATATTGAAGAAGAATATTTTTTGTGTGTCATGGGAGGGTGTTTGTCCAAGTATGTGGCTATTATGACTGGTAATTGTACTGTAATACATATATTTAAGTGTCCCGGGATGGCAGAAACTATTTATCTCGACAGAAACAGATCACCAGACATTTTTGGATTGAATGGATTTACAAGGACTGGCAAGTTTTTCATTTTGATGGGAAGTGCAACACTTGGACTTGCTGACCCAAGCTCAAATCCAGTGAAGTACATCAAACTCGCAACACTTGATAGATCGTTGAGCTCTTGTATTGCTAGTTATGTTCCAAGCCTAACTTTACCTTACACCACCGATGAGTTGTCTGGTACATGTCCATACTTTTTTTTGCTCTCTACATTTTCTATTAACCTGAATGCTGTTGTTTTGGTAATTCTATGCAATGCTAATGGTAATGCTAATGCTGTTGCATTTCTTTAAGTTCTGATAACGGTTTCCAAAAGATTTCTTTTTGAAATCACTGGATTGTAGAACAAAGAAGTGGCAAACTTTCAGCTTCTGTTGATGGTGTATACATTTCTACCAAGTATAAGTTTATTGGGTTTTAGTGGTTATTATAATATGCCTGTGTTTGAGAACTGTCGTACAATTCAAACTTAATTGCATAGTTAGAAGAAGGGTGACTGTTAAATTATATTGTACTATGTATTTGTATGTCAGAATTTCACAAAGAAGAAGAGGGAAAGAGAGAGTCAGCAAGTTCTGAGTTGCCTCTTCTTATAATTGTTTGTCTTCAGCAGTTCAGTTTTATCTATTTCTCTTGCCATTAAGAGAAGAAAAATAAAAAATCTCGTATGTGAATCTAAGCTCAATTCTTAAGAAACTGAAATTGTAAATTCAAATTAACAGTGATTTTGGCCTAGTTCATATTGAAAGATTGATTTTTATTTTATCTCTGAAAAAAGGACCGGAAATGTGTTTTTTTTTCAACTTCAAATTTCTTGTAAAACTTCTTTTTTGCCATTTCTGTGCTTGCATACTAATAAATTACAATGAGACATGTTTTAACCGGATATCATCTAACCTCTAGGTGAACTATCATGAATAAATTTTCTATCAAAAGTGATTATTTACTAAAGGATCAAGCGACTCCCTATGTCAATTATTGCAGGGATCAGCTGCAGCAGCAACCTAACATAAGCCTGATTTATGAATATTGAAGGAGCAACATTGTAGCAGACATTTTGGCCAAGGAGGCAAGATGCAATCTGGATACCATGTATCAATCATGTAATTTGAGTACCCCTCCCCCGGTCTGTAGTAAAGCTTTTGCTAGTGACTATGAAAACTCTATGCCAATTTCTGAGAGTGCACCTGGATCTATACCAAGAAACTCTATTACCTCTCTATACTATTACTATTTACTAAGTTAATGTGATCCTTCGTTTCTTAAAAAAAAAGGCTGTATCAAGCAACGTCTTGCTGCGACAGACTTTCCTACGGAAGGTCAGGAAGGGAAAGAAACTTATGTACTCCGATATATGATAAAATGGTTTCGTTAATTAGCGTGGGTAGCTTGCAGATGATATAGCATCTTAGAGATTTGTGATAGTATGCACTCTTACCAAAGGCATACAGTTTGATCTCTCTGTGTGCTGTAGCTTGTACTGATTCTTCTGCAATTTATCACCCCTTTGAGCAGATTATTTTTATTTTTTATTCTTATGCTTCAACTCCTCCGGTTGTCTGTCATACAATATTTGTTTTCGACTTTTAGTTTAGCTATCTTCATTATTCAGCAAAATCAATGTTGGACATCAGAGGCTGATCCTCCATGGATTACTGCGAAATCATTTGGTGTACTAACAGTAGCCACGAAGAGCCTCTGTAATCCAGAATTTCTAGAGTTAAAATTATCTGTATGGGAGTAACAGAAGTAGAAGTTGTCACTAGCAGTAGCAGCTCTCTATATGCCGGAGTGAGCTATTGAGCAACTTGATCAGAGGCTAATCAGAAAATGTTGGTTTATTTTGGGTAATAACTTTACCGGCTGTATTAAAAATGAGGAGAATGACATGTTTGAAGAACTCTTGGCTGCTGAAACTCCATTTACTAAAAATCAACTCCATGTATAGGAACAAAAAGGAATGGATGAATGGTAAAAGCATGATAAACAAAAAGGAACATGGCTAGTACTTCCTATGTCCCTTTATTTTTGCCCTATTTGACTTTGCATGGACTCTAAGACACGTATTAAAACGTTTATATCTCCATTTTCTTACGCGTAAAAATTATATAAATTTGATAGTAATTAAATTTACAAAGAGACGGATTAAACAAAATCTCACATGACTATATTTCATTTTGAAGAACAACGAGAATTTACGGTCAAAGTTTTAAAAGTTTGGCCCACATTTTGACAATGGGGCAAAAAATTAGGGACGGAGGGAGTAGAACCTAGCTTTGTTGGGCTAGTGATAATCTCAAGCAAAGTTCGAATAGCTCGCTAAACTCACTATCTCCCAATATATGAGGTCTAAAAATCTTAAAAGAGACATATTTGCGTGAACTTGATATCATATACAATTAGTGTGTAGTTTGGACGTTGCATCCGGTTGCTACTTTAATTAAATCTTGTGATTATATGTATTTAATGTTTGGAAAAATTAAGAAGAATAATCCGAACTTTGCCTCATTTGCTCAAAATAATCCCAACTTTGGATTATATTTTAATAATCCGAACTTTA
The DNA here is from genome assembly GCA_034703905.1 of Chenopodium berlandieri. NCBI lineage: Eukaryota > Viridiplantae > Streptophyta > Magnoliopsida > Caryophyllales > Amaranthaceae > Chenopodium > Chenopodium berlandieri. The sequence goes on along the minus strand of CM068279.1, from coordinate 38,799,209 downwards.
ATGTGAATTTTCTTCCAATGGTCCAAGTGACCGGTTGAATTGGTAAGTTTTTACAAAAAATAAAATTCAACTTACACGTGTCACCACGTGATTGGTCAAAAATACTAATCAACACTTAAAAAAAAATTATTAGTTAATAATTAATACTTCACTCAGTAAATATAACTAATTATTTAAAAATAATTATAAAAAAAACCACCGCCACCAGCCACCCTCTTGGCCCCCACACGCCCAGCCCTCCGCCACCGCCCCCGCCCCGGCCGCGCCCTAGACCTCCCTTGCGCCGGCATCCGCCCAGAACTTCCATTGCGTCGCCCCTAAACCACCATAACCGCCCCTCCCTCACCTTAGAAACCCTTGCGCTAGGAGAGAGAAAATCATCATCAACAACAGCAACAACTCGAAGCTTTAACAATGGCGGCACCCGACGTTGAAGCGGTCGACTTCGAACTAGAGGAAGACGATTACATGGACGAAGATGGCGGCGCCGGTGACATCGATCGACGGCTCTCATAGGGCTTCTCATCCCAAGCTCAAATCTGCCATTGCTGGCGGCTCGGCTGCTGGATTCGTGAAGAAGACCAAAGGTCGTGGTTTCGTGAAGAAGCTGTTGTTGAACGTAATAGTCGTATGGCTGCTCGTGAATTTGAATTGAATCTCGTGAATTTCGTGAAGAAGACCTGGTCCCAATCACTGTTAATTTGTTAGTTAAGGTGGTGGTTTAGGGGGCAACGCAAGGGGTAGGGGAAGCGCCGGCGAGGAGAAGGGGGCGAGTCTAGGCGCGGCGGGGGGCGGGATCGGAGCTGGAGAATTGGGCGGGGCTGGGGCTGGAGGTGGTTGGGATGGTGGGGAAAGGGGTGGTGGGTTTTTTCGTTAATTATGTTTTAATTTAATTTAATTTTTATTTTTTTGGTCAATTACACGCTGACACGTGTCAAACAACTTGTTGTAGCAACTTAAATGACTGGTTGAGACCATTAAAAGAAAATTCATATTAAAGTTCGGATTATTAAAAAATAATTCAAAGTTGATATTATTTTGAGCGAATGAGGCAAAGTTCGGATTATTCTTGTCAATTTTTTCTTAATGTTTTTGGTTTTTTTTTTTTTTTTAGTCCTTGTGATTTGCAATTACATACATTTATTTTCATATTTTTAACATGGTTGATAATTGGTTCAGATGGTTAAATAATCATCTTTCCTACAAGAGGTTGGGTGTTCGAATTTCCTTAATTATCATATCTTTGTATTAGAGCTGATCAAGTATGGCCCAGCCCGATTTTGGGCATAATTTTCCGGCTCGACAAATGGGCATGCGTGCATGACTTTTTACCTCCGACCCGACCCGCCCAATGATCACCTCTACTTTGTATTATAAATTAACTATCCGGAAAATTAATTATCATATCCTTGTATTATAAAATTACAATCTAGGACATCATTTGGATCACACACTAGTTAACAATTAAAATAATACTTCGACAAGGGAAAAAAAAAAATATTGCAATTTAAGAAAAAAAAAATCCGTATCATTTTAATTTGTTCACTTTACTTTTGTCATCCTAAAATCTTTGAAGCACTCAACATTTGGCATTTGACAATAACAAATACGCATTACATCATCCTCCTCGTTGTTGTGCTCAAAACTGAACCTCCCAATTTGAGGGAGTAAATGGCGATGAGCATGACTGCAGGTGGGACTTCACAAGGATATCACAACGTTTTCGTTTATGGTAGTCTTTTGGCTGATGAAGTCGTTCAAGTCTTACTCAATCGTGTCCCTTCCTCTACTCCTGCTACCCTCCCTGATTAGTCAGTTTTTCTCTCCCCCTTCAATTATTCCATTGATTATTCTTAATTGCATGTTTTATGCTTTCAATTATATTCTTATTTATGGTTTAATTGCATGTTTTGATGATTTGATCATATGGGTTTACTTGTTTTTTCATTTTGTGAGATGGGTATTTGCTTAATCTTTTTTTTTATGACCTGTACTTGAATGTCTCTTGATGGATTTGTGATTAAAGATTGGAAATTGACTCCTAATTTATTACAATTATGTAAGGTTGCTGAATTGGATATGTTTAATTTGTGATTAACTGAAATTGGATGAACAGAAATGTCATTTCATGTATTATCTTGTCGATTATTATACTTTGTTGATTGATTTCCTGTTTTTCTGGGCTTTTTTTTGGTAAATGTTGACATACCCTTTGTGCAGCCAGCGGTTCAGTATCACAGGTAGAGTTTATCCAGCAATTCTGCCCGTTGAGAACAAGAAAGTGCTTGGCAGGGTATGCTTTTGTTTTGTTTTTTTTTTTTTTTTTCAGGGTGTCCATCCTATATGCCGATAATCGGGTGTAATTTGCATTTCATATTTATTCGTGGTAATGATGCCCCTACAGGTTTTGAAGGGCATCACGAATCTTGAGTTGGATGTTCTTGATATATTTGAGGATATTGAGTATGTTAGAGATACAGTAGAAGTCACTCTTGTGGTAAATTCTTTATTCTTCTACTTTTTATATGAATCTTGAGTTTTGAAATGCTTATGATGGTACGTCTAGATTTTTTGATGGGTGTATGATGGAAACCAAGATTTAGTTTCTGTTAATACACCATCTAGACAATCATCCTTTTCTGAATGATAAAGTAGTTTGATGTTACAAAAAAGACTTTGTATGAGCATTTTAAAGAGAAAATTCCGATCACATTTCTTCTGATTGTTAACTACCCTAAACCCCCAAATTTCTTCTTGTTATCAGCTGCTGAGATTTCTGAATGATAAATTAGTTTGATGCTTTGATTGCTAATATGTAAAAGTTAGTTAATTTTGTTTGTTCAACAGTTTAACTAGGACATATGCGTAATGTTTCAAAACTTTTAATGTCATCTGAAATACCGAATTTGTATAATTGTGTTGATATGTTTGTATAAATAGACAATCTTACATGTGTGACAAAATGGATGTTTTGTTGTTCCGTAGTTTATGAGAGATTATAAGATGAATGTTTGTTTGTAGGACATGGAGAAGTTGCAGACATATGCATATGTGTGGGATAATAAAAACGATCCAGACCTGTATGGAGATTGGGATTTTGAGGTATCCTTCCCCCCTTTTTTTCATGCCTGTTATTTTATTTATCTATTACTCCGTAGTTATAATTTACCCTTCCTTGTTATTCGTGAGGTACAGTTCTACATTTTTCAATTTTTTCTTTCCTTCAGTGTAGATGTATGCATGTTTGTATATGTGTGTATGGGTGGGGGGAGCTGTGTTATACCCGTATACCTGTTTTTGTTGGTGAAATAAATTCTTGCGGGTGAAGCTCAGGACTCTGGGATTTATGGCTTATCGGTATTGTGTTGCCTGATACATCGTATAATTTTGTAGAACTCTTAAAAAGTGACCCTTACGGGGATCTAAGCAATTTGATCAACTTCAAAGCAACACAACCTTACTAACTTCACTTATTGCATATGCAGATGCATATTTAGATGTAGTACAATCTGGTCTGCAATTTTGTTCTCTGGTTTGGTAAAACATACCAAAGTTGATAGTTGTTTTGTTCTACTTTGATGTCTTCCTGGCTTCAGTATAAGCATATGCAAATGAGTTAAATGCAATTGGGTGTTGTAAGTTTAAAACAGAACAACTTATGCCTCATCCTCTGGCTTGGAGAGCTGCTTTCCATAATATGACTGTTGGTTACAAATAGTTTGATCTTGAAACATCCACTGGTTATAGTATCCGATGAACTTGTTGGCAAATCGTGAAGATCCATGCTCTATTGCTCATATACGTTGCTGCAGCAAGTTTAGAAGTATACTATGTATATTTTGGATTGTGTCATCCATCCTTACATGAAATTGAACCATGCTGTTGTGCTGGTAGTTATTTATTTACATCATTGCTTTTGCCTAACCTAAGGATTTAGGTGTTTGATGTATTACATGAACCCCTATGCTCCTTTAGTTGGAGCCTAATAGGCAGTCCATTCTTGCTTTTCTGTTTTAGCAAGGGTTCCTTTCACTCTTTCTTGTTCCTTATGGAAAAGGTTGGGGTGTGGGGGGCATGCAGGGGAAAAATCCTGACCATTCCGCTCTCAGAAAACGAATCCAGGCCAAAATCATTTCCCCTACTCCTTCCATAATAAGCATCGAACCACAATGGCTGCACCTTAATCCTACCACTATAACAGTGTTTACAGCTTAGCAGGACACTTTTCAATTATCAGTAATATACTACTAATAAGGTTTGTTTGGGTTGCCTTGGTCAATTCACCAATTGTATTGGATGATTGGAATCATTGGAAAGTGAATTACTGAATATGTCTTGAAACATATAGTAGCAAAATCCATGTTACAACTGGTTGCATTAATTATTGCCATAGTGGCACTGGCATAGCAAGATAAACTGGTCTTAAATTTTGTATTCCGTGAATGCAACAGGCCTAGTCTATATATACATTCTTAGTGTGGACTAATCTGTGAGTAATTAAAAAGAGTTGATAGTATTGACTTGTGGCCAATGTGCAAGTGCTTAAGGGTTGAGAAAACTGACATACCATTTTAAGATTTAACCCTATCCATTTATTCTCTAAATCTGTAACTATTAAAGCCTCTCTATATAGGATAACTTACAAATGTCTCATTGTTGGTGCTCGCAAAAAGTATGTGTATTCAATTAAATGTGTCATCTTTGAAATCTATGATGGTGAACCGCTTCATGTGTTCATTCTTCTTTTGTCTCAAAAAATTGAGCCCTTGTGCAATGTCATGGGTACTTGCATAGTGATGAGAGAAATTTAGATAACCTGGACGGAAAATTGTTATGAAAAGAAAAGAGAGAGAAAGTTCAATTGGAGCTTTATGCTTCTAATCTGATTTATCTGATCAACATAGCCTACCTTTTTGTTTGGATTATATCAGATTATTATGTGTATGGATGGGGTGAGAGTGCATTTTACTAGGTACAACCTGGTATGTGCCTGAACCTTATGCGTGGTGTGTGCCTGTACCTTATGCATGGTGTGTGCTTGTACCTTGTGAGCATACATGCAAATAAAATTAGCCATGGTTGTACCTTGGTACAATTGTTTGTATGGTGAACTGGTGAAGATCCTTGGGTTTGAAGGTCTTGGGAGCTGAGTAGAAAGGTAATTGACGACTTGACCTGCTTTAGAAATTAAAAACTTTACCTTTGTTTGATATTAAGAAAACATACACCATTAGCCCTGATGTAAGAGGTCCAAAATCATCTTGTTTGGTCTAACATCCAACATCTAGAACACTAAGATGTCATCTTAGTCTTTCTATTTCTCTTCTAGGCTTATGGTCTAACCAGTACAATATATTTCATACGTGGATTTTCCCTGCGAACTCTGCAGAATCCCAACATATGTATGCTTATCTTGGTATGCATTTCTAAGGAATAATTTTAATCAGTGTGCACTTCCTCCACTTTGCCCAAAGATGGAGTTATTGACTGTATGATTTTCTTAAACTTTCATTTTTTAGACGATGGTATGTTCTTTTAAAAGGTTTAGGATGTCTCTAAATTTCGTTCCCCTTGCACATTTTCAGAAATGGAAATCTGCTCATATGAAGGATTTTATCGAGATGACTAAGGAATTCGTGGAAGAACTTGAGCTTCCTGAATCAAAGTCAAGAGTGGAGACATATAATTCTTTTTACCAATCTGGTGATGGCGGCAAGTCATCCATGCCCTGATCTGCCATTGGTTCAAGTGTGTGTCTGCTTCACAGCTTCGACATCTTCTCTTAGTATTGCAACTCTGTACAGTAATTATCTTCATGATCCTCTTGTACTGCCATCAGCTCTCCAGTTCTTGTCATTTATCGTCAGAATGCCACTACCGAATGGTAGAGCTATGGTTTCTAATTGAACATGAAACTGCTGGAATTTATTCAATGGTGTAACATTTACTTGCAACTGATGGAATTTGGTTAATTCTAGCAAATGAGCTCATGATCATATATATTATAGCAATGCCAATACTTGTGTGTTCACAGACTGCAGATATTCCTTATTATTGTTGTCAAGTGTAGTTACTTACTGACCCAAATTTGGATGACAATTTGCCATGAGTTGGTTAAGGTTAGCTACGAAGTGGCTACATATCAGAACCACCATCACCACCCACCTTTATGATAAAGGTGGGTACCTTTATGATAGGTCATTCTATCTGATAGAGCTTCTAAGCTGGCTATATTTGCAGTTGCTATTTTACCATGCTTCCTTTATTCTGTCTTGACTTATGTCAGACAATACAGGCAATTTTAACAGTATCTTCTACATAAGATCATTAGGAAGGCTGACCATGTTTACATCCTTGTTGCTATTCAAATGTTAACAAAAGCAAAGGGTAAACCGGGTAGAACACCAAAAAAAAAAAAAAAAATGTTAACAAAAGCAATTGCTACTCTGTAGTAGTTGCAATTTTCGTACGTTATCAACAATTTGCTTTTACCTATAAATGTCTACCTTCTCCTACCTTTATAAGTTTCGTTTTTATGCGTTTTGATCAGTTGCTTCCTGAGGAAAGGTATACAAGAGGAAAAAAGGGTATAAGTAAATGGAGAAAAATCAGGAATTGAGTTTTTAAAATTTGAGGGAAAAAGGGACAATGTAATTGCTAGCTTGGTTCAAATTTGTAATTATTATTTTTAATTTTTTTTTGAAGGTGCAACCTGGCAAATGAGCTACGAGGACAATACAAATGGAGATGTGGAAATTAAGACTCTTGATAAACCATGATATGTTTCAATTCGTGAATACATATCCTTGTACGCGTCTAGATATAGAGACAATGTCTTGTATCTAAAGCTATAATAATAATAATAATTTGAGCTATGATGTGTGTGACACCAAGTCACCAATTGTATTAGACACTAGTTCTTCAAACAACCAAATCAGGGAATAAAACTAAAAGGGTGAGTCCATTGCTAAATTGATGCACTTTTCATGGAAAATTACTTGGAATTTGTTATGCATGCATCTTTTCCATGAAAAATGCATCAATTTAGCAATGGACTCACCCTTTTCGTTTTATTCCTGATTTGGCCGTTTGAAGAATTAGTGTCTGATAACACAATTGGTCATGCATGCATAACAAATTCCAAGTAATTTTCTCTTGTTAATTATTTTATAGAATTTTTTTCAATATTTTTGAAACCTTTTTCAATATATTATAGGTCTAATTTACCTTTATTATTTACGACATAGTCTAACTTTTTTTTTTTTTTTTTTTTTTTTTTTTGATAAATACAAAATAAACTGGCTTAAATTTATTTAAACTCATATAGACAAATTAAATAAAACGATGGTGTTAAAATATGGTCAACTATACGTAGCCTTATCTATTCTTAGCTAGGAAGTTGAGTAGTGCGGGTTTTCCTTACTTTATTAGCTTATAAAACCGTAGAAAACATATATGCATGATTTCCATGACACCACCAACTATATGTTATATATATGTGGTATGTTCTCTCAAGAAGTAGAAAAAAACGGTTCATATAAATTATAGAAATGAGGGTTTGTTACAAAAGAAGTTGTTTTTCTAGTGTTATCACATTTTTTATGCTGTGTTTTACGGCCAAGGCATGGAACTCATCAATACAAGTAGACATGGATGTGGAAGTGCCTTGTATTTTCGTATTTGGGGATTCATTGGTTGATAATGGTAACAACAATAATATTTTCACTATTGTGAAATCTAATTTTTGGCCTTATGGTATCGATTTCCCTCTAGGGCCTACCGGTCGATTTACCAATGGTCGAACTTTTGTTGATGTTATGGGTAAGCGGAATGAACTCGATTTCTTCATCTGCATGTACTATGTAATTTTATTTTAAAACAGCGAGTTGTATTCTCTATAATTTTATTTGTTTTTAGAAGTTTTGAGGTTTAGACGATGTTTAGTACATTTTATCAGCACCAAATTAGATGTGCATATATGATGGAAAAATGGACTAAAAAGAATGTTGTTTTCATGACAAATAAGTACTTGTATTTCTTATGTTTGATATTTTTTATTAACAACATTTTGTAACTAACTATGTATTTATTAATCGGGTGGTGTTACAGCTGAAATTCTAGGATTTGTGGATTACATTCCTCCATTTTCAGGATCATCAAGTTATGTTGGTGACTTCCTTAAGGGAGCTAATTTTGCATCAGGAGCAGCTGGAATTAGAGATGAGACTGGCAATTATCTGGTACTAATTTTTCAATTTTGTGTTGCAAATTTCTTTGGTTTTTTTTTTTTTTTTCAAATATAAGCAAATAAATTCAGTACAAATCAATTGAATTAAATTCGATTGACAATTGTCAAAAAAAAAAAAAAAATAAATCGATGGACATGTAGCTAGTCTCTATTGGATTTAACTAAAATTTGGCTAAACAGGCACAAAAGTTAAGTTAAACAAGTCTATTTACTCTTTTTTTTTTTTCTTTTTTTCTTTTTTTTTTTTTTTTTAAAACAAACAAGTCTATTACTCTAAGCAACAAAAAATGCTTTATTTTTTTAAAACCTTGCAAAACAATACATTATTTAATTACTTTGTTTAGAGAAAGTTGTTTAGAAATTAGAAACATTGATATTAGCACATACTTTGTGCGAGTAGTTTTTTATGGACCATGTGATAGGGGTAAGGAGTGATAAAAGTGGAAATATAAAAGGAATTATGCAGAAGTAGGAAAAAAAAAGAACATATCTAAACGAAAAGTAAGAAGATGAAAAAAAAAATAACGAAGGGAGTAACTTATTTTGAAGTAGCATACACTCCCTCCATTTTTAAATACTTGCTCCACTTTTTATTTCTGACCGTTTTTAAATACTTGCTCTATTTCCTTATTTAGAAAGTTTTTACAATATTTAATTCATTTCTTAAGTCATATTTTATTAATTTCATATTCTCTCTTCTCCAATTTTTCAATTACTTTTGCTTTTTACAATTTTTTATTCTCCACCAACCCCACTACCTCCATATTTTATCACATTCTTTAATTTCTCTTAAAATTCCGCGCATGGAAAAATGGAGTAAGTATTTAAAAACGGTGGGAGTACATGATTCATGATATATAAGTTTAATTACAGATTACAAAGGTTTTTTTGTTACAAATGCAGGGAATAAATGTACCGATGAATGAACAAATAAGGAACTTCGAAAGGGTGATTGAACAAATAAGGGATCATTTTAGAAGAGATGAGAAAGCCGTACAAGATTATCTAAGCAAATGTATCATTTATTCTGGAATGGGAAACAATGACTACCTCAACAATTACTTATTGCCTTGGCAATATCCTACTTCTGCTCTTTTCACACCACCTCAGTTTGCTAGATCCCTCCTCCAAGATTACGAGCATCAGCTTACGGTTTGTCTAATTTCTACTATCGATCACTATCACTCGATACGTCGAAAACATTTTGTACATGTAGTAGTAGTAAGTAGTGGTTAGTGCTTAATGCTAACTAGCTTGAGACGATCAAACTGGTCCGGTCCAATTTTGACAAGAATATATGACCGATCCAAGGGTTGAAATTTTAATTAGATCTAAGCCTAACTCAACCATGATCATCTAGTCTAAATTATGGTGTAAATAAAACCTGTTCTGATTTTAATACTCCATCTGTCTCAATTTACTTGTCCCATAATCATTTGCACAAGATTTTATGCAAGTGAAATAATAGCGGGCCATCACATATAGGCAAATAGTGCAAGTAATTAAATTGGGAGCTAGTAAGAATAAGCAACAAATTTCCAAAATAAGGCGAAAACAACATAGATTGATCTTATTCCACCAACATATATAGTTAGCATAAGTACTAACCTAGTTTTGCATTCACTATGCATATAACTTGTTTTGCTCAACATATATATTAATCAATTGATATTAAAATATATTACATGCAGGCTTTGTACAATCTTGGAGTTAGGAAGATGGTATTACCAGGAATTGGGAAAATGGGGTGCATTCCTATTCATAGATTGAAAGATAACGTGACAGGAGAAAGACCTTGTAATGAAGATCATAACAATCTTGTCAACCTCTTCAATGTCGGCCTTCGAAACCTGGTTGATACTTTCAACAATGGTCCTTTTCCTGGAGCCAAATTTGTCTACTTGGATTATTTTGGAGAATGCACCGATTTCGAATCTAACAGGCAATTTTACGGTATATATTCTTTTTCTTACTTAATTTGACCTTAACCCTCATGGTGTTTTTAGTCCACTATTTGCGAGTAGGTACTTGAAATTGAAGGAGAAGGGTGAGGGATCCTCATTCCTAAGTACCACAGTTGGGAGGATTCGGACTTGTGACCTCAAAGTTACAAGGTGAATTCCTCACCAATTAATTAGTGTTGCACTATTTTTTTTATAAATATTACATTCTTTTTCTTTTATGATCCCCACCCAAACCCATTACTATTTTTTATTTATTTTTTATTTCTTTTCTCTCATATTCATTACTTTTCAATAAAGTATTAACCTCAGTATCTTTCTTTTACCATTTTTTAATACTCCAACTACTTTACTTACCTCTTATTTTATTTAATTTAAGTCAATTACATAGTCTAACACTATATGTCGATTGAAGTGTAACACTTATTAAAACGCGAAGGGAGCACACATCACTAGAATATTGGATCAATCAAATGTTTTAATTTGGTGTGTATGTTTTATTTTCAGGGGTTGAAGTAATAGACGTAGGATGTTGTGGAGCAGGGAATTATTCGAATGGCGGCGAGATTACATGCCTTCCATTCCAGACTCCTTGTGCAGATCGCAAAAAATACTTGTATTGGGATGCCTTTCATCCATCTGAATTGGTTCACATTATACTTGCTAAGAAGGCTTACAACGACGATTCGCATTCGTATGCATACCCTATTGACATCAAGCAGCTAGCAATGCTCTAAAATACAAGGTTTTGTATATACATTATTTTGTACGCCTAAGATAACAATTCAAGGATAGAAGATAATTTCATTAAGAGGATTATCATGGTAATTATTTTAAGCTCGGATACAATATTATCCTTAATCAACTTGCTTGCAACTAACAAATACTCGCACCAAGCAAAGCTTGACCTAGTGGGAAAGTTTGGGAGAGGTTGTGAGATCAAACGAACCCCATTGAAGACACGTGTTTTGGGATGGAGATTTCCTTACCCTTGTCCCCACTCCTAAAGTGTCTAACCCTGGTGGTGAGGACCTGTGAGAAGTTTTGGTCCAATAGACCCTTTTTATTATTAACATAAATAACCCTAATAAATATGAGATTTTATTTGATTGTCAGACTGATTTCTTAAAATTAAAAATAGTAATCTATCTATCTATAACTATACTAAAATAGAGGGCACTAGAAAAATTAGCTCCATGTGTCACCCTCAAAAGCAAAATTTTAACTTAACCAAATCAATATTATTTATCAAAAAAAATAATCACTGCACGCATATAATTTGGTTATATCATGCACAATTTTGTGATTGAAATAATTCCTTCCCTACTTTAAATAAGATCATTTATTCATTATTGTAGTAGTTAGAATATTCTTTACACTAACTAAATCAAATATGTATTCTTTATTAAAAAAAAATAAATTATTGAGTTACTTGCGCAATTATACTATTTTTGGTAAATTAACCATGATATGAAAGACCTCCCCATTCTCAAAACTACACATAATTAATTATACGACTATCTTATAGATATATTCGTATTATATGATTTTTATACTACTAAACTGAAAAGTACACATCTATCTATAATCTATAACTATAATAAAACAGAGGACACTATAAAAAATAGCTCCATGTGTCCCGCTATCCTAATGAATGCAAAATATTCACTAAATAATCTAAGATCTTCTATTTTCTATATTTATTACGTAGAAAATAAAATAAAAAAATATCAGTTAAATATATACTAAAATATTATTGATTGATCTTATATAATAATTTTTGCCGAAAACAATATAAATTTTATTGATCCTCTGGAGAAAATATTTTCATTAACCTTAAAAGTAGAAAATTTCACAATATATTTCCATTATATATCAATAAAGAATGAAATATATGTAATAAAATACTTCCTAATATCTTTGACAAGATATTGAAAAAAGATAATGTACAATAACAGAAGATAACAAAATATTTGCATGATCAAAAGACATAATATGCATACATTATGGTTAAGATAGTAATACATAAAACATATAACGCTTCTCCCTCATACATGAGATAAAACCCACTACAAAAAAGTAATCCAATACTTAACAAAGGCTAGTTTTCTAATTTGGTATAGAGAGAATCGCAAAGGAAAATGATGTTAGAGGAGTTCAACCCTAAATTTTGAGAACCACACCCCCATACTTTAACCAATAGAGCTAGTTAGCATCTATTAGTTAAGGGTTAGATGCATACTGCACAATTCACACTCCACTACCAAAAAGGCAGAATTGTACAATATTCTAATAGAAATTAATTCATTTTTAATCATAAAAAAATGGGATTTCGTTAAAAATACGAAATGCCCATACTTTTTGAAAATGGGTATGAAATGGAAAGATTAAAAAATGGGTGGGTTTAATTTGCAGCCATAATGTTGGATAAATCTGGGTTTTTCTCTCTCTTGAAAGAAGCGGATTTGGCGGGGAAAGTGCAGGGGAAGAGGAGTTGAGTTTTTTTGGTGTTAATGGAGAGATAGTAGTGGATAGATTTGGGGCGTTGAAGTTGGATTTTTTAGCAGGATAATTTGTGTATCATTGGGTCGTTGATGGCATTTCATTCACAGGTTGACAGTGTACAATTAATTAATATTACGTGTTTTTGTGAATAGGTAAGGAGAAAGACTCTCTAACTATTAGATCTGAATCTCTCACAAATAACTTGGTTCGAATTAGCAAGTTAGGTTCTTTGGAAATGAGGGAAAGGTAGGTGAATTCACCCCAAGTGTTTCTAGTGGAATTTGATCCTACTACCTTTAATTGTAAAATGTAAACTTTTCTACTAAATCAAATCTATGTTACGTATGGTTAAGAAATTTAGTGAAAATATTTAGAAAAACATGTTTCTTTCTATTAAGAGGACTCATCTAGGCCCATACTTGTTCAATGGATTGCTAGGATAAAGGTGTATTTAAGCTGCAATAAACTAAATGTAAAATACTTTGGCTAAGTTGGTTTCATTCATGCTCTAGAGCCTATTCAATGATTGGTTCCGAATTCAAAACCATTTATAATCTTTTCTTTTTATTCTTTGTTGTAGTACTCTAAAAATGAGGTTAATTTATGAATAAGCTTTTAAAAATCAAGATATGGTCTAGTTTATATTCTAAATTCTGAATCCATCTTATCATATATAATACTGAAAAGAGGTAACAAATAGGTGGTAATGGATATTTGGCCTTTAAGTAATGATAATAGTTTTGATAATAAAAACGGTTAATTAATTTCACTTACAACTCTTAAAAACATTGTACCAAACATGCTCTAATTAAAATTTACCTAAAATAAACACATATCAACTAAACGGAAATTTTCCAAAAAGTACTATGAGAATACATACGTCAACTAATTTCAAATGAAAAATGAAATCGTATATTCCATTGAACTATTGAAGGGGGAAATCCAAGTTTATCGCTGATACAAATTCTTTAAAAAGGCAGGTGTACGTTAATTTATTGTAAAATAAGTTAAAATTATAAATGTACTTAAAGTTACCCTTTATCCTGCAAAAGTTATTATTTTTCTATTAATAAATTTTATCTTACAAAAACTTTTAATGTATTAGATTACTCATATTAGTTTTTATAGTATGTAATCACGAATTTATAAGAAATTACACGTTAAAATAAAATTCAAACCAACGATAAATTAAAAGTTACCCTTTAAGTGGTAAAAGTTACCATAAAAATAGTTAAAGTAATGCTCAAACAGACCGTTTTACAATAAAATTAATGTACACCCGTTGTAAACAAGACTTATTGTATCTTTGAAATAAACATGAAAATATATCTTTTCTCAAAGCAATATTGTTTTTCTTTTATTTTCTAAATAATAAAAGTGAAATAATAAAGTGGCACAGCAATAGATATATATAAAGTTGTGAGAGGAGATTAACTTGGAATGTTAATCTTAGATATTAACCTAGCTTTATCATGTTTCCTAAATAAAAATAATACTCGTAGATATTTAGGATTAACTTACAAACTACAAGACCTAATCAACAAGACTACGTATCCTACAAGAGTACAAGTAACACAATCTCTAACTTATTAGACATAGACTACTTTCCTAAGATAAGTAAATAATCAAGATTATTTTTGTACGAAAAAATAGCTATATATTCAACTTTCTTTCACTTTTCAATTCTTCCTCATACACTACCTCTAAATATTCAACCCCTCCCACAACCTTCACGAGTAGCTAATTCTCTCGAGTCTTGATCTCTCCGATCCTCTCATGGCTTCTTCGAGCGAACGTTACAACATCATCTACCTCGCTAAGCTAGCCGCCCTAGCCGAACGCAATGATGGTATGTTCTTCCTCATCACTTTCAATTCTTTCACGTAGGAGTTTCAACTCCCAAAAGCTTCAATTTTAGTTTGGATTTGAGTTCCTTCTGATTTACTTCTACGTTCTTTGCAAAAACACAAAGTTCTACCAATATTACATTATCTTTGACTATTTTTTGTGTGTTAAAGAAAATAATATTATTAATTTATTAAGTGTAATCTTGTTAATACATCTCAATTAAAACTTTATATCACTTTTACATACTAAATTAAAAATATTATTGTTGTTTTAAGATATTTATGATATAATACTCTACCACGTATAGTAAGTTATGCGTTACGTTGTCAAAGCATGAAACTATTAAGATATAACTAATGATTTCATATCTTAAATTTTGTAGATATGATCGATGCAATGAAGAAATTGGTGAAGAATAACATCGATTTAACTGCTGAAGAGCGTAATCTCCTTTCAGCAGCGTACAAGAAAGTTACCGAGCCAAAGAGAGAATCATGGAAACTTCTCTCAACAACTAAACAGAAGGAAGATACAATCTACAAAAATGAGACGTACATAAAGTGTATTCAAGATTATCGTAATATAGTTGAGTTGGACCTTGCTAACATTTGCTACGACGTTATAACTCTAATTGATGATCATCTCCTTCCTTTCGCGTCTTGCACTGAATCCTCCGTCTTTTACTTAAAGATGTGAGTATAAATTTTTTAAAAGTATTTTAATTGTATATTGCTTCGTATTAAACTTAATTAAGTCTTTTTAGCAATTGATTGATCTTAAATTTTTTTTTTTAAAGATTATCATCCGTATTATTGTTCTTTAATATCTTTAATCATTATTTCTTTAAGTTAAGAGTTGGTTTGTTTAATTAACGGAGAGCTATGTGATGCAGGAAAGCAGATCATTACCGATATATGGCCGAAATCAAAACTGGTGATGCAAAATCATTAGTGGCGGAAGAGTCTTTAAAAACATATAAGGTAAATAAATGCTCAATTCTATTTCTATTACTCTATTTTTTGTTCTTGCAATTTTTTGTGTATACTTAGTTAAATTCATGAATTTTAATTTGCTATATTTCTAAGTGCCGTTTTAATTGAAGTTAAAAGTGTTTGTCATTAACTTTGTGGTTAATATTATTTTGTATATCAGGAAGCAATGGCCGTAACAATGGTTCAATTTTCACCTATACATCCAACACGTTTAGGCTTGGCATTAAATTTTGCCGTTTTCTACTACGAGGTTTCAAATTCTTATCAAAGGTACTTACATAATAAATTTACTTCAATTTTACAATTTCTTTATGATCATGTTTGTTATAATTGCATTGTTACTTGTACGTATTTTTTATATTTTAGGGCATATCAGTTGGCGAAGGAAGCTTTTGAAGAGGCTATGTTAGAGTTGGATGATTTAGGCGGCAAGGCTTCCTCGAAAGACAGCAAGGTTATCCTGAATCTTTTGAGGGATAACCTTACACTATGGAAGGCCAAGAATGATGAAAGGAACCTTTGAAACATTTACTTCGTATTACAGTAGCCTGAGAATAATGCATGAAAGGAACATGTGAAACATTCTATTTGTATTACAATAGCTTGAGAATAATGGATGAAAGGAAAATTGAAACGTTCAATTTGTATTACAATATATAGCTTAGCTTGAGAAAGAATATTGAGAATAATATCTTAAACATCTCTGATTTTATAATATGTATTTACTAGTTCAACTTAACTTTACACATGTATATATTTTAATAGTGCTTTGTTTAGAAAGAAAAATAAAATTGAGTTGGAATTTAGGAAAATTATGATCAAAGTTGGATTATAAGCCTAATTATAAATTAAGCACAAGATAAGTTTTGCAGCATCCGATTTGTATCCTGCCCGTTTATTCATTCACCAAGTCACCTCCTTTCCATCAAAGTAAACCAACTAACTTTTTTATTCTATCATTAACGCAAGGCTCACTAATATAGAAACAAGTAGTTCAAAAGAATTCACAAACCAAAGCCAAAGTTTTTTGAAGTTTCAATTTTATACTGTAGTTCTCATCTTAGTCATAACAGAACTAGAAAGAACTACATGTGCAACTTAAAAATGATCATTTACGTTATAAGTTAAACATAAAGTCATTATGCATATGATTTTAGACAGGATAAGAGGCATCTAACCTTAGGAGTTGTGACAATGCACAACACAACAACTTTTGACTGCACCATCAGGACCTGATGGACGACATAGCAAAATCGATGAGGTATGACTAGTACCGTCAAAATGGTTTGACAGTTTGGTTTCAATTCGGTCTGAAATCGGTTCGGCTTGAAATTGGGTCGGATTGAAATCGTTCAAGTGTCTTACGGTTTGGTTTCAGTTCAGTTTAAATAATTATTGGTTCGATTCGGTTTCGGTTTATTCTTGAGCGGTTTAAATTCGATTCAGGTTGTAAACAATCCGGGTAGTAAACAATTTGGTGCAGACGGGTTGCACTTTATTAACGGTTTGGTGTCGGCCTCTTCAATGTCAGGCCTTCGAAACCTGGTTGATACTTTTAACAATGGTCGTTTGCCTGGAGCCAAATTTGTCTACTTGGATTATTTTGGAGAATGTACCGATTTCGAATCTAACGGGCAATTTTACGGTATATATTCTTTTTCTTATGTAATTTTGCCTTAACCCTCACGGTTTTTTTGGTCCACTATTTGCGAGTAGGTACTTGAAAGTGAGAGAGAAGGGTGAGGGATCCTCACTCCTAAGTACCGCAGTTGAGAGGATTCGAACTTGTGACCTCAAAGTTACAAGGTGAGTTCCTCACCAATTAATTAGTGTTGCACTATTTTTTTTTTTTAATATAACATTCTTTTTCTTTTATGGTCCCACCCAAACCCATTACTATTTTTTTTTATTTCTTTTCTCTCATATTCATTACTTTTCAATAAACTATTCACCTCACTATCTTTCTTTTACAATTTTTTAATACTCCAACTACTTTACTTACCTCTTATTTTATTTAATAAGTCAATTACATAGCCTAACACTATATGTCGATCGAAGTATAACACTTATTAAAACGCGAAGGGAATACACATCGCTAGAATATTGGATCAATTAAATGTTTTAATTTGGTGTGTATGTTTTATTTTCAGGGATTGAGGTAATAGATGTAGGATGTTGTGGAGCAGGGAATTATTCGAATGGCGGCGAGATTACATGCCTTCCATTACTAGATGAAAGTCCGTGCGATCATTTTTCATATATATATCTCAAGAAAAGATATTTTCCTATATACTTTAAGGTTTTTTTTTTAATTATAATTATTTGATTTATTTTACAATTTAATAATTTCAGACAAAAATAAATAAAAAATTATTAATTTAATTATGATATTAGCAATTACAAAAGTGTACTTTTTTTTAATGTAATTTATAATACGACTTAATTTATTGTTGTTTTGTATTTTATTCGTTGTTGTTAGTTATATGACAATAATATGACATCTTTAAAAAAATGTATATATGATATTTCATTGATTACATATTAGGATAAAATCTTTAATGTGAAAAGATAATAATTTTATTTTTAAAATAATTTAGAAATCTAATTTTTAATTTGTTGAAAATATACCTTTGCTTATGTGGCGCTTCGAATGCTCTCTAAAAATGTCTACTTTATTTATATATATATATATATTAGATTTTATTGATCCTATGCAGTATATAGTAGCTACAAGTCTAGAACTAGAATATCATTTACTTTAACTTAACCAAATCAATATTATTTATCAAAAAAAAAAAAAAAAAAATCACTGCACGCATATAATTTGGTTATATCATGCACAATTTTGTGATTGAAATAATTCCTTCCTTACTTTAAATAAGATCATTTATTCATTATTGTAGTAGTTAGAATATTCTTTACACTAACTAAATCAAATATGTATTCTTTATTTTTATTTTTTTTTTAAAAATAAAAAAATAAAAAAAAATTAAATTATTGAGTTACTTGCGCAATTATATATCTTTGGTAAATTAACCATGATATGAAAGACCTCCCCATTCTCAAAACTACACATAATTCATTATACGACTATCTTATAGATATATTCGTATTATATGATTTTTATACTACTAAACTGAAAACTACACAACTATCTATAACTATAATTAAACAGAGGGCACTATAAAAAATAGCTTCACATGTCACTTTCACAAGCAAAATTTTCCCGCTATCCTGATGAATGCAAAATATTCACTAAATAATCTAAGACCTTCTATTTCCTATGAATATTACGTATAATATTAAAATATATATATATATATATCAATCTATATATATACTAAAATATTATTGGTTGATCTTATATAATATTTTTTGTCAAAAACAATATAAATTTTATTGATCCTCTGGAGAAAATATTTTCATTAACCTTAAGAGCAGAAAATTTCAGAATATATTTCCACTATATATCAATAAAGAATGAAATATACCTGATAAAATAATATCTTTGACAAGATATTGAAAAAAGATAATGTAGAATAATAGAAGATAACAAAATATTTGCACGATCAAAAGACATAATATGCATACATTATGGCTGTGATATGCAAGGAAAATAATATCAAGGTAATTCCTTGATACTCCAATATTTAATACTCAATTTTGCCTAATTTTGATACTTCAATAAAAAATTTGTACGGGTTTTATACTTGGCAAATTCCACTATCATACAAAACTTACGTCTATATCTTATTATATATATGTATGACGAGTTGTTGTTAAACTAGTATAATATAGTATACGAAACTTACGGTCAGGGTTATTCGAGTTACTCGATCTGGGGTTATTAAAGGGGTTCGGTCATGGGTTACTCGAGTTACTCGGTCAGGAGTTACTTAAGGGGTTGGTCAGGGGTTTACTCAGTCAAGGGTTCTTCGATCAGGGGTTATTTGAGGGTTCGGTTAGAGGTTACTCGGTTAGGGGTTATTCAGTCAGGGGTTACTCGATTAAGGGTTACTCAAGGGGTTACTTTGTCATGGGGTTACTTCTCGGTCAGTAGTAACTCGAGTAACCCATGACCGAGTAACTTGAGTAACCCTGACAACTCGAGTAACCCTTGAGCTAGTAACTCGAGTAACCCCGGCCATACGGTGTGGCCAGCCATACAAAAAAATCCCCCTTTAAATTATAGTTAATAGAATATTACAAAAGATTATTGGCAATAAAAGATTATCAAAAGATTGCAAAATATTTTATTGAATTATTATTAAGTTTGAAATATATAGATTCTCATAAATATTGGGTAGGGGTAGATAATTTGGCCTTGGATGTGGATTTTTTGCCTTGGCAATATCAACATAATTATTTATACACCTACATATATGCCGACTACATATTTAGAATAAATCATATATTTGGAATAATGTATTCTCCATATATACTTTGAAAATTCTAGAATTACTACTATGAGTATTATTATGATTTATGAAAGATCATGCATATAAAGTTTTATAATATTACATTTGTTTATTAATTACTTATAAAATGTCATTATGCTAT
The DNA here is from genome assembly GCA_034703905.1 of Chenopodium berlandieri. Classification (NCBI taxonomy): domain Eukaryota; kingdom Viridiplantae; phylum Streptophyta; class Magnoliopsida; order Caryophyllales; family Amaranthaceae; genus Chenopodium; species Chenopodium berlandieri. The sequence goes on along the minus strand of CM068279.1, from coordinate 38,779,095 downwards.
CTAAATTGTTGTAAATAGATAATTTAATAATATGTTATACAAGTAATAAGTAGTCAATTTATTTGTATAAAAAGTAGTCCTTCATCATTACAAATACAAAAAGAATTACATAAGAAAATTAGTGATAGTAATAAGTTGGCAGGTAATTGAGCGACTAAGCGAGTTATAGACGAGTATGTATGACATCAAATCCACCGCTTACCCGTTACCCACGGTGGGTATGACTTATATATACTCATACATGCCTACTTGCCCACCAAAGTTGGACCCATATCCGCTCCATCTAGAGCAGGTGCGGTGCAGGACTAACATTTTTATATCCACTTATTATCCCTAATTTTAAGTCTATAAATAATTTAATAGATAAAATAATAGTATAATTTAATAATATATTATACAAGTAATAAGTAGCAATTTATTTGTATAAAAAGTAGTCGTCCTTCGCCATTACAAATACAAAAAAATTACATAAAAAATTTATGATAGTAATAAGTTAGCAGGTAATTGAGCAGGTAGGTGGGTATGTAATAAACGGGTATGACATCAAATCCACCGCTTACCTGTTACCCATGGCGGGTATGAGTCATGTACTCATACCTGCCTACTTACACGTCAAAGTTGGACCCATATTTGCTCCATCTCGGGTGGGTACGGTGTGGGGACTAACATTTTTATACCCACTTGTCATCCTTAATTTAAGTCTATAAATAATTTAATTGATAAAATAATAGTAGAATAATTATGTAAATACCAACGTTAAATATGACATTTCTAACAAGGAGCAATATATGTTAGAGCGTAACTTTTGATTTCTACTTGACTATTATTATTTCAATTTATTTTGATAAGTAAATTATACATATGAGCTTATTATACCGTGCAATTGCACGGGTACTATACTAGTATAATTACTATAAAAAAAAAATTCTCTTTTTGTATGCTATTATAAGTTGATATTAATTTCCTTAAATTATTTTATTGTAGTACTAGTTTAAGTCCCATACAACGCACGTTTTTTACTTAACCTAATTATGAATTACAATGTTAATTTAATGTTTTTTATTTTATTTTTTTTTAAAAAAAAAAAAACCAATCAAAAAAAAAAATACTTGAATTTCTTTTCAAAAAAAAAAAATGAGCCTTATATTCTATTAATATCAAAAGTTATTAATAATTAAAAATTTAAAAAAAACGCAAATTTAATGATTATAGGGTATATATGAATTAAATTTTATGTTAATTATAACCCTGCAATGTACCTTTTTTTTTTTTGGAGAAGAATCCGTGCTATGAACTTATAAATCTCATATGTCCCTATTTTGTTGGCATGTTTTGATTGACAAATGTTTTATACAAATTTAATTGACTTATTTTTTGTGATAATTAATTAACAAGGTTTTTTATTTCTATTTTATATTAATAGTTTTTGAATCGTAGTGTTATTATTATAAATAAATCAACATATATACTCCCTTCATTCCTAAAAGTTCGACTCATTTTGCAATTGCGCGAGCTCTAATTAACATCTTTGACTATGAATAACTCCGGTTGTATATAAGTGAGTCAAAAAAGATCTCACATGCTAATTTATTTCTATTGTATAGCTCATAAAATATGGTCAAAGTTATTTTATTTTGACCACATGAATAATAAGTGAGTCGAACTTTCAGAAACGAAGGTAGTATAATAAAACCTAAAGTGTCAATCTTGATTAGAGCTAAAAAAACCTTCAAAGAAAAATAAACAATGTAGAATGATACGAGTACAGTAGTAGTACATTATTCTAATATATTATCTTATACGTAGTATATGTACATGTTTGTTTATTATAAAAAATACCTACTATACAATATATGAAAGATATGTTAAAATATTTTCATTAAATGCATATGGAATATATATTGTATATGGTTGCCAAATTGAAAGTTAAATATTATAAGATTTATATAAATTAATATTTATTAAGATTTGTAAATAAAAAAAAAATAAAAAAAAAAAAAGTGAAAGTGGTGGGAGAACTTTTAATCAGAACATGACAAGTGTCGTATCAGATTCGCTTTTGATATTATGTTATTGATTTCATAATTGGACAAGCAATGCAACCAAATTATACGTGCAACAAAAGTATAAACAAAAAAAAGGCTGCAATCAATAATAGTGAATTATAAATATAAGTATATAACAATCTAGCTAATTATTGAGTAAAACAAACAAATTAAAATTAAATATATAGAAAAACAAAGGAAACTAATTGATTACTACCTTCGTTTCTTTAAGCACCAAAAAGTCAGGTAACATAAAAGAACTTAAAGAAATAGAGGAGGTACATACGTACGTAAATTAGACTTAAATTAAAACTCCATGTGATGAACGAGGCTAACAGCATTAGTAGCAAGTTCGTTAAGTGGTTGCAAAATCTCTTCAACTCTTTTAACCACAACCATCCCACCCTTGGATTTTTGAAGATGATTCGCGCAATCATGAATAGCATTAAGCACAGATTTTACGTTGGTCTCCATGTTTAGCCTCTTCGACTCTTTAACATCCTTAGAGCCACCACCCAAGTGATTAGTTTCCTCCAATGCACTGTACAACCCAATGACTGAATCAGCAATATCAGTATGACAGTTTTCGAGGGACTCGACTTCGTGAGTCCATCTTCGGGGTAGTAGATCAGCGTAGTGTTGAATATTGTTTGATGCGGATTGAACCTCAGTTACGGTGGCCATGATGGCGAGACGTGTGGCCTTTTTGGTGTTGCCGTTGATGCGGTCAGTGTTGGGAAGGAGAGTGTTTAAGCAACGGGTTGTGTAAGTTGTTTCGTTGCAGGTTTTTCGGATGAAGGATGTAGCAGGAGAGTCTGTTGCTGCGCACAAGGTTGAAGAAATTGAGAGAATGAAAGATGTTGCTAAGAGAACAAGAAGAAAACGAGCCATTGTTTTTCTTTTGGTTTTGGTTTTGGTTTTTTTTGGTTGATGGAATAAATATAGGTTGTACGAACCCATATATAGTGTTTGATGGGTGTTTGACTTCAGGTCGAATTCGTATTGGGATAGAAAATGGTTCTGGTTTTTTTTTTTTTTTTTTTTTCGATATGATAAAATATAATGAATATTAGTAGATTCTGTTTACGATGGGATTACCTGATGCAGATAATATTTTGAGTTGATTAAAAGATAGTTGTGATGGGAGTGAATGTTTCCTAGTAGAAGAAGGAATTGAAACATGCTAAAATTTATACTTACAGAACAGAGTTTTGTTTACTTTTGATTTAAGGGAAGATGTTAAGTGGGCTTAAACCTCTCAATTCTATGGGCAATTCCCAATTGTTAAATTTCAGTTATTATTAGCTGATTATGGTAGATTAGAACTTCAAGCTTGTATTTTTTATAGAAGTTAGTTGGTTGACGGTTGTCTGTTAATATGTTCATGAATATTAGGTCTACATATTCTAATTTCCTCATTGCAAGCTTACCAAAAAAAAAAAAAAAAAAAAAAAAAAAAAAAAAAAAAAAAAAAAAAAAAAAAGAGAAAAGAAAAAACCCTTTTTACCAAATAAAATTTGTATTGGACTTGAATAAACACTCACGACAAGAAATATGTTTCTTTAGGTTTCATGAAGATATTAACACTTTGCATTTCATAATATTGTTCACTTTATTCTAGTTTTGCCAAATGATATTTTATAGATCGACTCTCATTTAACCCACCACAACTTATCCACTTCCAATATTTAAATTGGCCACTTATACATTTGTTACATCATCCTTACACTTGCATTGTAATAACTGGGTGAATAGTGTTTACTTGTAACTCATTTCCCCAATTGTAACCCTACCCTTGCACTCTTTCTTGTTGGCTTAATTGTTGTGCAAATAGTAAATGTTACCTTACATCCTAACATTCATGATGCCTCATCTCATTGTCTCGTACTCTCGTGCCTAAATTAGGTATATGAAACAAAATGAAGTGTTGAAGTAACATAGATTCCAATGAAGTGGTGCAATGTGCAAATAATGTTTAATCAGACAAGGTTTTCTAAGCGAAGAACAATAAGGTTTTTGTTAGAACCTAAATTTAGAATCCTACAACTTATTAAGTATCTCTTTTATGCAATTACCCATATGAGAGATGAACAACCAAATAATCAAGAAAGGAGATAATACGTAAGAAGTTGTTGCTAATATTATTTCAAAGATGGACGACGGCGGACTTTTAAATAGCCAAACATCCCTGCACCTGGTGATGAACCTTCAAATAAAAATGGCATATATCCAGTTGCTTTTTTGTATCTCTGCTGAATCTGCAACACAAACAAGTTGACGTTCAATTAGAACAGCTACAGAAAGTCAAAATATAGGGAAGAACTTGTTTTCTAAGTTGCCTGGTTTGTACAGGGGTATAAGGCTTATCCCTACTCTGAATCTGTCACAAGCTAATTCTTACTATATGGTGTAGGAAAAAGAGATTTAAGTTCAAAGCAAAGAAATGGAGTACATAAAAAATGGATAACAAAAAAGAGGTATGGGATATGGCTTGGGGGCGGGGAGATGGAGCGATTACATCCTAGTCATTTTCAGTTACCTCGAGTATTTCTTGGCTACTCCTCATGGAGTTCCTTCCGATTACACATACGGTTCCTCCAGAGCCACCACCGGTTATTTTTGCCCCATAGAGTGCTGGATCCTCTAATCCAGATGATCTGCTATGCTGCATTTGCTGCACCAATTCTACAATCCTATCCGTACCATCCGAGCCCAAACCACAGGCATTGTAGCTGTAGTGACACTGCAAATGAGTTTGTGGTCAGATATAGGCAGAACTCATGTATAATCAAGTAAAGATTTGTTTTTCACATTGTTATTTTTGAGTGTTTCCTAAACAGAGTTCTAACAAATTTGTTTCCCAACTCTAGTAGAAAACTAGAACTAATCTGGATGTCAATCATTATCAAAGCGGATAGTATACTCAATATGAGAGAGCCTCGTAAATTAGTGAGAGTACTCATAATTGTCAGGGGAACTTTGAGAGTTCTGGAAACAAGTGCTATTTGTACCTTTTGTTGCTTATGATGATAGTATAAGTCGGTATATTACTCCTAGTATGCATTTTACGTTGCCAAACCTGTGTTTCCCCAACTTCCTAACAATTACTTGCTACAAAAAAAGGTTATAATAACTACTAGTGACTATTACCTGATAAATCAGCTCCCCCAAAGCAGTTAACTGGTCGTCAGAGGGTGCGGATGTCAAGAGTGCCTTGAATGCCTAATGTTAAGGAGTGGAAGAAGAGTTTAACTTCAGCATGAAACAAGAAGATGAAAAAACAGTACAAGGAAAATATGACATACATGATACAGCTTATTTAAGCAATCCAACAAAAACTTTAATAGCATATTAAAATAATTAAGGGATTTGAGGCAACATTGCCTCTTGGGGACTGAGCAATGGCGGATTCAATATGGGTTAGAAAAATCTTTAGTCTTAAAAAACATAAATAACAACAAATTGCGCAGTTAGTTTATTCTTAATAATGGCAATGGTTCAGTGGTTTCAGACTCACGTGCAAGACTTGCACATTACAGTTGGGCGCGGGATCAAACCCTCGCTGTTACTTTTTAGCTCCGTTTAATTTTATATTACTCCATAGTACAAAAATTCTCCTACCTCCGTTAATTTTTATTTTAACTTGATTGACTATTTTTGACAAACTTTTTTAATTTTTTTTTTCCAGGGAAAAACCAATTTATTTAGATGTTTTGTACCTCATTTTGTAAAATCCCGAATTTGTCACTACCCAATTCCATTCTTAGTTTTTTTTTTTTTCAAATGAACCTATTCATTATAATCTTTTACTTAACAATTGTATTTACATTTATTTTTTTGTGAAGCAATTGCATTTAATCAAATATTGTAGATTCAAATTTGCATGAATGACACCACCAAATTATGGTTGTAATTGGAATTAAGACAAATGTATTTGATATCAATTAACAATAGTATCTTATGTTCAAAAACTCTGAACCCATAAGCATAAAATCCCAGGTTTGACACTGGATTGGAGCTGAATAAACCAAGATCTTGACAACAATTCTAGAGCTATATCTCTATGTACAAACTTAACAGTGACACACATAAAAACATTTTGGAAAAAATATAATCAAAACATATTTTTTCCACACTACTAACGTCTTTAATCTTACGAACTACGATGTACTTTCTAATTAGATCTTTTGAATACATAGCAGTAATATCCTACTCAATTTATCCACCTACACATCAAGGCTTTTAGCTAATTCAATTATCCTTATTACAAGAAATTATTACTTTATTCCTAAATAAATAAAACCAGATTAGACAAAACAAGCCAGATCTTATTTTGTTTAAATATTGCCAAACATTTTAATTTTTGTATTGATAGAAATTATGAAAATTAGACTCTTGAATAATACACATTAAGGCGAATGTAACAAGAATTCACTTGATAAATATACATTAGTGTACAAATAATGTAAAAATTAGTCAAACCGGGAGAATGGATCAAACTAGACCACACTAGCCTCTAAAAAAACTCATACAAAAAACACCTTACTTTACTCGAAGAGAACATAGCCTATGGGCAATTATTTGCAGTTGCAAAGAACAAACATAAGGAGGAAAATCATTGATCACTTCATCCAAGGACTGTTCAAAGGAAAGAAAAGGCCTCACCGAGCAAAAGGCAATATAAATGTTAAATACAAACCTTCACTCGGAAATTTTCATATATAGGGTGCCTTGCAGCAGCTCTAACAGCGTAGGAGCTCTTTGAATCAATTACAGTAACAGGATCATTGTGGTTTCCATGTCTTTCAAGAAAGGTTTCCCCATCTATACTCTCAGGGAGGACATTAGCATAAGCAGCTTCATATCTGTAAAAAATAAAGATGATCAATTAAGCTGGATTTTCAATCAACACAGTGGTATATTTTTGGTCTTATGGGATGCAATAAGAGACATGCTAGAGGTGAACAGTACAGAAAAAATACAATAACTCTCTCCAACTCGTGCATATTGTTATTTGAAAAGACATCAAATGACTCTGAGCATAGAACACACTAGAATTGGCAACTAGAAGTAGAATGAGTGAACAAATACGATGAAAAGAAGCTAATGCTAGTGTTTATGACCTAAATGTTTAATCCACTCTTAATAGCTTCTTTTAATAAGTCGAGAAAGTGTAGCACTACAAAAGCATATATCACCCAAGATGTTCCAAGAGCTGAGGGAGGCGCATAAATGAATGCATACACGTGCTTATGTGCATATTTTGAAATTTGTAGGTCAAGTGAAAGCAAGCATGCATATGGAGAAAATGTTGGTGCATATCAAAGAACCTACAATTGCCATAATATATTCTATTTCTAACAAACATGTGGCAGGAACACAAGAAGACCTACCTATGAGGCGTTAGATTGCATAGATACTCCAAATTAGCTTCAGTTCCAATTAATTCAGAGCCATTAGTATCATCACTGGAGTTTGCCACATCATTGATTGATTGTGAATGAGATAATGTATCAGATGCTGAAGACTTTATCATCTCCCGCCCCATGAATGCACCTACTCTCACTGATCCATAATCTGCACCTCCAACGCTGTAAGGCAGACAGGTGTTTAAATAATGATCTTTATTATGCTTCAGAGTAATATGGAAATACGAACTATATACTACATTCTTACGAAGGTACAAATAGTATTTTTCGCAAGGTGAAAAATGCATTTCACACAAACTCTCAGCCTTTTGGACTCTTTCAATTTTAGTTCTAAAATGAATGCTTTACAAATTACATTTATTCTTGATAGTCGATACCAAAGAAAAAGATATAGGACGTAGATCTTTCATCATAGAAATAAGACCAAAAGAATGCAAAAAGATAATTAGTCGATAACTTTTCTCAAGCCTCTTCAGCAAATATGATGTTATAATAAGAGGAAATGGTAATCCATCCACCTGAATGCACTTCTGCACATGCTTCACAATCATAACAAAGCAATACAAAACATGTTTCCTAATTGCTTTTTATTTGATAAGGTAAGACATCGGATAGAAATGTTCATGTGATACTTGAGATTTGAAGGACCCATTGGCACACACAATAAAAACAGCAGGTACATTCCAATGCAGAATTGACCTTTATAGTGCTTGCCAAATATTAAGAATATCCAAAATTTTATCACTCAGAAAAGTATACTTTACACCTTCCTATATCTGAATCTCAATTAGTTCATAAATCAGAAGCAAAAAAATTTGAGATATGAAGGACCAAAAGAAACAAAATGAACCCAAACAGTGTGTATTTAATTTAGCTAGGAATCAGGACATCCTACTAAAACATTAGTCAGTTGTATCCATTTCATTCCTCTTTCAAGGTTAGCTTCACCATCTCATAAACATTCAAAGTGGCATCTTTGTTTAGCTCTAGTATTCCAATTCAACTAAAAAAGCACAAGAGTGTATCCAAGGCTAATATAAGGAGTCCTTACCTGTGTCGTATTCCTGAATCAATACCCCAGAAACGTATATGGTTTGGGATTTCCACCAATCCTAAGACCTCAGCAGGCTGCACAGTTGAAAGTAGCAGAGTCATACCAACATGTCAGAAGAATGTAAATTGAACTATTTAAGCCGCAACTTGAGCATAAGTTACCTGGCAAACCATTGCTAGAAGTTTATTTGCTTCACCACATGCCGAAGCCATCTGATCCATCACACCACATGGGGCTCCAACAACACGATTCTCAACCTAAACTAGATCAGAAGCGGCTATCAGAATAAGGTAGCATTAGGAATCCAAGATATATTTACTACAGGAGAGCTCAAGGCATTCAAAGCTTAAATGTAGCAGAACCTTTTGGCAGAGCAATGCAAGGTCTCTTGGAGATATATCTAACCCTGCAATTTTCACAAGTGAAACAGAAGTAATCTTCAGTAGTATTTCTAAAATACAAAAACCAAAGAAAACAGATGGTAACAGATACTCTGTATTTGGCAATATTGCACAAATACAACAAAACCAAAGCCTTGATCCCAAAAGGATGGTTGACTTTTGGAGTTCAGCTGTGTATGATAAAGATTATTTATGATTATGAGCAAGAAATATTGTCAGTTAAAAATACTATAATGCTAAGAAAAGGTGAAACGGTGAAACCTACCACATCCATATACAGGTTATAATCCTAGTACAGATTGAGAGAGCATCAGTGGAGCATACCATTATTCCATAATCCATATCAAACACATTAATAAGTGCTTTGTCTATCTCATAGCAATGTTTAGAGTTTCAGCAAGTACAAGAAATGGTAATATCAGCATAAAACGTACTTTCAAATACTAATTTACAGCTGAAGCTTGTGGAAAGCTAAAAAGTTACAGACTTGCAAATGAAACAAAGCAAACATATTGGGACAACCCAAAAAGGAATTTTTTTCAAGCACCAAGGGGTAATATGAAAAACACAAACACGCCACAAAAGCGCCACATAGTTCCATATAGTAAGGAACAATTCAAACCAACATGAGTTCAGCGTAAATTGGAATCTATTTTAAATACCAATGTTTAACTATAAGTACAAATACTAGTAAGCAAGTAATTCATTACCATGAGCAGCTGCAACAGCTGACATGCTAGCAACCTCCACAGAAGCAGATGATGAAACACCTTTACCTTCGGGAACAGCAGAAGAAACCTGTAAGTTTACTCCAAATATAAGTCCAATTAGATTTTTCGCACATGAAATAAATTCAAACCAAGCAAGAGTAATAAAAGCAACGACGCCCTAAATTCATGATACAAATATATGGGAGAGCCAATCCCGAAAGCTAGCTCAAATATAAGTACAGGAGAGTTCATAAACCTATATAGGCTCCACACAAATCCCCACATATGACAGCTTAATATGGATTGTTAAATACCACACAACAACCCAATTGCCTTAACACAATAACATGACAGGCTTTGTGTTGGGATTTTCCTAGCCCATGTTCCCATGACAATGTGGGGGGTGATGGATGACTAAATTACCATTGGTTCGGGTTTATGTGATTACACAACCTAAAGCTAATTTTAAGGGGAAGGAGAGCCCATAAACCAGTAAAAGCCCCACATTATCCCCCCATAAACGATGTGAAACTCAAGTACAATACCTTGTAATAAATCATAGTAATTCATGTGACTCCTCCCGAAGCAAGGTCTCCTAGGGTCAGAAGGACTCAAGTCCTATACTCGGTCATTCATACTTGTCAAAATAAAAGGAGGAAAGGGTAAAAACAATACTGGTTTGGTCAAAATTATAAATTATAGAACTTGGAAAGTTGTTAAATTAATTTATAGAAGATTTTGTACACCAATTAGGATCTTAATTATAAGACACAATTTTTATTCATTGATCCGTGACTATTGAAAGCTTCATGCTTGTGGCCTTGTGGGCTTGAAGATTCTGCATCCCTATCTTCATGGACATAACTTCTATTGGTCCCAACACGTGTTGGCCAGCTATGTCAATTTGTAAATTGTAATGAATTTGGAAAAGAGACAGTGTGACTGTTCATGGTCAAAAAAAGGCCCTAGTTGAAATAAAAAATTCCCTACGATCAAAAAAAAAAGAGGTTTTACCCAATTGATTTTGGTCAAAAGAACGTCATTCTACAACATCGATGCAACGTTTTATTATCAATTATAATATCTATATAAGATTATAGGGAATGGTACACTGAAGCTATTAGTATAATGGTCAAAACAAGCCCCACTTGAAAAGAAATCTCAGGACCAGTAGCCATCAAGCAACCAATTTCTTGTTGCTGTTTAGAAAGTGAGTTACATAGCCAATATAGGCATTTCTAACTTACCAATCTGCTCGCAATGGAAATTCAAATAATTTTCACATACTAAGTGATGGTGAACTGGTATTTCAGATCATAACCTACATACTCATGGTGGTCTTTTTATATTGTATATCCTCCAAAGTCTAAACAGTATTCTCAACTATTTATGATCATAATACACACAGCCAATTCCAGCAAATCAAGTATACAGCAATAAAGTTCAATATGATCACTAAAAGAAGAAAGCTGTACCAGCATACTGATACTATTCTCAAATCGTACGCCCAACTCAGTCATCAAAACAAGAATTGTTCCTGCCACATAGGCTGCCCACCTACATTAAATCATAAATTTTAGCTATTGAATTTAATGAGGGGGGACAAAAATTTGGCAAGTGGACAATTTTAACTGACTTCTGTGAAGGGTCTCGAGAGAAATACTGCTGTGCCTTCTCATATGAGATTGGCTTGTCTCCTTCCATAAAGTCTGACAAATCCATGTCAAAAGTTGGACCACGATTGCTCAGCTCTGCTCCAAAAGACACCTGTGGTGAAAAAAAAATAGAGGACATTTAGAATGTCGTCCATCTTTAGGATAACTGTAAAAATTCAGCCTACTGAATTTTTCTAATATACTATCAGAATAAATGAAATCAAATAACCAATCAAGAGTAATAGAACCAGAAATAATGAAATCAAGTTACCAATCAAGACCTACAGAGATTATTAGCATTTACTTTGAAAAACTTTACCATGTGACATGGTATTAAATCTCAGCTGCACACAGCATCATGGCCGCATGAAAAAAGATTTTGATCTTACTGTGACCGAGATAACAGTCAAAATCATCCGTATTGCCAGTGAAAGTTGCAACCATTTGTGACCACATCCGAGATTTAAAACCATGCCACATGAGTGCATGACTATCTAGGAAACCACACCAAAGAAAGATGCTTGCTACTTACAATCTGAAGGACAGGTGTTGGTCCCTGTCCTTTATCTTGCTGCCGAGCCTGCGCATGCTTCCATAGCTTGTGTTTATTAGGGTGGTTTTTTTGCAATGCAACATGGCATGCTTCTTTTATAGGCATCTGCAAGTAAATATAGAAAAAGAGAGACAAAAAATCAACCAGGCTTCATAAAATAAGACACCATCCCAGCATCTAATTCCCAAAACATATCCAGCGTACTTCCAAGAAAATGATTTCACAACCATATCCAAAATACTAACAAGAGAACAATAACATTTTCAACATAGAGAACTTTAGTAGTAAATACATAATTAATAATTCTGTACATAATATAGCGGTATAGCCCCCCATAGAGCAGCCAAGAAAAATTAGAATGATGTGACATTCAGCATTTCTGCAACTTCGGAACATAAATTAGAATTTAATAACTCCATTAGTAGACACCCAATCACAAAAGATCCTAAACTTTCTCAGGTTCAAGGATCTCTTCCAAAATCCCACATTTGTTTTCAGATGCACACAGAGGATTGAGTGTTCCATGTGTTTAGTATCAAAGGTTTTTTTTTTCCCCCAATTGCTTAGGGCAAAAAAACAAATTCTGCAATATCGATGCAACACTTACTATCTTAAAATAATATGAATACAAGAATATAGGTGATGGTATGCTGTGAGAGACATTTTACCTAAATTTTTTCTAACTGGATTTTTGACTTACAGGAATTGTTAAAGTAGCTTAATGAGCTGGTTGGGTTAAAAGTGAGTAGATCTGTGCTAATCAGTTAAATGTAAAATATATGATAACACAGAATCCTTTTCGTGGCATATTAAAAGGACAAATGTTCAAACAGATAGAGCAAGTGGGAAGAGAATTTGGCATCCTGGTGCTAATCAAAAGCTAAAAAGAACAAATGACAGATTTCAAAACACATTGTCTTAATAAACTTACAATAAGATAGAAACTGCTATCAAAGACTGAAATGAATTACCTGCAAAACAAGGCTTCCTGAATAGTCAGCAATACCTCCCATTACATCCAGCCTTCCAGGTGCTCTAGCCACGAATATTTCTTCCTGTAAGCCAGACAAACAAATTCCCACAAAATAAAAAACTGTTAACTTTTCCTGAATAAGGGAGGAAGAACTTATATCAACAGTTATCTATAAAGCAAAATTCAAAATTTCAGCTTATCTACCAAATAGCAAAATCTTATATAATTGTAAATTGCCTAGAACACCGCAATACTAAAACTTAATAGGGCAACTGATTGTTTAATTTGCATACTAGAATGAGAATCAATAATTTGCATTCAAAATGAGCAATTATTAGATACCATTCATGCCCAAAAACAATTAGGATTCGCATAAAAATACTTGGCATTCCATAGCTAAACAATGCAACAATATGATTGCAGAAGTGGCTCTTAAGCTAAAAGAAACCAACCTCCCAATTAAAGAATGCTGTTGCAGCTTTGTACTCCCGGGCATGATGCTTCACATCCTTCTCAAAATCTTTAGCAAGATCTGCTAAACTATTCAAGAAACTCTTCGTATCATGAAGATCACGAAGATCACCGTGCAGAATTTCAAAGCTTTCTGTGTATCTAAAAAACAAAACACAGAAAACATAAGTGTAACACATCGATGAAGTCTATATGAATAAACATGTAGTCGTAAATAAAAAATAAAAAATAAAAAATAAAAAATAAAAAAATAGTAGAAGCTCACAAGCTATCAGAATTCTCTAACGCTCCATCAGCACCAAGCTTTGGAGAACCAGAACGACGACCCATTTCATTTTGAGCATTGGCATACCATTCAGGAACACAGAGATCAGGATCTCTACCTGGCATTCTTTGAAGCTGGTAACCAAGAACAATTGCATCGCGTAATCTTCTAGCACCACTCAGCTATATTCACATCCAAAAGTGACACAAAAATCAGAATAAAAGTAGATGACACAGAGTTTTCTGGAAAACTGATTAGCAACTGGAGAGCAGGACAAGCCCTATTGTAGACCCTGCCACCTCAGTGTGTATTGTCTGGTGACAGAGTCTCACAATTTAGTGGCTTCAAGGTACTTCCACTCACTTTATCTGAGACATAGTATTTTCCAACAGCAGCATCTTGCAAAATGCGAGCAGCTACCTGCAATCCAGTAGTTGTGATGTCATGCCTTAAATCAATTTCATAGTGACACAAAAGACACAAGTATCTGTAATTAAGATCATCACAAATAAAGGACCCTTTATTAAACATAAAACAGTTTCCTATTACCATTCTTCAGTAAATTTTCCATCTATCTAGGAAACCTTGAGAAATGGCACTTAAAATAAAATGGATGATGGGATGACCAATACAGATACTCTCTCTGTGCAGATTTAGTTGGACCAGCGCAAGATTTTATGCAGAACAATTGGATTCTTATTTTATAGTGAGCTAGTTGGTATATAATTAGTATGAAGTAGGCCATTGCTTTTTGAGGAATGCGAAAGAGAGTTTTAACGTTCTTTAAGTGGATCCTTTCGAATTATACAAGTGTTGCAAGTAATGTAAGAAGACTTTACAAGGAAAGCAGTGCAACTAAATCCAAGACAGAGGGAGTACTTGAATTTCCTTGGTAATACCTGTTCCAAAATGTCAGTAGAACCGTGCTAATAGTTACGAAATTGCATTCAAGGAACTACATCAATATTGACTAAATGAATTCATAAGGTTTGAAATATATATAAACAAAGCAAGGCAGGAAGATTTTTCATAAGGATGCAATAACCCAGCGAAGCAGGTTTTTAAGGTTGATTCTTGGTTATAACGATGTTGAAGAGGCTGTGCAGAAGTGTTCTCGTTAGTAGATTGGAAGAAGAATTTAGTGTTGGTGTCTTAGAGACTCCGCTGTCTTGAGATGATAAACATGGTAGATGTTGGTGGGTTTTCATCAATGAAAGTTTTACTATTAACGATCAAAATAAAATGTAAAGTTGAGAGTGAGGGGTAGTTCAGTTGGTAAGAGCTTCCCTCCCGGTTTCAGGTGATCCTGTGATCGATTCTCATCCCCGCCTTAGTGGCTCATATGAACCAAAAAAAAAATAAAATGTAAAGTTTAGTAGAAAAAATCTTCATATTTTCCTCACTGATTTTCTTAAATCCTTGCCCTGTGCAGATGAATTGTATTCTCTATTCTAATAATTTTTTCTCGCATGTGTTAGGAGCTTCCCCATTTTCTGTTTGGTGTAATTCCAATTATTCCGCTGCAGAGGAGGTGTTAGCAATGAAATAAGTTCTGACACCAAGGCTTAAATATTATGGATATCCCATATTCGACAAGATTAGGTGCTTATTTAGTCAATAAGAAAGGCAATGAGATAAGTTTAGGGCCTGCATGCTTCTTGTAGTATAGTTAGCTATCCATAGGGTGTTATTCCCATGGCTTGTTATATTGAAGGCCCATATAGCCCAGTTATCTTTCACTAATAGACTTTAGTACCTCAAATTAGGAAACAAGCAGATATGGCAGGAAAAACAGCTAACCACTCAAGGTACCTACTTGAACAGAGATATGTAGATCACAAAGGTTTCACAACCACAGGCGGATCTAGTAAGGGTCTAAGGTGGCACATTCCCAAATATTTAAAAATAAAAAATAAAAATAAAAATAAAAGACCCTAATAAAAAGATAAAATGTGACTATTGAATTGACAATTAGCTGTGTCCCCACCAACTTATTAATCCTAAATCATTCACAACCACTGCATACACACACACGCACGCAAATGAAAAAATATATTATGGTTATGGTTATACCTCTCCACCATTTACACCACCAGCATAACATGGCTTCAAGCTCATAGCACGATCAATGTAGGGCTTCCAGTGTCCAGTCAGTAAATCTCTCCGTATCATCTCAACTCCACATTGATAGAACTGCATCCCACAATTGGTACAATATAACAGTGTAGAGGAGAATAATTGAAAGGAACTGTACCCTAAGAATGAGTAGGAATTATAAAAACAAGCACCTCTAACAGATGTCTCAAGAAGGGTTCCTCGTTAAAATAATCTCTGCGTACAAAGACAAAGGGTAATTTGTATGCCAAGGCTTCACTTGCTGTCCCATATCCAATTTTTCCTGAAATACAAAAGGATGAAAATTATACTTGAATTCCAAAATAAAATACGAAGTATAAGTTTTTCATATGCTATCAAATTTTGTGCCCACCAAGCATGCAGTCAGAAGCTGCTATTAAATCAGGTGTGTATGCATCTCTTGCTAGCTTTATGAAGCCTGGTGGAAGTTCATCCTTATCAGAGGCTCCACAGACCTATAGTGGGAGTACAAATGACACTGATACAATAGGTAAATAGATAAAATAGAGATAGAAAGACAAAGATCAAAACAAATAACTAAAGAAGTTCCAAATAAGAAAATTTCAGTTTGACTTGAGAAAGAAAAATGCAACATAACATATTTCATACCAGGCATTTCCATCCAGGAGGTAAATGATCTTCCGTCAGTTTCAAGCCTGATGGCTGCCATAAGCAAATAAATGACGATGATAAAGGTAATGGAGCAAAAATAAATTAATAAATATAATACTCAAATAAAAAACTGAAGAGGTAGATATAACAGTGAAAGTTTAGTATTCACTAGAGATGAAGCATGAAAATAAGTTATGCCACAAGAACCCTTTCCAAAATTATCTTATCTGAAATATACATAAAGATAGCAATCTTTTCTTTCATAAAATATACTCTCCGTTCTCTTTTAATCGCAATTTTTTCACTATTCACACACATTCCTTTGACCGTCTTTTGTGATATAGTCATGTAGGATCTTAATAAATTGGCATGAAATATTGTTTCAAAACATTAGCTTTTGATTACTTTTACTAAAATATAATAACAGATATTATGGTATAAGAAATGAATTAGTGAGAGTGAAATGTCCAATGTTGCAACTAAAAGAGAACAAAGGAAGTATATAGCTGTCTTTTTTAATCCATTTAAACATATTTGAAAAGATTAAGTCAATCAGAAGCTACTACTAAAAATATATTTATGGATAAATCTAGCAGAGAAAACAGAATGTCATACAACTCTTCTATTCACATGGACAGAACATAGAGGAATTTTATAGAATTTGGAAGGGTAAATTAGTATCTCATTAGACAAAAATTAGATGAAATAGAATTAAGAGAATAAAAAGAAGAATGTCTATAGGTGACTCTGTGTTTCAATTATTGCAAATTCCAACTCGTGAAGGCCCTTCTCACCCTTTAACCTATGTAAATCATTTTATCCTATAGGCAAACTCCAACCAGTCACTTAGTTGAGAAGTAGACAAATGCAATAAAAATGTGTAGTGTGTTTTCAGAACAACTTTAGCCAAGAAGGTCAGACAAAGTGGTTGTCAGGAGGATGCTTCTTAAGATAAGATGTCTATGTTTTATTTTGAACAAGACAGAGAGCCCTAAAAAGGGAATTGAACTGCACAGCTCTGACCTTGTGTACACCAAAGACTAACAAGACAGGAAAGCACTGTGAGCATGGGCACATCCCAAAACAAAAAGTAAAAAAACTACAATCAGTTGCCATAAAGATCGTCTCGTCCTCTTGCAACTAATTGACCCACTATCCACATAACAGCAAAAAAGGTAGACTGCCTCAAACTTAGCAACCTTAATGCCTTATAAATTATTATAAAAGACAAGATCTATATGCTTCAGCAAGTACTGGACTACGAAATCTATAAATTTTCCTCTAAAAATTGATAGGGGCCTTAATTAGAATAGTCATTGCTAGACTTCGTATGTCCACGTAAATATTGTCACACATTATTTCTTGAAAAAGAAAATTTATTGAACTGATATAATCATGGGGATAGAGAAAACAAATAGCCCCAAACAGCCATATGAAGCTAACCATCATAGGAATGTGGCTGAAAGAAGGTCACATAATGTTATTTTGCTCTCTGATAAACTCCTGATAAAGACCAAAAAAGTAATCACATAATTATAGTCTCTGGTAGCTGCGATGGAATTGCAAGCTTACTTAAACTTGTTTTCTTTTGTTATCAGATGATATCATGTCTTCATTATCATTGTATATTCACTTCTAATAAACTAATCTAAAAGATATAGGTAACTCATTAAAAGTCACATGAGCCTCAATAATTTTCTAACTCACCTGCCCACCAAAATTTAGGATCAGCAACTTCACATCATCCTCAATTCCAAGCTCTTTTCTCACCTACACAAAAGAGAATGCAGCTGCATTAATACAAGTAAATAGCATTTGAAATTAGAGAGATATGATGGAATCACAAACAGACCTCCTTGCGAGATCTGTGTAACCTCCTAACAACCAGAGGTACATCGATAACATCACGAAAAGCAGGCACTGCCAAAACAGAAATAATGTTACCATTTCAATATTTAAGAGAAAAATTTGAATCATATATATGATTGTACATGAGTCGTGATATACTTGGACAATATCCTGGAAGACGAATCAGGAACTCTGAATGAGAATAGTCCTCTGCGATCTGCATGATTTTAGGATCTTAAGTTAGGCCGACTCAGTGAGAAAGCCAGGTTATTAGCAACATTCATCAAGATAATAAGGATACAAAGTATAGGGTTGAATGGCTTCATTTAAAGAAGCACGCCTTGCATGCAAGGCGAATCCAGGCAACAGAATAAATGCGTAAGAGGACCTGGGTTACAGTGACCAACAAGAAACACAAGTCTCCAGCTTCTCTAGGGAGCCATTGTACCTTGCCAGTCAGGGTTTCAGTAGATAAAAAAAAATTGACAAGCTAGCTAGATTTTAGGAACTTTTCAGCTAGCTTATAAGCGTTTAAAGCTGCATACCAAACATAGCCAGTAGTTTCTCCATGTATTGTAACAATAAGGTAATGAGATGTAGTCGTGTACTACTCAGCCATATTTAAATATTACAAACTAGGCATCAGCTTCAACTCAAGCAACAAGTCATTGAGAATACAGAGCACAAGCATCATTTTGGCATAATTTTATCACATAGGAACTTATCTAATCAATTTTGGTTTCAAGCATGAAGAATAAATGTAGAATAATCGACAAAGGTGTTGAATTAATTTCTATTCTTCCCACTGACGGACTTCATACAGGGACATAATATACTGTAGAAGATCATGTGAAATAGCCAAATACACAACTGTTTAATAGGAAGTGAATTAAAATAATATAATTTCTTGTCTTCCTATCATTTCCATAAAATTACAAGTGTATGGAGCATTTATTATATTTTCCAACTGGATTTTGATCTCGTGTTATTCCTTATACTTGTGACAATGTTCACACAGAGGAATTTTGTTAGATGAAGAGCCGTTTATTCCAAGAAAGATTGAATGTCGTGAAAAGAATAATAATAACATCTAATTAGAACAGGAGGTCCTCTCAAAAAACTAATGGAACATTTAAGTATGTCAATGATGGCAAAGAATAATTAGAGCAAAACCAAGCTATAAGATAATAGCAATTGTGCAAAGGGTGATAATCAAGAATTTCAATATACCTGCCAAACTATGGAACGGTGATGATGTCCAGCAGCCAAAACATAATCTGCATATATAAAATCCCAACTGCAAAAAGAAACATGTTAGAAAAAAAAAAAAAAAAAATAGATAAAATAATAATTATTCAGCAAAATTTGGCATCAAATTATGTGCATAAGAAATACTTTTTGAACAAAAAAGATCTCCAAAACATTTCAAATACCATGCCTAAGGAAGTTTACAGTTGTATAAGGCAACTGACAACTACAGCATTTAAACACAGAATCAAATAATGCTGAATACAACATCTTAATTTATAAATAATAAAAATAAAAATAAAAATAAAAATAAAAAAATAAAAAAATAAAACATTAATCAAGCACATAGTAAGAGAGCAACATGACATCTACAAAAAGTAGAATTGCTAATTAGAAGATATCCAAGCACCAGTTTACTCACTCAAACAAATTAAATCGCAAGTAATTTTGATCATCTCGGCTAATACAAGTCCATGAATGTAAGCAATGATATATTAACACTGAAAAGAAACCCAACCAACATTATAGTAGAGCACTATAAGGACCTCTGTACCTAAAATTGGTGACACAGACGCAACGAATTCCAGCATCTGCAGCAGCACGACATGCGACTGGAACAACATCTGAAACCTGATCAACGACAAAGTAGTTATATGCCATTATATATTACAATTGTGACAGAAAATTATGCAAAGGAAAACCTTTCCCTTCGTTAATATAGCAATTAGAAAAGAGCAGGTAATAAAGGTCTTTGGAGACCCAATAGATCATAGAGAAGCAAAGAATTTTTACCACTAAATCTGCCTTGATTGAATTCAGCCACTCAACTTCAGTCTTTAATATGGAATTCCGGGGAACAACAGCTGTCTCATGATACTAAAAAGTAAACCAAGCAGAAACATGATTAGTATTCCATTGTTCATGTCCATTAGCAAAGAAAAATCAAATGCACTAGTAAAAGAAAGTATTAATAATATCCTATGAACAGTATAACTTCAACAGCCCATGTAGACATTAATAGATGGAGGTAATTACTACGAGTTTAAAGGTGATTGTGCAAGGAAAGTCTTACGACAATGTTCGTGATGATGTTTCTCCGTAACTATACAAATGTTTTTCTACGACAAAAATTCAACTACCATTCAATTTCAATTCTAGATGTGGTATTGACTGGTAATGGAAATTAAGAGCAAGAACATGCACTTGGGGCCAGGGGGATTCCTTAGGATAGATTTGCAGCAACATAGACATAGGCATGAGCCTTTTTTTGCAAAGATACATAAGATTCTATAATAACTTATGTTATTTATTAAACCATATCACCTACCAAATGGATAGCAGAAAAAACTCCATACAAACTTATTATTCTCCCCCCTGAAGAGTACACAATACAGTTTCCTAGCTGGCACTATATTGTATTGGGAGTTTATTCATTCTGCTTTTCTGTTAGTCAAACAATTACTGCCAAGTCTCAGATGTTCTCTAAGCAATCACATAATTCACAAGTTTGCATGCTACCTTTTCCAGAGAGGCTAGACGATCAACTGTCAAGGCATCTGCCTGAACAGCTCCACAGTCCAAGAGCACCTGTAAATCAAAATAGATCTCTATAAATAAAAAATGAAAATCTAGAGTGTAAAAGTTAAACAGCTAAAATTAACATAGGTATATCTCTTAAGAGTATTAAGATTGTCCTCTTGTCTAGTGTATACTGATGTTATCTATAGAAAACAAGCTAGATCCAGCAGCAAACAGGAGAGTAGGTGTTTCTGGAATGCTCCAAAAATGTACCATGCTCCCCTGCTCCTTGTATTCTGCAGAACTTTGAACACACCCTTGTAGGAAAACGCATCAGCTTGGTCTCAGTCAAGCCTGATAATGCTCCCTCCATTCCTGAATACTCACAACAGTTTGACTTTGATACTATTCATATATTAACTTGACTAAATTTTTACTTATATATAAAAATCAATTGTTATCGATCCTTAGTGTGTAATATGTTGTTGAATTAGCCTCGGTATATATTTTCAAACAATATATTACTATAATTTTTATTTACATATAATTGTATGTATTTAAAGCCAAACTTGTGCATTAACCCGTGTGGCCATGTGCTAGTCAAACTATTGCGAGTATTTAAGAACAGATGGAGTATATCAATGCTTTGACTCACTTCTACACTTAAACTCTGTTTAGATATTAGGAAATGAAAGGGTGGAGGACAATTTTCTCTTGTTTGGGTAAAGGATTGGGAGAAAGAAGGGGAAGGACAGGAAGGAATCCATCTTTTCTCTCTTTAATAAGCATAATCCCTCCAAAATTGGAAAAAGAATTGGAGGGAAAATAGAGCTCACCTTTCCCCTTCCTTTACCTTCTTCCCCTTGCTCCTCTTTCCCTCCCCCTTCCTTTCTTTCCTTCTTGCTATCCAAACAAAGTGTAAACTCTAGTAATATGGCTACCTACACATGCTATGTGCTAGCTTACGCAAATTTCCTTTTTTCATTAAGCTAACAACCAAGACAAACATAGTTAATAAATAAATTGTCCTTTTGACAAGCATAAAATATGTATACGAATTTCAATACTCCCTCCCTTCTAAAGTAATTGTTAAATTACCATACAGTTAATTTAAATCTTGTTTTGCAAAGAGGTGATTGATGAGATTATACCCTTTAGGATAACTAGATGGATTGACCACGAAATCATCTATTTTTAGTGTTTGGAAAATGGATGATTTTAAAAAACTAATTGGAGTTCTATAAGTTGATTTAAAAAGGCTACTCAACCCAGCTTTTTGTTAGAGTTGTTTGAAGCTTTGAGCAATTCTTGCAATAAATTATATTGGTATTTCCAAACAAGGGAGGATGGATCCCTTCTTTTCTCTTCTCAATCCAATTTTCTTATTGTCCTAGCCTGCTATGAAATATTGAATATCTTAATTGAATCTACCTAGAAATGATAATGATTTGTTCCTTTTAGTTATAGAATAAGTTCAAGCAACCAAGAGTTGCACAAACTGTTATGACAGGTTGAAAACTTGTAGCAACTTCTGTGCCTACACGGATACTTGAAATGATTTCTAGTAAACTATACAACCACTACTTTAACCAAGAAAAGGAAAATCAACGTAGGATATATATACTTTACGAATGTGAAGACGAGGTGACTGGATTTCTGTAGTGTAAACGAAGTCAGGTGCTGCCGAAACTAAGTGCACGTCATGCCCGGCAAGAATCAAATGTCTAGCAACCTGCAGAAAAAAATTTAAACATAGAATAAAGAAAAGATTCAGAAGTATAATATACAAGTAACAATTTTACTAACAGATAATTAGAGAAATTGGCTAAAGTCGTATCTTAGCATGCGTATTTGGTCAAACTGCAACATTAACAAAGCAAAAGTGTACAATACTCCTACTACAATACAATACAATACAACCCATCAATACATCACTTTATCCCATCAAAAACATCACTTTATCCCAACAAAAAACAAACCACTTTATACGTCCAAATTCAATTTTATAATTATAACCCAAATTTTTAAAATTCTACTTAACTTATTAGATTATGTAAAAATGACAAAAATACGGAGTATATTCTCTATCACACCCTTAGTCCCTTACAGTCGTAGCAGGAGGAGGCCTCACGCAACATGATCATGATCATATTGATCAATAATGAACAAAACCAAATCAAACCCAGAACAATGTAGCACAAAATCAACCAAAAAAAAATGAAAGAGAAAAATAAAATCACCTCAACAACACGAGTGGCATGCCCAAATCCATGACCAGTAACATAATAAGCAAACACAAGATGCTTTGGCGGAGCTGATACATCTTCTCCTTCATTCTCAATCCTCATTTTCTCTCTCCTATTCAATCAATTCTTCAATTTCATACAAATTTTTGCAGATTTGAAAAAAATATTTGAATTCGGAAAATCAATCAATTAATGAAACAACATATATCCTACGAAAAATTAGGGATTTTTTAAATAAATAATTGAAATCAATCGAAAATTGTTTTCTGAAACAGAATTGGGCGAAATTTGTTGGAATTAAAAATGGAGGTAACACGTGATTTGTTGGATTTAAAGGTAAAATTTTTGGAATTTAGTTGGAATAAGATTAACACTGTTTTTTTTTTTTTTTTTTTTTTTTTTTTTTTTTTGTTACACTTTATCTTATCACTCCAATATTTTGGGTATATCTCAAGAAAAACCGTAAATTAAGGACTAATAATTTTTATGAGTCAATTACACGTCATTTTAAATATGGATAAATAACGGATTACTTGAGAAGTTGGATAAAAAAATAAAATTTGTTTCTTAAAAAAAAAAAAAATACGGAGTTAAAAATATTGTTGCATGTTAATTATCATGAATGTGACCTGAGATATGATTTGTATATGAAGTAATGTATATCTAGTTATCCATATTAATTGCTTTAATGATGTAACAATAATGCTCTATCTTAATTTGATATAGATGACAAGGATAGTCAGCTAGTCATACTTCTACTCTTATTAATTATTGCATTTTCTTTGTGTACATTTGCTTAGTGGATAAAGTACGCAATATACAAGTCCCTTACTCAATTGTCCATTTTTTCATTTTAGGTTGATTATAAATATTACTCGATCTTGCAAATGTTTAAGTCGTGTTTATTTCACTTTAAAAACTAAATAAATTGTAGGCTAATAAGTTTAGATAAGATTAGATAATTCAATCAGGTTCAATAAAATTCAATAAGTTCTAAGCTAAAAAAAATGTTTTTAGCTGATTTATTAAGTTCAAATCAGATTTTTAAAACTTCAATATGTTTTAATAAGTCTTATATAAATATATTTAATACTTTTTTTAATAATAAAGTATTAAATACTATATATTTAATTAATTGTACCAGTTAATTTAATGGTACGGCATTAATTTTTTAGGCAAAATAACATTCAGTGACTCAAACTTAAAGGTTAAAGTGTACTAAATTTACAGACACAACATTGCCTATATAATTAAATTGACACCAAATGTTCACTAAAGACCATAATTGACATTTTGGTGACTAGAGTACATTCTAGTCGCTAAAATGTTTTATACGGAGTATAATTTAAGAGACGTTTTAACGAGAAGCCTCCAAAATCTCAATGTTAAACTCTCATTCTCTCCCGTCAAAATATAAAATCCCTCTAACAAATTATCTAATCTAAATTTAAATTTCAAAAAAAATAATAATATAAAAAATCTGGCTAAATAAATGCTTTTAGGCGTGTAGCAGTTATGATTTGCTAAAAAAAATACATATCATCAGCCTAAAAAGAGGGATATACTACATTTTCATGCCTCATACTCTTATCCTTTCTCATACTCCCTCATATCTCAATAATGGGTAACGCACAACAGCACAAGTGCAATAAGAATCTTAATGTGTAGTCCGTATTATTTAATTCTTAGGAATTTTTATAGGTTGGTCGTTGTAGTTTAGGATTTTTATTTTTTTTTCTTTTTTCGACAGTTGTTGATTACTTGATTAGGATGAGAGCAATGAATTGTGGATCTGTGGCAATGTGAGTCTTTTTTTCTCATCCTAGTCACATGTGATTCTGTGAATGATACATAATTTTGGGAATGCTTTCAAAAAAAAAAAAAAAAAAAGTTAATTTTGGGAATAGTTTGTTAACCGGGTAATATTACTAATCTCTTTATTTATTATTTTATTTTTTTTAAAGAACTACTAATCTCTTTATTAATGGCGGTTGTCACAGTTTTACGGTACCGTTTGACTTTTGAGAGAGATTGTTATCTACATCCGGGTGCACCGTGTACCAATGAGTATTTTGTTCTTATTTAATGATTGTTTTTTCACTTAATCATCAAATAAAGAGCAAAAACTAACCTTGGGTTAGTTGGGTGTACGGTGCACCTTGGTTTATTTAACAAATTCTAGACTTTTGATTGAAATGGTTGGGCTTTTTGTTAAAAAATAAAAATAAAAATTATTTGCAGGTTTACATTCATGGGATGATGAATTTGCAGTTTGTAATGTTCTTAGTTGGAAGTTGGGAAGAAGTATTGGCGCATAGGGCTCATGTGCCAATGAAACAAATATGATAGCATTTTTGTAAATAATGAGAACATGAGAAAAAGCGGTGATAGAAAATTTGATGGCAAAAAGTACCACTACATGTATAATGGTACATTAAATATACCACTGTACCATTATAAGAGAGAAAAAATAATATAAACCCCAAAATGTCCTCTATTGTGCATGTGAAACACATAGGCCCTATACGCCTAGATGCACTCGAAAGTCGGTTGTTTTTGAAGAAAAAAAGTAAGGCGAAAATTATCAGTACATCATTTGCATTCACCTATTGTACTTATTGGTTTACATCTTTCTTTTTTTTTCAGGATTTATATTGTACAATAAGATAATCCAATTCATTTCAATTAATGAATATTATTGCTTTGATTTGTTTCATTATTACTGTATTATACAACGTCATATTGATTCGTGCATGAGATGGAAATTACGTTTCCTACGGCTAAGGAATATGAAGATTTAATCAAACCGTGAGATGGTCGAACCAACTATTTGTATTTTTTTTTTTTTCCATCAATATTGTGTGGTTTATTATAATTGAGTGTTTAACCATGTATTTTTAGTACAGTTTAAGTCTTTTCTATATAAGCTTTAGAGTTTTCAACCACTTTTTTTTTTTTTATTGTAAATCTATAATTACTTAATTAGTTATCTAAAAGCAAATGTGCTATCATACATTTTAAAAACTATTTCAAAATCAACGATTGATAGTACAGTATATTGTTTTATCATTGTTGTATAGTTATTGGTTCCATTAATATTGTGTGGTTTATTATTTATAGTTGAGTGTTTATCCATGTATATATTAGTTTGGATACTATGTGATAGCCATTTGTATTTATCTTTGAGTTTTCATCTACTCCTATGATGTAAATTTATAATCAATCTTCTAAAAGTAAATTTATCAATGGTTAATGGATCGATGGTCAGTTAGTACACATTTAAGAAAGGATTTCAAAGTCAATAATTGATAATGTATTATCTATATGTAAATATTTTTTTTTTTTAAAATGATATACATAACCCTTAATAAACTTTCTAAAATCAATAATTGTTTTATTTGTCAGATGGAAGTTTTAAGTAATCCTATCTATACTAATATAACCCGTGCATTAGCACGGGTGCACACTAGTGATCATAAAAACAAAACACTAATTGACTCCACAACAAAAGTATAAAATTATACATAATCCCAAAATAAATAAATAAATAAATAAATAAATATATGTATGTATGTATGTATGTATAAGTCAGAATTGGAGTCAGATTACGGATCATATTATCTCGGAATCAGTTTTTTTTTTTTTTTTTTTTTTTTTTTTTGTAGAATTTGACTCCGACCTTCCTCCGACTCGGAGTCAGATTATTTTACCGGATTCGGACTCGAATTACTTTTTTCTCGGACTCAGAGCGGATTTTTTTTCCTCAGATCGGGGCTAATTAGGGTCGGATCCGAACTGGATTGCTAATCCATAGTTAGAAAGTAAAAAGTAACGGTTTGAGGTTTGGGCTAGAGTTAGCAGGTTTGGGCCATTATACATCTTGAATTTCTTGATTCAAACAAACTACTGCAACAATCAAAACAATCCAATACTTTAGTATATTCAACAGCAATTAAATTCAGGGAGTTCAATACTACCACTAAAAGGGTTATGCAACACATTAGCAACCAAATTTAGTTCAATTATCAAATTAGGGTCACAATTTTAGGGGGGTTTTTCATAGTTCCATCTCAGCATTGAAAAGTTCTACAACACATTAACAACCAAATTACAGTCAAGTCAATCATCAAATTAGGGTCATAAATTTAGGGCAATTTCATAGTTCCATCCCCAATATTAAAGAGTTCTGCAGCACATTAGCAACCAAATTACAGTCAATCAATCATCAAATTAGGGTCATAAATACAGGGCAATTTCATAATTTCATCCCAACACTAAAGAATTCTACAACACATTAGCAACCAAAGTTGATTCAATCATCAAATTAGTGTCATATATAATTTCAGGGGAAAAAGGTACAATTTCATACTTTCTGTTGGAAGATTTAGAGTGTTGATGGTTGCGCGCTCGCGAACCATGAGGAGCGCCCGCGCTGGGTAAGCGCGGTCGCGCCTAAACCGCGGACCTCACTGGAATCTGCCGGTTTGGAAGGAGAAAGTTGGCGCGCCCGCGCGTCCAAGTGGCGCGCCCGCGCGTCATTTGGCGCGCCCGCGCGCCCGCGCTTGGGTCGCGCATAAACCGCGCCCCCTTCTGCCTCCTTGATTGAATTTCGGAAGAACAGGGAGGCGCGCCCGCTCCTTGTTAGGAGCGCCCGCGCCTCTTTGGGGCGCGCCCGCGCCTCCTGGTGGAGCGCCCGCGCCAGACCTGTTTTCGCGAAATTCTGACGGTTATTAAGTCTTTAATAAAAGGCTTAAGGATATGATTCGGAGATAGAGTTCATTATTCTTCTTCTCTCCCAAAAAGTGTTCTTCACAATTTCTCACAAACTTCTTGCAAACTTTTGTGAGAAACCTCTTTCAATTAATCATTCCTTGTGAATTATTCATCTTCCATTGATTCTTAGTGCAAAGAACATTGGGCTGTCTTTTGTATCTCAAAGAGTATTTCCGGATTAAACCCAAGCACCATTGTGGGGGAAATTAAACTCTTTAGGAAAGTATTCATACGCCTAAGACAGAGTATCAAGGAATTAGACTCAAGTGGTCATCGATTTTCTCATGTTCATGTTGGTTGTAATGGCTTGGAATTTGAGGCAAGTATAGAACTTTCACACTAGTGTTTTCATTGAATTTTCTGAAATGCTTTGATATTTTGGTGTTTGGTTGTAATACATTGAATTGTATTTGAATGATTGTATAATTTAATATTAATTATACATGTTTTAGGTTTTGTTCCCACACTTGTTAAAGTTGTTCTAGTTGTTGAATTACTTGAAAACCTAACACTTTCATCCAAATTAAAGGCCAAATATGATTCAATTATCAAATTAAGATGATAATTTTCTTTTCCGTAACTTAACTAATTATAATCAATAGTTGAATAATGGAGTTTCGAAGAACCTTAAATCGAACATACTAACAATCAAATAAACTATAAACCCTATCGGATTGTGAAATAAATTAATGCTTCGTATTTGATAATTAGAAAAAGAAACAACAGGTTATCTTCCTCCTGTTTGATGTCTTTTATTGCATGTTCTCGGAAATTAAGTTTGATGGCAACAGGATGTCGAAGGCTAAATCTGACTCTGAATCCGACTCCGACATCCGATTCCGAGACTCCGACTCCGACTCCGACTTGACTCCGAGTTTTTTCGGTCACTCAATTTACTGTGAGAAATTGGGCTATTTGGACCTTTGCAACCCACACTACATACAATGATCATAAAAAACAAAACACTAATTGACTCCACAACTAAAGTATAAAATTACACATAACCCCATAAAAATAAAACAATTATATATAAGTCGGAATTGGAGTTAGATTACGGATCATATTATCTCGGAATCGGATTTTTTGTAGAATCTAACTCCGACCCTCCTCCGACTCGGAGTCGGATTATTTTAACGGATTCGGATTCGAATTACATTTTCCTCGGACTCATTGTGGATTTTTTTTCCTCGGATTGGGTCGAAATAGGGTCAGATCCGAACTGGATTGCCAGATTTGCCACCCCTACTTGGATATATATGACACTAATTTGATGATTGAATCAACTTTGGTTACTAATGTGTTGCAGAATTCTTTAGTGTTGGGATGAAATTATGAAATTGCCCTGTATTTATGACCTAATAATTTGATGATTGATTGACTGTAATCATCAAATTAGGTTGATCAAGTATGGCCCAGCCCAATTTTTTTTTTTTGGACGGGTTTAGGAATGCGTTTTTATGCATATTTAGTTGATTTTTTTAGGCCCGGCCCGAAAAGCCTGCACGGCCCCACCATTTTGGGCAGGTTTGGGCACAAAAATCTGGCCCGAAACTTGGCCCAGCCCGAGAAATGGGCATAATTTTTAGCCCCAACCCGGCCCGCCCAATAATCACCTCTAGTAAAAAGTAAGAGTTTGAGGTTTGGGCCGTTTGGCATGGGCTTTTGGTTCACATTAATAGTTAATGTAGACCAGCCCACACAAGAAATTTTGGAAAATAAAAATCCAATAAAATTGGCTGAGCATATAAAATCCTAAATCCTATATTTGTTGGAATTAAGAAAACCCCTATCTTTCTCTGTCCTCCCTATATATATACGTAGTAAATTAAATTCAGCAAAACTTTCAGAAGCAGTGAACAAATAATACCAGAACAAACTTTCAGAGGTAAAGTTGAGCAAAATTTATTTTATTTTTGGATTCAAAAGTATATATGCTTGTTTTAATTTTGTTATTGCTGAGATGAATTGTTTAGAATTGCTCGGTTAAGATGAAATTTGCTAAATCTCAACTATATAATTGTGTTTAGAATTGATTATTATTGCTCGCTTAAGATGAAATTTGCTAAATCTCAACTATTTGCATCTTACATTAATTCCCATAATTGATCAATTAATTAAATCATCCGTTGGATTGATTTGTAATCGTGAATTGCAAATAATGTTATTCTCTTTTGATTGGTAGCAGATATTTGTTTGAATAAACCAAAAACAAAAAAACTGCGCTAATGCCTGCCAAGCGTAAGAGATCTGAATTAAGTCAATTAGCCGCGGAATTAGCTAAGCGTAAGACTAATAATAAGACAGCTCCAGGAACATGGCCATTGCGAAAGGTGAACTTGTCATTGTTTTATTACACGTGTCATTGCTGGTGTGTCTTTTAGTATATAGTTATTAATTGATTTTATGTGCAGTGTCCGAGTGTAGTTGACAATTTCAGCCGGTTGAGCGATGATATTATTGTGTGTCATATATTGTCTCGATTGTCCTTGAGAGAAGCCGTGACAACAAGTGTCCTTTCCCGTAGATGGCGCAACTTGTGGACTGAAAGCATTGGCTCCAAATTGATCTTTTCATATCCCGCTACACATGATTATGATTCTAGACTAAGATTAAGACAACCCATCCTAGAAAAGGGAATAAGTCGAATTTTGGAAGTTGTTAAGCCAACATTCGATGAGCTAACTATTCGTTTCAGTTTCAATTCCACTACTGGTAGTAGTTATCAAGCCGTCGATAGGTGGGTTCAAATTGCGCTTGAAAACAAGGTTACTCGGCTTCATCTGGACTTTTCATCACTGACTAGTCCCAAAATTTACACTTTTCCAGCTATACATAAGATCTCTGCCATCAATGAAATACATAACCTTAGAGATGTTTGCCTTAAGTCTATAAATGTTTCGGGGGAGGTTATCGACTGGATGCTGTCAAACTGTCCATCTCTTGAGCGCTTAGCTGTGTGGGAATCACGTTTTCTGCATAAGATTAGAGTCTGCACAGAATCCTCTAAGTTGAAGAGCCTGGAGTTTGTCGATTGTTATTATCAAAGGATTCAGATCTCATCACCAAATCTCATATGTTTGCGATACAGTAGTGGTTTTGAGGAATGCCTTCAACTAGATTATGTTCCCCTTTTATCTCAACTTTATATAGGCTCTTTATACTCCCGAAGCTTCCTAAGAAATGGTGCGCGGCTTTTTATCAATTACATCTCTCAACTCAAGAGGCTTAAGCTGGATATCAATTCTTGCACAGCAAAATTCTCCGTAGATTACCTGCTGGAATTTCCTAAACTCATAAAGCTTGAGCAGTTGGAAGTTAAAGTGGTACCAGATCGGTGGAGTTCTCACCCTTACCTTTGGCTAATCATGCTGATAAAGGCTGCTCCATCCCTGCAGAAATTTTCAATTGAGGTAAAATTAAAGCATTCCTTGTGATTCTTAGTTAAGGTTATCTATCTCATGTTCAGAAAAGTGATCTGAGTAGGGTTAAGGAATTTACTGGACCTATCACCCACCTATGCATTGGCATCTCTGTTCAGTGTCCACACCTACACTTCCTTGATCACTCTTTCGAATTTCATGTATAAGTCACCTTGTCACTGTCTTGTTGAATGGATTTACGTGTTTGGAAATAGGCTGAAATATGAAAATTAGTTGTTTACACCCTGATTTCCGATCTAGTTTCACTAGCTGTTTTGGTTTAACAATGTTAAACTAGTCTCTATTAAACCCAATGGACTTATGGGGTATGCTTTACCAATCACATGCATGACGTTTCAAACATTTTTTTTTCTTTTTAATTGTTTTCTAGACATAATTTAATAACAAAGTGAAGGTTGGGGCTTGATATGTCGATGCAGTTTGCTGAACTTGAACTGTGGCTGTAATGTTCATTTCCATACTTATTTTCTAAGCAAGATTTGGTGTATTGCTTCATCTGTATAACTCCTTTTATTTTAATTCATAGTTGTATATATTCATTACTAATTTTAACTCCTTTGATCTAATTTTATAGTTGTACATATTCATACTAATTCTGTTATGTATTTTTGGTAGCTGAACAGGGTGGAGGTGTATCCTGATGAGGTGATCTATCTATATTCTTGGTGGTAAATATACATTTGTGTTTCAATTACTATTGTTACTGTATGTGCTAAACTGAATTTGTATTTGTGTAGGATTATTATCACGAAAACTTACTCAACATTATTAGGGAAGTACGTCATCCAAGCCTTAAGTTCATTGAGATGCTGAAATTTAGTGGAGGTTACTCGGAAATGGAACTCGGTCAGCACTTGCTCAGTATTTCTCCATTGCTTGAGCAGCTTGTCGTTAGCGGGTTTTACAGAACAAGTAAGAAGACTCCTCGTGCTCTTTATGACAGTGTTGAAGAAAATAGAATGCAAGCTCAAAAGTTCAATAAGTGGCTGCCTCCAACTGCTAAATTAGTTATACTCTAACTTTTATATTTAATATCTGTAATTGTTTCTCAAAGAGTTGACGCTTGATTTTGTAGTTGAGTCTGGATCTTTCATGATATGTTCTTGTATTTATGTTTGTAACTAGGTTAGCTACCGTGCCATTCACAGTGATCTATAGTTATATATAGCTATAGATTATTGATTGAAATTATTATAATCATAGATTAGTAGAGGAAGAACAAAAATTTAATGCAAGTTAAAGTAATTCTTTCTTATATCATCAATCCTTTCCATCTGTTTCACATACACATGCAAAACAATCAATTCAATGCTAAATCACATAAACAATTCAATCCAAAAATCCATTTGCAATAAGCAATTCATAACTCAATCAACCAAGTATAACTTAAGATCACCCAATCATGGCTAATAGCTTAAAAATTCGGACCATAGACCATATCCTAAGGTGTTTTAACACCAACTTTAATGCACACATAATCATACAACTCAAGTTTCAAATAGTTTCAATTCTTTTTTTTTTTGAAAAATAATAATAATAATGTACTTGAGTCATGAAATAGGACGGTCAAGCCCGCGTCTCCCAGGAAAGTTACCTACAGCGTCGAGACGAGCCTTTCCTAGACAGAGAGGCGTACCTATTATAGGTCTCCGTAGAGAACCCGAGCATCCTTTTCTCAATCATCTTTCCACAAATAGGAAAATATTTTTATATAAAAATAAAGCTTTTGACTTTCACACACAAATGTGAAACACTATCTATCTTAGCTTATATGCCCTCTTAAGCCCACCCACAATTTTTAGTAATATTCCCAATTTTAATCTTTTTAAGACCTTGAAAACTGATACCACTTTGTAACTAACACCCCCAAATCACCCTCTACGGAAATACTAGTATAATACGTATAATTATACCGTAGAGATAGACTTAGGCGTATTACCGCAGCGTGATTACGCAAGGCTACTCAAACTACTAACCAAAACCAATACTTTGTAGCGGAAACTTCAATACTTTTTTTATTAATAATAATATAAATAGTAACCATAGTCATGAGTACTCATAAATAGACAAAGACCAACATTCCTAATCTAGGTGAAGAACATTCCTAGGACTCCCATATGCTCAATTCTTGACTCCACCTGAAATTAGTCAACACTACTTACCATTACGATAAACAGGGCGAACCAAAATAAATAAGAAATACGGATTGGCAAAATATGCTAAGTACGATTATTATTTTGGATTTTGGATAAGATTAATTATCCATTTAAATATTTAATTAAAACTGAAAAAATATAATTATTTTCAGATATTTTAATAAATTTTAAAGTATATTATTTTGGACCCATTTTATAAGAGAATTTCCTAAACTAATTAACTAATTATTTTCTGATTTTCTAGTGAAGGAAAATTGGATTTTGATTAAGTTAATTAAGAATTTCCTAATTATTTATTTTAATAAAACCAAAAATATTACATAGGTAATTTCGGATTTTTCTAGATAAATAAATCAGGTTATATTATTGTGTTTGGTCCGAAAATTCTAAACAATAATTAGTTAGGAATTTTCGGCTAATCAATATAATTAATCGGATTTTGTTTAGATTTTATAAAATAATTATTTTACTTTAATTCCTATATTTTCCTATTCCAATATAAATTATATTTTATCATACATATTTTGATCTCAAATCTCTTATACTTATTTTCCAAGCAAGCTTTTATTTCCTTAAACTATTTTCATGATCATCATACTATTTAACATTTTCCATAATCTATTTTCTTAATTATTCTCCAAGCAAGCTCACTTGCCTTCTTTTATTTCATGACTAAACACTTACCTTATTTCGTTATTTCTTAATTACCTTAAACTAAACCTTCCTTACTTCTTAAACTCTCTTTTCTAAGTAATTCCTTAAACTACATTTACCATAATTCTTCCTACAAAATCTTATATTAATTCTTGCATGCTCAAGCCTATAAATACACCCTCATACCTCTCATATTCTTCACACCAAAAACTCATTCTCTTCTCCTCTCTTACTCTTCTTTTCCCTCAACCTTTTCTACTTTTCTTCTCCTCTTTTCATACAAATATTATCCCGTATACATTTGAAGCCAGTTTTGAGGCACTTGTGGTCAGTTTTGGGGTTTTGCTATTTCACAAAAAATTGTTGCTCTCAAAAAATCCTTAAGGTCGGGATTAAGAATCACCCAATTTGTAGTTATAGACTCTGAAAATTCTTTCCTACGCAAATTCAATTTTCTTTAATCTTATTCCTTTATTTTCTTCGTGGTAATTTTTCTAAAATATAAATACTTATTTCAAAGCTATAATTTTATGTTAAAATATTATTTTTAAAAGAGTTCTACAGTCCATGCATATTAGATTTTGGGTTATGTCTAAAGATGTTGTGATAACCTTATGGTTATGTAAATTGCAAGGTGTATTCGTGATTGAACTTTGAAAGTGCGAAGTGTTGATTGAGATTCAGAATTAAGGTACGCTTAGGTGGCTAGATACCTTCGAAATTGTTGAATGAATAAGCATGTTTGTGTGATTTTAATTAAATTGTTTTGAATTATGATTTATTAATTAACTTTGAGAATTCATGTTTTTATAAATATGTTTGAGAATGGATTTTTATCTTGTTTTGAATGGTTTGAAATTATTTATTATGTTTAATGGAATTTGGTTTTAAGAGTATGTTGCATTGATTTAAAGAGTTTT
Organism: Chenopodium berlandieri; assembly: GCA_034703905.1. NCBI lineage: Eukaryota > Viridiplantae > Streptophyta > Magnoliopsida > Caryophyllales > Amaranthaceae > Chenopodium > Chenopodium berlandieri. The sequence continues at coordinate 38,743,988 of CM068279.1, read as the reverse complement.
TTTAAAAAAGGTTTGATTTTAAAAGCTTGTTGAATTAAATACAAAAGAAGTTTTTAAGTTATTCTATTATAAAGTTTGATTTTATTCAAAGATGAATTTTATGAGGATTTATTGGATTATTATAAAAGATTTACAATCATGATTATTATATTAATCCCACTATGCGGATTTGGTTGATAAGACTATGGACTTTATATGACCTAGTCTTTCCTCAAGGATAGCCTTATACATAAGGGCACTAACTTGGGGGGTGTGCACACTTGGGTGAGGAATTGTTTTCTAGAAAGAGGAATTGGTTTTATAAATCGTTTCTATTTAATTATTGAGTTATTGGAATTGTTTTGAGAATATTGATAATTGGTTTTGAATCATGAGTTTTAATTTGGAATTATTGGATTTGGTTTTAAAAGCATATTTGCTGATTTGAGTTTACTTATCTTGTACTTATCGTACTTATTAGCATATTTTGCTAATCCGTATTTCCTATTTGTTTTGGCTCACCCTGTTTACCTTATTGGTAAGCAGCGTTGACTATTTTTAGGCGGAGTCATGAATGAGCATATGGGAGTCCCGAGATTTGATTCACCTAGTTTAGGAATGTTGGTTTTAATTTGTCTTTATTTTGAGTACTCATAACAATGTTACTATTTTTATAAGTATTTATAAAAGAAAGATGAGTTTTCCGCTGCAAGTTTTGTTATTGAGTTTAGTATTTTGAGTAGCCTTGCGTAATCACGCGGCGGTAACACGCCTACGTCTATCTCTACGGTATTGTAGGCGTCGTTTGAAGCATGCCTATGTAAGCATGTCGTGAATATGCTTGGCACTCATAGGAATTGGGAATTGATAAAATATGATTTGGGACAATGAAAGTAGGGAGCCGCCAACAAGTTTTTAAGGAACATGTAAATCGTTCACGGATTATTATAAGGCAACCACGATAAGGGACAACGAAAGACAACAACGATTGAACCGTGAAGGTTACACCCTATTCATAATCCATGAGATTACTAACTCCATATGGTTCGGAACCACGAGAGGAGGATCGGGGATGATGGAACGAAGTGAGTCACGGAGTCACATTCGCCCGTATTGGCCTCTACTCGATTCTTATTGTGAAAAGTATTTCCTGCAATCTCAAAGGCATGCAAACAAAGATTCAATTTGCTCCAAACTATTATTAAGCTAAATTGGTTGAATGTTAATGCAACATACAATTCTATAATATCGTGATCACTTCAATTAAGCAGCAAGATTAAAAAGGAACCTAAACTGGTTGTCCAAATTATCTTATTAGTCGTTATATTCAATTACATATTCCCTTTAAACATGCAATATGGTGATCAATACAATAATAGAATAAACATCAACATTGGAAGCAATTTAACCACAATAACGTTGATCAAATCAAATAATAATAAACCTAATCATGATACTAGCAACAAGAATAATAAAAATAGTAGTTAAGTGAATTAATTGCTCACGTTCCACGTTTCTTTGAATTGCTATATCATGAAGAAATTATTAGTAACTTCAATAAATATATAAATCAAATTGAAATTAAATTAAATAAAAATAGAGTTGATTTGGTCCAAACCCTCAGTCGATTCTACTTTTCACGCCTTGGTTTAAGTATATAATTTCGGGTGTTGTATGGACTCTAGGGAGTGCTTAGGGGATGTATTGTGAAATAATAAGGGAGGCTAGTGTTTAGGTTAGAGCATAAGAGAGAATGAGAGAATGATTTGGTGCCCAAGAAAGGAAGAGAAAATTGTTTGGTGCCCCAAAACTGAGGAAATCAGCCTCGTATTTATAGAGGAAATGAGCAGGGTGATGCACGAAACCCTAGAAATGAAATGCGCCGCGGAGAAACCCTAGAAAATGCCGCGCAACGGTAAAAATTGTCGTGACACGGTGCAATTTGCCGTGACACTGCAAACATTGTCGTGGCACGACATTTCTGCCGTGACACGACAATTCTGTTTTTTCAGAATTCCGTCCAGATTTATTTTCATATTTTACTTAAGCATTAAGCATGTGATAATTAGGCGCCGTTTCAGCTATTCCAGACTTATTTCAGGCTTAGGGTTTTATTATTTATTAATTGGGCTTAATTAATGAATAACACGAAATGAATTAAAAAGGGTTTGGGATAAAATGAGAGTTGGACTGAGTTTTACTAAATGTTTGGACTAATCTGTTGACTGATTTGCAAACAGTGTTTGACTGAATATGGGTTTTAAGCACTACCAGGATTAAATACTCGACCTGACCAATAATGACGGTGAAATGTTGTTCATCATCGGGTTTGGTTTTTGGGAGATATTTTTAGGTGTCTACAGGTATAATTATATGTATTATACTGGTATTTCCATAAAGGGAGATTTGGGGGTGTTACATTTGCCATGTGCACTTTTATGCTTGGTGTTCTTAAGCAAACATAATTTTTCCGAGTCTAATATGATAATTGAGTGTTACTAATATGATAATTGGTGTTTGACTCTATTGAAGCTGGGAGATAAGCTTGAATTTTGAGGCTTTGTTGAGCTTTGATTTAGCACTCCTTTTGAAGTATACATCTGTTTTGTTGGTTTCCAATGTTGAAAATACCATAATTCCTAAAATAGGGTAGGGCCACCGCAAAGAGGTGGGGATTCGGATGGGCGGCTGCTATGAAGGGTTAGGGGTAGGGTTTATGACAGAGCTTCATGGAGAGAGAAGAAGAAAAAAAGAAAAAAGTAATTAAGTGGGACCTACAAAATACAAATGGAAATAGTAACGAAAACTGTCAAGTGACGTGGTAGCAAAACCTATATTTTTTTGTTTTTGGATGGTAGTAAAATAAAATAAAAATTTAAATGGGTAGCAAAAATTAAAGTGGTGTATTTTAGTGGTAGTAAAAGTCAAAATTTCTTGTATTTAATACTATTTTTTTTTTTTTTTTAAAGTTATACCTCTAGGAAGTAGGAACTATCCTAATCATAGTTATCGGAATCGGGATTCTACCTTGGATTGGTGAGTGGGGTAGAATCGAATCGTAAAATCGTATGATTTTATAAAATTGAAAAATTGGGCTTCAAAATGTGACTAATGACTACATACATAATTTCCAGGCTAGATAACATAATATCGACTATACAAACATAAAATAGTTTTAGAAGTAATTCTCCACTCGCATAACTCAAACATTGTCAGAATGTTGGTACACATTCTTAATCACGTGAGTACGAGACAATTGCTGTTAAATTATGAAAAAAAAAAACGTAGTTGACCCTTAAAACTGTTCTCCCTAATAAATGATCCGTTGATAATAGAATATTAGGTGTCAATAGTTCATTTCAAACAAATAGCTAAAGAATGACAACTAAAACAAACTCATGTTATAAAAGTGTTTTTTATATGCCCAAAGTTGAGTGCATTAGACTCATGAATTTATTCTTTTGCCCAAAAAAATTAAATGGTTAAATAAAATTTTAAAAGTTCTTTAAATTGATGTTTCATAAGTTTAATTATGATTTATATTGAATAATATATTAGTCACTGACTAACGTTAGTCTCAACTAAGACACCCTTACACTCTTTAGGCTATAACATAAAATATATAAATGATATTACTATGGGACTAATTTTATTAGAAGTAGATTTAAAGAGATTTCCAACGATTTATTATAAGCCGAATTTCGACTTCGCAATCAAAAGTTATGGGTTTCGAAAAATCAGATTTTTTGCAAGAGTGGAATCGTGAGAATCGGTAATAGAATTGTGGAATCGATCCAATTCCACAGATTTTATCCTATTCTACAGCCAACAATTCTATCGACGAATTATATCATTTGGGTGAATTGGGATCGATTCTACAATCTGAATCATGATTTTAATAACATTGATCCTAATGTTTAATAGGTAAACTATCATAATACATAACTCATACGTCGTTTAATCTCATTCATTCAAGTATTTGTTGGTCACAAGGAACTAACTTTCCTCCTTTCTCACACAACCCTTGCTCGTTGACCGGGCTAACCACGGTTCCATAACTATACTTCAATGGCATTCTACCTAAAACCTTGTGAAATTCTCTTATACACTCTCCCCTCCTCTTTCTATGTTCTCCAAGACCTCTCTTCACGCCGCTCAATCCAACACCGACCTCTTTCTCTCGTTTCCCAATAACTACCTCGTTTCTCGCGTCCCCCCAATCTCTAACTCGCTCGGCCCCAATAAGGAGCGGGCCCCGCTCCGTCACATCGGCAACCACAAAATTCATCAATATGTCCTCACAATTACACATATTATCAACTACACCCCTCAACTCCCTAAACTTTCCCTCCAACCCCTCCCTCCCACAACTATACAAATACAAAAAGTCAACATTCAACATCAAAAACTTAGTCAACACGATCGAGTATCGATCTTGATGAACGGTGTAGATCCATTCCTTCCTCCTTAAATCCAAACCGTGCGATCTTGCAAACAACCCAATTAAACGGTCCCGATTCACCTGCCAAACCTTGAACGCAAACTCAATCGATTTGGGGTCCACCTCAACATCATCGTCACATATAAGCACGCCACGTGTCCTAATCCAACGGCGTGGAAGAAACCTCGAATTTAAACTGTTAGATTTTTGACGGACCACGGTAACAGGTGCACCCGCGGAGTAGAGGAGAGAGAAATTCGAGGAGAGAGAATCTAGGGTTTCCGCCGGCGTCGATGGATTCCCCCAAAGTACGACGACGGCGGCGATCACCGGCGACGCTGCGTAAACTCCGGCGATCGTACTCAGGAGAGAGATTCGGAGCTCCGAATATCCGTTTATGAGGACCGTTAGTTGATCGGTTCGTAGTGATTGTGGATTTGGTAGGGTTTTTCGATCGCACCAGGGGTTAGGGTTTAAGGAGAGAGAACGATGAGAGAGAGTTGAGAGTGGAAGATGAAGAATGAGGATGAAATTGAGGAGAGAGAAAATGTATCTTCTTCGAGCTTCCATGGGAGAGGAGAGGAAGAGTTGAAAATAATGTGGGACGAGTTTCGAGTCAGCGATTTATTGTTCGTGTGTGTGAGATTGACCAATCTCGGATATTAACATAAACTTTTTCGACTTCCAGTGAGTTTTATAATTCGTGTTCGGAAAATTGTGGGTTTGAGTGGCTGAATAGTGAGTCTGACGGTTTAGTGTTTATGTGTGTGAGATTGATCAATCTCGAATTAACGTGAATTTTCTCGACTTCTAGTGGTGGGAAATCGTAGGTTCGGAGTGGGCCGAGTGGCTATGTGGTGAACGGGAAATGGTGAACTTTTTTTTTTTTTTTGAGGGCAATAATGGCAAACTTTATTGTTTATTTGTTTATGTGCGTGGGATTGATGAATCTCGGATATGAATAATATCTCTCGACTTTTCGTGAGTTTTGTGTGGTGGGATCGGAGTGGCAATGTTGTGAATATGGTGAATATGAAGGGTGATTTTTGGCAGGGGTTTTATGTGAACGTTAGCAGTTAGTATTGGTTGGTATTTGATGATTTTGAAGGAATTGATGGGAGTAACAATGGCAGCTCTTTTGCCAACTGTGAAGCTCAATTTCTTGCCAAAAATTCCATCATCTTCAAATTCATCTATAAAGAGGGTGGTGGGATTAAAGCCTGTGTTTTGCTCAGCTGTTCAGCAAGTGGAACAACAAGTATATCTCTCTTCTTTCTCTAACTTAATCTAATTGAAGCATTGAAACTATACATGCTACACCAAGAATTATGGTTAAACATGTGAAATTTGATTGGGTTGCTTATGAATGAAGATTTTGATCTTTGAAATTAGGATTAATGTGTTAATTTTAATTGTACTAACTATTTAATTAAATTTTATAAGTACAGTTTGTTTCATTGCTTGGCACAACATTGTTGGGTGGTGGTGGTGGTGTTCTCGTGAGCGACTTGAAATTGTTGTAAAGGCTTAAAGTTAGAATTTTATTTTGAGGGATTGTTTAAATAGAATGAATATTGTACTTATACTGTTGAATAAGATTAGTATTACCGGGGCCTAGAGAAAGGGTTTCTGTGGCCTTATGCATACTTGAGTTCATCCTTTTTTCACTGGAAGTTCTTTGCTCAAGGGAATTGCAATTGTTGGTGGATTTATGTAATATTAAGCTGTGCTTTGTATAATGCATCGGGATATGTGGGTTTGATTCACTGGTTTGGATAAAATGTACTTTTGTTTTTTAAGATATACTGCAATTAATTAACATGTAAGTGAATTTTTTTGCTTGGGGAAGTAATGGCTCTCAAGTACTTACTATTTCTGGCTTTAATCATTATCAGCTAATTATTCTTGTTAAATGCTTGAATGAACCACCATGATTAATGTAACTTAATAAAAGTTACAACTGAAAACTTCGAACACAAGAGGGACAATATTCAATGATGTAGAGATAAGGTTTATTCATTTGAAAAAGGAAGAAATTGTATTTTCATTTGTCATTTTATCAATTTCATGGCATCACTTTGGTTTGTTGATATGTCATTTTATCAATCATGGGGAAGGAATGCATTCTACAAGTTTTTACACTTATGAACACTTCAGTTGGATGATTTGATGGGCTGAGAACAGTCTGAAACTCTGAATGGAAATAAGTCTTAAAAATGGTGTTAATATCACCAGTTTATTGGTTGTTTTATATCATCTTTGGAGAGCCAGGAATGATGCTTTGTGGAATAAAAAGGGTTCTAGAATTGATATACTTGTAAAGCAGACAATAAATGATGGTGAATAGTCTTACAGGTCCTAAGATCACAGCAAATGATAAATCCTGGTTTGATTCTTTATATTGCAAATGAATTGTTGGCTGGTAGCCTTGTTTGATTTGGGTTTACTGTATCAATAAAGTCCTTGCTACAAGTTTTTTTAGCAGCATAACTCTTAGGTTGTGAATTGAGAAATAATACTTCCTTTGTGTTTTTCAAATGCATCACTTTTAAAATCATAGACTTCTAAACAATTTTTGGAGATGAGAAAGATAGAGAGAGAAAAAAGAGGGTCCATGTGATATGAGAGGGAGAGAATTCATTAACTAAAGAGGAAAGTGATGCATCTAAGTTGAACTTCCATATGATGCATTTAAAAAATAACGGAGGAAGTAGATTACTCTTACTTACTAGGGGTAAAAAAAAAGGAAGAAAAAAAAGTTCTGTGATGAATTTTTATTGACAAGCTTCTTTTAGTTCGAAATTTGAACCCTGTTTCTATAGGAGTGGGACTGGATTGGGTGGAGGATAAGCATGTGCTTTCCAAAAAGATGGGTAAATCTCATACCCTGCTGTGTGCACTCTTTGTGAATGAAATTTTGACTTTTTATTCAGAAATCATTGAACTACTATTACACCTCATTGCTCTGTGTTGTACTGTACTCTATATGACTCTATCTGTTATATGGCTTCAAAGTGGGTTTGTAAATTTACTCATTTAGAAAAATGTTAGAGATTCTTTGAGGATGGAACTATTGTAGGCTTATATCAGTGCTGTTTTCAAAGTTTATTATCTACTTTATAAGATAATAAATCATTTTACTCCAAACTATTGATGCCAAAGGAATAGTGATCACTCTACGGAACTCTCATCCTATCTACAATAGATAAAAATAATAAAATAAATAAAATTGAGGAAGTAAATTGAGATAAGGGCCAAAACCCATCGGCCTCATACTCTCATTCAACATCTGTAACATAAACAGAATGTAAACATTCTAGTTACTGCACTTTGTTTACATTATAAGGAAGCAGGTTGTCTCTGTTGAGCTGTGTACCTGTTGTTTCATTAATTAATTTGTTTTTCTCTATACTGCTACATTGTTCTTTATGTCCTACCTTCTAATTTGTTTTTCTCTATACTGCTACATTGTTCTTTATGTTGCTGAACTGATCCTGATTATTAATCTTACTCAAACTGTTTAGGAATCAAAGGTAGGAATTTTGTGTGAACCTTGCAACGGAACAGGATGGCTACTTTGTGATTTCTGCAATGGACAAAAAACTAATGTGAAGTCTCAAACAAATAAGATCTACCGTCGATGTCCATCATGTAAAGCAGTAAGTGATTTATATTTCTATATCACCACGTTGGAAAAACTCGAGATGTTTTTAGCTGATTACAGCATACATAATCCATGATGTCTAGCTATTGATTAGTATCTCATACGAAGTATATGAGAAAGTAAAATGGAGACTATAAGTGATGCCATTAGTGGAGGATTGCCCAATATCTTACATGCTGATCTCAAAGCAAAGTATCAGCTACAAAATTGCCCATCAAACAATGTAACATCAGTCACCACTCCCTCCCCCACCTCTTCGTATCTTCCTCTTTTCTAGCGGTATCTTTAGAGGTCAACTCAGTTTATAAGTAAGTAAAAATGCTCTCACAAGATCACACTGTTTATTTTTAATTTGATGCCTTACTTTTGGTCTATTCTTCTATGCTCAGTTTGGAGGATGAGAAATGGAAGGTAAGGAAGAGCAGGGAGATGAGACATGGAAGGTAAGGAAGAGTAGGGAGAGTGATGGAACTAGTTCCTATTTAGATAATATTTAGGCTGGACTGGAATAAGAAGAAAAGGAAGTAGTTTCTTTCCTCTTGATGGACTCCCAAGTTGAAATGATTCAGATACGAATTAAATCTACTTTTCTTTCCTCTTCATCTTTTATGTAAAAAAAAATACAGTGATCTATATTTCTTTCCCTCTCTGATATACCATGGAGGACAGGCAGAGGGGTTGAGTGGGGGCAGGGTAAGGTGGTGTGAGGAGGAAGGGGGGTAGTTCAGGAACAATTATTGAAAGGAAGTGGTCTTAATAAAGAAGGGGGCAGTATGTTGTTATTAAGTTATTCTTGAATTGTTACGAGAAGATGCAGAGTGCTTGATATTAGCCTTTGTTTTCACAAAATTTTAGTTCAAGGGAATTTTTTCCTCAATACCTTCCTCCTTTTGGCAGAGAGTCTCCCAATGCCATGATTTCAATTAACTATCATATATTGTTCAGATTAACTTGTTTTGTCTTCTTCCTCCCTTATACTCTATTTCCCACTTAGGAATTAAGATGATGACTGTCTTCTGATTCTTCAGAAGCAGTCTGACTGAAACACAAATTGTGATTTTTGACGTGAAATACGTCTTGGTGAAGGGTGCCATAGCTGTTGTGTTGCCTAGTATACATATTATAGCTTTGAATATATGGTGTACTTGGTAATATTTTTTTGGGATTGCCATTTGACTGTTCGAACAAATTTTGCTTGCAGACTGGATACATAATGTGCGCGAAGTGTAAAGTCTTCAAATGTGTTACATTCCCAGATCAGAGTGATGGTGAGCAGCTTTCATTTTGAGGATCAAACTCTTATGAAAAACTAGCCTGTACTTGGTGGGATGAAGGCTGATGATAAGCTTAAGGCAATATAATTCTTAGTTAGTAATTTTGGGTTGGAGAGGGGGAAGGGGGCCAGAAAAATATGTTCTGTTTACTCTTCTCCTATTTTTCCTTTTTGACCAGCAATACAGAATATGAATAGTATCTTATTTCAGAATTAGCTGCTCTCATATTTTTCTTTGGTCTATGGTCCTTTAGGGAGTTGCCACACCCATTGTTTGTTGCTGCTGCTGCTGTTGTTGTTGTGGATATTTCAGTTGTATACGCATTTTTTTGTACAGAAGCACCACGTTAATTTTTCATTGACAATTAAACCACTGCGATAAGTTTGTCTGAGAAGAGTGAGAACAACATACTGTTTTTCTTTTGGTATTGCTTACTGTTCTTTTGTTGATAAGTTATCTTTCATTAATCGTTTTAGAGGAGACATTTTAACCTTTCTGTGTAGTGAAAGATAACTGAAATTAGTGACTGTAATGACAAGGAAACAAGTCACCTGTGATCAATTGTTTGGGTTCAATCAACTATTAGCTTGGCTATGGCTCAACAAAGAAGAAACAATGTCAGAACACTTGTGAACAACCCAAAAGCATAAGGTAATGGCTAAATAAAGATGTTTCAGCTTATTATGGATGCATTAGTGGACAAAAGCATACAAATAAATCGATCCAGCTGAAGCTTACTGTGTTTTACTTGTGCTAGCTCTGTTAGTACATCAGTGGGGAGTATTTTTATTATCTTTGATGACAAGGTATCGAGTATTGTGATTGAAAATGATCACAGCAATGGTCAGGCACAGTCTTTTGAGTGATATTAGAACCTCAGTAACTAATTTGGAAAGGCCATTAAGATGAAAAAAAAATGAGTTATGGAATAAAGGTTCTGTTAGGACTGTGCCATTGAATAAGTTGCGGCATAAGGGCTTACTCAGTGAATTATACATTGTCAAAGAACTTAATTTTTTGCTCAGGTGCTTACTTTGTGTAGTTTATTGCAGTCAATCATATTCCTAGTAAATTTGAATTTGTTACAGGAAACTAGGAAAGCCTCTGTCCTGAGCAGCTGTGCAAGTTATGTTGTAGTTATTAATAACATTGTCTCCTCACATATGTGCCTGTATCCTGGAGCCTATCAGAGAAAAATTAATTCATATATGATGGGAACTGTTCTATTTGTTCGAAGCGTTATTTATTGGACTGCTTGGACATGTAGAATACTCAACCTCACTCACATATTTGATCTGTGTAGCTTCTCTCTAACGAAGTTTGATGTGTTAGTTTGTAATTTAGGCTTTAAAGAGTCATTTTGTGTTTCTTGATTTACCATCTTTATGCTAAAGCAGAACCAGTTGATGAAACTCTTACAACAAATCCTTTCTGGATTGACAATTTTACACTTCATGTTGTTAAGGAATTAGTAGGAGTATGAACCCCTTGGGTGATAAATTTAATAGCCTGTTCCTCCCTCCAGTTATATCTAAATACGTTTTTGATGCAGATGTGTATATATATAGTATGACATTGATTCTAGAAATTATGCTTAGTTCATCCGCATGTCTATAGGACTATAGCACTGCGATGATTAGATTGTTTACGGAACAGAATGGAGTAGTCTTTTTGTATTTTTTTTTTAGGTGAAGAAGATAAAAACTATGTTGATAAACGCAGATGGGATTCTAACACAGATCTCTAGCACAACTCCCTGGAGCCTGGACATAACAGATAAGCTAGCAGACATCACTTGGCCACTATGAAGACAAAAAAAATATGTTTTCAAGGAATATACTCATAATTCTACCTTTTGTTTTATTCTAAGTATCTTCCATTTCTTTGTTTATACATCTTTACTTCTTTAAATGTTGCATGGTACACTCTTCAGGGACTTGTTTCGGAAAGTCTGCACTACTCTACATGCTTATGCCTCTTCATGTCAACTAAAGACTTCACATGGACCAAAGGTAAAATTACTTACCATGTGCTCTGTTGCTTAGTTTTGATTGGACAATAATATTAATTATTCTGCACGAAAGCAGATGAATATAATTATCATTTCATAGATCTGAAGTCAAACAGAAGCTTATAGCCTTGCATATTTGTTTACATTTTTTCTATATTTTGCCAGCACATGTGAATCAATAAAGAGAACATGCTATAGTTGCTCTGTTTACACTGGTTTATGGGAACTTGTAGAATGCAATATGCTATTATAGTATTGTCCTACTTGTTAGATCCGCATTGGATACGATTCCTTCAAGTTTGTATAGTTTTCTTCTATGCTGATTTTTTGGTCCTGTTGTACGGTAGTTTTTGTGCTAAAAAGGGAGATCCTAATAGCTGTTAACTAATTATAGTTTGGACAGCTGTAACAGATGTCTAGTGCTAGATCATATCTTCTTTAGAACCCTATGCAGGTGAAACTGTTAGCATATCTCTCTCTTTCAGAATATATTGCTGTGATTTGAATAAATTATGTACGGTCTTCAATTTCCAAGAAGTTGCTAAATTCTGATGTTGTATTATGTACCAGAGGTGAATCTATCTAATGACAATTCATGCTTGCTTCAAAGCTATTGGCTTCTAAGGAGTTGGGTAGCTTGATTCTGCTCAACGCATTTTGTAACACTCCTCCCAAGTCTCGAGCCACTTTTAATTGCTCCTAGCACTTATCCTCAAAAAAATTGTACAATGGGTCAATATTTATGTGAAAAATTAGAATTGTAAGCAATGTTTGAAGCATGTTTAAGCCTTTAGGACTGGGCATAGTTATGCTCGATTCATTACATTCTCGAGCAGGACTTGGTTAATTTGCAAGCCATTTAGGCTCATTCCTTATCACTGACAATTAATTGAGCTTTTCTCTAGAATATGATTCTTTGTGGAATCAATTTTGTCTACATACATTAAATTTGCGTATGATAAATAGATGAGTTACTAAATTTTTTGGATGTAGTACCTCAGAGGCTCAGACTGTAGATGGAATTTTGAGTCTGTTGTCTTAGTGGCTTCCTTTGAACAGATCAAAATCTTCTGAGATATTGATGTCTAAAATTTCAGATACCAACATTATCAGACTTTCACCTTAACTGGTGTATAAAGATGGGCACCTTATTGTTTCCTTAGCATAGAAAGTCCTCCCTGTTAATGAGTTTAACAGTAACTGAATTTATAATTGTCAACAGGGTGGTCAGAGTGGCTTCAGATCATATTTTATCTAAAGACTATCGTGAATAGGACCTTGTACTGGGACGTTAGTGATGAATTATATTGTTGGACTGTCATTATTTTGTGACTCTTGCTTCATGCTTCTGATAATATAGCATGACGGATGGCCTATGTTACTCGGACTTTACATTTCACCTCACGTACCCGTGTCGGACCCTCTACACTTGGACATGGGTGGGGACACTTGGACACTTCATTTTCATTCAAAATCATTGAAATTTTTTACAAAATAGCAGGGTCGGACACTTGGACACGTGTCCGTGTCGGACATGGGTACCCGAGTCCAAGTAACATAGCGGATGACTCTATTCTGTGTGCTTTGGTTTTGCAGTCAATTGAGGTTGTCTTAGTGCATTGTCAAAGGGATTGCTACTATATGATTATACAGTATACATACAGGCATACAGCTTATACGTGTTGAGTTGTTTATTATCTAACACTTAGTAAAATGAACAAATGTCCTCAAAGCAAGTACAACAAGATTGATTTAAGGTAAGAAGAAAGAAGAAGATAAAAAACCCAATTTTTGATAGTTTTTATGAGGTAATACTTTCTAGATAATAAACATGTTAGCAATCTAGCTTGAGTTGTTATTTTAAATGGTAAACAGTTTTTTTAGTCATTGACCTCATTGTTGCTGTTGCTGTTGGCCGCTGGGGAATCCATTTTTAAGAACTTGTAGTTTAATATGTTCTACTTCTTTGATTTAATAACCCATTTCTTGTTACTTTGGTAGGCTGCAATGTTTATACAGGGGAGAAAATATTTCCAAACATTTCATATTCAATTGCATTTCTGGAGCAAAACAAGAATACAAAGGTAATATGGACTCTGGAGAATAACAAACGTATAAGATATGGTGACTTCGGTTACAATAACTGATAACTCGGAAGTCATATTACAATGGTTTTTAAACTCGTCAAATTACATGAGCTTTGGACATGATGCTATTAGTCAGCATGCTTTCTCTCACATTTTCTATATATCAACTTTCTTCCGCTCCTAATGAGGTATAAAAAAAAAAAAGGGAGAAAGGAATTAGATTGATATATATTATCTGCACATTGGGGTTGGGGGATGTTTAGATTGAGAGAGGCTCTGACTATCTGATGAACCACATACAATCCCATCATTTCTGCTGAACTTCTGACTTTGTTTAGCCTGTGAGCTGTTTTTTTCCTCGACCGCTTTCAAGATGTTCTCGAACACTTCTACTTCACAGGGAATCTTCAGAACACCTTCCTTCTGGTAACCAAACTCCTCCTCAGCTTCTTTCAGCAGAACGCTAAATGCTTGGTGACTCAAGTACTTTGTCGGGATGACAAAGCGCTTCATCTCTTCACCGACTTGAACAGCCAAGAAACCTTTGGGCACAGCATTGTTGCTTGGCACCCCATTGTTGGCTGAGAGGTCGGTGAAAGAGAGAGTCCTCTTCAAAAAATTGATGCCTTTGATGCTGTTGCTCCTACTCAATGAACCCTTTTTAGTACTGCTGCTGCTGCTGCTGCTGTTGCTGCCGGAGTTGCTGATATTGGCCTTAGCATCATCAAGGGGCAGGAAGCCTTTGCTTGACATCCCGTTGTTGGCTGTTAAGTCGGTGAAAGAGAGCGTTCTCTTCATAAAGGTATTGCCTTTGCTATTGCTCCTATTCAAGGAACCCTTTCTAGAAATGTTGCTGTTATTGCTGCTACCATCATTGTCGTCGGTGTTGCCACCATTGACCTTAGCCTCGTGTGCTTGTATCCTCCATTTCTTAAGCTTCTGCTTGAGCCTCACAATGTCACTTATTCTGTTGGATGGTTTGGATGAGTCCATTTTAGGTTTTTTAAATTTAGAAGAAGACAAGCTATCTCTCTGAAAAATGCTTACTATTTATGGTGTTTATGAAAGTTGCTAATCCAAAGTTCAGAAATAGGCTATTTATAGAGGATACTGTCACTGAAAAATTAATTCTTCTGACAGAATTTTAAATTTTTAATGCTAATTATTGTACTATTTGTTCTTGGTTGAAGATTAAGGACAGTATTAGATCAGCAATTCTATATATCAAGAAGCTGGCCTTTATTGGTTTTCGTAATCTTGATGTTTATCACAAGTCTTAAGTTCACTCTCAAAGCCCCATTTTTTACTCTTCATCCCCCCTCACATTCTCTTCCTAATTTCAAGCTTACAAAGTCACATGGGTAGACTGTTTGTATCATTGATGAAAATGGAGTGATTCTAGGAGTTAATCAAGTCCCTCTTGCTGGGCATGATGGCCCGAGACTAGGCCCTGAACAACGGGAAAGAGAACCTAACTTTGTCTTTAGTTTAGAATGTCTCCCCTTCCCCGTATTCAGCATTTATCCGATCTATATGTCATTTTTTATAAGTGAGTGATTCAAGTGATACCTTGTGTTCTTGATGTCCTGATTTATGATTCATTCATTATTAATACAATTTCAAATCCATGTGAATGTGGTCGAAAAACTTAAAGACTTAAAATTAATGCATATTCGTATTATTCGAATTATAGGAGCATGTTCGTTGATAGGCATGTAAAAAAGATATTAATGCCTTATCAATGATTGATATACAATGAATCAATAAGTATGATGACTTATTGAGGTGATTTTTATGGGATTTTCGGGTGATGTGTCATAGTTTTACACCAACATACACATCTATTATATGATCTTCATCTACCAAAAAAATTGATGAAATGAAAATTGCATTTTGTGTTAATGATTTCTTGCTAATAATTGAGATTTGACTTTTGTGATATGAATAATTGGAAGGTTTTTTAGGTGGCTTGAGTCATATAAATGGTTGTTACATTTTGGTGTAGATCATTATTGGTTAGTTGGTTGCACTATGAGGGAAAATGAAGATATTGAACAATTATTTCCTACCTACTGAGGAAGTTTTATAAATATTCATACTTCCAACTTCCTATGTTCATTTTTAATCTTCTAACTTCTCATTCAGATGTATTCTTTTTATTTTATTTTATTTATTTATTGAAGAAAGATGTATTCTTTTTTATTGATCTTCATAATTTTGTTTTATTTCTTTTATAGAAAATAAAATTATCGTTTTTACCACTCCCCCTTATATATGCACTAATGCACCACTATGTCTTTTAAACAACCTTTGTACACCTCCCAAAAAATTCTAAACAGTAAAAATAGAATATACTTTTCACATAGTATTATTTCATTTTTCGTGGTTTTCATTGTACAATTTACCTCACATACTAAAGAATGTAATAAAATGCCAATGGAGTACAAATCCACATTTTTTTTTTTGAGTAACATGAATATAAGATTTATTTTTTACAATATCATTGATTTTAAAGTAATTGAATATAAAATAAAAAAAATTAAAAAAAAAAGTTTATTGGGTTGCTTAATCATTATGAATCCTAGAGATTAACCGACTAAACTGTCTATCTCCATGTGAACTGAGGTACTACCCCATTGTACGTTCAAGTTTGACTCAAAATTTTATTGCCACTTGGCTTTGACTAACTAACTTTCTTTTTTATTTTGAATCTCGATTAAGATAAATATTGTACGGACTAAAAATTTTAGAACATGGTTTCAAATTTCAAGCAACCAATTATATTTACATGATGAATTATATCATTGTTTGTTGTTTGTGTCTCTTAAAAAGTAATTAACCAATCGAGCAGCTGCATAATTGTGCCAGAGTTTTTGTTTGACTAATTCATGGAATTAATACAATTTTCATTTTAATGCAAGTATACTATAATATTGTCTTTGTAATAATTACTTCCCATATGATTTAACACATGCATCTATCTATTAAACTATTTCTAAAAAAGAATCAACTTTTATGAGGAGGTAATGTGTAATGTGTAATGTGCTAATATTAGTACCAACAAGTGTTTAGATCAGTTGGTAAGAGAGTTGTTTTAAATTAATCAAGGTCTTTAGTTCGAGACTTGAGAACGCATCATCATTTATTGGGAGAGCTTTCCCTCTAATAGGGGTCTGAATCAACTCGAATTCGGATTAGTCGGAATCTAGTAGGCGCTGGATTACCGAATATGCTTGCATAAACAACGTTTCATATGTAGACTTTTCGGGTTGACGATTTTAATAAGACATGAGAAAGAGTTCTCGTACATGTGATAATTTTACGATTTTCTCTCATTTTTTGAATTTAGACTTACAAGATAGTTTTGCTTTACATCCTAATGTTTTATACAAGCTCCCAACTTTGATATAAGGATAAATCAAACATTTTTGTAATACTGAAATTTTTTTAAGAGATGAGCAAAAGCACAAGAACCAATAAAACCAATGCAAAGTACCAAACCTTAATTTGATATTTGTATCCAAGGGATCACCACTGCACACAGTACAGTTGCTTAATTGTATGATGGGAGGGTTTATTTTAAATGCAACATGTAAATTTACTTAGTTGATAAGGGAATCTCTGATTTAAGTGTTTAGTCAAACAATGGATGCTTGCTTTCAAGGTTTCATTTTTGTATTATAAATCTCTCTTTCAAGTGTGTGATTGCTTCTTCTAATAATGCTTCGCTTTTTATGCTTTCTTGGTAAATTATTCTCTTTTTTTATTTTTTCATTTTTTCATTTTTCATTTTTTTATTTTATTTTTTATTTTTTTAACGTAATATTATTATTTTTCTATCATTGTATACTAACTTGACTAATTAATATTCTAAACTACTATATATGGTTTTTAATATAAAGTATACTTGTATAATAGTAATATATTTACAAACAATTAGTTTTCGTTGTTTACAATAAATTTCTCTAGAGTACTTTATGTTTTGTAATAACTTAAATTTTAATAAGATTAAAGATATGTGTGCAAGAACAATATTACTACCAAATAGTGAAATCTCAGGAAAAATAAAAGTTTGTTAAATATTATTACTAATCGATATAATTTATTCTGGCTTAAGATTCCACGCACTGTTTTTCATTTATTGCATTATTGGCCTTTTAGCTATGTTGCATTTGATAAATACTGTATTATTTTGATTGAAATGTTAATATAAATTGTTGGGTTTGAGAAGTGTGGAGAACAATACAAGAAGGCTAAGGGGGTGCATAGCTTTGGTGTTAAGTTATGGATTGTTTGCTTGGTGCAAAGCAACAATGAAAAGTAGGAGCTGACTTCAAATGGGCATATCTCAAGATTTAGAAATGATATTGAGATGATTCAAGTTGAAGGTGATATCTCGTCTCAAGAGCTTTCCAACGGCTGGTCATAAGCTTGATTTGGTCAAGAATCGAGGGAGTTATGGCTGTTTTACGAAGAGTTGTCCGTGCAGTGCGGAAGTTCAGCCAAACTTTTGAAAAGTTCGGTTGAACTATTTGAAGGAAATCAAGTTTTGCTACTGACACGAGAATTCGATCGAACCTCTTAGAGGTTCGACCGAACCACCATTGGTTCAACCGAACTCGGGGTAGGTTCGATCGAACCGGCTGCCCTGTTTCAGCAACGTGATTTCTTTTATTTCGCTCGGGATGTAATCTTAGCCGTTGAACTTCCTTGTAATCTAGCACTATATATACTCTTGTTTTGTCATGTTAGAGAAATAGTATGAAGGGAAAGCTGTAGAGAGAGAGAACCTCAATGTAAACCCAAACACTTAGGGTTTGAGTGTTTGAGAGGGTGAGTTTGGGGTGGATCTTTCATGGTGCGTGATTGAGAGCTTGTAAACTACATTAATCTTCATCAAATTGTTACTCCATAGTGGATTGGTAGGTATTTCTTCGGTTCTCGGGTTTCCCACAGTAAATTCTCCTTATCTCGTTTATTACTTGTTTTTCCGTCTTCATTATTGTTAATGGTCGTTAATCTCAAACTAGCTAGCACATTCGTTAATCCTTTCAATTGGTATCAGAGACAAGGTTGTTTTGACGGTTTTTTAAGTTTAGATTGTGTGGCATGCTTGTTGTTTGTGATTAGAAAGTCCACATATGGAAATTTTGGTGTTAAATTTTCAATTTTAGTGTTGTGGGTGTTCAAAGTTTGAGTCTTTGGTAGAGATTTCAATTGGTTGTAATTGGAATTGAAAAGTCTTGAATTTTGGGTTTAATTAACATTGGAAGATGGAGTAGGAGATTGAATTCTATGGAGTGTTGATGTTAGAGTTGAAGGATATCCAGGATTTCCCCATCTTGATATCCGGTAGTAAGCTCATCATTGATGGCTACATGTTGTGAGTGAGGGAGGGCCATGGAGAAAGTGTTGCAGGAACTCGGGTGAGTGGTGCCTTGTAACCTTGGGAAACACATGGGTAGTCATGAGGGGTGTGTTCTTTGTGGAAGCATGGGCTTGGTCGGATTGCCATTGAGGAAGAGCCATGGCTTTGGTGTTTCAATGGTGGAAGATGGCCGGGAAAAGCATGTCAAGTGAAGGGGTCTCACATGGGTTTTGTGAGGTGATGTGAAATCTTTGGGGTAGGCATTTTGGTTGGATTGTCATTGAAGAGAAGTCATGGTGTTTGGTGTTTCAATGATAGAAGAAGACCGGGAAAGATGTGCCAAGTGAAGGTGTATCATGAAGGCTCATCACATGGTGGTTGTGAGTGATGAATGCACACATGGATTTATGTGTGTGAAAGCCAAGTATGGGTGTTTGTTGAGGTGGGAGCATGGTTGGAATGTTCCATCAACAAAAGGAAAATGCCCAAAAAGGCTTGTGTTTGTCACAGAGGGTGAGTTCGTGTGGAGTGCGGTTGGAGTGCTTGGAGAACTAGGAAATTCCCTTGGAGAACATGATGTTTATCAAAGTTGGTGTAGACTTTGATGCTTGCTTCCTTGGTTGAGAGGGGGTGTCATTTCCTTGGTAAAGAGGAAATGGGTGTATTGTCGAGGTTGGTTGAAATCTCGATGTTTGCATTGCCTTCTTGGTGTGTTGGAGTTGGTGTAGACTCCGGGTTTTACTTCCTTGGTGTAGAGGAAGTGGTGCTTTCTTGGTTGAGAGAAAGTGGTTTTATCAAGATTGGTGTTGATCTTGATGTTTGGTCTCCTTGGTGTAGAGGAGAAGGTGTTTTCTTGGTGAAAATGAAACGATTGTGTCGAAGTTGGTGTGCACTTCGGTGGTGTTCTTTGGTGAAGAGGACTCAATTGCACATATGGGCATTGTGTGTGGAAAGCAAGTGGAGCAAATGATGTTTTGTTTGGATGGGAGCATGGTGTTTTTCCCAAAAAAAAGATGGATTCCTTTGGCTTGTGCTTTATTCCGGAGGGTGCATGTGTTTGGTTAGAGCATGGTGAAAGTGCTTGGAGAACATGGCAAAGTCCCTCGGTTGTGTGATGAGTTTGTCAAGGTTGGTAAAGACCTTGATGTCACTTCCTTGGTTAAGAGGAAGTGGGTTTGTTTTCTTGGTGTAGAGAAAACGAGTCTTTGCTATGGTGATTAGCAAAGATGTTGATGACGATTGTTGGCTAATTGTGTTGGTGTGATCTCGTGATGATAATAAGTCAATTTCTGGGTTGGGAGATTGTGAGGCTTATGTAGAGATGTTGGAGCACAATGAAGAAGCCATGAGAGTATATGTATAGTGTGTTTGTTCTCACACTTGAATTGATCTCCAAATGGGAGATTGTTGGGTTTGAGAAGTGTGAGAACGGTTCAAGAAGGCTAAGGGGGTGCATAGCTTTGGTGTTAATCTATGGATTGTTTGTTTGGTACAAAGCAACAATGAAAAGTAGGAGCTGATTCCAAATGAACATATCTCAAGATCTAGAAATGATATTGAGATGATTCAAGTTGGAGGTGATAACTCGTCTAAAGAGCTTTCCAACGACCGGTCATAAACTCGATTTGGTCAAGAATCGAGGGAGTTATGGCTGTTTTACGAAGAGTTGACCGCATAGTGCGGAAGTTCTACCGAAATTTTGAAAAGTTCAGTCGAACCCTTTGAAGGAAATCAAGTTTTTCTACTGACTCGAGAGTTCAACCGAACCTCTTGGAGGTTCAGCCGAACCACACCTGGTACAATTCGACTGAACTCAGGGTAGGTTCGGTCGAACCGGCTGCCCCTGTTTCAGCGATGCGATTTCTTTTATTTCGCTCGGGATGTAATCTTAGCCGTTGATCTTCCTTGTAATCTAGCACTATATATACTCTTGTTTTGTCATTGTTAGAGAAATAGTATGAAGGGAAAGATGTAGAGAGAGAGAGAGCGCCTCAATGTAAACCCAAATACTTAGGGTTTGAGTGTTTAAGAGGGTGAGTTTGGGATGGAGCTTTCATGGTGTGTGATTGAAAGCTGGTAAACTACATTAATCTTTATCAAATTGTTACTCCATAGTGGATTGGTGGGTTTTTCTCTCGGTTCTCGGGTTTCCCACGGTAAATTCTCCTTGTCTCGTTTATTACTTGTTTTTCCGTCTTCGTTATTGTTAATTGTCGTTAATCGCAAATTAGCTAGCACATTCGTTAATCCTTTCATAAATTGCTATTTATTTATTTTTTTTAAAAAAAAAAGAAAAAAATTGTGTTTATTCCCGGGGAAAAAAAGTTTTCTTCAAAATATTATTACTCCTCCCGTGTACTTTTGTTATTCAATTCGTATTTTTATTATAAATTTTAAAAACTAAATTATAAATCCACAAGGAGAACTTACAATATTTTTGAATAGTAACCTAATCTCTTAAAATTAAGGAGTAGTCTATTACTTGGTTAATACGACTACTGTGTTCAATTGTGTCGTTTTTTAACCTCAAATAATATACAACTATTTTTAATATTATGGCCGGTTCGATTCCACAATTTCTATCTTACTCCTGGAGTACCATGCATAACGTATTCAAGGTTTATAAAATTTATGTTATTTTGATGTGAAATTCTTATTATTTCAATTTATATATATATGTTATTTTTAAATAAGTACTTGTTATTTTATACGTGTATGCAGTGCATATAATAGTATAATACTCCCCCTGATTTCAGCATAGTTCACGAAGATGTCGCATTCCAATTTTGTGAACTAATTGCTCAAATTTCTTCGAAGAAAGTGATTTAGTAAACAGGTCGGCAAGGTTGTCACAAGACTGAATTTGCTGGATATCTATTTCCTCATCCTTTTGCATGCAAATCATGTGTGAAGAATAGTTTTGGTGATATATGTTTTGTTCTATCTCCCTTAATATATCCTTCAGTTACTTGAGAGATGCATGCTGTATTGTCTTCAAAGATGATGGATGGATTTTCTGTTATTGCTTTCATTCTACACTCTTCTTGGATATTACTAATCATCGACCTCAGTCATACACATTCTCGTCCTGCTTCATAAAGAGCTACCAACTCTGCATGATTTGAGGATGTCGCGGTCAATGTATGCTTTGTTGATTTCCATGATGTTGCAGTGCAGCCATAAGTGAACAGATATCTAGTTTGTGACTTGGCATTTTGAGGATCCGATAGGTATCCAGCGTCTGCATACCCAATGAGAGCAGCATCTTGTTTCGGTTGATAATATAAACCAAGGTCTTGCGTCCCTCGTAGGTACCGGAGTAAGTGTCAGACTCCCTTCCAATGTCTGTATGTCGGTGCATTGTTGTACCTGGCTAACAAGTTCATAGAGAAAGCTATGTCGGGTCTAGTGTTGTTAGCTAAGTACATTAAGGCTCCAATTGCACTTAAGTATGGTACTTCTAGACCTTGAATTTCTTCATTTTCTTCTCGAGGTTTGAACGGATCGTTTTTTCATATTCAAAGAACGAACAACCATTGGGAAGTTGATTGGAGTTGCTTTGTCCATGAAGAATCTTTTCAAAACTCTTTCTGTATAGTTTGATTGATAGACAAAAATGCCATGACTCAAGTGCTCTATTTGCAATCCAAGGCAAAATTTAGTATTTCCAAGGTCTTTCATCTCAAATTCTTTCGTCAAGTATTTTGCAGTTTTCTCAAGTTCATTTGGGGTTCCTTTGATATTTAAATCATCAAACATAGACTGCAATAATAGCGAATCTTGATTATGATCGGTTAATGAAAACACAGGGACTAATTTGGTTGTTCTTGAACCCTTCTCTCATAAGGTATTCACTAAGACGGTTATACCACATTTTAATCCATAAAGTGACCTTTTTAGTTTTATATAAAGTAATTGTCTAGGCTTGTGGTTTTCTGGTAGTTTTAGTCCTTCAGAGACTTTCATGTAAATGTTTGTATTGAGAGACCCATACAAATACGCAATCACTATATCCATTAATCGCATTTGCAATCCTTTTGTGACTGTCAAACTTACCAGAAATCTTAATGTAGTTGCATTAACTACTGGAGAATATGTTTCTTCATAATCAATCCCTGGAATTTGAGAAAATCCTTGGGCTACAAGTCTTGCCTTGTATCTAACTATCTCAATTTTCTCATTACGTTTTCTCACAAATACCCATTTGTATCCAAAACCTCTCGTTTTTCAAGTGACTTTAACTCAGCCAGCATTGCCTCCTTCCACTTTGGTCAATCAGTCCTGTGTCGACATTCTTCTACTTTTCTTGGTTCAACATCATTTTCATCGATCAGACACAATGTCAATGCAATGGAATATGCAAATATTTCATTTACGACAACATCTTTTATCTTTTCTATTCCAATGAATCTTAGTAGAGACATAATTCATTGAAATTTCATTGTTATCGATGTCTTTGTCATCTTGTTCATTCCCGTAAGGCTGTCTTCTTGTTCATCCCCTTTTGGATTATCATCATTTTCTTTACTTTCATCCACATTTGGTCTTCCTTGACCTTTTGACGGGGGAACATCATTAGTCTCATTTTCTATTCCATCCAATCTTTTCAACTTCCTTGGTTTACAATCTTTTGAACCAAGTGGTCTCCCACGCTTTGTGCGTGCTTGAGATTTAATTTCAATGGCCTTATTACCAATTGGGATTTCAATACGTGTAGGAGCATTTTCTGCTGGTACATGTGATTTTGTCACCTTCTTTATGTCTACAATACTTTGATTTACAATACTTTGTAAATGAACAATTTTCTTGACTTCTTGTTCACACATATTTGTTCGTCGGTCTAACATCAACAGTTTTGTTGCATTCCAAATAAGTTCTATTTATTTCTTGTGTGGGTCCACTTTTTCTCCCCCTAAGGTTGGGAATACTGTTTCATTAAAGTGACAGTCGGCAAATCTAGCCGTAAATAAGTCACCAGTCAATGGTTCAAGATATTTAATTATAGAGGGGGATTCAAACTCGACATAAATTCCCAGCCTTCTTTGTGGACCCCTTTTTGTTCGTTGGGATGGAGCAATGGGAACATATACAACACAACCAAAGATTTTTTAGATGTGAGATATACTTGGTTCTCGACCACAAACAAGTTGTAGTGGTGAGAATTTATGATAAGATGTAGGTCTCAATCTAATTTGTGCTGCTGCATGTGTTATAGCATGTCCCCAAGCAGATGATGATAATTTTGACCTCATTAATAATGGTCTTGTAATCAATTGTAATCTCTTAATTAGTGATTCAGCTAGACCATTTTGTGTATGAACATTAGCTACTCGGTGTTCAACATCAATTCCAATTAACATACAATAATCATTAAATGTTTGGGATGTAAATTCCCCAGCATTATCAAGTCTTATTTTCTTTATTGTATGATATGGGAATTGAGCTCTTAATTTGATAATTTGGGCAAGTAATTTTACAAGGGAAACATTTCTATCTGAGAGTAGACTAACATGTGACCATCATGTAGAAGCATTAATTAAGACCATGAAATATCGAAATGGTCCTTATGCCAGATTAATTGGCACACAAATATCTCCCTGAATTCTTTTCAAGAATTTTGGAGATTCAGTAGCAATTTTGTTCATAAATGGCCCTATTATTAATTTTCCAAGTGAACATGCAAAGCGTGTTAATTCATCTGATTGGGAGATTTTGACATTTCTTATTGAATGTCCAACTGAATGTGCTATTTTTCTTTGCATCACCCCAGTTACTGGATGTCCCAAATGATCATGCCATAAAATAATCAAATGTTTGTCATCTAACTTATGGTTAGATATCATATTGATTTCCACATGTCGTATATTTATACGATATAACCCCGAAGCAAATGTTGGCAGTTTCTCATAAACATGTTTCTTGCCATGTTTTTCTGCTGTGAGGCATAAATACTCCTTTTGATATGTTGTCATTGTTTCTAAATCATAGCCATTTTGGCGTACATCTTTAAAGCTTATGAGATTTCTTCGAGATTTACTCGAATATAAAGGATTATTGATTATCAATTTTGTTCCATTTGGTAGCATTATACAAGCCTTTCCAGATCCTTCAATTAATTTAGCTGACCCGGAAATAGTGTTTACATTTGCTTGAAACACCTTTAGTTGTGAAAAATATTTTCTATCCTTCAAGATAGTATGTGTTGTTCCACTGTCCAAAAGGCATTGATATTCAGAATCAACTTCAGGCAGATCCATATCTTCATAAAATAAATATCATACAAACTTTTATTGATGATAGAAATTAAAAGTACATGACTAGAAATTTAAAATACAATACATAGAGAAAATACATTAAAACATATTATATATTACATTAGTAGATTGAAAATCTTAACATTGTTATTTTCTCCAAAGATGAAATCATTTCCAATGTTCATGAAATAATCGGACACATGAAGGCTGGGACAAGGAGCATTTTCTTCATTAACATAATTTGCTTCTGCATTTTTCCCTTTGCCTTTTACAGAAGCCTGGTAAAGATCTATCATATGTTTGGCCATACGACAAGTACGACCCCAATGCCCAGTCATGCCACATCTATAACATGTGTCTTTTTCTTTTGAAGGAGTTTATTTGTGGCTTCCAGATGACTGTCTCTTATGTTTTTCAGAATTTTGAAATTACTGTTTCTTTGAAAATTATTTCTACCACGTCCACGGCCTCGTCCACGATAATTTCCACGGCCATTGTAATTTCACATCCACCTCTTTGTGTTGCATTTGCCTCGGGTGGATAAGAATTTGTGGCATTTGCCTCATGAGCGGTCAAAGACCCAGTTGGTCTAAGATTCTGATTTTTCAACAAAAGATCATTATTTTGTTCAACAACAAGCAATACACTCATCAATTCATTAAACTTTTTGAAAGCTCTTTATTCACAATATTGTTCTTGCAACAGTATGTTGCTTGCATGAAAGGTAGTGAGTGTTTTTTCAATCATCTGTTCATCGGTGACTAGATGATCACAGTATCTCAGTATAGATACTATCTCATGTATGGCTGAATTGTAATCAATTACATATTTGAAATCCTGGAACCGTAAATTTGTCTAGTCAAATAATGTCTTAGTAAGGAGCACCCTTTTGTGGTGTCCAAATCTTTCATTAAGGCAATCCCAAAATTCTTTGGGAAATTCAACCATCATATACTCGGTTTAAAGGCTTTCATGTAGATGATGCCTTAACAACACTAAGGCTTTTGCCTTTTCTCGTTCAGTAACAGGTTTTACAACCGTCATTGCAAAAGTGGTAGTATCAGTTGTTTGACCAGAAGGGCTTTTATTTTCTTTAATAGTGTGCTCCAAGCCTTGAGCTTTCAAATTCATCATTGCATCCACTTTCTATTCCAAAAATTTCTTTCCAAATAAATCTAAGATGTTGAACTGTCTTTTCATAAGGTCTCCCATTTTAGCTACAACAAATTACGTGATAATTAGTTATAATAAATCATATGTACAACACATACGTTTAATTCTTTCATATTTATAGTTTGTTGATGAAACACGTGATAATTAATATTATTTTAACAATAATAAACCATAAATAATATTGTTCTTTTCTCCCCCTTGGCCTATTATTGTGAGTGATTATATGATTAGGCAAAAATAAATCATGTTAGTCGCACAAATAGCGAAACGACAATAATAACAGTAGTAACACTAATTATAATAATGACGGTAATTTTAAATGATGTTAATAACAACAAAACAACATAATACAACAAAAACAAACTTTTAATCTACTAAAACGACAAAATAAGTGAGTTTTACTTATACATAATGACAAAAATTAATATTGCTACTAATAAAATTACGAGCGCCGTAATTAGAAGGAAATATTGTTTTATTTTCCTTAAATCTTCCTCAAAAATGAAGGTGTGGGTATTTTGGTTGCCGTCGACGGGAAACATATCGGAGAAGAAGGGGGGTGAAAATTTTTTGGGTGATTTTTGGATAAAAAGTGGGAAAGGACAAGGGATTTGTGGTGAAATTGGGAGAAAAATCTGTCTTTTATAGAGGTAAGTTTATTCGTTACTATTTTGTACAACTATAAACATATCATATAATAGTCTAATGTACCGGCAAAATTATGGTCCAAATATAATATTTATGATTGTGAAAGGTTATCACACTGGGAATGCAAGCCATAGTGGCCCGAGAGACCTAATATCTATAAAAGATCATGGGTTCGAAAACAGAAATAAACACAAAAGTACGTAAAAGAAAGAAAAAATAATAAGTATAAAAAGGCTGCATCTTTTTGTCAATTTAGTTAATACTATGCATGCAAAGTTACTACTAAGCAATTATAATAACTAAAATCAAATTTTACATAAAAGGTGAGTATGTAATATCAACATGCATGAATCAAACAAAAACCAAGATACCAACATGAATAAAACAAGGGAGGATAGTAATGAATTCATAAGTAAGAGAATTTTTTCACCGTTGTTTTTGAGATATATGATATAGTAAATGCTTGAGTTTCTGGTATAGAGGATCCTAAATATGGGCAAGTATAGTGCATACTCCTCAAAACATTTAGAAGTATATATAAATATACCTGACTAGAAATTGGTGCTGATAACGTGTTAAAGATTTTACCGATAAAAAGTTTTTTAATCAGTGAAGGAAGAAGTAAGAAGAAGTAAAATTGTAGTAGTGCTCCGGTTATATTTTTGCTTGTGTAACTTACACTTACATGACATTGTATATATAGCCATAAGTTATACTAGGAGTACAATAATTACTCACATATAGTCATATGGGTTCACAAGTATTTGGACCTATATGAGCATTGTATAATCAAATCAATAATTGGTATTCACCTTATTAGACTTATCTTCTAACAAATTTATCCTTCACCAAATTTAAATAAAACTATACTTCATTATATCAAACTACATGCAACAGCCCAAATGTCGCTCTTTATAAAATTCAAGCCCACAATCATCAGAAAAAAATAAATAAATAAATAAAATTCAAGCCCACAAAAACAGCAGCTAGTTTGATGTCAGCCCACTGAAAATTTATGTGCGTCTTCGGCCCATAACCTACATGAGCTTAATCTGTCGTTAACAGTTTTGTTTTTTTTTTTTTTTTTTTTTTTTTTTTTTTTTTTTTTTTCTTCTCTTCCTTGGCCTGCTAATTATACATTTTTTTTTTTAAAATAGTTTGTACTTTTGCTTCTTTATTACTTGTATTTCATCTTTTTTTTTAAAGGGGTGTTGTTTCATTTTATTTTAATTTATTTTATATTGTTTCAGAAAAAAATAATTTCTAATAAAATAAGTTTAAATAAAGTAATTTCAGACCCAAAAAAAAAGTTAAAATAAAATAAATAAGTTCAAATAAAATACAATAATTTTTGATAAAATCAGATTAACCAAACAAAACTCAATATATCCTCAAAAAAAAAATAATAATAAAATATATAGTATAAATAATAGTTTGTCTAAAAAGATTATTTACGGCGTGTTTAGAATTTAGATAGATCTAGAAAGGGGAGGGAAAAGAAGGGAAGGGAAGGGAAGGGAAGGGTGGGAAAGGGGCGAACCCCGGTTTCACATAATGAGAAACGTTTAATGTTTCTTATGAAATTTATCAATATTTTTTTTATTTTTTGGTTCTTCCTCCTTCCCTCCTTCCTTCATCTGTTTTCCACCATTTTCTGCGGTCATTCCCACCTTTTTCTGTACCTCGTCTCCATCCATTACTGACTCATCCTCTGCCTCCTTCTCACCAATTTCCGGCGGCTTCGTCGCTGAAATCTTATGAAAAACCCAAATAAAAAGCTGAGAAATAAAGGGCATTATTAACCCTTAGAGCATGCTTGGATTGGGAAGATGTATTACTAGAGTAATAAAAGACAAACTAAGGAAAATGAAAGTGAAAATAGGGAAGAAGGAGATAGTGATGGTGTGATTGTAAGGAAAATTATGTAGTGATGGTGTGGTATGAGGTGAAGAAAGAGGAACTAATACCCTCATTTTGAGGGTAATAGTTACAGTAGGGGGAGGGTGGGTAACTATTACCCTCATTATGAGGGCAATAATTCCTTCATCTCTCTCTTTACCTCATGGCACAATTACCTTGTTTCATTTGTAAACACCATGCCTCATACAAAAACACCTCTAATTACTTATGTTTTTTCAAGTTTGACTTTTATTAATCCCTTATTATATTACCTCCAATCCAAGCAAGACCTAATGGGTAGTTTTTTTTTCGTTATCTTGTGAGCTTTCTTCCTCCGTTGCTTCAATGGTGGAGACGATCGACTCAGTTGCTTCAATGGTGGAGATGAAGTAGTGCAGAAGCTGCTTCAATGATGGAAGACGAAATACCTTCAATGGAGTGCTGAAATATGGTTAAAAATGGAAAGAATTAATGAAATCTACAATTTTATCCTTGTTTTATTAGTTAAAAAGACAATTCTAACCCCATGAGATACATCCTATGTTTATCAATTTAATATGAGAAACATGGAATTACTCGGTGGGAAAGGAAGGGGAGGGGAGAGAAGGGAAGGGGTGGGAAAGGAAGGGGAAGGGAGGGAAGAATGATGAATTTTCCTTACAAATCTCTCAATTGTTGAAGAGATCAATTTCTTACATTTTAATCCCATTTCTTAGCCCTCCAATTCTCTTCTTTCTTCATTTGCTATGCAAATGAAAGATATTACATCCTCCCCTTCCCTCCCCTCCCTTTCCTTCGATCCAAACAATACTTTAGTGCATGAGTATTAACCATAGTATTGGATTTTTTTTTTTTTTTTTTTTTTTTATGCATGTATTGACAGCGTGCTTGGATGGAGAAAAAGGAGGGTAGGGAGGGATGGGAGGAAAAAATAATGAGTTTTTCTTCCAAATCTCTTTATTGTAGGTGAGATTAATTTTTTACAATCTAATCCTTCCATTTCTTTCCATTCCAATTCCCTTTCATCCTCAATTATTATCCAAATCCATATCTCTATTTCCTTTTCCTTCCTTTCCCTTCAATTTTATCAATCTAAACACAATAGATCCTACATGAATTATAAACTACAAAAGATGGTCAAAGAAGAGTGTGAAAATTATTTAAAATGTCAAATGTTCTAATTACAAAAATACAAAAGATATATTAATGTTATTACTTCTATAATTTTACAATACATTATTGGTATCATGTATAACGGGTTATTAACTCGAGCTACGTTTAATACTTAGTATAAATTTACAATATGTGATGCGTGACATCCATTTCACTAACTTGTGACTTGTGGAGATGTCTCATTTAAAACTCTTGTTCAAATGTGAGTGTCATTAAGAATTTAAGCACTATGTTAAAAGTACCCCGGCCCTTTGATGAGCTTAGGTGGCTCCCTAAAATAGTAAGCACCTGAAAATTTTAAGTGTTGAATGTCATACTTATTGATTAGGTCACTTGAAACAACAATATAAATTGGTCAGATGTGGTGTCCACCAATGAAAATGGAACTATGCACCCAAAAACCAATTAAAGTTGGACCCAAATAAATACTGTATATATATGGCCATAACTGTTTCCCATGTTCTTTGGCTTTTCTACAAAATAAATATTAACGATGAGCCAGTTTGTGTTAAGCTTAAAATAACCCTTGACTCTTGTTTACTGGCTTAATTTTACATTAGATGGATTACTAAGAAAAAAAATCTAGGTTTTGTTTAGGTGGTGAACTGGTGATATGGCGGTATGGTGGCACCGCATGTGGCGGGTTCAAAAATTATATTTAGTGGGTGCACATTAGAAATAATAAATTTTTATTGGGGTTAAATATTTAATTTAATGAAGGAAAAAAAAAAAAAACTCCTAAAAACTTAAATATTATAATAATAGAATCCAAAATTTTTATTATCAAGTGGGATTAATTGACCTCACATAAGTCAATGTGGCTCGACTCAGCATAGTATCACAAGTAATTTAATAACACTCATGTAGATTTATTAAACCTTATACATATATTCGGACTACATGTATATCTAAATAGATATACATAGTTCTTTTTTGGTCTCTTTCATATTGCAATCTTTACAAAACAAATGAGCAAATGTTTATTATCAATAAATATATCCAACTAAGGAAAGTGTAACAAAATTTGAAAGAATACATTCCAAAACTAGTTGTTTCCTAAAATTACAACTCTCCCAAAACAAAAGGAGTAATGCTTATAATGATATGAGACTTAAAAACTCGAAATGTCACTCATAGTAGCTTCTATCTTGTCAACTAAAACTTACCCCTCAAAACAAATGGATTTAATTAAAATTAAGCACCATATTGCATGGCTTAGCTTAATACACATAAAAAATTCAATTAAATATTAAATTAGAAACAATAATATAATATAGAGTATATGTTAGAGTATTGGCAAGGCAATCTAGAGATGAGTTATAAGTGTACTCCACTAAAGAAGAGACAGCTATCCCCATTAACGCAACTTCCTTAAATTTGGAACACTAACAACCCACACACAGGTGCTTTGCCTTGTCATTTTCTTATTTCCTCATTCCTTTCCTTCTGATTTGACTTTCCTTTCCTTTCCTTTAAATTTTTTTTTCTTTTTTTTTTTTACAGATTCTCATTTCCTAATTTTTAATAGGGTAATAAGACTAATAACTCCAATTATACATCATGATTGGTGTTGATAAATTTGTATATGGAGTAGAGAGAGTCATAAAGGACAAAGAATATATGTAGGATTTGATTTTAAATTTTAAATTTGTTCCCCTAATAATCTAACTAAGCTGGCTGGCATCCATTGCATAGCAACACGTATCCTCATACATTCTATTAGTACGAGTATTAAAAATGTAATATATCCATTACAACTTTTACTTCGATCCGGCCTTTTGGTAGGAACGAATGATTAGATTAAAATACCAAAATGAGTGGCACATAGTAAAGTATCATTACAATCACCCATGTTATAGATGTTGGTGATGATGAAGTTCAGATGACACAGCATTAAAATCATGCAAAACATACCGAAAGTAGAATTACAGAATTTTTGCATGCAACTACTTATAGTTGCATGCCCTAGTTGGTGTTATATTAGAACCCTTCTAGCTTCCATAATCTGAAAGTTTGGGTTGATATGTGCCCTAAGTGATGTATATATCATTTTTCTAAATTTATGCCTATTATACTCGTTTTTTTGGACCACCTACCGAACGAACTGTTATAACTATTGGACTACGTGTTGTATTTTCCAACATAAATTTTTGTTCATCACATGTTCACCTTAATAGGTCTCAAATATTGTTAAAGTGGCTATTTGATAAGTTTGCGCACACTTTCAATTCAATACTCAAGTGGTAGCTACACAATTTCTTTTTAAGGATGATAATATAATCCATTATTACAAACTAATTACATAGATTGATTATATACAAAAACTGTCTTATTCCACCTCATTACCCATTTACGCAGCGATGTGTCGATGAGTATCCAACTAAATACATAACTACAACTAGTAGTGGACTTTGGTGAAGATAATAATAACTTAACCGACTAGCACATTATAACTAGTTTTCAAATTTAATTTATTTTGGACTATTAATAGTTAGATTACCACTTGCAAACTTTGATGCATAACATAAAACAATATTGATGCTTTATAAGGCTTATCGTTGATGGTTTTAATTTTATAAATCACAATGTCAAACTTCCTTGGCATATACATTTGTGTTGCTTCTTATATATTCTGGTGAACGAGTATCCTGACACATGTATATGATCGATATAATATTAAGGAAACTTTCAAGTTAAAATCATGTATTATATCCGTTATATATTAATTATTTACAATGATTTGACATAAAGTGTGAGTAAAAAATGTCTAATCGTCGCAAATAATAATATGAAACGGAGGTAGTATGTCAATTCAGCCGCCCATGACTAAAGTCTAAAAATGGTTGTGGACTGTGTTTCATGCTGGCTTTACATGTCTTGAGAGTTGAGGCTGGCTATGCTTTGCCCACGACCCAACCCGATTGTTATACGAAATGAGGTGCCAAATATTTTAATAAAAAAGCACCCCATGCATGGCCAAATCCCACATGCACCGTATTTTGTCACGTCTAAGGAGCTATTAAGTTTATCTTATTTTTGCTTATCTAATCTAATCTGATTTGAACTTATTTTTTCTGATCTAATTTGATATAATTATTTGATTTGATCAAATTTTGACCTTATATATACGCTAATTTATAAAAATAATAATAATAAAATTATATATCAAGTGGGATCTTTTTAGATTTGTAATAATGTGTATTTTATTAATATGTAATATTCATAATTTTTTAAAAACTAATTCAAGAAATTTAACAATAAAAAATCGCGCATTTCGTGTTCAGAATTTATTTTTTGATTTAATTTAAACTTATTTTTTCTAATTTGATTTGAAATAAGTAAAAAAGCGGTGCTAAAATAAGGTCACCTACTAAACATGGCCTAAGTCTAATGCAATTCTATTATTATTGGGAATTGTATTGTACTTATCAGCTGTCAAATTATCTAGCTAGCTAGGGAGATCAATTAGTATCTAATCAGCTATTGAATTTCTTAGGGTAACAAAAATTAGCTTCTAAGTATATTCTTTATAACACTATAAAGGCTATATTTCAGTATAGCTATAGCATGATAGCATCTAACTAAACTAAAAGGTATGCCGATCACTTCCGGGGGACTTGGGACTAAATAATTACGATCCATGTACAAGGTATCCCTAAATCTGTGTAACTAAAAGTTGAGAGCAGGTTTGGTTACTGTTTTTTTTATTAGGTTGAAAACGGATTCGGTTAAGTCATTACCCTTTATCAAATGTTTGATTAAGAGATTTGGTAACAATTACCTTTACCTAAGGGTAAGGGATTCCACCTATTTGTTACCACTCTAAAACCTAAGGTAAAAAATACCTACCCTCAAATACAAATGGATTCCGATCCTTTCCATAGTTAAACCAAACAAAAGAAAAGGTAATAGTTACATGATTCCTTCCTCTCTCTTATTTGTTTCCTTTCCACTTCGTTTCCATTGTTCTAACCAAACCCCCTAGTGTGTTTAGAGATGTCCTATCTGGCTTGGGCTCGTAAAAAAAACCTTATTTAGTTTATTATGATCATTAGAAGTATAGAAGGCAAGAAACTAATGTATGAAGGCGTATTTGAACTTGTGACATATCATACTCGAGTTCATCAGTCTTTGCCATTAAGTTTATACCTCATCGCTAGTTTCAGTTTCACATGTATGTACCTATTTAATAAATCCACGTTCATAATGTTTGTACAACTTTTTACAGTAGTGCTCTAAGAATTTTCCAACGTTAGCATACACTATAAGAATATATCATCAATCTTAAGTGGGACATTATCTATATAGAGTAGCACATTTAACATCTAATGGATCACCAAAAAAATTCCTTTGTACTTATTAATGAAGCTGCACGCGAATTTGAGACAGATACATTATATGATGACTTTTTATTACAAGAATAACATTAATTCCTAATTGATTGCAATCCAAAATGAGAGAATAAGTATAGCATGAAATTGAGAATATAATTTCACTCTAATGAAACTTATTCAGATTCGAATAACTCAAGCACATATTTTAGTTAAATGGATCACAATAATTCACATTCGAAAATCTCAACATTTGTTGGATTATTCGCATTTCGTTAAAAGAAAGTTTTTGGGCTGGATGGTAATCTGGATGCAAAACGTTTATTATGCATCCATCTCTAAACGACAACTACATAATTCCTCCGTTTTTTTATTACACTATTTTCCTTTTTAGGAAATTACATATTAATTGCACCATTTTCATATTTGGTGTGCTTTACTCACCCTTTAGTTGTGTTTATACACAAAATACCCTAACTACCCTAATTCACATGTAATAACAACTATTGTTACTCATGTTTTTTCTCTCTCATTTGATTGTTTCACATACATGGGCAAACTTAACATTCTCCACCTTTTACTCTTTTTCTTAAAACTTATGCCCATACCTAATGGCCTAGTGCAATTTAAAAAAAACGTAAGAAGTATATAAAATGCATGCCTCACTCCCTTCCAAATATAATATAGTACTAACGACTTTTTAATAGCTGGTAATAAATGATGGTAATGGAAATGATATTTAAATGTAAATTAGAATGAAATTTAACATTGTAATCCCCATACCAATGCAGTTTCATCCTCAAGCATGTGTTTTCTTCATGTTTTTTCATTACCATATTCATCAATACCACCTAGGAAGAGGTATTAGGTTTGAATAAAAATTCCTATAGATAATTGGTCAATTTGGAATGCGCTAGCATTACCATGGAAATTAACCTTGATTTTCCTAACAAATTTTCATACAAATTTATTCCCATTACCATCATTTATGACCACCTAACAAACGGGCCATAAGTGCTAAAACAAAAGAACATGTAGATATTAATTAAAACCATTTAACACAAAATAAGTTTCAAATACTCCCTAAGTTATTTGTTTATCCCATTTTTTTAAAGTCATCTTTGCTATCCTATCTAATTTCTCTTAATCTACGAATTTTTGTAATATTAACCATCAAATGTGTAATTTCATTGTTGTATGCATCTTATGTTTAGTTGGTGATGTTGCAGTCAAATTTTCCAATTATGTACTAAGTAAAATCTCTTGATAATTTATTCATAATACCATGTATGCTATTTCAAAATTGGCATGCATAATGTACATAAATCCATTAAAATTTATAAGCAATACTATTAGCTACTTGTAAAATATAATATGGACGACCTAACAAAGTGGGAGAATGAGACAAGCTCCACATAATTGATTTATCGTGTTGCTTATTTAGTAGGTAAAGGATATAAAGCCCTGTCACACCTTTATTTATTTGGTCTTTTTCATCATGTTTTTGCAAATTGCACATCTTATTCAAACACGTCCACGTACATTTCATTCCACGAGTATATACACACTATATATATTCCTCTACTTATAAACTTAACTAGGTAGTAGAAAATTATAAGCATTTCAAACATTCTTGCTTATAGATTAAACTATAGTATAATAAATAAAAGAGAGGGCAAATAACTATCAAATTGAATAGAGATGGAATGGAGAAAATGTTACTTGGATTTGCTATTGGTTCCTTTGAGTTTCTTGGTTTTGACTATATATCATATATGGATATGGAATAAGGTTCGAACTCAGCCCCTCTCTACCATCATCGGCACCAATTCTCATGCAAGAAGATATTGGGTTGCAGCCATTATGAAGGTACGTTATAACTCCTTTCATAGCTTTCTCATATGGAAATATATACAGCTGCGACTCATTGGATGACCTATGTTTACCCATATAAATATAGTTCATTCTAACTTATGATTTGGTTGGAAGTTATTTATGATTATACATTAATTAGCAAAAAAATTTTGTGCACGGTGAAAATGATAAAGATGTCATTTTAAATTTTCATAAAATTCTAGATAGTTAATTAAGTAAGCTAACTAATCTTGGGTTGGATAACTTCGGTGAAAAACTTTGAAATTGTGTAGAAGTTGAGCTATAATTTAATCAACAAAAAGGAAGTAATGGTGGGAAAGAAAGACTAAAGTCTATGTGCGAGAGTTTACTAAAGTGTGTATATTTTTCCTATTAATGTCACATGTATGATTTGGTGTTATTATTTAAAATTTAGATGCTAAAATAAGCCATTTCATCGTATTTTTATAAAATAAATTTTCATCTTTCTAAAATAATACTGTAATGACTCCGTATAAGATGTTATCGTATGCTTCCTTGTCCTTTTTGAAAGTTTTATACTTTTGTAGTAACTAAAAAATAAAAACTAGAACATACATCTCATAGATGAAGTATTATTTTTTATAGCACTAATTTTAAGGCAATACATCTTCATCCTTGATTCCTTGTTTAATAAGTTTTCATTTCTTGATTGGTCACATATAAAGTGTTTAACTTTCAACCTTGCCTAACAAAAAGACATCATCACAAAAAACAAGTTCCATGTGTACGTTGATTATACATGAGGAAAAGAAAAGACATTTAAGAATTGCAAAACCAATAATCTCGTGAAAACTTGGTAAATAAAATGTGATGTTTACCTTATTAAAATGATAATATCATTCGTACACGAAAAACATATTTCATAAATAGAATGAATAATAATGCATGTGCATGAGCGTTACAACTATATACTAACTAATAATAATATTGATATATTTAAAAAAAAAAAAAAAAAAAAAAAAAGAAAACGCATGCAATATGAAAAGCTAAGACGGCTAATACCTTACTGTCGTTGTGAGGTGGTGATGATAACGGTTTATAGTTAGCTAGTAGTTGTTTGCACGCATTTTGGCAAGCAATTTCAGGATGTTTAACAACTTATACAATAATACAAGTGTTATACAAGTGTAAAAGGCGTTTTAACAATTTTAATAACATTTTCTACATTGCTAAATATGGTTAAATACTTAAAATAGAGAGAAGTAGTTACAAATAGATAGTCATGATTTTAGTATGTGCATAGGTTAACTTAGTTAATCAACTACTTGTATTTATTTTCTTGGAGATTTTTTTTCTTAATGTAATATGTTTAATTTTTAAAGTAAAGACCCTATTTTGTCTCGATTACTTATTATTTCACCATATATGTTGATATGCCCCACTTAAACCCACTATACCATCAACGCATTAACTAGTAATCCTCAGTTCCTCACTGATTCTCTTATGTCCTCTTCTCTTTTCCATGATATAGTGGTCTGAGGATGTGGAAATCACCGGTGGTAGTGTTGTGGTGGTAGTGGTTCGAGAAGATAGATGAGGGTAAAAGAGAAAAAAGTTTGGTTCTTATATACCTTAGGGTCACCACCCGCTGTCTTATTCTAAACTTGAAAGACCTGACTAGCCTTGACACGTGTACTTAATCAATTAATCTATAATGCTCAAATTAAAAAAGGATTTATGGGATATTTTTAAGAAAAGAGGTAATGTCAATTTCATGTCAATTAAGTGATCGAGAGAGGAGCTAAGGTTTAAAATAATTATACTTGTTCATCAATTAATCAAATAAGTGAACTCAAACTTTCTGATTGATTATTAAGGTCATTGAATAACTATTTTAGTAAAAAGTACTATGACAATGATGAGTTTAGTTTGTGCATTTACTTTCGTGTTTTGACGTATATATGCTACATTTTAAAGTGTACAATGGCTTATAGGCTATATAGCATAATAGCATTGCTAGACATCTTCAAGTTACAGATCTTCTTTCAATATTTCTATAATTACTTCATTACTAATTATGGAGTACTTCGTATTTAGCATTGGATTATTGAAAATTCAAAATATTTAAGCCACTATATTCTTAGGTACTTGTATAATAATGGTCTTTAAAAATTGAGAAAAAAGTAATATTTTCACAAACATATACTTCCATTATTCCAATGTAATATTGTACTGTATATATTAGACGTGTATTACTCTATATTCACTCAATAACCAATAAAAATAAGCTTTGTTACAACCAAAATCATACAAGTAATTGTCCTAGTTAACCTTTTACCTTTGCGTATATTTCCTTCCAATATAATATTATAACCCAATAAGTTCTATAATAATAAAAACCATGACATAAACTTTTGTAACATAGGTAAATGGTTCAACAAAATAAAGTGTATTATGACTCGTCCAATTATAATGCAATATGGTTATACTTTATATTACATGCTCACATCTTCTCATACTTATTGGTTATTCCTATTTAATAAAAACTACCAACATTATCTTCACTTAGCAATGGTTCTACATTCACGTCACGTAATTATTGCATTGTCTCTTTCCAATTTCACGTTCTTTTAATAATTTTATGGCCTTATGTGCGTAATCTCTTTAACAAAGTTTGGGTTTGTTGTCGATTAATTGAAGCATATATAAGGTATTGTTATTTTCCCTTAAAAGTAAAGGAGGTGTTATTATTTAATGAATTGTTGAAATGGTTGTAGCACTAGGCCATTTTTGGAATCACTCTATTTTATACTTATATTATATTTGTTTCATATGATTGGCATCGATCTTTTAATGTCATATATTAAGAAATTGTTAGTTATTGTATTGTGTATCATTTAAGGTTGATAAATAATTTTTTTATTGATATTATAAATTGATTATTGATAATGCAGTGGCGATATTATTACACACTATTGAAGTTATTTCTTTAAGCTTGTGACTTGTAAAGGAGTGACACTGATGGTTAAATTTAATTTGATACAGTTGTT
Source organism: Chenopodium berlandieri (assembly GCA_034703905.1). NCBI lineage: Eukaryota > Viridiplantae > Streptophyta > Magnoliopsida > Caryophyllales > Amaranthaceae > Chenopodium > Chenopodium berlandieri. The sequence goes on along the minus strand of CM068279.1, from coordinate 38,704,800 downwards.
ATATAAGGGTCGGGTGAAGCCTTTTTTCACATACTATTGAAGTTATTCCTTAAATTATTTCTTTTTCTTTATGGACATGCTAGTGTGATGTGTGTGACCTAGTGTAACATCAACAAAGACAACAATACACCAATATTTGACATGCATGATGACATTGATTCCTCATATCTTTCAAACTATACACTATTCACATAAGATGATATGCAATCATCCATGAAAATTGATGGTGTACACGTTTGCATGCAGGACAATGAAAAGAAGAACATCCTAGCCGTCCAAACCATAAGAAACACAATCATGGGATCAACCCTAATGGCCACCACTTCCATCCTCCTTTGCTCAGGCTTAGCAGCCATCTTAAGTAGCACATACAGCATCAAGAAGCCGTTAAACGACACTGTGTATGGCGCACACGGCGAGTTCATGATGGCTCTCAAATATGTGACCTTGCTCCTCATCTTCTTGTTCTCATTTATGTGTCACTCATTATCAATTAGGTTCATTAATCAAGTTAATTTCTTGATTAATACACCTCAACATGACCTAATAGCTGCTAAAATTCCACCAAGTTATGTGTGTGAATTATTGGAGAAAGGGTTTGTTTTAAACATTGTAGGAAATAGGCTTTTTTATGCTGCCCTACCCCTTTTGCTTTGGATTTTTGGGCCAGTCTTAGTTTTCCTTTGTTCGGTTGCCCTAGTTCCTATATTTTACAATCTAGATATCGTGTTTGAGTTTGATGATGATTTGGGTAAAGGGGATCACGAGATGACTCGTGAGGATTTCTTGTCTGTTTGAATAATTTGATTCTATGTTAATTAATTGCGAAATATATGAAATGAGATCGATAATATTTGATGGGTTTTGTTTTATCTCTTTGTATACTTATGATTGATATGATTTTACCTTTTAAAAAGACTAGCTAGCTAGGTTATTGATCCAATTATGTGTATGATATGATCTCCGCTACCCAAAGAAATTTGAAAGTGTTTATGGAATTTCGTTACTATAGTGAAAGCTTACCGTACGGTGTGCAATAATTATTTTAAAGGAGTATAAATTGTCGACAAAAACATTATTTGATAAGTAATACCAATTGTGTAAGTACTTTGTAGCACATCATTATAGAGTGTACATGCATAATATAAATATCTCGACGATAATTTTCTTACAACAGTTAGCTACATGATTAGATTTAAATCCGTGAATCATCCATAATGCATGTAATTTAATATATATTAAGTCTAATTACAATTATTAATGAGTAAATTATCATAGAGTAGCAATCATATCATTGAAGGCCATTTGTGTTTTTTCCAAATAATATGAATATTCTAACACTTTAAATAGATTCAATCATACAGCATCGTATTTAGTATATATTTACAATGATAATGAAACATGAACAAAAGGAAATAGTACTATGAACTTCTTTATTTAGGTAAAGCTTGAATAATGAAAAGTAATGGATGTGGAAATAGTTGGTTAATGTAAAAGTTCTAAATTTGACGGAAATTTTGAAAACATCTTTTTTGTAAATTGTAATGGTTAGCTAAGAATGTGACATTTTTGGTCCATCTCATAAAGCACAATGTAATCTAGTATTCTTTTTGATAAGCTTTTTAATGATAAAGCCAAATAATAAGCTAAATTTATTGCAATATGAGTAGACTCTTAGTGCTAAGCTTTCGTGCTTTCAAGCCATTATATTTTGACTAACATGACATGCTATGATGTCACATGACTTTCTATTATTATCATGGTCATTGTTTTTTTTTTTCTCCCTCAAACGTGTACTCATACAAATACATTAAATAATTAAATTACTTACCTCGTATATATAACACTTAAACTTTATTAATAAATACTTCATCCATCACATACACGAAAAAGGTTATAATATATTTTCTTTGACCAATCAATATCTTCTTTTAGGTCTAAGATTTCGTCTACACACGGGGCACGATGCAAGAACCGACATAATGAATCTCAAATATTTTGTATATTATCGCACCTTAAGCTGAATAAAGGCCAATCAGCGATTAAAATTAGACAAAGTTGGATTCAATAACACTAACTACATAGCTTGGGTGTTTTAAGCAGCACCACCTTTGACTAGTAGCTAAAACGATATTAGTAACTTTTGCAATGGTTTGTCAAACAAAATTGAGTCACTTTAACTTGTGTAAAGAGGGTCTAAATAAAGAAAGGTGGTCAAGGTTTGTCAAAAAAACATGAGTCACTTTAACTTGGTCTAGCTAGTCACCTCTTTAAGAGTGTGTTTGGATTGAAGAAAATGGAGGGAGGAAGGGAAGGTAAATGGAGAGAGGGAGTTTCATTCATTTAGATAAAAAGTTTGGGATGAAGGGAATTGAAAAGGAGAGAAATGGAGGGACTAAATTTTAAGAAAATGATCCCTCCAACAATGAAGAGATTTGGAAGGAAAACTCATCATTCTTCCTTCCCCTTCCTTTCCCTTCCCTCCCCTAACATTACCCAAACAAACTGTAAGTGATTCGGCACCCTTCATTGTGGGTATACATACCCTCAGTCGTCTTTTCTCATAGAAATTAGAAACTATAGTCGACATACTATAAAACTCATGTTTTTCATTTGGGGAATAGTGCTCAGATATAAAAAATTCCAAAGCAATGGAATGATCATCGATTCATTATTACTTAGCTAATATTGGGATTGCACCAAGACAATCCTTTCGAAACAAACATTAACCAATCAACAAGCCAAGGCCAACTCCCAAATTCAAACAAATTTTAAAAATTGCACAAAGAACTTGAAGAATTACTCTGAATGTATACATATACTTACACAAGTATACATCTTTTCACAGCAAGAACTCCTACCTTATTCTTAAAGAACCATAATATATATCAATGACATGCTTGCATTGCATAATGCATATAATCCACTGTATCATACACTTTAATTTAATTAGTCGAGTTATGAAATTCTTCGCGTAGTTAAGTTGATCTGTCTACTTATATATCTCTTCTTTTTTGGAGCACTTTTGTATATATGTTAGAGGATTATTTCAACAAAAAGTTTAAGCTTATGAATAAAGCCCGGGATTGGTTATATATTATTTCACGCTCCCTCACATGATAGAGTCGATTAAAATGTGGATGCAGCATGAGCCTCCTCATGCCCAGCGCGAATTATTCGACTTGACAATTAAAGAGAGATGGATGAGATTAATTTGAACCCGTGATTTTCTTGTCACTTTGGCTCTGATTGATACAATGTTAAAGAATTATCTCAACCAAAAGTTTAATCTTAAAAAAAGGCCATGATCGGTTATACGAAGTATACTTTAACATTGTACACTTAATTACAAAAATAAATTAGAGATTATAGCATAAACATGCATGTACGGAGTATACCAAATGAGTCAATTTCAAGGATAATTTAATAGCTTAATTAGTGGATTATGATCTTTTATCTGAGTTAAATCCGGAAGGAATGACAATAATGGTGTTTCCACTATCTAATTTAAACACATACTTGAGTTATTAGTTGAAAATAATTTACTACTGAAATAATACATGATTACCTCTTTGATAAAGATGGATGAAATAGCAACTTGTTTATAAAAAACAAGCAAACGCCTACTAACATTTGTCGATAAGATTTTCTATACAACAGCTACACAATGTTACGATATCTCTCGCACAATCTAGAACCGTTGGAAAATTACAAACAGGGTAGGAGAAATATACAAATTAGGTTTAAAGAAATTTGCAATTTTTATTTATTATATACTACAATTGCTCCATCAGAATGAATAAATAAATATCAAATTACATAACTCTAATATAGTGTTTAAGTGTTCTATTAGTAAGTGTTGCCTACTGGGCCATCATTTATTTAAAGAATAATATAGCAACATTCTAACTTAGTCCAGCCCACTAAAGATTATTATAATAACTTCTAGAAGAGTCCAACCTCCATTATGGACCATACTAAATCTACCACGAAATTTATTTTGAAGTTGTAGAGTGAAAACACCTTCTTCAACTAACAAGGCAAAGTCAATCGGATTAGCCCACACAACAACAATTTCACAAAATTTACCTAAAAACTTGTACTCCCTATGATTTTATCCGAGATTCGGGAACTGGCAGTTGACATCAAATCTCGTTTACATTATTGCATTGCTCCTCTTCTCTACACCATATTGTGTATACTTTCTCCGGGTGTCAATAATTAGTTACTTGTACTAATCGCATTGCATGTTGTTTTACTTAGTATAACTAGTTTAGTCTTGTGCGTTGCACGGATTAAATAGCTCATATTTGTTTAAAATAGTTGTCAATATTCTTTATTCGAAAAATGTGTACTCGTAATCATAACCTCAATAATTAATTTTGATGAAATATTGTACTTTATTTATTTAGTCTTGAACTTAGGAAGAAAAAAAAAGGAGAAAAAAAAGATGATGTCAAAAATAGTTTTGGCGGGAAAAAATTTCATGAGAAGTTGACATTTGTCCCTTAATGATGTCAGCATGTTTTGTTTTAGTAATGCTTAATAGATTTGAGAAAGTGAAGGATAGCTCAAGTAGTTAAAATTCCCTTTCCGGTTCTAGATGATTCTGAGATTGATTCTCATCACTTGCCCTTGTGGATCACTTAACACCAAATATATATATATATATATATATATATATATATATATATATATATATATATATATATATATATATAATAATAATAATAATAATAATAATAATAATAATGAACAATCAATAGCTTAAGTGGTTAGAGTTTCTCTCCCGATTTCAGAAAATTTTGGAATTGATTCTCATCGCTTACCCTTATAGTTGTCTAAAAAAAAACCCACTGATATTCGAAGAATATATACCAAATCGAAGAATCCAAATAAACCTCACATGATAATTTTTAGGCAAAATTATTTCAAATAATCCAACCTTTACCTCATTCTCCCAAAATAAACCAATCTTTCGATTATTTTAGAATAATCCAACCTTATACCCCCATCTTCCTGTATCACACCTTGACACCTTGTAGGTCACCTCTCCGGTACAACCGGTAATATGTGCTTACGTGGCACTTTAGATTGGTTTTTTTTTTTTTTTTTAATTTACTATTATTTTTTTTTTTAATATTGAGTTGTAAAAAAAATTAAAATTAAAAATAAAAAATAATAATAATAATAATAAAAGAAAACCGTTCATCACCTTCTTTGTTTCTTCTTTTTCTCTCTTCCCCATCACCACCATAGTCACCACCATCCTTCTTTCTCTCTCATTTCCCTTCCATGGCCTTCTTCCATTACCACCATCTTCCTCAATTAGACAATTACCATCTCACCTTCCCTCCTTCTTACCAACCAACAAAAACACCAACATCACCATGTACCACAACCACCACGAAATCCTTCATCCATCCTCTCAACCTCACTACACCACCCACCAGGCCACCACCCACGAACCACAACCACCACAAACTACTACTCACCCACCAAAACCACGAACTTCACCACGAACTACCACCACCACCAAAACCACGATTGCGTTGGGTTGCGGGCGGAGCAGGATGTTGCTGGCGATTTGGCGGTGCAATTGGTGGCTGAAATTGGGTTGCTGCTGGTGTGCAAGGGGGAATGCGAGTAGGTGGCTGGGTTGCAGCTTGTTTGTGAGATGGGTTGCTGCAATTTTTGCTAAATGGCGTGCGGTGGTGCTGCTGCTGTTGTTTGGAGGTGGAGCAGGGGAGTTGGTGTGAGAGTTGGGCGAAGATGGATAAGAGGGGCAGGAGGAGGAGCTTTGAATTAATGGTGGTAATGGAGGAAAATGATGGCAAATGGTAGAAGGAAGGAGAGAGAAAGGGATGACCGGTTGTTTAGGTAATCGGCCATTTAGGTTCATTTTGAAAAGAAGGGGTATAAAAATTGGATTATTTTGGAATAATTCAAAGGTTGGTTTATTTTGAGAGAATGGGGTAAAGGTTGGATTATGAAAAGTAATTTTTCCAAATTTTTATTCTTATACTAGACATAACTCTAGAGACATGGTTAAAGTATAACAAATTTTTTGCCACATAAATAGTGAATATCACCTCGGTACCTTCTATAATATATTAAAGATCAGGCTTATAGTAGGATTTTGAAATAGTGATAGATGAGGTTTATAAACTCTGATCCCCATGGTTGCCGATGGTGGATGAATGAATGATGCAAGATTATTTGTTATCGAAATTCTACTTCGTAAATTCTATTGTATTTAATACATGCCCCATAAGGTAAAATTAAAATGAATAATCTCACCATTACGTGACCTGCTCAAAACAGGTCAATAACCTTTGTGTAATATGAGGACGAGCCCACATTTTAACCCTATTTTTAAAACAAACCCTTGACTGATTTTTTAAGTTGGTAGCTATTTTAAAAGATAATATGTCACGTGTTACCTTCTGATTGATCCTTTTTTTAAAATAATATTGTTAAAAAAAAATAATAAAAAAAAAAAAATTATTCCCACCCACCCCTCCCCTCCCTTTGCCCCTATCACAACCACACCCACTAACCCACCTATCAACCACCCTTTTCTCGAAACCCATTCTGAAATAACCCCAAAACCACCTATGCCCATCCCTATCACCACCAACAACAAAACTCGCCCAAAAAACCACCCACCCACAGTCCCTTCTCCACCGTCATCGCCCCCTCTACCTGAAAACCGAAAATGGGGTGGGGAAAGGGAGGTAGGAGAAATGGAGGGGGTGGTGGGATGGGAAGGGAGAGGGGAGGAGAAAGAAGATTTTATTATTTTTTTTTTTCTTATTTTTCTTATTTAATTTTATGAAGAGACTAAAAAATAATTTGTTAAACAGGTTGTAGGTAAAAAAAAAAAGGTTTGTTTTAAGAAAATAGGAGTAAAAGGTTGGTTCGTTGCCAAATAACATAAAGATTACCCATTTTGAACAAGTTATGTAAAGATGAGATTATTAGTTTTCAACTTTTCATTTAAACGGTTTACTTCATAATAAAATAAAACTATACTGCATTTTGTTGTATTAATTTGTTTAAAGTAGCATTAGATGTAGCTACAATTCTATGTCATGCTTCCAATACATTTGGAAAGAGCCTTACTCCCATATACTTTCTCCATTTTTTCAAAGTTTGACTTGTTTTTCATTTTGATCTATTTTTAAAAAAAATTATTTAACGAAAGTTTGGCACAATGTATGTAGACCTAATTATCTTTCTTTAATAGGCTATAATAATATTTCAATTACTCTTTTCTTGGTAGCTAAGTTCATGATTTGAGAGTTGACATGTGGGCAAATGCTCTACAAATTGAATTATGCATTAATCCATAAGTGCCAAAGAAAGGAATACTTTAATTTACGAGAATAACTTAAAGTATTAATGACTAATGCCCTGCTCACTTTACCTTGAAAAAAAAATTTAGTTAAAATAATTTCAGTTCAGTAAAATAAATTTAGTTCAGCAAAAATAATTTCAACTCAGTAAAAATAATTCCAATTCAATAAAAATCAATAATTTTAAAGAAGAAATATAATAGAGAATCAATAAAATATATATATATATATATAAAAATAAAAAAAATCAATTCAGTAAAAACAATTTCAGGATTGATAAAAATAATTTAAGTTTAGCAAAATAATTTCAATTCAACAAAAATAAAGTAAAGTGAATAGGGTCTAATTCATGGAGAAATTATAGTCAAAACTTTGTCTAGACCCATGCCTTTTTACATACATAGTTTATATATAGCCTAAATTTTTCGCTTGATATTTACATAACTTAAATAATTTTTTTTTTTATTAAACCTTATTTTTATTGTTTTATTACTATTACATTTGTTATGCGTAGATGCTAATTTTAAGGAAAAATGAAAATTAATAATCTCTTCTTTGCTCTATCTTCCCCTAACAATCCCACCTTTCGATTATTCCAAAACAATTCCACCTTTCACCCTAATCTTCCACTAACAATCCCGCCTTTGGTAACCGGTTTTCTTAGATTATTTTTTGCCACATGTCGCCATTTAATAGGTTTATTTCATTTATTTAAATTAAAATTATAAAAAAAAAAAAAAAAAAAAATCTCAGCCCCACCCCACCTAAGGCTTGAACGACTAATCAACCACCCCAACCCCACCCCTTGCGCCGCCCCGAGATGAACGACCACCCCCTTCCCCTCCCTATCTCGCCTGAACACCCTACCCCACCCCCCACCGACTACTGCTTTCTTCTTCCCCGCCGGCAACCAATCCCACCCTAATCCTCACCTTTGCTTTCTTTTCCCCGGCAGCCACTCACATCCCTTGCAAACATAGCCCCCCCCCCCCAAATGGCGGTGGCTTGAGCCCACCTAGCTAGAAAACCCCCTACGCCCTGAACATCCTACCCCAAAACCCCCCTGAACATTGCTCTGAAATTGAGCTTTAGCTTTACCTTTTTAGTGTGGGGCTGCGGACTGTAGTTTGATGAGAATGAAATGAAATCGGGTTGCTGTGAGGTGGTTGTGGGCGGTGGCACTTAGGGATGTCAGTGGGGCGGGTCAAATAGGAGACCTGCCTCATCCCCGCCCCATTGGGGCGAGGATGGGTCTTGGTTTGGCGGGTGATGGGGCGGGGATGGGGATAAAACCCATACCCGCCATGGGTAATGGGGCGGGGGTGGATTTTAGGTTGTACCCGCCCCATCCCCGCCCCACTTCGTACCCGCCCCATCCCCACCTACCCCAATTCGTATCCTCCCCATCCCCACATCCATATATTTTTTAAAACAAAATTATATACTTTAATACTATTTTATAAAAAAAATTGTGTAAAATAAAATAGTAAATATAATACTTTGTAATACACTTATATTATAAACAAAAAAATGTGTAATATTAACAATAATTTTTTTTCTTTTTGCAATCTTTATTAATTATGAAGGATTGTATATTTGGGAGGTGGGGATTAGGCGGGTCTTAGGTGGGGGTGGATATCCAAGTGGGGGTTGGGGCGGGGATGATTTTGGAATTGTATCCGTCGGGGCGGGGATGGGAATGAATTTTAGACCCGTCGCGGGAATGGGGATATGGATGGGGATGAAAATTTTAGATGGGGATGGGGATGGGAAGACCAACATCCACCCCACCCTGCTCCGTTGACATCCCTAGTGGCACTGCTAGAGAGGTTGTTTCTCAGTGGTTATGGTGATGAGTGGTGAGTGGTGATTTGTGTGGCTGGGGGCGAGTTTCAGAGGTGTGGTGATTTGTGTGATGTGGGGCTAGCTTAGCTAGGGAATCGAGGTGGGGCTGGGGGTGAGGTTTCGAGGCGGCAAGGGGTGGGAATGGGGTTTTGAGGTTGGGTGGTTCAGGCAGCAGGGGATGGGGTGGTGGCAAGATGTGAGGGTGGTGCTATGGTGGTGAACTGGTGGCCATGGTGGGAGGAGAGAGAAAGACTTAGGGAAAAAAAATTAATTTTTGATCGGCTTTACCAAGTATAGGTCAAAGGGACCATTAGAAGAAGGTAAGGGTGAAAGGTGGGATTATTTTGAAATAATTGAAGGGTGGGATTGTTGGGGGAAGATAAAGCAAAGGTGGGATTATTAGTTTCCATTTTTCCTACCTTATAAAAAGTATAAAATTACTCTTATGAATAGTATGATACCAATTATATACCCTTCAAAATGTGTATTTACATATATACTCTCATTAATATGTACAAGTTTTTATTTAAAGTGTTTGGACAATTATACCCTAAAAATGTTTATTTACTTATTTTCTATCATTAATGTTAGTTGCCTTGGATATTTATACACCTAAACACAGTTGTTTACTTATCACAACTAAATTTGTGATTTAAGGTCAAACCGAAAGAACTTCTGAATATAACTAGGTATGACATGCGCATCGCGCACGTTAATTGCCCTAGTATAATTAAAAATTAAATTTTGTTAAACAATTATTATTTGACCTGAAAAAGAACAAGGACTACATCATACAGAGTATACCACCTCAATTTCATAATGTTCATAACATATTATGTACGAAGCATGTTTTATCAGTTTAAATGTTCTTAACATATGCGGCACACTCTCTCTCACATTATCTTTCATCTTATATATCAAGTTTTGCATTCTTTCCCCTTACACCCGCACCCCTTTTACAACCCTCTCCCCTTTGTACTTCCTTCGTTTTTCTTTTATTGCACCATAAAAAATTTTACATTATTTACGTATGTTCTTTGACCATCATTTGTGATTTAACCATAAAGAAAAACATAGAATATGTGGGATCTAATTAGATTCGTCTTGAAATCTACATTTTAAATATCAAATTTTTATAATTTTTACAAAAATATAATTAAAGATATTAATAGGCAAAGTAATACATTGGCAAGCGTGAAATCACTCATGGTACAATAAAAAAATAAAAAAATAAAATAAAATAATAAAAAAAAAAGAACGGAGGAAGTATTAATTCTTGTGCAGGCAATAGATGTTATGAACATTATAAAAACAAATTATGATAACATGTTTTTGTATTTAAAAAATATAATTTATACGAAATATTTTATGTTCTTGAAAATATTACTCCATTCATCCCAAAATAATATCTGGGACGTTGGACTTTTTCGCTATTTATGTATTAGTTTTGACCATAATTTTTTACAATCATAATAAAAACATATTTTATCATAAAATATATTGTTAAATAGGTATTAATATAAAGTTTCATAATATAATTTTTAAAATAATTTTTGTTAATATTTAATTATATAAAAATACAGTCAAAATAGTGCATAGGCATGTGTGTAAAGTTGACTGTGTTAGATATTTTGGGACAGAAGGATCGGAGTATTGTTTTATTATTCCTCAAATTTTTGGAATACTTTCAACATAATATTGCAAGTCAAATTTAGATTTCGTTGCGAAAATAATAAGTTATACTATTGATTTTAAGTCATTAACAATTAATTTATTAGGCCATGTTCTCTAAACAATTTTATTACTAACTAAAATTATTTCAACTTTAAGGTGGAAAAAATAGGACCTTATTTTGTAATTTTTTTGTTCTTCATCCCTTCTTCATTGGAAAGGTTAATATTTTAGGAAATTTTGACTTTTGGTACCACCAAAAGACCCTACTTTGATTTTTGGTACCCATCTAAAAAAAATTTATTTTTATTTTGCAACCTATCAAATTCTAAAAGTATAGCTTTTGGTACCCCTTAACGGATTCCGTTAGAGTTTTGTTAGTGGTCAGCTACTTATCATGATTTTTTTTTTCTCGTTTAACATATTGAAAAATGTCCCGTTAAGGTTTTGAGTAGGGGTGTTTGCGGTGCGGTTTGTATTTTTTTTTTAAACCGCACCAAACCACACTTCTAACCAAACTGTATCGCAAAATGCGGTTTAGTGCGGTGCAGTTTGCGGTTTAACCATATTTTTTTAAAATTATAATTATTTTTTTTAAAACAAAACTTTTATTTTATTTTGAGATTATTAGTTTATAATTCAAATATTAAACTTCTTTTTTAACCTTTAATTAGCTAATAGTAAAAGATTAGCTCATATTTTTTAGTTCTTTTTACTAGTATATATTTTTAATAAAAATATAGTATAAAAACCGCAAAATTGCGGTTTGGTGCGGTCTAAACGGCATTCTGAATAGCCCTAGTTTTGAGGATCATTTTAGCTCTTAAGGGTCCAAATTGAGCTTGAAATTGGCAAAAAACAATGTAAGTGCCTCGTTTTGCGTGTCATGAAATGTATCAAATGACACATAAAATGAGGCACTTACGTTGTTTTTTTCGCCAATGTCAAGCTCAATTTGGTCCCTTAAGACCTAAAATGACTCTCAAAAACCTTAACGGGACTTTTTTGGCACGTAAAACAAGAAAAAAATGAATTAGCTAACAACTAATTAACGGAATCCATTAAGTAGTACCAAAAGCTATACTTTTAGAATTTGATAGGTAGCAAAATAAAAATAAATTTTAAATAGGTACCAAAAATCAAAATAGGGTTTTTGATGGTATCAAAAGTCAAATTATCCTAGACCTGATCAAGTATGGCCTGGCCCGGTTTTGGGCGGGCTTTGGGCAGAAATTTTCGGCCCGAAATTTTAATTTTTTTTGGCGGGTTTGGGAATGCGTTTTTAAGCATATTTAGTTGATTTTTTAGGCCGGCCCGAAAATGGCCCGAAAAGCCCGCACGGCCCAACCACTTTGGGCGGGTTTGGGCACAAAAAAATTCGGCCCGAAGCTTAGCCCGGCCCGAGAAGTGGGCAAATTTTTTTAGCTTCAACACGACCCGACCCGCCCAACGATCACCTCTAAATAATCCTTAATTTTATTGTTGACATAAGAACATTTTCAATTCCATCCCTATGTAATAACAATATACGAAGTACTTATGTAAGTACGTAACCTATATTTTTCTTTACTATTTTACCCTTTATATGCCCCACCTAAAGATCCCATGTATTATAATAACTTCTCTCGGCCATCTATTATAATCATTTATATAACCCTAAATGACCCCATCCAATGAATGTATTTCAATCTCACTTACCTAATCAACTCCATTCATTCATGTTAAAAAAAAGTTGTTATTTAGCCATTTTTCTTGATTTCTTCCCCAAAAAAAAAAAAAAAAAAAAAAAAAAAAATTCCTCCATTTTCTTAAAAAAAACTACGTACCTCCGTTTTCTATCACTTGCTATACTACCTTAAAGAACACACTTACAGAGTTACAGATGTTGGTTTGAGAAGGTTAACAATTGAGTTTATCAACGTGATTTTAACATTAAAAATAGGGAAAGATATAGAAAATCCCACTCCCTTTATGTCTAAAAGATGTTCTTGTTTGCAATCTTGCTATAACCTTCTCTGTTTTTTAAAGTACTGTTGTTTGTTTCCCCTATTCATCACATAATATTTTTGACTTGATTCTTTTCTTATTAATACATGAAAAAATTTATATGTTAATTGTATAATATGTTGTTGAATTAGTCACAATATATACTTTTTATTTCACAATATTTACTTTACATAGTATGTTATTTACAATAAAAAGTAATAATTTTGAATATTGTATATCAATCCTAAAAAAGTTCATAAATCATGAAACCTTTGAATAACCTTTTTCTTAGCGGCTAAGCTCATCATTTGCAATTTTGCATGTGGTTTTAGGTTTTAACAATTCAATCAAGAATCAACATGCCTTTTGATTAATTATTAGTCAAAAGGATCATGCATGCAAGCTCATATTAGATTTGCATTATAGTATTAAAGTATCAATTGAAAAGTATCAAGTTTGACGAATGTTAACTAATCATCACTATAGAAAAAAATAATGGTTTATTTAACAATGAGAAAGAAAAGCTATAGCTAGCTAACATTATAGATTATACTATCAACTAAGGTATCGGAAAGAATACGTTCAATTCAATTGCTTTTAACAAATGCCTCTAAAGTTTGAAAAAAATTTCAAAAATGATATCGTAAGTAGGTATATATACATTGCATGATATCAAGTATCGTATGTAGGTATATTCGTATATATACATAAGATCAAACACGATCATGCAAAGTTGTATCAAATTTGCATTATATAATTAAAGTATTAAAGAACCAACTTTTAAATATATGAATATAAATTTTTAGAAAAATAGAGGACCAACTTTGATTTAGAAAAATTGGCTCCAAGCTTGAAGTGATTAAAGTTTTCTCCCTATTTAAAGAAGTGTCAGGTGGCTTCTTTTTCCAAACTAAAAAAGCAGAGAAAAAAGCATTAGAACTCAAAAAGAAAAGGAAATAAAAGAAAGTAAAAGAAGGAAGAGGTCCTTTTTTTTTTAATTTTTTTTTTATTTTATTATTTTTTTTATTTAATTTTATTTTTTTCTCTTTCCCTTCTCTTTCGGTCAGATTTGTCCTCTTCCTGCTTCTTTTTTTCTTTTCTTTTTTTGCCCTTTGATTTATTTTGTGATTAATTGTGGGGATAAAATAGACATAGTTTAACTTTTTTCACTATTTATATAATCACTTTGACTTTAATTAGTTTTTTTTACTAACGTATTATTTAAAAAAATTATCATGTAAAATTTTGTTAAATATTTATGAAGTTTCATAATATAATTTTTTTTCATATATAATTTTACTACTCCCTGTGTTCACTTTAAATTGTTATGTTATGAATTTTACGATCTCTAATGAAAATCTTTGATCAAGAATATACAATAAAATATGAGTAAAAATACTAAAGAAAAAGATACATATTTTATTTCAAAATATATTTCAAGTTGAATCTAACAATATCCCACAATGTGGTATGATATTGGATATAACAGTGAGTTTTTATACTCCGTAATCATAAAATTTTAACAACGCGTCTTAAGGGCGGCTGGCTACACCAATTGACCGCTTGTAAAATAACAAATTAAATTCTATAATACTGACCGAGCTGATTAACCCCTGTAATACTGATTGAGTAATCCCTATAACACTGACGAAATAAACTCCATAAACCTAACGAAATAACCCCAAGAATGGCTTGCCACACCGTGTGGCCAACTGTATACTTCCTCCGTTGAATGTTAATTGCAACAATTACTATATTTGGATGCTAAGTATTAATTGCAACAAAAAAAATTTCCTTAATTAGTAAGTTTTTTATACCAAAATGACTAACATACCCTCACTTAAAAATTATTAACACATAATTACAAATCATATATCATAACCCTAATCTAACTTAATTATCTCATCCCATCAAAAATCAAATTCATCTCCATTATCTTCCTCTCTCCTTCTTCATCTCTCATTTCCCCAATTATATTTCTCTCTCCTCCTTCAACTTATTCTCATCAATTGAAGAAGAAGACCACCTTTTAGTTTTTCAATTTCAAATCTGGGTTTTGGGGGTTGCGCGGGTGATTCGTGGGTGGTGGTTTGGTACGTGGTTCGTGGATGATTCGTGGGTTAGGTGGGTGGGTCGTGGGTGGTTGGTCGTGGATTTGGGTTCGCGTGGGTGAGCTAGGTGAGTCGGGGGTTTTGGTTTCTTGGTGGTGATGAGTTCGTGGTTCGTGGTGGTGGGTTTGTGGTTTGTGGTTCGTGGTTCTGGATTCTGGATTTAAAGGGCGGGTATTTCTAGGTGGCGTGGGTGGTGGTGCTGGGTCATTCTGTTTAACTTTGGTGGGTTTTTTTTTTTTGTTGGATTAATATTATGTACATGCCATTACTTTTCATTAAACATGGTTAAGAAATTTTACCTTGGGTTCTGCGCACACCCCCTTTGTTGCAATTAACGTTTAACAGAGGAAGTATAAGAATTTGGGAAATTTTAAAGTTGACAATACAAGTTGAAATGTAAAGAATACTTTCTCCGTGTTTAAATAAATGAACGATTTGACTTTCACGGGGTTTAGGAAGATTAATTAAATTTATTAAAATAATAGGTAGTGGGGTATAAGTTTGAGGAGAGGGAAGAAAGTAAGGGATTTTGCAGGGACCATTAGTTAGTAGAATATTATTAAAAAAATAAAGAGGATATTATTTAAAAAAATCGAGAGAAATTATTAAAAAAAAAAAGTTTCATTTATTTAAACACGGCTGAAAAAGGAAAACGTTTCATATATTTAAACACGGAGGGGGTAATAAGGAACGAATAGATCGGAGTAATATTTGATCATACATATGTGCGTTGACAAGTATATTAAATTTGACTGTGTCAGCTATTCAGAAACGGGGAGGTGTAATATGCTCCTTTCGTCTTTTTTTGCTATACTCACTCTATTTTAGGCAATCTTTTAATTTGTACTACTCACTTTTGCTTTATTCCAATTTGGTTACCTTTTTATCATTTACCATTTTAGCCCCATAATAAGTACGGATTACATTATTTCATATTGTCTTTAATTTTACTATATATATTCACCGTTTGTCTTACTTAGCAAAGCTTGGTTTAGTAGTAAGGTTTGCATCTCCCAACCTGCAGGTTGTGGAATCAAATCCCATTAAAGACACTTTGGGATAGGGATTCTCTTACCCTTCCCCCAACTCCCAAAGTGTCTAGCTCGCTAACCCAAGCCGAGAGGACATGTGGTAGGTTTCGGCCCGCTAGGGCCCTTCTCCTTACCAACTAAATACTCCTTCCGTTTCGTATTAATCTCAACACTTTCCTTTACATCCGTTTCATATTAATTGCAACACTTTTATATTTGAAAGGACTCACCATTATTTTATAATTTCTCTCTCCCACTAACCCCACTTTTACAAATATTTTATCATTTTTCTTTCCAACCAACCCCACTTATACTACTTTTTTATAATTTCTCCCTCCTACCCACAATACTTTATATTATAAAAAAAATCCTCTTTTGGACCCTAGCCTATAAATTTTCTTAAACTTTGTGAACACCCTAGTGTTGCGATTAATACGAAATAGAGGAAGTAAAATAAAATAAAAACACTTGTTGTCTTACAAAAATCCACCTTTATTTCATTCTATATCTTTCATTATCATATTTTATTTTACATCCACTGAAAATTTTATCATCCTACTTTAATTAAAATGCGTATTCATAATAATAGAATAGAACATAAAAGAACGAAAGGAGTACATTGAAGCTAAATAAATTAAACCAAATAGATCGAGTTTTATGATCACTCATGTAGTCATGTATGTACGATTAGGGCTGTCAAACGGATCGTGTTGGGTTCGTATTCGTGTTAATATTAACGGGCTGATAAACCTTTGATCCAAACCAAACCCATTTATTAAATGGGTTGAAAACCCGACCTTGACCCAAACTTAACTCGCTTATCAAACGGGTTATCCGGGTAACTTTTTACCCACTTACTTTATTAATTTATACAAGACATTATATAGTTTAACACTTAATAAACTAATTAATATTCATATTTAAAATTAAAAGTTTTTACTAAAATATTTATATTAAATGGGTTGAAAACCCGGCCTTGACCCAAAATTTTGCCGTTAAAAGTTTTTACTAAAATATTTATACTACCAAATTATGTAGTTAGGAGGCTTAGCAAGATTGGCATAAAAAAATTCAATTATTTTGACTACTCCAATAGACAAGTTAACCATGTCAGATTCAGGTTAATGGGTTGATGTTCAACCCATTAATATAATCGGGTTATGCGTGGCGGTTTCAGGTTGAAAATTTCAACCCATACCTAACGTGTTTAATTTCATGTCAGGTTCGCGTCGACCCAATTACTTAAACGGGTCGAGAATTCTTAACCCAAACCAGTTTATTTCATGTCAAATTCATATCAAGTTATCGAATTGTGTAAGCTTTTGATAACCCGATGTATGGTTATAATATGACGCATATATATAAAGGGACAACCTAAAAAAAATTAAAAATTAAGGGAAAGTTAAAACTTAAAAAGGAATTAAAGAAGCAAAAAAATAATACTGTATAATAATGAGTTGATTCTTTTAGGAGCAAAACAATGACAGTTGAGGAGACCATGGAAGTGCTACCTATGTGGTCGGTGGTACGTCTAAATCAAACATCTTTTGTTGATAGTGCTCCATCATATGGAACAACCCCTACTCTTCTTTTTATTTACTTTTTTGCCTTTTGCCTTTTAGGCCAATTTTTTATTTTCATTAATCTTTGTTTACTTAAATCTTAAGAGAGAATTCATTATGAATGGCCTATAATGGCTTAAGATTTAACAATTTAATGGCTTAAGATTATTAATGGCATATGATTTTAATGTTAGTTTTTTTCATTATTATTTTTTTAAAGTGGATAAGCGGATAATGTTTCGAGAAGTTATTATTGAGATTACGAAATTTTAATGCATAATTTTATTTTAATTTTGTGAATTGTTTCCATGCATGAGAGTATATTTGAGTGACTAATAATGTACATGTGAATGGACATACAGAGTAATTTGTTAAGAGTCATGTATAGCATATTTGAGTGACTAATGGAAATATGGAATATTGTTACATCCTACGTAGATACACAATAGTATACACATTTCACCTCAAAGGTAATGTCTATGTTCCCTTCTTAATTTAAGACAAAAATTTACATTTAATGATAGAAATGTATAGAGATATATGTATGTAGCAAATTCATGATTCATAAAAAAGTATTGGGTGAATCTGTTTCACCGTAATTCCACCCCACCCAACCAATAATACATAAAATTTTAAAAATTGATATTTTCAACAACTTATACTCCGTATTAAATTTTCAAAAACTTGTACCTAAATTCAAAAGTCGAGGTGTTAAAAAACTTTTATCAAATGTCTAATAACTTATTTCTATCTCAATGTGAGTTCAGATTTACACAATTTTTTCTCTTTTAATGATTAGAGATCTAATACTCAACGACAATGATGTTAATTTCTTATTTAATGCCTTGATATTTATTTCATACTGATAATTTAGCTGCCACATAACGAGCCTTAAAAAGTCCGCGCTAAACATACAATTCGTGAAAATATTTGTTTAGCAATTCCAAACACATTAATTGACAATTCATCAACTTTGCATGCATGTGTATATATATGTATCATTTTCACTTATTGTTTTTTTGGCGACCAATTATATGGTCTTTTCCCAATTATTGATAAAATGTACAATGATCAAACACAATTTTAAACTGCTAAGAAAAATAAAAACATTGATAAACCACATATTATATATCAGCCACGCATAGATTAACGGAGCCACTAGTTTAAACTTTAAACACACTTAAGGGTTTTTTTTTTTTTTTTTTTTTTTTGTTCATATTCTTAAAAACTCAAAAAAAAAAAAAAAAAAAAAAATATTGGTCATATTATGCTGATCTAATCGTGTTGAAGATTTATATAATGTCCATTACACAAGTGCACAATTAGATTATAATATATTTTAATTTGCCCCTTTCTAATTTGAATGGGTCGTCATCACTTTGAGGTTGAGGCCGCTAAAAATCCCCATAAAAAAACACTAAGGTACTTGAATAATTATTTCAAGTTTTATAATTACATTAGTGTGTCAATTGGTAAATGAATATTATTCATGTCATTTTTTGGCTTTAATTTTGTAGTTGTTTAAGCACTCTTTGGATAACTTATCTGTTGTATATTTAATCACCATTATAGAAGGAAAAGGAAAAATAACGTAAGGAAAGTTTGTTAGCCAATCATATACCATCTCTAATAATGTAATATTGTAATGCACTAATGCTTAATAGTTTACTCCTAAATGCGTGAGCATTAAGAAATCTTTATTATGTGACCTAATCAAGCATCTACAAGCTAATTAAACAATTCATTGGTCTCTATAATTTAAACTTCATTTACATTTTTTTTGTGAAATTTGTCATTCTCGCTCTCTTAAACATGCCACATAGTTAAGTTTGTAAGAGAATTATTGTTTTAGTAGGTCTAATTTGTAGCTATATATCACTCATATTAAACCATATTCAGTTCACCTTAATTATTGTGATCATTCTTTTGAAACAAATGAAAAAGCTAAGCATATGTATGAAATTAAAAATAAATTAAAGTGTGGAATAATTGTTGTGATTTTTTTGTAAATATCATTCTTTACTTTCGAACTAATAAACGATATTTAATAGCGCGTTTATAGCGCGCTATAATAAGATGTGAGATTTGTAAGAATTTTGGATGCAATGTTATTTGATCGAATGATGGGTGAGGTTGAGCCTAATAGGCAATTGGCGAAATATAGAAGACGACCTAATATTTACACGTAATTCATTCCTTTGGAAACACTTACAACACAATCCATTGACATCATATTTATGGAGATTAGATCGAGAAGTTAAACTCGTTTTTATCTATAATAGCTTGAATATCGATAAAGGACTAAAAAATTAAAAGGTAGTGTTAGAATTAGAGATGGCAAAAGTTGACACAACATAACACGAATTGGACATACACGAAAAAATCGAGTTAGTATCAAGGGTTTACGTCACGTTTATTTAAACATGTTATTAACATGTATGGCATGGCATGATCGTCACATTTAAAAAAATAATTAAATATAGGTTGGATTATTACTGAGATTCTCAACACGAAATTAACATGGTATGACTCAACTGCTTAAGAAATAAAAACCAATAATTTATAGAACTAATGATAAAAATGTTGAACGGGGCTTACGTTCTTTAATATACGGAGTAACATGGTAGCACGACACGCGCCTAATACGCAATAAAATAGTTAGTGTTAAATGTTTTCGACACATGTAATTACATGGGTCAATATGACACAATGACATATTTATTAACTAGGTTGGGTATGTGTTGAGATTTTGCAAATCATTTAAGATCAAACACAAACACGACACAACATCAGCTCTAAAATTAGAATACAACATCTTGAATCTGTTAGTTTAATTTGCTCCATATAATAATTATATTTCCTAATTTTTTTCAATAATATTTTAACTTTATAAGATTTTATATCAAAATGTAAAGAGTCCAACACACATACTGAGGAACTCCAATGACATAAAGTAATAAACTACGAGGTGTTGTTTTTTCAAATCTTAAATTTGATTGATAATTTGTACTGTACTCGTATTAGGCAATCTCTACTTTGTATGTAGTCCTAAAACAAAGATTAAAAGAGGCTGCTACATGCCAGGATCATGTGAGCCCCACAATCTTCATTCTAAACTCCTTTTATTTCCAAACTTACGTGTTAACTTTGTTCTCTACTACTACTAATATATGCCTTTTTATTTTATTTATTTTCCTTTTTATTTTTATTATCCCGAATTCGCAATCAACCTTGCGAGTTCGGGCCTATATCAATACTTCTATCACCTTACCTCTTTCCCCTTTTCCCTCTCTCTCTACTCACACCCTCTTACAAAAAATTTCTCACTCCTCTCTCTTTCATTCTTCTTTGTCAAGTTAATAATAACATTATGAACCACAAAAATCAAACCCTATTCGCGGGTAATAATAATCCCATGAAGCGCAGTCCATCTGAGGCTGCGCTTCATGCCCTAGTCAACAATGATCCAATAAACATCGATATCGATCATCATCACCATAACAACCATCCCATGTTCTATGATCATCACCATCACACCGCGGCTGATTTTGTTGATCCAACGGCCGTAGTTGTTCCTCATCATAATCATCATCATCATAATCTTGCTGATGATTTTGGATTTAAGACTAATAATGTTAATCATCAGGTTTATTTTCTCTCTCTCTAAACATCTCTAACTTTATTATTTTATATGTTGGTTTTCTCTAACGTTTATTTGTTGGAAAAATATGAGATATTTATATTGTAAAAATAAGGGTGTAGGGAATATATGGTGGGTTGGCGGAGTACTCAATCATTTGCTACTCTACTACTACTTCTAGTCCCGACTCCCGAGTGCTGTGTACTGTACTTTCTGCTGCATTTCTTACTTGCACGTGCGTTTCACGTGTTTCTTTATTTTTGTTGTCTTTTTTTGCCTTTGTGTTGTGTTCCACCTATTATTATTATTATTATTATTATTATTATTATTATTATTATCCCACTTTTTCTTTTCTTTTTTTTTTTTTTTTTTTTTAACTATTTTTATATTACATGATGTTTTATTGTTATTTTGATTAATATATGAAAAAATTACAACGGTAAATTTTTTTTTTAATTATAAGGTATTTCAATTATTGAACGTGTATATTTTGGACAGTCTTGTATCATATTATGATATCATCTCGTATGTGGTATGTTATTTGTTTTATTTTATTATTTAAATCATAGGTTATATCTTAGATTTATGTATGTATTAAAAATTAAATTATGGAACTTATTAATAATACGGAGTATTACTTATATGAATTTCATGAAATTTTATCTATCTATGATAGAATTTATGATTAAAATTCTAGTTGAAGTTTATCAAGAACCTTTAATTAAAGAAAACCAAATATATCCACTGTAATTTTGTAGTGAAATATATTGAACTTTTGCAATGAAAAAAAGTTAAAATTATATAGAACTCAAGCAAAATTTACAAATACTTTGAATTTGTATCCATCCATATAAGAGAAATTATTATATTTATGTCTACAAGAATAATTTTTATTTTTATTTTTATTTTTATTTTTATCCATGATATGGCTATACCAAAACAAATTGAACAACAACTAACTATAAATTAAGAGGATTATCTCGATGATGTGGTACTTTTGTTATACTCTTATGAAAGTGTTAATCTTGTAAAATTTTCATATAATGACTCAGATCAACAATCTTCTCAGTATTCAAGTTTAAACTCGAAGAAGATTTTGATCATCAACGAACCTTACTTGTTTAACATTAACGAACATATGTGTATCTATTATCGAGTCTTAATCCCCTCTTTGCATCCCTAAAAAAAATTTTAGGGCCTTAATAAACAACTTCAATGATGACTTGCTAAAAAAATAAAGTAGGTTATATTGTACCAAAACATATTTATTGATAAAGGTGATGTAGATTGGCTTGTGAGCAATAAATATGGTAGAGGACCATGAAAGTGATGAAACACAACTGATATTTCATTAATTCTAATTAAGGAGGTAAATCATGGATTAGTTGCTGGTTTTTTGGCTAATGATAGCCCAAAATCAAGTTCTTAAATAAGTTGTCCAAAGTTAATGACTAGGAAAATAATACTAGTACATAACATATTTTATGATCCATGATAGATACATAAGGGAAATTATTTTGACGTCTTTTTTTTTTATTTTTTTATTATTATTTATTGTGTTACTTCAATCGTAGTTTTGTTTTTTGTGCCTCACAATGTGGAGTGTCCAAATCAGTTTTTTTTTTTTTTTTTTTTTTTTTTTTTTTTTTTTTTTTTTAACACGTAACGGGTTTTAGTTTATATAATTATGTACTCGTCATGAGTACAATATTTATTTTCTCATCGTATTTGTATACTTAATTTGTATATCCATTTTACAGAATGAATAATGTTATGAATTTTCTATATATTGCTGAGATTTTCACATCTTACAAATTATAAAAGTATTACATGTTCCTATCTGATGATATCTTTCCATTATTGGTCTCATAATCATATATTGAATAAAATTAGCACAATTATCCCTCAGCACTATTAAATTTAGTAATTGGCATAATTTTGGAATATTACATAAAAACATTGTCACCAATAATTCAAAGAATATAAGTTTTTTTTTTTGACTCGAAATTAATTGTTGTCAAATACTTTTATATTGCCATGATTAATAATCTGATACAATTTCATCAAATATAACCTCAGTTTTTTATTTTTTATTTTTTTTTTGGGTACCTTCTCCTTTAATCTCATTATCACGCATTTCAATTTGAGTTATGCTAGGAATCTCTATCAAATATTTCCCAACGTTTTTGAAATTACATATACTTGTATGTAGTATGGATTATTTTTTATCTAAAGAACATTCTTTGTCTCTTCCTACCCTTTATTTTCCGGCTAGGAAGCAAATAAAGACGCTAAAACTTAATGAAGAAGTTTCGAAACTTTCAAAATAAAGCTTCGAGTTCATATCAAATCAAAACTACTCCCTCCGTCACTTTAACCAATAATAATACAAATTAATCCTAGCTTATAATTGAGCAAGTCTTCTAAGTTCTTCTTATAAAATGGTAATGACTTCACATATTTTGTTCATTACTTTATGCAACTTTTGGATGTAAATTATTGTAAGCTTAGCTATGAAGAAATTGACAAATATTAAAGGAAAAAAAGAAGGGAGATTCTTTAGGTGAAAATGACGTAAAGACTAAAGAGTACTTTAAAGTAGGGTTTCTAAAAAGATACTCCTAGATTACTAAATATGATGAGTTGTGATTCAGATTCCAAACTATTTTAATTGGGCCCCACCCGAAAAATTAAAGGTTCATGCTAATAATTTACGTAGAGAATACTTCCAACTTCTATTTAAAGAGACTTTCTAATGGATTATTATAAGTATGTAATTAGTGGTAAGACCTTTTTGGTTCTTTTCTCTCTCTCTCTTTCCTTTTTCCTCTCTAAAAAAATAAAAATAATATTGGAATTTCATATTCTAGGAGATATTTTTGTGCCATCAGGTATAATTCTATTTCAAATTGAATTTAATTTTAAAGATCGGATTATTTTTAAAGATCGAAATATTATCAAATACATATACAGTAATATGTTCATTTGAAATTAATTAGTTGTTACATTGTACAAATTTTTCATATAGTTAAGAATATTATGTTACTTTATAAATGTACCTTTACTTTGTTATAGGTTTGTTGTTTTATCTCTTCTCATCATCACTTATAAAAATACCGGTATTTTAGAAATTAGCCAACTTTTCAAACATCTTGAAGAAGTACATGATACATAGCATAAATGTACGGGAGTTATGCATAGCTGATTGTTACAATATTTTGACATGAAGTCCATGTTATTGATAACATATATATAGTGCATCTTTTCTTATGCCTATTATGCATATATCGTTACATTACTTTGACATGTACTTATATTAATATGAACAAATGAAGCAGGACATTATCAATAGCTTTGCAACTGGAGGAGGATTTGATCAGCAAACAATCTCATGGTATCAGAACTTCACCCCGCAACAACCCTGTCTCTCTGCGACGATTGATTCGCAATCATCCATCTGTGGTATGATCATATACATGAAAATGAATTGAAGATTTTGTATAACATGTTACAATATTGTTGCATGTGGTGTAACAATAATGTGTACTTAATATAATGGAAGATGGATGAACACTACTAATTAATATTCGATTTGATGTGCGCGCAGCTGGAAGTCCAACCTCAATTCTTATTAAGCCGAAAACAGGAGATAATCAAGGAAGTGGTTCCTCAGAAGATGATGAAGAAGAGACAGAGGCCGGTCAATGTGAACAGAGCGGCGATGATGGTGTTGATGTAAAACGCCAACGAAGGTATATAAGTAGTCTTTTGCATTAGTACATATGTTTATTAAGGACAATACTTGTACTGGATCGGAGTTTAAGTATGATCTTGAGGTTCATGAGGTATGAATGCTGCCAAATATGTACAGCAAGCAATTTTGGTCCATAATTTGATTATATGCTAGTAGAATGACCACATAAAAATGTGCAATAACATAATACTGTATATGTTTTCAGGATGAAAAATAAAAATAAAAATAGCAGATTAGCTAATAATGTGTGTAATATATTTCAGGATGGATTCAAATAGGGAGTCTGCTCGTCGTTCTAGAAGAAGGAAGCAAGCACATCAACAGGAGTTGGAAGTTCAGGTGACATATGCATTCCCATTCTAGTAGCTAATTGAAACCGTCTGATTGAACTTATTGATGTCGGTCCAATAAGGTTTTTAGACAGGATTAATCCTGTTTCGGCATTAATTATCTTTATATCATCTAGTAGTTCATATATATTAATGTTAATCAATCTTTAGTTCTGCTTAATAGACTGACCTTGTGACTGTCTGTACTGTAATTTGCAGTTTTGCACTGATCTTTGAATTAAAATCCAGCTATAATCGCCGTGTGTTTAGTGTAAATGTGAGTTTGGAATTTAACAAATGTTCTGTTCTATACAGGTTGAACAACTTGGTTTAGAGAACACTACGCTCTTCAAGCAGCTGAACGAGGCAGCACAGCAGCTCAGGGAAGCCACCACAAACAACCGGGTGCTTAAGTCAGATGTCGAAGCTCTGAGAGCCAAGGTGAAGAAACATAATTAAGCTCCTTATTAGCATAAAATACTAACTAATCATATTAAGATGTAGAAATTAGTACTGCAAAGTATTATGAATGACATATGATCGAAAATTCAGGTGAAATTAGCTGAGGACAGGGTTACTCGAGGCACTCTGAATCAGCTTCTTCAGAGTACTAATTTGGGATCACCTTCACCTCAAATGGCAGGCAGCACCCAAAACATATCATGTGTCACGAATGTCACCCCAGCAATCATGGTGCAAGGACAAGACTCGTCTTTTGAAGGGGCGTTTTCGTGGCAGAATTCCAATGATCATGTGTTGCATGGAAGTGCTAGTAGTGGCCTAATGAGTGACAGTACAGTTAGCTGTGGCGGTACTAGCTGTGTGACAGGAATTTGGCGCTGAGAGTCGGGGTTTCGAGTGTATTATGTAAGTACTCCTAGATGGTTTTTGTGTTCTAGGAAGGTGATAGAAAGAGGGAAGTATGAAGGGTTGAATAATAATAATAATAATAAGTCTTGTAAGTTATTAAAGCTAGTTGTATGTGTTTGTTACTGCTGCTATTGTTGTACCTTGTAAGTTGCCTAGCTATTTTCTGTTATATTGTGTACGAGAGTCAATGTATTAATGGATCACTTGGCTGGTTAACCTGGTTTTATATATCTGAATTAGTCAAAATAAAATGGGAAAAAAAATCAGGGGATCAAAACTTCTAGGCTAAATTATAATCACCTAAAAATGTGTTAATATACACTTTACAGTAATCTGCATTTGAAAATCTGAGAATTGATACTTTCATTATTCATGATAATATGATATGTTGGATACTTATAACTTAAGTTGTCAGCTGTATTATACATTTATACTACCTTACTACATAATAATATGATCATTGAAGATGTATGAGAGGCCAACAGGCATATGTATCAAGAATTTGCACAATTCAAGCAAGTGAGAAATGTATGTCACATCCGGCCCCGCCAAAGGCTTGAACCCTCTATGTTATGTGACAAAATGCTTGTACCTGAGACACATTTTCTATAGCTGATGTGGATTAAACCACGTTAAGGGATACTAGCAATAAGGGTAAAACCTAATTCAATAAATTTTGATCTTTTCGACTCGAAAAAAGAAGAAAAGCAACGTAAATTTTGATCTTTTCGAAAGAAAAGTAACGTTTTGAAATTAATTTGATTCACTTGAACTAACTCACAATTTTCATGTTTTCATAAACTCAATCAATTTAAATTCTCATTAATGAAAACAAATATTTATAGGCATACAATACCATGTCCGATAGGATAAACAAACCTAAAAGATAAATTAAATCCTAAAAAACACTAATAATATCTTATAAAAAAATAATTTTTCCCAATCTTTATCCTAAATAAATCATATATATGAATACGATAAAATAAATCCTAGAGAAAATAAATCTAGACTCCTAAATTCTTGATGCTTGATCTGCACCATTCTCCTCCTCTTGAAAAAAACTTGTCCCAAGTTTTCTCGAACAAAGAAATCATCCAAATCAAATAAACAAAATATGAAAATATATTCTCTAGAAGATCATTGTTTCCACCTCTTCTGATTTCACCACCATTATTTAGTGTGGTTGCTTCCATATGCAAACAATTAAAATAATTAGGAAAAGATATATCATGAACAACCAAGTCTAATTTTGTCAAAAAGATATGTTGTATAGCTCGGATCTTCTGTTCATCTTGATTAATTGCTTGGGTTGCATCAATAAATGGGTAAGACAAAGCTAAATCTAATTCATCATCTAGCACCTTGATTTCTTCTTCATCTTGCACAACCAGATTTGAAATATTATCAACCTTGTTCATAGATTTAGATCCAATTCAACCACCTCAATCTCAAGTGCTTTTGTTCTTTTAATTTATACTCTTGAATCTCAACCATAATTTCTAGTAATGTTTGTATTACTTGTTGCAATTGTTGATTCACTTCCAACATTCACTCCATATGAGTTATAAGCTCTATTTGACCACCCATATTGAACAACAAATTGCAGTAGCAAAGAACACGTCCAATAGCAAGCAATCACATAATAGACTTAAAACTGACCCGTTTGGAAAACACTTTCAGTTTAATAGGAGACGTTCACCAAAAATTTTGAAATTTTGTATGTGAAAACTAGACAAAAAAACACCTAGCTTCAAAAAAAGAATGGTTGAAAAAGCTTTTGTTATGAGGGAGATATAGCCACTTGAATCTGACCCTCAAAACGGTTCAAAGCTGATGAAAATAAAGGGCTACCAAGATCTTGATGAACTGAAAATTACAAAAACCTTTGGCTCTAATACCAATTTGATGTGAATTAAACCACAATAAGGGATACTAGCAATTAGGGTAAAACCTAATTTGATGCTTGATCTGCATCAACAAGGGAAGAACTGACAAAGAATTATAAACATAAAAATCATGATATGCGTGCATATACTTGTAGTTTTGACCTTTCACAGGTCAATCTAGTCTAAGTTTGCATGCTAGACTCTTTATGAGTGACTTAGTGAGGGGATAGGATAACTGGATAAGGAAATCCTCACCCCAAAGTGTTCCTAGTGAGATTTTATCCCATAATTTAAATTATAAGGTCAAACCCTTATCTCGAGGTCAAGCCTTGCTTGATACGGCTAGAGTACATTAAATTTAGTTAAACCTCGAGAGTATATGTTGGAATCTCCTGGCCTATTATTTGAAGCGGTCTAAAAGTTTAGTGTTTCGGCTCATTCATGATGTATTCTCACAATAGATACGAGGTGCCCCTCCTATCACAAGAGGGGTGGGGGTGAGGATCGAACCCCCATCACACGGGGGGAGACCACTCCTTGATCCTTCGTCTATCTTGATCTATGCATATTATGAAAGGTAGGTGTTGAATTAGTTCGTTGTCAAATACGAGTAATAATTTGATATTGCCAACTCAGTATTAGCTAGTAAGAAACTATAACATGTAGTGGTCTTAAATTCCAGTTTATAAATAATTAGTAGTACGGAAGTAGCGGAACATATTATGATATTCCGTAACATCTGTTGTGCACGAGGAAGAAGAAGAAGAGGACGAGGCTAAAACATGTCATGAAGTCATGAGTTCTACAGCTAAAATGGGATGCCTTGTGGCTGTTAATCTATCATTTTGTCAGTACTCACTGCTACAAAGAGTACAAACTACAACTACAACTACAACTACAACGGATCTTTTTATTTATTTATTTTAATTCTTTTTCTAAATAACTACTTATTTATTTATGTAATGGATGGGATCTACTACTATAGTAATATGTTTAATTACATTCACTTGTTGGATAATCGAGTAATTAAAGCTTGACTTACTTGGTTTACTTATATCCTAGAAGTTTGAGGTTCGAATCTTGTCAGGTGAAAATGTTTGGGATAGGGATTCCCTTACCTTCGAATCCCCTTTATATTAACTCCTCCAACTAGCTGCCTCGCAAGGAAAAAAAAATAATAAATAAAAAATGAGGTGAATTGACATTACTATGGCATGACTAGAGGTGGGCAATGTGCCGTGTCGTGCCTGCATCTTGGCGTGCCGTGTCGGGCCACCATTTAGCACACCCCAGCCCACGGCACGGCACGACCCACGTGCCTGGCGTGTTGGGCACCGACCCGCCCATAATTTTTTTAAGTTTTTTTGAACAACTTTTAAAATGGATATACTATTTAAATAATTTTATTAATTTACGTTTATGTTTTTTTATTATGTTATTATTATTGTTCTTTTTATTCTTCTTCTTATTATTATTATTATTATAGTTCTTTATTATTATTTATGTTATTTTATGGCCGTGACTGGCGTGCCGTGTTGGCGGGCCAATGCTGCCCACGGGTTCGTGCCGAATTCTTAAAATTGTGTTCACGGCCCACGGCCCACTCCTCGATCACCGTGCCGGTCAGGCCGGGCCAATATCGTGTTGGGCCCGTGCCACCCGTGGGCCGGCACGGCCCATGCCCACCTCTAGGCATGAGCATTGGAAGGACGACTTTGCTTAAGAGAGTTTATAGTACACTACCTTTGTTTTGGAAAGTTTTTACCATTCATTGTTTGCACACAAATTGATTAGGCAATTAGAAAAAGTAAGCATTGTAGTGCATGAATATAATGTAAGGAAAAATGTGTATGAAGTAAGGGAGAATTAGTGAAAATGTACAACTACATATGATGAGATAAGGGGAATAAGTATTCGGTAAAAAAAAAAAAAAAAAAAAAAGGAATATGTATTTGCTAAAATTGGATTAAAATATAAGTGTTAAGAACATTTTTAAACAAAAGAAAATGAAACATGTTACGATTAGAACTTTTCGGAAATAGAGGTAGTATATGGTTATATGCTATCAAATTTTTTGAATAATTCAAACATTACTTGCTAATTAAATTAGCTAAGGTCTAATATGGATGAAGAGTTGAAGACTAGAAACAAAAGAATTAAGTCGTCATTGCATATCATTTGGCAACTACCTTCGTTTATGAAACTCGGGGTTGATGATCGAGCATTGAATTCCAAATCTTACAATTAAAAAACTCAACCAATAAGCAAAGTTTAAAAATGGCTAGAATTCATGAGTTTTTTTTTAAAGGTATACATTTCTTCATGTATACCCATTTTTCCAAGTGTTTGTTGTATATTGACCCAAAAAAAATATAAAAAAAAATGAAAAGTGTATCAAATAATAAATTGGCTAAGTTTGATGTATATCTTACACAAAATAAGATGAAATAATGTTCCATTATAACATTTTTGAATATGAAAATCATCCCATCATCAATTCAAATTCATGGAAATCAACTTTTCCATCAAGATTAAGATCAACCACCTTAATCATCTTCTCAATTTCATTCATATCCCATCCATTATCCAACCCTAAACATGCTAAAACCCTCTTAATCTCTTTAGCATCAATAAAACCATCCTTATCCTCATCAAACACCAAGAAAGCTTGTCTAAGGAGTTGTTGCTTTTCTCTCTTCTCTTCCTCCTCTAGCTCCACGAGGAGTACTTCATTCGCCTCGAGTTGTTCTTCAAGTACATCGAAACTCGATTCTTCTTCTTCCTTGACTAACCCTAGTTGCTTTACCACATTACAAGCCTTCTCTTTGGCTATTCTTCCATCCTTGTCCATGCCAAACACGGTTATTAACGCTTTTGCCCTTGTGTCGTTGGCTTGAGCTACATTCTTCTTGCATGGGGTTGGAAGGGTAGGATTGGAAATCGAATTTCGAGCATTTGAGTGTGGAACTACTCCTAGAGATGGTACTACGTTGCTTACAAGCATTTGGTATACCTTACGAATTCCTAACATATTGAAAATAATAGAAAGAATAGAAATAAAATTTGTCAAAAAAAAAAAGAAGCACAAGAATTAAAGAAAGTTTTAGATTAGAAGAATAGTAGATTTTGTCTTGGTTTTTTGTTTTGGATGTTCACTACATTTATATAGTGGAAAATTTGGTAACACGTACACCATTGGTGTGTTTCCTAACAATTTCTTCCCACTATATGCCCAATTATTGAGGAAAGGTACAATTAATATTATTAATTATCATTATCTTAAGGACAATAATTTTAATTATGTTTACCAAAATATTCAAGGAGCATTAATTTGCCTTGTCGAATGGGATATGAACTTGATTTTAATTAGTGTATATAATATGGTTTATTATTGTGTGACTACAAGAAGAACGCCATATACATCTAGCTTGATAGTTGATACTATAATTAACAAAGAATAATATGATGAAGATGGATCATGTGATAGTGGAATAAATGGATGTAAATCTTCACTTATGAAATGGAATATTGGTAATTTATAGATTAAATTAATCAACTCTCTTAATGAAAAAAGACGATTAACCCCAATTAATAATCAAGGGCATTTGTAAATTGATGGTAACCTAGATCATAAGATAAGGTCAGAAATGTTGGTATAATAGTAAGTGTGACTTGTAATCGAGTAACTCCTTGAAATGGTAAGAAAATTATATACGAAGTATTAGCCAATTAATTGATTGTCTCATAAATTTTAATGTAAGAAAAAGAAATGATGTATGTACTTTTTTTAGGAGTTCAACATGTAAATATCATGTAAATCAAACTTAATTGTACCGATCAAAATATGATTTTTTCATAAAAAAAAAAAAAAAAAAAGTGAGTCAATTACTGAGTAACTAATACTATTCCGTACGTACTTCCGTAGTACATAGCTTAGGTATATACTTTCGTACGTAGCTATTATTTTGCATCATATGCTCCAGTTTGCATAAATAGGAGTATTACCTAACAACTTACTCTTCCTCCTACCTTACCCCCCACCCTTTTGTACTTGTGCACTTTAGTGCCTATTCTAAAACTTAGGTAATTAAGCTTTTTTTTGTGTTGCCTATCTCGGACTAAATTTATTGTTTCGTACTCATTAACCATATTTGGATCGTACAATACAACCAAACTCGAAAATGAACATGATTAATAATTTGTGTAGAATATTATATCAAGGAGAATTATTTAACCATAGACTTGAGTATATATCCCCTTAATTAAAACTTTACAAAAAAAATGATGTATGAGTCAAATAGATCCAATACCAAACAAATTAACTCATTATCAAATATGATTCACACTAGATTGATCAAAACAAGGCCAATCTGGATCAAATTACCCCTTTTGCACCTCTACCAGACACCAGTCTACCCTTCCAACAAGACCAATCCATTGAACATAACATGCTAAACTATACCTCTAACCATGGGATTCAAACCAACACGCGGCATTGAATATATTGAAAAGATCATTTATTTGCTAACTCTCATCCCTATTTTTTTGGGTTGTTTGTATGAAAGTTATAAATCATCTTCATTCAATATTGTCATTGAAATTGAAGCAAAAATTATCCCTAGTCCGACAATAACGTTGAATTGATACATACAAATTAAAGGCATAACTACAAATATACGTTGAACAGAAACATATAAATCTACTTTGTATGATTTCTTGTCAGCTACGTATTTAATTAATTTCATATAGAGAATGGAGATCCGACTACATGTTGCCTTTACTAAATAAGTGCAAAAACAACTGAGCAAAGTCAGAAAATCCACAAAATATAAATAATTATAATTTTCTGACGGGCCTTCATTTTCAGTGTCAGTATGTTTAGTGACAACCCATTTTATATTCCATGGACCTCAAGGTCCAGCATATTACCTTCCATGAAGGAGGCATTAAAACGAATATGATATTCATCCTTAACGTTACATATAAGCATTTTTATGGATTTTTATATTGGTACTCCGTATAAGGTCTCATTTATTTCACCTTAGTTTTGCTAAGCTGAAATTACTTTTATTGAACTGAAATTATTTTTATTGATTCTCTACTATATTTCCTCTTTAACGTTACTGATATTTACTGAAATGAACTTATTTTTATTGAACTGAAATTATTTTTACTAAATATTATTTTTGTAAACTGAAGTGAACAGCGCCTATAAGTTTAAAATATATATTTAAAACACAGTATGTGTCGAGCATTGTTATTAATGTTTAATAATTCTTATATATAGCCTGACCATATATATAGTTAATCAAATTGACTAAAATACTAATCAGAAATGTTTAATAAAAGTCCTTAGGGGTATATATCCATAGGGAGCTTAATTTTTCATAATTTCGTAAATTAAAAATGTATTCAATGCTTATACACAACGTTTAGGCTACATGTAGCAAATCCGTATCTATTAGTATATAATGATCCATAGATAGTGGTTTGGTTTAATGTATTAGAATATATGATATAAAAATAAAGGTCTAAACAACTAATTATGGCACCATCTCTTGGCATGTACTAATAAAAAGGCCACCATACCAAATGCGCAAGATACAAGCTAGCTGACAAGACGCGTTTTCTAGCTAAACTTGTTTCCTCTACCCTTTTTCCTTTTTATGCGTCACATCTCATTAATCATTGATTTATAATTTATATTTTACTACTTGTTATTTATTGTCGGATTAATGAATTATGAGATGCCTAATATTGTAATGTTCATATTGTCCTTTGGAGATGGATGTCAAAAAATTTAAAGAGTGGACTTGGAACTTGTCATTCCTACAACAATATTTGGTAAATAAGTAGAGGTGGCCTTCTTAATTATATAAATTTTGGAAGGCAAAAGCTGATGATAATTTCCCGGACGTTGGATAAGATAATTAGAAGTAGAAATATTAAATTAAAATGTACATTAATTACACCGATCGACATATAATTTTGACATGCATTCTCAAATTAATAACATTTTAGGAAGTATTTTAAATGTTTATCTAACGCCCCAGGGACATTCATCAGAAAGATCCATTTCGGAAAAATAAGTAGTGTGGAAAATTATATTGACGATGATTTTCACTCATTTTACCCTTTCACTAAACACATGATTTTAGAAATAGTTCCTCATCCTCATGTACTTAGAGAGTTTTCTTTTCTTTCTAAAAAAAGAAGGTATATGAGGTTTCGATGTAAAATAGTTTAAATTTTGAGGTGGAATAATCCAAAAATTACAATCAAATATCGCCTATATAATTACACTTTATGGCTCTCTCTAAACTCAATAAAATATGAACTAGTCTCTATCTATTAAGTTGAATTCAAATTAGGGTTAGTTTATTTAAGTTTTTTCAAAGTAAAGACTCAATGAGCAAAATTCAAAAGTCTTTGAATATGAACTTACTAATGCCTACACGAAACAATAGAATAATTAATTTACAAAGTATGAGGTAAACTTTATACTGAGTAGATCAAATTTTTAATCATAAAGTAGTCTAATTAGATGTTGATTGAATCAACTTTTGCAAACATTGTAAAAAAAAAAAAAAAAAAAAAGACAGATCCAAGCTACTAATTAATTCGACTCCATATTTTATTATTTTTATAATGTATCTCTTTTTTTTTTTTTGGTTATTGTTATTATTATTATGCTGCATTGGTAAGAAGTCTTGTCTTCAAGGATCGAAACCCTTGAGGGTCAACCAGATCAAAGTTAACAGGCGAAGGGTCAACTTGATCAAAGTTACAAACTAGGCTTGCTCTTTAGAAATAGGCGGGAAAGGTAAGCAATCTCCACCTTTAAAGTGTCTCTAGTGGGAGATAATTAAACCCAAAAAATCAAAGTTGGAGCCTGTAATCTCTGTATTCTATATTTAAAGGAAAGGTACACAGAAGTTAGGAAATTCTTCTCTCAAAACTATCTCTGCATTCTATATGTTAAAGAGTGTAACGACCAAAGATATCTTGCAAATCTTAATATAGTATTTGTATATGCTAATGTTATTTTGTGGGTATATAGT
This sequence comes from Chenopodium berlandieri, assembly GCA_034703905.1. Classification (NCBI taxonomy): domain Eukaryota; kingdom Viridiplantae; phylum Streptophyta; class Magnoliopsida; order Caryophyllales; family Amaranthaceae; genus Chenopodium; species Chenopodium berlandieri. The sequence goes on along the minus strand of CM068279.1, from coordinate 38,669,696 downwards.
TGGTATGGTGGGAGCTGATGTGGGTGCTGAAGTAGGTGTTTGCGGAGGGTAGACAGCCTAAAATTATACTGTTAAATATTTTCAGCTTGACTCATTTTCAAAGTTGAATGGAATTACTTTTCTTTTCTTTCTTTTTTTTTTTTTTCAAGTATCAATTTGAAAAGCCTTGTGTATATGATGAACAATTTTAGTTAATATTGTAGGTGGAACTAGAAAATTGTGAACTCACTTTATAAACTATTAAGACCAAAGAACCAAACTACACAGAAGTGAGTACTTGAATAAAATTACTACGATCTCAAAGCTCTGGACCGGAGAGCATGTCGTTGTACCATACTCCAGGAAACATCCACCCTGGTGGCTTGTTTACTATACCCTCGCGCAACTTTACATTCGAGTAATAGATGTGTAATTCATTACCTAACGATCCTATAACTTACATGGTTCACCGGCAAACTAATTCACACATTTCATACTGTGTCTGTAGTCTGTATATATATCCACCTCTGAGAATTCTAATTCTACCTGTAAGCAGAATCTATTGCATAATCTCTCATACGCCCAAAAGAACACACACCTCATTCACTGGAAATGCTCGTGAGCCTTGCGGCAAGCAAGGCATAGGCTCTCGTGCACCAAGTACACACCTCAACCTGCAGAGAATTTCTTTCATGCACACCACTATACTCATTATTGTGACAATCCCGTTGAACACCACTGACAAACCTAGATAAGAATTAGAACTCATCGAGCTACACTAGCTCGGGTTCTTTAGCTGACCATTTACAGGTTTTTTTTTAAAAATCTTTTTATTGAATTAATACAGGTAGTTATCGAGATTCATACAATATGCTTTCAGCATGTATTTGTATACAATTGCTAAGGGCATAGCCTTCAGTTTCTGACACTTTCGTATCTTATAAATATACATCAGTACAGATATCATTACAGAAGACCATCAAAATTTTAATAATGAATACAAGGGGTGATAATTGAAGAGAAAATAAAAATCAATTAATTACGGGCCTTCCAAAATCTGAATTACCTTCCCTATTGCCAAGACCTTTCAATTCCTTGGGTAAAGGGAGTTTCAACTCTGAACAAACCAGCTGAATAATCTCTCCGGTGACACCACCAAATGACATTTTATTTAGGGTAATGGCTATTGAGAATCTGTTTTTTATGTCACAGAAACCAGTTGACCCACCCATTCCCGAGTGACCAAAACCAATAATGGATCCATCAGCGGAGTTTATCCGCTTAAATCCTAACCCAAAATCTCCATTAGGCAAAGCAAAATTCTCATATTCTCCTATACCCATGAAGGCATCATGAATGCTGGGGTTACTGAAAAGTTTCTCAGTTGTCATATCATGATCATAGCCATTCACATCACTACCCAGCCTGTTTTGATCAACATGACCGCCATTGCTATTACCATTGCTATTGCTACTGCTGCTAGCCTCATCACTTGGAACCCTATCATAACTAGGATCCTTGACAACCTTTGTACTTTTTTCATAATTAAATTTTTCAGACATCATGGTTCTGCATAGAGAAACCAGATTTAGACGCTTCTTACTAGTGTTGTTTACTTTCTTTTGAAGTTTTTCAGATGAAAACTTTGGAATATGGACGTGGCTGCCAAGGGGTGGTGAGGAGGTGGGAAGCTTAGGAACCGTTCCACAATCGGCCAATGAGGCATAATATCGCGCAAGAGCACGAGCAGAGCAGTGCCCATTAGCAGCAGGTATGATAGCACGGCGGACAAAAAGAGAATTGAAGAGGGCTGGGAGTGCAGTGGCAACCTGAGCAATCTGACTTGGCTGGAAAGAGGAAGGCAGGTCAGAACGAGCTTCCACGGCAGAGAGTTTCTTGAGATCATCAGTGTCCAGTGTAAGTGCTGCTAGTCGATTTTCAACTCCTGAATTAAAAATATGTGAGACTGAAGAAATGCAAAAAAAAAAAAAAAAAAACTAAGAATCAAAAGGATGAGACTGAAGAAATGAAAAAAACTAAGAATCAAAAGGAAGAAAGGGAAAAAATAGCATCAATGGAATCAATTACATTCAATCTAATTTCAGTTTTAATTAGAAACTTAAAAGAAGAATTCTAAACACAAGAATGCTAACTCGCCTGGGGGAATCCCAATATACAGCTCGCCTTCAATACTTAGTGGACGAATGAATGCTTCTTCAAGAATCTCTTGGAATTTCTTCCCTGATGCACGCTGTAAAATTCAATATCACAATTTAAAATTAAAGCACGTATACAGGTTTAACTGTTTAATTGTATATCAAATGATGATTTATTCTGAATGTAGAGTCCAAAATGGAGTCACCCAGGCAGAGAGAATAGCAAACTTGGGAGTCAGGATCACTGAAACCCTTTTAAAATAAAAACATGATCCAATATCAACAGAACCAAGGCAATGCTGCCAATTACTCACTAGATCACAAATTAGAACAAGAAAATGGATTATTCTGATCAGGTCAATTTGACCTGGCTCATATTAAGTTCGGGTGATGAGTCACATTACATTAAATTAGGTTTAGTTCAGTTTAATTTGGGTAAAAACCTATTCGGCCCCATAGATAAATTACTTGTATTTACAAAATCCAATGATAATCGTATCACCTTTCAGATTCAACGTGCAGAAACCCGTACAGTAAAGATAAAATGAATTTTGAGATGGAGCCAATTGTTTATATCTACTGGCAGCGTGCCAAAAAAAAAAAAAAAAAAAAAAAAAGAGCATAATAGCATATGATAAGTATTGTAGTAAATGTCAAGATTAAAACCTCAGCAATTCCACCACAGAGCCAACCAAATGAGAGATAATGGTACAGCTGTAGTTGACCAGGTTCACTCTCAGGAGTAGACTGAGAAATTTGTTGCAAGCAATCATTCCAATCAGATACTGATAAAGGATTATCTTTCATGATGTTGGCCAATGCATTGTGGAGACCAGATGTATGATTAAGAACGTGATGAACCTGCAGAGGAAAAGCATGTAATGTAACAAAATAGAAGGCAGCAGAAAACAAACCAAAGCAAAGATGTCTATGTCCATGTAAGAATAATACCTTTATCACATCTTTATTATTTGATGCAAATTCAGGCCATATAGAGGCAATGTTTTCATCATACCGTAGTTTTCTGCAGGATAAGAAGCAAAAAGAATTATCCAACAGAAAATTTCAGACTTTTATATCCAACAGCAACATAATTATATTCCTAGATTTTCAAAGGGGTAGATTCTGCTTTGGACTTGGAGACCCTCTTTATAAAGTACATCTTTATACACTTAGTAGCTTCACAATTTATGCAAAACACAAAGCTTAGTTGCTTCCAGGGAATTGATACAAATGTCTAGCTGCAGGATAGCTAATTTTTTTTTTTTATTTTTTTTTTAAAAAAAAGGAAGACAGACAGATATCAAAATTTACACACACATGCACACGCACAATAGCACCACTTGCCAACAGGTTATAGTTTCAGAAACACAAAGCAAAATAAGCACAATTGCACGACATTAATAAATCATACCCGTTATCGACTAACCAATGTAGCAGTCCTGCAGTGATACCCTTAGTCACTGAAAAGACAGGAAACAATGAATCAAGCTGAACTGGACGGGGATCATACTTTCCAAGTGCTCCAGCAGCAGTGTCAATGATGACTTCCCCATCTTTGTAGGCACAGACCTAATTGACATTGCAGAAAACTGATCATGATAAGTACATGCTGTCATAGGAACAATTCAAATGCCTTAATTTGTTGTGACCAGTCTGCTGTAATTGGCAGTGGTTGAAAACATAAAATTCTCATTTCAACATCAGCAACATATATTCTTTTAAGCAGAATTATACTCCCTCCATCCCCATTTATTTGTCATATTAAGGGAATGAGAAAATAATAAGGGAACATTATTTATTGCAATGCTTCCTACCTTTTACATTATTAATGACCAATAAAAATTGAGTTTAGTGGCACATCAAATGCTTTTGTGGTTTATTATTGGAAACTTGACAGCTATTTTGAAAAATCCCATATTGGAAATTTTGACTACTATAATGAGATAAAGGGAAAACTATTCATCTGCAATTCTTCATCGCCTAAATTCCATTATATAATCTCTGTGGTTCCACAAGTGATGTTTTATGTTTCGAGTCCTAGGTAATGAGTCTTCATTAGCAAACTTTTGCTTTTCCTCGTGAATTTTTATATACACTCACACCCACATCTTTGGATGACAATGAGTAATGATAAATATAAAGAAGAATAAGTGTTTTCTAAAGAAGATCCATTACCTGGATATTCACAAGGGACATTCCGTGTAAAACTATAAATGTATTTTGCCATTCCCTAATTCATTACTTACAAGAGTTAAAAACAATTGAGCCATATAACAATATAGCAAGATGGAACTAAGAAACTTATATCAAAACAGAAGGGATGCTTCAATTATGATAACTTTGTATCCAAGACTCAGTTATACACAAGCATATAAGAATCCTCAAAGATTCAAGGAAAAAATTTCACAAAAAATTATACAAAGGGAGCAAGAAGCACCTAATTTCACACAACTGATAACTAATGTGCTATGAATTGATATTAGGGGGAGGAATATTTTAGTGAGGCATTATGAGTTAGTGGCTTGAATGATAAGCTAGTTAGTTAGAGGAAGAGCTCAATAAATAGCTACAATTAGAAAGAGGGGGAGTCGTGTTATATATTTGTGGAAAGTAATTAGTATTATGCACCCTAGGAGAGGGCCATTGCTCTTGAAAGATTGGCTAGGCTGTTGGTGATTCACCTTGATTAGCATTGATACAGTCATATCTTGCATATTCTTTCCTAGTCCTCCTTCCTCTCTTAATCACTCTTTTCTGTCCTTAACCTCTCTGTTTTGGTCACTAATCTATGCTAGTCCATAGCATAATGCTTTTCTCACTGTAAGATACTAGTACATGCCCAAAGAATGGAAGACATGTCAATACAATACTACATGTCTACAACTAATATAATAAGTTGAGCTAGCTCAAGCAACTTCTCAGCTAAATCTTGAGATCAAATATAGCTCTAAATCACTAGCGATAAGATCCAATACCAGTGAAGAGTTGAAATTAGGCACTTGATAGATTGCGTATGAACAATTCGTATATCAAGTATGGAAATCGAAGATTATGACACTAGCTAACTCTCTTTTTCAGAACCACCACCCAGGACATATTAATAGACGCATGTAAACATGTATATCAAATGTCAACAGACCTGTAACTATCTTGTTCAGATTCCATTGAACTTTTGAATAAAATCAGCAATTAAACAGTTCAACTAAAAGTTCTAGATTAGGACAGTAAAATTTAATATTATGAAGGCTGAGTAGATATTTCAATAAAATAAAACATAGAGATACTCCAGTCTTTAAACTTCTAAATCCTCAAAGACACGCTTCCCACCTCATTAGGATAAAATGAGAAAAAGATGAAAGATGAGCAGACAAACAATATACAGATGAAAGATGTGAAAAAGCAGAATAAAACAACTAATATATATCTTATTTACTTGTGAGCATGCTTCATCTGGTAAGCGAAGGGGTGGGGGGGCTTAGACAAGTCGCAACTTAGACAGTACTATAAGGAACGTGAAAAGAGTCATGACTCATACAGTATAATATAAATAAATAACATACCTGAATACCAAGTATCTTTCCAGCATTTCCCAGATCAATCAAGAGCTTCCGCAGCTTGCCTTCCACATCTGAATGCACAGGAGTATCACAGAGCCATTGCGTATTTGTTGCAGGCCCCATATTAATGATTCTGACAGGTAATCAATTTATGTCAGACAAGGCATGAGTTGAATTTAAAACATCCACATTTGGTAGAAAATTAACACACCCGCCCAAAACAGACTCTGCAAATGGTCTCATGATATCAAAGTAGACTATGCGGACTTCCATTGTAGCAGAAAGACCTATTTCAAAGTCAGACGTCTAATTAATATCAAGCCATGTATATTAACCTCAAAAGTCAAGACATTGTTTAAGGAAGTTGAATTAAAAAAGATTATCTATAAAGCATTAACACCCTAACCTCTCAAAAGATTTAGCACCCGTGCAAAAATCACTATATCCCCAGGAAAGGCATCAACCTAAAAGCAACCATTACAATGTTTACAAACATATATGACAGGAGAAATAGTGTAGCAATCGTAGCATCATTCATTGAAACCAAGTGTACTTACAGGACTAAATCGTTTAGCTTCTTTGTCATCAAGCTTCATTTTTTCTTGTAAGGCTTTCATTTTTTTTGCTCTTTCTTCTGAGAAATTCTTCAATGTTTCCTGGACAGAGAACATGAAATTAGTATAGATTAGATTAAAAAATCAACAGTGACCTTGACACCAAACTGGGCACTCACAGCAGCTTCACTTGCGGGAGTTGAGTTACGAAAGAATATTGTTGTCACTTCCATTGCCTGCTCAGGTAAGTCCATGCGCAACTTGAGTCCCATTTCTGAAAATGCAGACAAAAGGGCCACATGATCCCCCTGTTGTTGAAACAAATATTTCGTAAGACGATAAATATGATCAAATAGAAGTTCTAAGATGTATATTATCTTTGAGAACTCAGTAAAGCGCATAAAGGAAAAAAGAATTTTAAACTAATCAAAAACTAATTATAAAATCAGATTATATGAAACAGAAGCTACACTAGAAACAAAATGTAACATAGATATTAAGGTTGCAGGCAATCAGGAAGAACAGAGTGATTACTGGATCTGTTGAACTGCAAATCATTTCTACAGAGTATAGGGCTTTTAGGCAGTCCTAAAATTTCAATAAATTTTGTTGATACCCTGATACCACATTACAAATCTTCAAATAATATTACATTCTGGTCTGCTCAAGATCGCTTAGGAAATATTTTTTTCCAGTATCGATGTCACAGGGTTCACCCAGAGAAAAAAGTTCTCTGTCATACATTAAGGCACTTTTGAACATGTCATTGATTCATTTCCTCCCTATTGACTGCAAAAGTTTTTTGTCAAGCTTACCAAAGAAGCATAATATATGCCAATCCCATGTACACAGACCAAGGTCCAGACTTAAAATACAAACATTTAGGAACTTTAATTTTTGTATAATATAAGGAAGAAAGCATTCTTCAAGAAGCATCAATCTTTAGTCAACATGATACTCATTTAATTCAAATGACCTCTGAATTGCAAACAGATTTGGGCATTTGGCCTCCTATTGAAGCCTGAAGCTTAGCAGGTTAGAACCCCGCAAACAATATTGCTAAAAACATACTTTACCATCATTCAAATTACAGGAAGAAAATTCCTTAAAACAGCACAAAGAGCTCCAACTAACCTCCGCAGCTGCTAGGAGCATTTTCGCGAGAGCTTGTTTTGTGGTTTCTGGAAGTGACTTAGTGAGGCCAAAGTCGAGCAAAATTGGACGATGTGGATACTCTTTACTCACAAGAAAGTTTCCTGGTTTAACATAGAAAAAAAACATTTGAAAGTTAGTTAGATGCCAATAAATTTTACTAGTATAGAAGCTGTGAGAAAATATAGTGGCAAAGAACATTACAGGGTAATGACAAGCAGCAAGGATGGACAGTAGCAGAGATATCTCACATACCAGGATGAGGATCGCCATTGAAAAATCCATCAACATAGATTTGGTGAGCATATGCACGCGTAATTTCTTCCACAAGTTTTTTTTTATCAACACCCATTGCTTGCAGAGCTTCAACGTCACTTAAACGAACCCCATCCATATACTCCAAAATTATCACTTTCTCAGTTGACTGTCAATGGTAAAAAAGCAGAAATTAAACAGGGAAAAAGTCATTGTTTTAGTGTTTAAGGCAAGACCTGAATAAGTTCGTAAATAAATTTCTCAGAATAGTCTTGGAGGTATCTCACTTAAGATCTAATTGGATCTCAAGCTGAGTTGATGTGCTCATTCTTATATATTTGTAGTTCATTTTTGGAGAAAAATATATTTTCAGGATGAACTTTCTCTTCTATGTACCAAATTTGATGGAAATAAACCTACACTCTGGCATATTATCCTTTGTCACGGCTAAATATTTAAGCATGATACACACCATTCAATTAAGATCTTTCAAGAGAGTAATACCTGTATAACTTCTGGAATCAAAACTTCAATGCTATTGGTTCCCCTAGAATCCTTGTTTATTTTGTCGCAGCCTAGATTACTGGCCACCTTTCTAGTATTCTCTACAAATATGAAGAAATTTAGTGAAAAACATGCCTAGAATTAAAAGCAAACCAACTTAAGCAACAAAACTGATGATTCAAGAAAAGTTATAGCACTAATTCAGTGAAAAACATGCCTAGAATCAAAACAAATAATTTATGCAACAAAACTGATGATTGAAGAAAAGTTGTAGCACTTTATAACAATTAATAGCTACAAGAAAATAAGTACCAGCCTCAATGTTAAAATCAAGTTCTTTTGGTGCTTCTCTGCACCATTCATCTATCATGGGGTTGAAATTGTAAACAGGTTCAGCCCATGCTATCCACTCAACAATTGACTTTGCATTCTTCAAGTCCTATAAAAGAACAAATATTACATCAAAGTCAGTGCTAGTTTACAGGTTGTAGCTCTTTTATTTTGCTTATGTTTTAGTTTTGCTTTCTAATGCAAAAGTCAAATAGGGAGGAAAAGGTATTAAGAACCTCCAATATAACTTGCTTGATACCCTCATGCTGAACTTTGACCACCACTTCCTGTCCATTTTGCAGTGTAGCACGATGAACCTGTGCTATCTACACAAAAACATAAACTAAGTCACAAATAATTTTAACTTGCTAAAATAATTGAGCATGCTCCTTCATTTAAACATAGAGACAAAGAATCTAAAGGATGTTTTCATATTATATAGAATAAGTTTAAGTTAATTTAAAAAATTCCATAACTGTCACAGGCCATCCTATTATAGATCAGGATACAACCTTGGAATAGTCTAATGAGGTTTCCATAAAGAGCATAATAAACAAAATACATGTCAAACACTGCTTGATGAAGTTCAAGATATAGTAACACAAGACATAAAAGAATGTCACCTGACTACCTGAGTATCTCTTCACATTCAAATAATCATACTAAACAGTGAAATCATTTCCCATCCTGGACAAGCCCTCCCCATAGGAAAAAAATATATAAAGGAAAAACAAAGAAAACAACTACCAATAATGAAGTATATTTGATTTGACAGGAAACCAAGTTAATTGTTTAACCGAGTTATTTTTTTAAACATTGGAAAAAAAAAAAGATAAAAAAGGAAAAGAAGGGTCCTGACTCCTGATGCATGTACAGCACTCTGAGATATAACAACTTATTCTATCCTGCAGTGTTAGGCTGGCATACAAAAAAACAATCAGACCCATAATAATTTAAATCTTACAGATGCTGTAGCCAGAGGTACTTCTACAAACTTCAAAAACAAATCCTCCACAGGTTTTCCCATCTCCTTCTCAATGGTATGACAGACCTGTTTGGAAAAAAATACATTTTAAAAAAAAAAACAATAAAAAAAAATTAAAAAATAAAAAAAAAAGAAAAGAAAAAAGACAGAAGTCAATCCAATGGTACATGTACATCTGTGAAACATCTTGTACATGGTTAATTTGCTATTTCACAGATGAAACCAACAACACTAATGCAAAATATAGTTGATATTGCCCACGTGTCCAGAAATATTTCATGTTTTGAAGCAATATGCTATTAGATTTAATCTCAAGATAGTCAAAGGTAAACAATATATATGTGATTCTTTCAAAGTGCTTAGCTCTAGTGTATCTGTTTGTTCAAATTGATAAAGCATGATCAAATGAGATTGTAGCTGATGGCTTAACATATTCAACTTCATCTTTGAATCTTTTCACAACATTTTGCCCCTGGTTTGTTTCATAAAGCACTTAGTGCAGAAAGAAAATATATATTATGGTAGGTTGTCAAGAATGAGAGGCTTGAGAGAAAACTGGACTATCAGAAAACACACACATACAAATTAAAAGTTCAAAGTGAAGTCCTAAGGTCAATACTTGATTGATAGGTAAATGGATACATTAGCTTCAAGCAAAAGACATTAATTCATTAATATGCTGCTCGAAATGTGATAAACCTTAAAGTCATACATCAATGAAAGACAACACTTCATTTCCAAAACGAGTCCATTCCCATTCAGTGAAAACAATTAACTTTTCACTTTGTGGAGTTCTTTAGCTTATTTCCAACAAATACTCACAAAAGAAGCAGCAATATTTGATTAACCGAAACTATATGAAATGACAGATAAAATTAAAAGCAAAAAATCTTCTGGACTTCCATGAGAAGAAGTCCTAAGTAGTTTTTAATTAAGATTGCAAAAACAGTGTTAAAAGACTTCTCAAAGGCCAAACCTAGTGTATCATGAACTAATACATCAAAAGCAGTATCAGCCAGCCTCACACATAATAACACTCGGACTCGAGTCATGGGGAATAGAATGACCAAGCTTAGACAAATAATCTGCAACACAATTAGCCCCACAGAAGTTGTTACAGCTATACATAATTTAATAACCTTGAAGGAGGTAGTTGATATCTTGAATGAGCATATGGATGTTCCATGGGACTGAGTAAAATAACCAAGGAGGATAGGATTGGGACTTGGTTGTCGTCACAAAGGTATAGATTGAATATTAAAGGCTAAGGAATATTAAAGACTGGATCATACTGGATAAAATACCCTAGTTATCCAGACCACATATATTGAATATTAAAGGCTAAGGAATAAGAAGAGAAAGGCAGATAAATATGAAAAGAGCAACTGATAAGTAACCTGGATTCTCTAAAAGTTCAAAAGGAGCGTCATCACAGGAATCTGAGAATGTACATATTGGACCTCTCAAAGATGAACTTCCAGAGGTAGTCTTTAATAGATATTACAAATTCTGGACAATAATTGATGATAACTCACTCTCATTCTACAGGTATCTGTCGCCCAAGCAAATTCCTAAAACAGACTCAAGCTAGCCATGTCTACCCATAACTAAAACGCAACAGGAAATCCAATATCCTTAAGCTAACAGCTACTCGTTGAATCAGGAAGTTAACATATGACATACAACTATACAAGGATTGCATGCAACAGCTACTCATATACTCCCTCTGTCCCTATTTGTTTGCCCCGTATTCCATTTTGGGATGTTCCTTAAAGATTGTCCCTTTTCTCCTAATATAGTAACATGCCCCCACCACTAAACCCACTTGCATACACTCATAAAAGTAAAAAAGACTAATACACCTTCATCCACTTGCAATTTATTTGTTCAATCCTTAATAAAGCACATTTTGCTTATGGGGCAAACAAATAGGGACAGAGGGAGTATAAAGTACATCCAATAACCCAAAGCCACTAATACTTTCACCTATTCAGGTTAATTTTGCAAAAGTAGATGGAAAATAACCTCGTCTAAGGGTCGAGGAGGAAGGGAATCCTGTAGCTGTTGGAGATGCCGTATATAGGCCTCAGGAAGAACATCAGCTCGTGTGGACAAATATTGCCCAAGTTTTACCCACAAACCCTCCATTTGTATCATGAAGTTCAGAATACGCCTAGCATTGCGCTCATGAGCCTTTTTCCATATAGCGGCCTTTTTAGTTTTGTTTTTAATCCATTTACTTCTCTTCTGTAAAGCCTGTAAACACATAATTCCGTAATGGAGCTTTCAGCACATTATTTAAAATATGTAAGAAGAGGAAGAGGAAGAGGAAATGAAAGCAGGAATATATGTTGAAAGGTTTACCTTATAGTCCAGGTAGATTATTAAGGCCAAGGTAAAAACTTTGACACGCCTCTTATAAATGTTCCCCCACCCCATCAGACAAGCAATATACTTCTTGATCTTCTCAGTAAGAAAAAGGAAAAGTTAATATGCAAAACTCTAATTAAAAGGAAATTAATACAATTAGCCAAAACAGACAAAAACAACAAAGAGAAGGTATACATATACACATGAGAATACATAGAACAATTTCTGGTGTGATAATAGTATAATACTCAAACATATATGATACATGTGACAAATAGTTAGATTTACACACACAAGGACTTATAGGTCGTATACAGCTTCTAATTGTGAGCATCTAAAACAAACAACTCGTCAGAATACTCCATATATCCTTAATCTCATAACACTGAACAAGAATTCTTTGGATTTTATCCTTCACATTACCGTAAAAAGGTTCTTGGTCTATCACTTGTCTCCTCCTAGCTTACTATAAATCATTTTTCACCATCCCTTGAATCTAGTTTATCGTAAACATCCATATAAGCCCTAAAATTAGCCTCTCGAGTAACTTCTTTTGCCTCACCTTCAGCATCCTTATACTTTGCAATAGTTTCTTCATTTCTGCATTCTCCCAAGGCCAAGAAGCATTCTCTTTTGTTCTTAATTGCAGCTTTTACATCGTCATTCCACCAAAATGTGTCCTAGTGGACTCCCCAGAACTTGATGTCCAGCATTTATGTCACATCACAGTTATAGGGGATAGACTGAACGACATGTGGACTTACCAAAATGACCGCAAAGCTATAAGGTTCAAAACTTTGTTAATCAATAAAAATCTCAAATGTGCAACCTCTCCATATCACTTTCTTGACAAATCAACACTCACAGGTCTACAAATCTGCTTTCTCAAATTTTCTAGCATGTCAATTCCCTAAAGTAAACTTGTCTCCAACATATATAAAGCTTCTATAGCAGACATTGTTCCTTACACAAATAGTGATCAAAAGAATTGGCAGACTATCTAGAAGAATACTACAATGGCCTAGCAAATGATCATAATGGCTGCATCCAACACGAAAACACCTGCCCCATGGCAACACACACCAATGCCTAAATAAAGACCATAAACATTTTAATTTCACTTCCTCTATCAAACACCCAATGAATATTTTTTGCAATTCTCAAAGTAAACACTTTTTTTTCCTCACTCAAAAACTCCAACAACCAAGTTAGCATCAACATTGCAAATTTTTACAGTTTTACCAATACTAAACTACTAAAATCCAACTGCCTAGCTCCCAAGTAGCATAATTTAACTTAACAGTCCACAAATACTCAAATTTGCTTTCGATGCACACAAATTACTCAAATTCAGCCCAATTCATCAAAAAAAAAAAAACCCTTCATATTACATAATTCAACATTAATAAACTTCATGCATTAAAATAAAAATTGCAAAAATTCAAATGACAACTACTCAATTCTGATTAAAATAACATCAAATATCAATGAAGTAATAACCAAAAATAGCAAATTCAAGTGATTGAATTAATACATGAAATAAAAACGCGATCGCCAAATTGAACAACAACATGATCAAATGAAATTGTGAAAACTTACCTAGAAAAAAGGGGGAGAAAATAAATGGAAACAGAGGAGAGAGAAAGAGAGGCGAGAAAATAGAGGATTAGTTCTTGGCTTGTATACTACTCGTATGTACTAGTGGTCCGACTAATTATTTTTTTAGTGTAAAGTGAGTCAAGATGAAATAGAGGCGTTAAAAATTGATTTGATGGATCTAGAAAAAATCAGATGCTGACTTGTACACATATAATAATTTAGAATGATTTAATTTTGAAATGAATGTGACTTGACCTGACCTCATTAAGCCCTATTTAGGTATCTAAATTGATACCACTAAATAAAAATAACACGTAGACGGGATGAGAGAGCCGAATTTATCACCTTCATAAACAAAATTTATTTTGCATAATCGCAAATAAATAAATAAAAAAAAATGTCTAGTCAATATGGCATTTATGTAATTATATTAACAACCGTGAAACCCATACTTAATAAAAATTTGTTAATATATTTGTTTATCAAGGCGATAAACTTATACTCCCTCCGTCCCAGAATACATGAGACATTGGACTTTTTTATCACTATTTATGCATTGATCATAATTTTTTACTAACATAACAAAAACATATTTTATTATAGATTATGTTGTTAGATAGGTATTAATATAAAGTTTCATAATATCATTTTAAAATAATTTTCATTAATATTTAATTATATAAAAATAAAGTCAAATTAGTGTATTGACATGTGTGCAATGTTGGTTGTGTCATATATTCTGGGACAGAGAGAGTATTTGCTTAGACGGGATTCGATCCGAAGTCTTATATTAGAGAGGTGGAAGAATTAATAAGTTGTGGAATTGTGGTTGAAGAGAGTGGGGTAGTAAGTACTTGGTATTAGGTGAGCAACGAAGGGAAAGAAAGCGGCATGCGTCGTTGCATAGATATGAAAATGAAAAAGTGAGGAAAGAAGAGTCCAAATAGATACGCCTTCCTTCGCCAAGTATTGTGGAATTGTCAATTGTTACGTATACGTGGGGTTGGCTTTGGTTAAGTTTTAACTACCGGCTCATATTCAATATTCATGCTGCTTTTAAGAATTGTATGTACTACTACTTTGGTCTTTTTTTATCTGTTTTATTTTGACTTGTACGGTATGTAAAGCTTGTTATTTACTATTTATATCTTTAATTATAAAACAATATATTGATATTACTTAGCTTAGTTTTATTTTTTACTACTACACTTTGATACAAATCTAATAATATCTCTTCCTTCAAAAAAAAATATAATAATATCTCACACATGATTATATTTTAAAGGATTTTTTGGAAATAACCACCTACTATTGTTGTCGTTTTAGTAATTATCACCCACGGTTTTTTTTTTTTAATTTACCACCTACTATTTTTAAAAATATGATGAAAATTTCCCACCAAATTTCCTAAGCCCTCATACATGACGTCATCATGCCTTCTTCTTCCTCGATTCTCATGTTCAATGATTTTTTTTCAATATAAATTAAAATTAGATTAGGGAAAAGCATTTAGTAGTCGATTTAACATAATTCAAGCTCACGGGAACATAATTAAGTCACTAATATGTGTCAATTATAATTTGTTGTTCTTAATTTAGGGTTTATCCCAAATTTGGGGAATTTTTCAAACTGAGATAATTTTTGAAATTAAGCATTATTTACATTGATTAACTCTATATAAAACTAATATATATGCTCAATTTAGGATTGTAAACCATAATTTAGAAAAACGTTTGATTTTAAAATATCCCTAAAATACATATGAACCCTAATTTTTCATATCAATAATTAGTAATAATTTCATAACAATAATATCAATTTCGATACTAGTTGAAGACATAATACGTTAAATCGATGCAAACTAGTCCCAATTTCATAGATTAATCACTAAATAACAAACTCCTACTTTCATTTCAAAACCCTAAATGATAAACACCAACTTATATTTAGCCTCAATTTTGTAAATTAGGAACCTAATTTAGTGGTTTGTTTGCATAATTTGGAGTTGCAATTCAAAAATCGAAGAATAAGGTTAGATTAAGGAATAAAATTGAAAAAAAATTCGCCGGTAGGGCCCACAATGACGTCATGTAGGCAATCAGTTGGGAAATTTTCATTTTTTAAAAAAAAGTAGGTGGTAAAATACAAAAATAAAATAAAAAACTGTTGGTGGTAATTACCAAAACACCATCAATTGTTGGTGGTAATTGTCAAAAAATCCTATTTTAAATACGGAGTATATATTAATGAGAATTTTTTGTTATAGTTTAGTTTGACTCTGAAAAATCAAAACCAAAAAAATAAAATAAAAAGAGACATAAGAGTACGGTATTACATTTTCTCCGTTTATTTTTATTGAAATAGTTTAAAGGAGATTTAACATGATTATATTTTTTCCATGTATAGTTGTATAAATCATAAAAAGTGATCAAAAAAGTGTGTTAATAGTGTACAAGTCAAACAAGGTCAAATACCAAAAAACATACGAGTATTAAGCAATAAAGGTCATGCGATAGTGCAATACAAAATGTAGTTCATCTAACCTTTTAAGTATCTTGTTCTTCATGACATTATTTATTATGGGGCATTTTCTTAATCTTCAATTTAACTTTTTTGTTAAAACAATCCTGCTAAATGACAGATGATTATTTACTTTATGTGACCCTAAATATTTAATTTTTTTCAATTCTACCATCTATTTTTTTTTTTTTTTTTATGACTCAATTAGTAATTTAGTACGTATTATAAAATGAGGATTATTACCATTTCACAAAAGTACGGCCTTTTGCAGTACATATTGAATATTGATATAGATTTGTCTAAGTTGTTTCAAGTCATTGATTGCTATTTTATACTTACCAAATTTTTATGTTTTTCTTTTCTTATTATTATTAATCCTTATTTGCTAAAATCCACTAAAAATGACTTAAAATACACGTGAATTTTATAAGAATATAACTTTTCCAACTTCAAAGTTTTGAATAATAACGGTTTTGTTTTCCTTGTCATATAACATATTTTTTATTCAATAGTCAATGATTGCTAAACAATCTTTGGATCACAAGTTCACAACATTTACATGATTCTCCAAATAAAAACAAATCAAATAGGACAATCACTCAACCCCTAAAAATATTCTCTGTTCTCTCTCTTATGGGCTGTCATCGATTTTATCGATGGTAAGCCCCAAATTTTTTTTCAATTTAATGTTTTTAGCCCATAAAGAGCACCAACAGTATGGTGATTATAGTCAGTCCCTCTATGTGAATGGTGGGATATGATTTTTAGTATTGTTTGTTTGTTTGTTTTTCGTGTGTGCATGGATACAAATTTGTGTAACTGCGGGTCTGTTGGTTTAGGGGTGCAGATTTAGAAGATTCTTCTTGCAAATTTGCCGATTTTGATGACCAATCAAGTTTTATCACTTTCGCGACTATACATCAATGGAGCTCTGTCAAAAACGATGCAAAGACATCTAAAATTATTCAAGAGCAGTTCAGAAGCGATACATTAGTTTAGAGGTGTTAAATATTTGTATTGAGAATTTATATCTCTTAAGGGATGATTGTAACTGCCGAATGACTATTATTATTTAATGAAATCACCCCTTCCTATTCCAATAAATAAATAAATAAATTACTCAAAACATTGTACAACACAATTACACAAGCCACGCTTATTAAAATAAATAAAAGGTTTCAACTAAAGTATTACGAAGTAATATAACAAAGTTAATACTCTCTTCTATAATTATCTTGTATAATTTTTTTATTTATTTTTAAATATTATCCAATCATATAAATAGAACATTTCACTCATTCAACCCATGTGATATGGGCTCCACAACTATCTTACTCTCACTCTGTATGTGATGTGATGCCCTTCACTAATTCTATCTCCCTCGATTAAAATTTTTATGCTTACTTTTTCACATAATTTAAGGACCAAGGAAGTATTTATTTAGAAATATGTGACAATATCACACCCAAGTATTTAATACATTTCTTAACTAGGTACAGAGTAATATATAGAAATACATGAAAAAATCATGCGTTAATTGTTATAATTAATATTCTTAAAGTATTTACTACTTAAAATATATGCTTGTGGCTCCTTATATGCGGCCTTAGTAACATTTTCCCTCTTTTTAAGCTAAATATCTAAGCATTATAAAATGATTAAGCAACATAATGGGCAACTAGACCTGTTCAACGGGCTAGATATGGGCCGGACTGGGCTTTAATTAAATGGGCCGGATCGGGCTAGGGTTGAGACAAATTTGAAACGAGCTAGTTCGTTCCATGGACCGCTGGGTCCAGCCCAACCTGGCCCTTTCAAACTTTTTTAAAATTAAATGGCTTTAAATTGTTAAAAAATATTTTCACTTATATGGGCCTTTTAATTTTTTTATAAAAAATTATTGTCAATTAAATGGGCCTTAGTCAGAGATTTTCAATAAAATTGTGACAGATTTATTCTAACCAGAGAAAACTTCTTGCAAAAACAGAAAAAAGATAAGAGAAAAAAAAAGGAGAGAGAAAACTCTGCTAGAAACATGGTTTAAGAGGTGACAATGACGATGATGGTTTTTGGATTCTAAATTCTCCCTCCTTCATACTCTTTTCTTGTTATTTTTCTCTCTATTAATAATTTTTAGTATTTCTCAATTCTCTTATTCAAAGGTGAATTTTAAGTCTTCAACTTATTCATCTAGAGATTTTTAAAAAATAGAGATATTTATAAAATTGGCAAAGTAATTGCTTAGATCTGTAAGTTTTCAGAGTTTTCTCTACTTTTTTTTATTTTTTATAATTGTTTTAAATTGATATTTTGATTGTGGTGGATGAATAATAAGAGAGGATGAGAGGAAGGGTTCCACCGTTTAAAGGCTTGTGAAACATTAATGGTGACCCTTTAAGAGCCCACCACAACCCATTACCAGCCCGTATAATAAAGGCCCGTTAAAAGCCCAGCCCTTTTACAAGAGTAAACGAGCCTAACCCGTTTAAAATAGGGCCGACACAGGGCCTTAAATGGAGCCCCTGTCCATTGAACAGGTCTATGGGCAGCTTACGCAAAAATAAGTCTAAGTCTCAACTCTCTTGTGTAGTGTGAAGGATACAACCTCAAATATCTCATATGAAGACTACAAAATCAAGTCTCTATAGCATTGCTTTATTTTGGTAAAGAGAAAGACCTAACTAAACTAACACTTTACAAGCTATGTTTACTTCTACTTATTTTAAGTACTCTGTGCTTATTACTTACCTCAAACCAGATAAAAAATTAAGTTAAATACGATTAAATTAGGAAAAATAAGTTTTTAACACACTTTATCATATTGTGTGATTTTTAATTGTTAAACATTTTTTATTATGTAAAGAAAAAAATTATGAAAACAACAAAATAATTAAACATACATTAATACAAATCTAATAAACCCCCATTTTGTACAGTTTTTTCTTATAGATTAGCGTATATACAAGATCAAAGTTTAATCAAATCAAACAGAGTAATATTAGAAAAAATAGGTTTAGATCTTTAAAAAAAAAAAAAAAGTTCAAACCAAACCAAACCAAATAAGCAAAAATAAGGTGAATTAAACATCACCTAAGAGAAAAGTTACCTACCATCTCCATCGAACTTACTTGATTCAAAGTGGGACTTTCTATTTTTTTTTAAAAACACAATAACAAAAATATTACTCAACAAGAAATACTAGTCTTATCATAATACAACAGATGATATTCTAGTCCTCGATAATCTATGATAGTGGAAATCACCTAATCCCTAAAAAAAAAGGCTATCTACGACTGAAACCTAGCAATGTGTAGGAGAAAATTACAAACCCAGGAGGTTAAAAATGAGAAGAGAAACATCATCATCCAAACATAAAGCAACCTACTATGTTGATAGTACAGCTTCCGGCTCCATTATCGACATAAGTTACTAGACAGTTTTTTCACAAAAGAATTAACAATACAAAGAAAATTGTGCCTAGCACAGAAACCTCCTTCGGGGGATGATTGATCCTCCTCCGGGGGATGATTGATGCAGTACATCAATGACTGTAAAATCTTCTAAAACTTCATTTCAGCCTGCAACACGAAAAAACAGCAGAAACGAATGAGAGATGCCATGGAATTTGTATTGTTAATATATATCAATCTGTTGGATTAGAGAGAGAAACTTGCACAAGGAGAAGAATAATCTAATTATAAATTAGTTAAAGCATGCAAAAATTTAAGGAGCAGAATAATATCTTCTTTCTTGGTCAAGGCACAGGAAAAAATAAACACTTTCATCGAAACAATCATATTCATTGATACAAATCATGTTCAAATGCACACACATAATGATCACAACACCTCTTGTAACCTCCAATATAAATCATGTTGTAATTCTTGATATAACACCTCTTGTAACTCATCAAATACACACACACATATAAGCAAGAGAAGAATTACAAGAGTAGTCATATGGGTATTACAAGAGAGGTTGTGACGAGGTGCTGTGATAGGCTACAAGAGGTGTTGTGACACTCATTCCCATTACTCCTCTCAAACACCAGTTCTGCCATAGCATATCCATAGAAAAAAAAGGGGTCCAAAAGCAACAACTGGACTACGAGAATAACAAACTACGCATAATCACATATTGACCAACATTCCAAGAACAAGCATATTACAAGCAATGGTGGCAAATTACCTCAGACGTGCCACAAAAGCAAATCAAACTAGATGCTGATAATCTATTTGTCTGAATGTCCCCTTTTACCCTTTCGACGGGCATGATGAGCTTGAGTATTACGAGCAGGCTTCACTGATTTTTTGCTGCACAAACCAAAACAAAGATGAATTAAAAAATGTATATTAATATTCAGTAATATTTATAGTATATCTTCATATTTAATCCAACTTTCTTCTGAATTAGAGTGGAATAGTACTTTAAACTTACCAGAACATTGCTGAGCAAATTTTAGATAAAAAAATCACAGGAAGGACCAAAAGAGCAGAGGCCTAAGCAGAGAAAATTATAATAAGTTTTAAGCTCAACATATATATATATATGGACCAGCAAACTGAGAAACAACAGGATCAGAATGGAAATTACCAAAAACCAAACCAACTCCTTTGTTGCTAGATGTCTTGTAACCTCATGCTGCAGCAGCTTTTCATGAACTGCAGATTGGACCTACCAATCCCATTACAATATGAGAATAAACTAATTATAAGTTTGTAAAACATTATAATAAATAAATGAATTAAAAAAAAATGGCAGGGGCTAAGATATGATTGCAGTATTAGCGATTAATAATGAGCAGAACTACGGTGGAATTTCAGGTCTCGAAATGAAGAGATGATTTCTCTGCCTTTAAACCCAGAAGGACATCATGGATGATGACTTCCCAAGAACATATTTAAACAATAAATGCTTTCACTTCTGAAACTTAAATCTCACTCTACTTCTAGGCATAACCCAAATGGACAGTATATGACAGGCCCAGACCACCTAGTAAAATTGATTCGTGATTCTCAGTTGTTCATGTAAATAACAGGACAGGTGGACTTCCACTAAAAAAAGGGTAACCCCGGTTAAATTGGGCACACTTTTCTTGAATAACCTCCTCCACCTTCCCCAAGTTACATAATTTGCACATTTGTCCCTGAATTAATTATACAAGGAATCCCACCCTTTTTAAACAGTCAAAAGACGTTCTTGATAAATGGTCCTTTACTTTTGCTGTTTTGCAGTAAGCAAGTAAGTTGCCTAACTAATTTTATGACAGGGACAAGGCTGATTTCCAAAAAGAGCCTCTCTTAAACTGCATGCACAAGTATTATTTTTATTACCAAGTATTATTTTTATTGTTTTGAAAGAAGCATCTACTCTGATGTTCTGAAGTCTGAACCTCCTACACCACCCAAAGTATAACAGAAAAGCTTATTATGTTATTGTAGATATTTCAAAACATCAAAAATTAAAGAAGTTATAATTGCAACCTAATCGAACAAAGTAGTGTGCTAACCACACTGAAGGCACAAAAGGCTGTCATTTTCCCAGCATAAAGTATAGGGTATTTAAACACATACAAGATACAACCCTACAAATCTCTGTTCACAATTCCATTGCCAAAGCCAACAGTCAATCCAGAAATCCAACAATTTGTAATTGAAAAACACTCCTCTCCAGTTCTATCGCTACAATTAGTTACATGTGCAGTGCAAGTGAAACATCAAGTGGGAGTGGGAGTGAAAGTTAGCTATGCCTAAGCCAACACCAACAATTTATTATACCAATTTATTGTGACAGTTATTCCTTAATACACTAGTACACAAGTACACAAAAATAGCACATATGAAATAATTAAAGTATTACTGGCTTTATCATATCTTTGAACATGTAATGCTTCTTTATTTATTGCTATTTCACTAAATATAGCAAAGAGTTCACCATAAAAATTGTAACCACCCCTACTTCACCTGGACAAGGGAAAGGAAAAAGAAAAAAAAAAGCCTAACACAAACTCCACAATTTTCCTGACTTGAAAAATGCCACAGGATTCCCGATGAAGATTTTCTTTGCAAAGCCATGCCTAATGTTAAAAGTTTCTTTAACAGGAGAATGGTTCCAAAGGGAATTATCACAGCCACTATGGAAACTCACAACCCAAGCTGTCACTTCTATATACATAGGGGACAATTGTTCAAAGTCTTGGGGAAACATTCAAAGTTTACCAGCAAAGTTGAATGCAATGGACACTGAAAAGTTATGAGGCTTAGGCTTAGTCAATGAGAAATTCAACAAATAAGTCTCTAGTTTTGACCCTCAAACAAGAATGCTGTCAAAATTTTCGTAAGAACCCAATCTGACGTTCACAAGATCACATTATTTAGCAGAGCTTTACAAATCAATGAATTGGGATCTTGTCCAACTTCCTAACTGGTCAAGCTTTCCATTTCCTTGGGAATCTGACGACTCCATGCAAAACGGAAAGCCTCCAATGTCAACTAGAGGGTAAATAATCATGTTAATGATAGACACAATTTTTCTAAAGTGAGGCTATAAACATCCTTGACTTCCAAATATTGGCAATCCAATACACAAGAATATCACTGCTGCATAACCACAAGAGTAGAGCTAGAACTCTGTCCTCTACAAGTAGACTGCAAATTCAATCAACTACCAAAGTCTATTCAATTATGACCATTTCACTCCCATTAAGCAGGAATTTGGAACAGCTATAAAACACAACAACCTAATTTAGACATCACATTGCAACTTAGCATAAAGCACAAACATAGGAGCATGTATCTAAGCCTTACTTTCAAGATTACGAAGCCCACTATGTCCAAAGGGGCATTCACCACATTACATATGGTTGGCAATCTCACTCGCCCATTTACCACAAAGTATATATTCATCATTACTTCATGTAAATTGCTTAATTTACTTTTTACTAATTTAAATTGAGTGAAGAGGCTGGCATTCATTCTTCCAGACCATTTAGGCAGCTTTCTACCTAGATTAGGTAGGTAAGTTATACTGTTATACTAAAAGCCTGAAATACATAACAGAATTTTTTTAGAAAAAACCACAATTACAAAAGATACCTGTTGATGATACGTAGTTGCTGATTCTAGAAATTTCCCATAGACATGAACTGCCTTCTTAGTATACGGCTTCAAGGCAGTTCTTGCTTTTTCAACATGAGGCTTTGCCACAGTGGCAACATGATCAATGTATGGTTTACTTACTTTCTTCACTTCCTGGCATAGTAGAGAACTTGTCTAAGCAAACAACATTATCTGAGGAAAAAAAATAAATAAATAAACAAAAATAAGGCTTAAAATACCTGATAGTAAGGGTCTGCCAGCTCCTGTGCTTTAGTGATGTGTGGCTTAATGGCATTCTTAGATGCCTCAAATGCCTCAGCAGACTTAGCTGTCAACGTCTGAATATGGGGTTCAACATACTCTGTTGCCATCACCCATTGCTCCTTCACAACTGGGACCCATTTCTTCATAATTCAAACCAATTTATGAGTGTCCACGATAGATATAAAGTGAACATAAAAATGGCAATATGAAGCATAAGCAGTGTTCATGATGCCAGTGTAATCGCTCGTGCATACAAATTAATTAGATCAATCAACTGGAAATAGTCACGAAAGTAGACTACAAAAAACGGGCATGCAAAACAATTACACACATTGCAATTGACATTAAAATTCCCAGGTAACTTACAGTTTTAATATTTTCAATGTAAGGTTCTGCCCATTTTTCAGCTTGGTCCTTCTTCTCCAATGTCTGGCAAAAATATTACACAAGCAGTGAGTTGGTAAGTTCTGAATACATTTTAATAAATTACATGACTATATAGAACCAGCAACAAACAAACAAACAAAAACAGTAATTTGGTTAAACGGTAAAACTTGGATATCATGACATTACCTTCTGAATCAAAACCTCCATAACAGGTTTTCCATGCTCATTCCACTCAACCTTTATGAAAGACTACAGTAGAGAAATGTCAGTAATAATAACAGAGGGAACAGGTTATTAATTTTGAGAGATAAAAAGGAAACAAGGACAATTAATTTACCCAAGAACGAAGCGCATGATCCAAGAACCATGGTGGAAGCCATGCACCATGCACCTACACATCGATAAGATCAAAATCAATAATCAAGATTGAATTGGCTCCAAACAATCATCAATGTCAAAAACTCATTTAAAATGAATTAGATGTGAAAAGTTTGCAGCTTTATATGTTTCATACTTTCAATAAACAAGTCATATAATACCTTGAAGCAAGATAGTCAACAATTTTTCTGCAATTTTTACTAAGTTATCTTTTAAATTTTAATTATTTACAAAATCATGAATCTATCAATCAGATCCTTAAAGAAGATGCATCCTAAGGTTTTAACAACACAATAGGTCTGAGCTTTCAAATTTGTTGTTTTTAAAGCCTAAAAACCATCATTATGGAGAAGACCGAGCTACTTGAGCTCTTGGCAAATATGATCAAACTTTCTCACATTATACAATACAGAATAATAGGTTGTATATTGCCAATGAGCTTTGAAACTTATTTTAGGAACACAATTCAGTAACTTTAAAAAGCAAACTAGTATCTTATTATGCCTCAGTGCTTCTATGATCATCTACTTGCTTCAAAAAATTAGCCTCACCAATCAGCAGGACCCTAACAAGGTCTAGAGCTAAAGAGTACAATTCCTAGTGATAAAGGATAGCACAGCAGTCCAAACCATTGATACACGGACGCGGGACGGCAGCACGTTTCGCGAACCAGGACGCGTGTCCCGAAACGCGGAACTTACTCGTTCCAGTTCGTGGTGGTTCGTGATCAGGTTTGTGTTTGATGGAGTACCCGTTTGTAGGTGAAAGAACCTTCTATTTTCTTGAGTTTTTTAGGTTTAATTGAAAGCTTAAAGCTTCAAGTTTCATTAATGGAGGAAAATGAAGAGTGTAGAAGGAAGATGGTCGTTGACGGCTGACAAAGTGAATAGATCCTAATCTAAATTTTCTTTTAAAAAATGGTGGACCCTTTCATTTTTATTAATAGTACTCCGTATTATTTTATTTAATACTTTAATGCCTAGTACTAGTATGTACTATATAGCAGTACAACACTACAGCTGTATATATTTTTTTCTATTTTATTTTTTGGGTTAATAGGCAACTGTAAATTTTCCAGTTTATACGGTGTTAGGTAACTATAAAATCCAAAGAAAGTCTAATAAATTTAAAAGTAATAAAAAAGAAAATTCCAATTTAAAAAAAATCGAGAACTCTACAGTCATACGTTCCGGAACTCTTTAGCCTACGTTCCGCGTTCCCGTTCCCGTACCACGTTCCAAAACGTCCCACGTACCGTGTAACGTTGGTCCAAACAAATTTCTGAAGGAATAATGTTACCACCTTTATCATATACACATCGCCTCAACCTTGGAATGGGGAAATAAAAAATCACATGTATATTGGTCAAATAGTTCCCAACCTTGATAGAAATTGTGTCGTGAATACCTCGTTTTTTATAATTCTAAAACTACGATATTTGCAACATGCATATGGTAGCAGAATAAAAACACAACTATGACAATCCCCATTAGATCATAGTCGTAGCCTAACACCAAGAGTCAAACCCACAATTCAAGAGAGAACTCTGCATCAATACATAAGACATTTGGCAACAAAAGGAATTAAAGACAAGAAAATCCATTGTAGAGATAATTTCCAAATAAATTCCTTCCCTTTCACAGCAAAAAAGCATAAAAGCGAACGATGTGTGATGTTAAAAGCTAAAAACTTAACTGCAGATTAACCTATAGCAACAAATGCTGCTAATATGGTCAGAATATAACTAAGTACCATAAATGGATATCTAGAATTCTAGATCTTACAACAATGCCAAAGGCCTATCAGATTGCTAAATTGCACCTCAGTAATTTAAATAACTAGATTACTCCCTTTGTCCCATAATATAGTGCCCGTTTCTCATCTTTCATGTGAATTAAGGATAGTAGAAGGAGAGTGTAATATTCTTACAAGTAGGAGTAATTTACATAAGAAAGATATAAAATGATATTTAATAAATCTTTGGATATGTGGGAATTTTATATGGGAAAGGAAAAAAATAAGTAAATGTGCCAATACAAACTAAGTAAAAACATTTCCCAAAGAACAATTCCAATACAGCCCTTAAATTTAGAAAATTCGACAGTATAAAACCAGAACCAAAGCAGGCTGACTGTAGCAACAACTCAGAAGTTATAAAATAAAAAATTTCAAACAAATCTTTACCTCCATTAACTCCTTAGTCCTTGAGGTGGCCTCTGACTTAGCCTTCATCATCTCTTCCTGGTAGCATTAAGATAAAACAAAAGTAAAACCAACAAAATGCTAAGGTAAATCATCTATCTAAAAATAATTAATAAAAAGTGGCATGCATGAAGCATTAAAAAAAATACCTCTGCCACTTGAAGAGCACGCTCAGTTTTACGGATTCTGCTCTTCTGTTCATCATTGATCTTCTGGAGCTGTACAATCAGACATAAAGCAAAAGTTGAGAATATAATTACCTACTCCAAGAGGAACAGTATATTCAAGCAACCCATCACTTAAACTCAAAACGCAGTGAATTTCCAAAGTTTGTCATTAAAATTCACATCCATTAAAATGCCAAAAATGCATCCATCAAACAAGAGCAAACAACATAGTTACATTACTAAAAGGACTCTTAAATCCCTTTAGATGCACTGTATTTTTTAACCCAATTACTACTTGTTTGCCGGGGTTGTCATATTCAAGATAAAGGGATTAAGAATATGAAAGAAAAGATTTCAAGCACAAGCTCTATCCTCAAAACACTTCTAAATTACCTGAACATAAAATTTTAGAAACTAAAAACAGAGATATATGGTAAGTTGAGACCAACAGTCCTGCAAACAACTAGATGTGTAAGTTGCAATATTCTATATACTTCCCCGGACCCTAAAGCATCCTCTAAATATTACAAATTACAAGCACTAAACCTTTGCCACAAACAATCAGGAGTTCTATCTATAGTGCTCAATAAAATCGTATGAATGCAGCTGTCAAGTTCAAAACCCAACTCAGGCATTACAGTCTATGACAATAGATCAGATAGTCACATCAATAAAGTTGTATAATATCTCAGCAGAGCATCAAGAATACCCTAAAGCACCTTGATCTTAGTTAACCATCAAGAAAACCATAGTACTATACAATCTGACCACGCTCAACACAGGTTAACTATGCAAGTAATGATAGAAAAAATATTACAAACTGAATAAGAATTTGTTGGACTTATAAAGGATGGAAAAAATTAGCATGTACTTTGGTTGGATGAATGGCCATTACAATAACTAATTTACCTTGTCCAATTTTGAACTCAATTCGGAAATTTTGTTCTCTGATTCAATTGCTCGGGTTTCCAAGGCCTCCTTTTCCGTTTTTTGTCCTTCAATTTCTTTCTTCAACTTGTCAACCTATGAAACATAGGAATGCAAATTAATTAATTATTTATTTATGATTTTAATTCTGACCAAAAGGTTTCTAGCATTTTCCTTGAAGTACCTGCTTTTGCAACTCACTAGCCCGAGCATGAGCCTTCCCAACCCGCTCCTCAGCATCAGATGTTCCCTTTTTCTGACCCAACAAAAACAAACAAAAAAAAATATACGGAATCAATAATATTTTCAAACTACTAAAAATCCCAAAAACCTCTTCAGCATTGTCTAAACCAAACGTTTATTTAGTCTATCGTCTTTACATAAATTCAACAGAAATCCTCAATAGCACTTTCTCAGTATTCTCACCCTTTGTCCCCATGATCTGAAGCATACAAAAACATAACCATGCTCAAGAATAATAATAAAAAAAGCAACAAACACAATTCAAACCTGAGCATTCTCAATTTCGCTTTGCAACGATGCAACAACATCCGACTTCTCCTGAATAACAACCTCCAATTCCGATATTTTCTCATCCTTTTTCTTCAAATTCGTGTTGCTCTCATCAAGGCGAGTCTCTACAAAAAGCAAATAGCACCCACTTATCAAATAATAGAAAGCACCTCAATGCATGACATCGCTTACAATGCATTGCTAAAAACTACCACGTCTCGACGCAATCAATGGATTTTGATGGCTACCAATCATCCATCACATTATTACCAACAGTTTCATCAAGGAATAGTAATAATAATTGTAAACTTTAACTACTAGTTTGTGAAACTTCAAGATCGCATTTTGATTATTATTTCACAATATCCAAACACAGATTATCTTCTAATTCAAAATTCTAAGCTAATTTACAATCTGTAACCCTAATTTCTCTTCCGACTCAAAATTCAACAATAAGCTTCACCGCAAACAAAAATCATAAATTCAATCAACATTCACTTCAATAACAAATCAAAACCTTATCAAATCAAATCAATCACAACTAACATTGAAATGTTACTCAAAATTAAAATTTAAACAAAAATCATATTTCAAAGTAATAAAAACACGTATAGAACAGTCACTACAATCAAAATCAATAAAAAATAAATAAAAAATAAAAAATCAATGAAAACAAACTAAAAATTCAAAACCCTAACCAAGAAGTTGGATCTTAGACTTAAGCTGATCGAATTCAAGCTTAAGAGCGGAAGAATCATCCGATCGAACTTCTTCGATAACTTCCGAATTTCCAGAATCTGCAATTACGCCGCTAAAAAACAACGAAAACAGCAACAAAACCGACAAGAAAACGAGCTTTGATTCCGCCATTGAAGAGATTTCAGAAGAAAAACGATGAGAGAGAAAGTGGAGAGGGAAAGAGAGAAAAGGAGAGAATTCAAAGCATACAAAGAGAACAGCTTCGAAACCCCCGAAGAAGAAGAAGGAGAGACGTGGTAGAATGACAAAAATTGAATTATAAAAGGAACAAATAAAATAAATGTTGGTATTTTTTTATTATTCTATTCTATTCAATTTTTTTTTTGTTATTTTTTTATTTTATTATTTAAAAAAGGGTGTGTGATGTAGAAAGTGCAAAGTGTGTGGGAGAGCATGTATTAATTATATTTGAATAATTTGATTGATTTATAATAAAGTTTTTGGTTGGGAAGAAAAATCAAAATCAAGATCAAAATCAAAATCAAGACAATTGAGTGTATCTATGTATTTGTATAGGTGGTAGTTGGAAATAGAATCTTGGGAAAGGTTTGATAGTTGAATGGCTTAAATCTACTTTTGTCTATTTTGGTTTTTTAAAAATTGTTCTTGAATAGAATTAATCAAAAGCCTACAAAAGTTGGTATGTTGGTGGTCTTTGTCATCATGTGTAATGACTTTTGGTAAAGCTATGGTTTAAGGAGTCAAATCGCTTTCGATTATTCCTTAATTTGGTGTTTTGAGTTGATAAATTTAACGATGAAAAAATCAACAATTTAAATGAATACCGGCTGATCTGATTGGTAGTTTGTTTGAAGAGGGATAAGATTGTTATGATTTGAATTGATTTTCATTAATTTGTGTTCCTTTAATCTTCCATCTAATTTAGAAGGAAATTAGTTTGTGTTTATAAAGGAAATTCTACATGTTTATTCACAAATTGCAAGCATTATATTTAGACATTTTCACCTTTGGTCTTATGGGTACAATCATGGATTCATGGTAAGGGCCACCTTTGAAAATAGTCTAAATAGTTGTTTTCCCAAAATTATCACAAGTAAAAATTACGTAAAATTTGTGATTCTTACACCCCCAAGATAAATGTGAGAGTGCTTGGAAAATTTATAACAAATCATGCGAAGCATTAGTTACCAACTTGTCTGCTAAAACAAGTAATAGTTGATTCCAAGGCCATTGATGTTTTTTATTGACCATTTCACTTTGATATGTGCTTGTATTAGGTGTTTAGGACATAAGCTAGGAGTAGGTAACAGTGTTAATACAGAGCACCGATAAAAACGAACGAATTCGATCTTTTACATGCACATCGTTTAATTTCGTAACTCTAAATAAAAGTCAAAAGTACAAGTAAAAAAATATTATATATATACTCAAGTACAAATGTACAATTTCCTCAAAAAAAAAAAAAAAAAGTACAATTGTACAATACAAGTACTATTTTATTTGTCTCACATAACCAAATGTGGATTTTCTTTAACATAAGGTAGTTCGTATTATTTTTTGCCAATCGACCGTAAAAAATAAAATAAAATAAAAAAATCACGACAAGTTGGTAAAAAAAATCACTCCGGCAACAATTTGTTAAAAAACAAGTTAACATTATGTGACAATTTGGTAAAAAAAACAATAAACTCAGGCGACATTTAGACCAAAAAAATCTGTTTTTTTCGGCAAACTCTTCAAAAGTCCTAATTAAATTGTTTTGTGTTTTTTAAATTTATTTTTTTTATTTAAAAATTAAATTATTATGTTATCTCCTTTTAATTTTACTAAATTTTGAATTACATCAATTTATTTCCAATCCTTTTTAAAAAAATTGTCACAAGTAGTTTGTTGGGAATTTTGTATTTTTAGGCTTAATTGTCACATGAGATTATTTTTTATTACCAAATTGTCGCTTGAGATTAGGGTTTTTTTACTAATTTGTCCCCAAAGTAATTTTTTGGAGTGACGAATGCAGTTCCTCTCCCTGGATGGCAAGTTCAAGAAATTGGGAGGACCTGTCTAGTCCAGTGGGTAGAGACTCTCATATGAAAAAGAAAACACCCTTTTTTACCAATTTGTCGCTGAAGTTAGTAAGAATGTTCAAAGTTATACGGTAATCAAACCGTTCATTTTTCCAACGGAAGTAAGAATGTTCAAAACTATATGGTTAATCAAACCGTTGCAATAAAGAAAACAAAGGAAGTTCTAAGATACCAAGGAAGATCACCCAAATTAGAGGGTAGGTTTCAAGCTAAACCCGACAACCACTATTAAAGAGCACATGCCAAGTGTAGTGCTCATTATACACGCTCTTTTGATAATGGATGAAACAACTAATAGCCAATCGGCTAACCCAGTTTATATTTGCGCATAAGCTTACTTCAGCAGATAATTTGCATTCAAAGACGATCAAATCCAAATACCAAGTTTGTAAATCTAAATCCAGATGTTTACTTGTTAATTTATACAACTATCATCTATCATCGCATATGATCCATTCAGATTCGAAATATGGAGAGGTTGTTCTAGTCTACAATAGCACCCACAGAAATAACCATACTAAGTAGACAAATAGACTAGTCGGTCTAGAAACAATGTAAAAGCAGCTCAGCAAGTATATAATTCTGTCATAGAACACTAAGATGGTAGGTGTCAAAAATACTCGAGTGATTCTTTGAAGATGGCTATAACAAGTCTCACCATTCATGATAACTAAATAAATTGAAACACAATAATAACACATCTAAAAGAGTGAAGTTCCTTTTCCCTTCTTGTCTCCACCGATCTCAAAGTGCTTGCAACGCTGCATAAACAATACCGTGGATACATATAGTCAGCAAAAACAGAAACAAATAACTACAGGACACAAGAATAGGACCCATTGATTTAGTATATTGAAACACAAACCTTAATGGGGTGCTGGGAGACATGCTTGCATGACTGGCACTGTAGCCTCAACACAATCTTCTTGGTGGTCTTGGCCTGTTGAGTAACAATACACGAGCTATGTCAATATACAATGCTGAAGGTAAACATTCAAGTTTTACATCAACCAAACAAAGTCATTACCTTCTTGTGGAAGACGGGCTTGGTCTGACCACCATATCCAGATTGTTTACGGTCATAACGTCTCTTTCCTTGGGCAGCCAAACTATCCTTACCCTTCTTGTACTGGGTCACCTTGTGCTGGGTATGCTTCCTGCACTCTTTGTTCTTGCAGTAAGTCTTCTTCACCTTAGGTACATTCACCTGTCATCAGAAGCAATACGAATCAGAAGTTCTCACAGATTAATCAAGTACCAAAATCAGATACCAATTGAATGAGTGATTAGTATAGAAATACAAATCAATATCAAACATCAGAACAAGAAACATCACAGCCCTCACTCCACAAATCCAAGATGTAAAAAGAGAGTTGGTCAGAACAAGAAATATCACAGCCCTCACTCCATGAACCCACAATCAAAAAGAGAGTCGAACGAACAAATATTTCACAGGTTCCTTATGACAATTCATGTTAGCTGACCCCAAATCATTTTAGATCTAAGGCTTTGTTGTAGTTGTTGATCAGAACAAGAATTTCAACGGTCTTTGAGAGCTGCTTTCTATTATTCAATTCTATCTGATGCTATTAAAGGACTTCTCAAAGGCGTAAGGAGTAGTATTAGATTGCCATTGTGATTCCAACTAGCTACACGCCTTACCCCTAATCTTTTGTAACTACTACAAGTAAAACTCAAGGAGGTTTGCACTGAGAAACACAAATTAACCAGCAAATACATTCGCAATACGCAATTCAAATCTTGTTGGAGAGACTAACGGCCTATGAAAGGGTTATGTGCAGTAAAACCTAACGTTGATCGGTTCTTTAACCAGTAAAATCAAGAAACAATCTCACGTTATGTATACACCACACCTCAATATTGTTCACAATAGGAAGATTGTCTCTTCTATCGCGGTACATATAACTCGTAACATGTATTTATTATAAACAACGTGCATCAGCTAAGTAATTAAAATCTGAACACAACATTTAACATCATAACAGTTGCAGCAGAAACATTCATCACAGAAATAACCTTAAATCAGGATCAGAACAATAATAATACATTACAATGTCGGGCAATTAACATAAAAATGAGTCTAATCGATACATTTTGTTTGAAACAAAAAAAAAATTACGAGTACTTCAGATAGCACGAATTATTAATAGTTTTACAGAAATTCAAACTTTATATTGAAACAAAATCACAAAATTCGAATCAAAAATTAGTTTAGTTTTACAAATTCCAGCTTCAAATCTCTGTATATCCAAAGATTATTTAACACTATAACCTTATATTTAAACAAAAAATCGCACAAATCGAACTATCGAAGCAAATATTAGTTTCATTCCACAAAATCTAACTTTAAATATTTATATATCTAAATTTTAATAAAATTTCATCGCTAAAATTGATGATAATTCAGCCGAAAAAGTGAAAATAATTCACTAAAACAACCAACAAAATATCGAAAAAAAAGAAGCAAAATTCTAACTTTGAAGATTAAGAAACTAAGTAAAATTCACTGAATCTAATTGAAAAAAAAAAAAAAAAACGCGAATCATAAGATTAAACAGCAAGAGTAAAGAGAGAGTGAGTACCATTGTTGCAGGCGGCAGGAAGACCTGGTGTTGATAAACCCTAAAAAATGAAGAAGACGACTCAAAATGTTAATTTCGGTGGTGTTTTGTATATATATGTGCCTAGTTCAGGGTTTCTGTGATTGGGGGAGGAATTGGGCCGAGTTATATGGATCTGGGCATTTGAGATTATCATGGGCTCTTCTATTATTTTGATTTAAAAACTGGATTAATGTCCCAATGGCCAATACCAATAGAGTTGGATCCGGGTTCGGGTTCAGTGAGTGTGGTTTGTACTCCTTTAGTTTCAAAATAAAATTATCGGGATATTTGTCAACATGATAGTTTGACCAATGTTATATACTTAATTATCAATATGTATACATTATAAAAAGTATCAAGTGTATACAATATAAAAAGTATACATTGAGATAGTTCTGATAAATACCAACATGACTACATTTAATCTTGTAAGTAAAACAAAAATAAAGGTTAAAGTGATATATTTAAATAGTATAAAGTCAAATTGAGACATTTATTTTGAAACTGAAATAGTATTTTATGTCCAAATGAATTATTAAAGCATTACAAATTACTGATACGGGGGAGCTATGGAGGGATTATTGTAAAATGTGATCTATGGTAGAAAGACTCTTAGTTCTTTACCCTCTTTTTTTTTTGTGAGGAAAAACGGACTAGTGCATATTATTAATCAATGGACAACTTGTCCATGAGAATATACGACGAAACATCCCCGGGACAATGGTTTTCCCATACTTGTTCCGTATCAAAGGGCACTAGCCTAGCAAGGTGATGTGCAATCGAATTGCCATCCCTTCTAACATGAGATCACGAGACAAATTCGAAGTCTTTACAAAACCAGATGACATCATCTAACACAGAATCTAGATCAGTGAAATAAGAAGCATATTTCTAAAGCCTATTAATAATAATTTGGCTGTCAGACTCAACGAGCACCCTCTTGAAACCGTAGAGTTGTGCGAGCTTCTCCCCAAACAGAATTGCCTTGCACTCTGCAATATCAGTTGGCCACCTGCCTCTTATTGTGCGAGTATTAGCATACATCACCTCTCCATTTGCATCTCTTAAGACTGCCCCCAGACCCACCCAACCCTCATCTCTCAGGCATAAATCACAATTGAGCTTCACAAAATTAGTTGGAAGTGGGATTCTCCTTCTAGAATTAGGCATGCTATAGATTTGGGCTGCATACCTCCCACAATCCTCCACAAGCCTCATGACACGATCATACACCACCAAATGGGGAATATCCTTGTTATTAAAAATTTTGTCGTTTCCACGACTCTAAATAAACCACAACAAAGCAGCCCCAATCAGCCTCTTCCTATCACTCCTCTGCTTCCCCCCTGCAATAACTTCCTTGAAATCTGCATGAGGATCATTACATACCAGCTCCTCTCAACCACATTCACGCCACAATTCGCAAACAACAGGACACAGGAAAAGAGCATGACTTGTTGTTTTAGTGCTACTTGCATACCAGGGGAAGCAATCCGAATCAATCATGTGTCTCCTGTGAAGTAGCTCACAAGTAGGTAAAGACCCAGTACATACCCTCCAAAGAAAGTGTTTCACCTTTGGAATGGTATCAAGTCCCCAAATGTCAATCCATACATGATGAAACGCATCAAAATTGCAAGACTTGCCAAGCATATACGCGGTTTTAACAGAATATTGCCCATCGTTTGAAAAAATCCCATGTTAAGCAGTCTTCTGAAGGTCTGCAGCTAATAGGAATAGCCAGCATACAGTCAACATCTCTCTTAGTGAAGTGTGTATTGATCAGATCATGATTCCACTCATTCTGTTCCCAGTCAATTAAGTCACCAACACACGAGATCTCATCTACCCTAGGTGTTTCAATAAACCTTCCCTTCTCATCCGCAACCCATGGGTCCTTAAAAACATCGATCTTCAATCCATCTCCCACTCTCCATAATAATCCCTCTTTAACAAGTTATTTTGTTCCCCATATTCCTTGCCATGAGAAGCTGCCATTTAAATTAAGGGACGCACCTAAGAAGTCACCATTAGGGAAATATTTTCCCTTCATCACTCGACAAAAGAGAGATTTTGGATGAGCAATGAATCTCCAAGCTTTCTTACCAAGTAGTGCTTCATTGAAAACCGCCATATCTCAAAAACCTAAACCACCCAAACATTTTGGCTCGCACATAGAACCCCAACTTCTCTAATGCACTTTTCGAGTGGATCCCGAGTGACCCCACTAAAATCTCACAATCAACGACTTAATCTCATCAATCACACTACAAGGCAATTTATAGACTCCCATGATGTAAGTAGGGATGGCTTGAATTACGGCTTTCACAAGGATCTCCTTTCCAGCCCTAGAAAGAAGCTTCTCCTTCCAACCCTAAAGTTTCTTCCATATTCTGTCTTTGAATGCTGCAAAAACCATTCTCTTCGACCTTCCTACAATCATCAGAATACCAAGGTACTTCTCATGTGCATTCGCCAATCTCATCTGCAAAAAATCCACCAACTCTTCCTGTTTTGACACACTGATGCCTTTGCTAAAGGATACCTCCGACTTTTCATAGTTAGTTTTCTGATCGGAAGCTACTTCATATACGTTGAGTAAATCAACTATCGTTGAGAATTCCACACGGTTGACCCTAGCAAAAAGCAAAATGTCATTTGCAAAAAAGAGTTAGGAGATTTTTGACCCATTCCGACTAGCACCCGCTCTATTTACAAGCCTGTGATCCGTATTTATCATAGCGGATAAGGCATCAGCTATAATAATAAAAAGATACGGCGAAAGAGGGTCCCCTTGTCTCAAGCCTCGAGAAGGAATTACAGAGCTAGAGGTGGCCAGTGGGCCGGGTTGGACCCAGCCCGCACGACAGGTGGGTTAAATGGGTCCAGCTCGGATCCGACCCGGCACAACCCGTCTGAAAAGGTGGGTGTGTTGTGGGTCCAACATTCTAGCCCAGCCCACTTCGACCCACGTGATTCGGCCCAACCCGTCTAACCCACTTTGACCCATGTGATTTGGCCCACCCAACACACGAACCCACCCAACCCGGCTCAGCACGCACGACCCACCTAACTCGCCAGTTGTAGGGAATATTTCAAACATCAAATTTGAGCCCCACTGTGGTCATGCATTTAAGCATAGTGGCGTCCAAAGGGAAGGAAGCTAGAGATAAAAGAGTCGCCAACAAGTATTAAGAACTTGTAAACTGTTCACGGGTGTGAAGGTTACACCCCATTCACGATCACGGAGATCGCTAACTCCATAGTGGTCCGGAACCATGACTGGATATTCGGGGATGATGGTAAGAATCCAACCTAAAAGAGATTGAACTCGCCCTAAATCGACCTCTACTTAATTCTTATGATATTCATGTGCGCTTCCCGATCAACATACATCCAACAAGTCAGCCCTAAACCTGTTTAAACTATGTTGGTTGATTATTAATGCACAAATAAATCTATTATTGGCGATCATTTGAATTAAAATCATATTAAGCCTAAAACAAATTATTAATTATCTTATTAGGCGTGATTTCAAGTACAAATTCCCTTTAAACCTGCTGGAAAGGGCGTGATCAAGCAATAACAATCAATCACAAATAATCAAGCAATATATAATTAATTGACACAACAATCATCATCATAATATCATCATCAAAATATAATTAGCAAGATCCTAGGCATGATACTAAACGGATTAATAACAAACCCTAGCATGTCACTAAATAATAAAAATCAAAGCTTTAGCCTAAACATGATACTAGGAATTAACATGATACTAGAAATCATAAAAGCATCCTATTATGATACTAGGAATTAAAATAAGATTTTGAGCATGATTTCTAAATCAAAAGCGAGGAATAAGGATAGTAGATCTACTCGCTTTGATGCCTCGTATTTCCTTATATCAAAACAATACACACGTTAGCTTAGTAACTTCAAGAAAGACTAAATCAAAACAAATAAATCAAATAAGAATTGAAATATAGATTAAGGACCAAACCCTTAGAACTATCAACCTTTCACGTCGAGGTCGAAGGCAATTTCGAGATTGACTTGGAGTATTTAAGGCTCGTGAAGGAGGTATGAGGTATGATGCGTGAGTATTTAAGGCAACATATCAAGATGGTGTTCGGATGTGTTTAGGCTAGGCTAGAAAGAAAGAGAGAGAGAAAGCTTTAGCTTAGAAAGCGAATTAGATGATGATTGTTGGTGATCAAGCTTGTTGATGATTGAAAACGGGGTGAAACGACCTTTATTTATAGGGAAAAACGAGGGTCGAAGATCAGAAAAGAGTCAAAATCCAACTCGGAGTAAAACAGGTTTTTATCGCGACACGATAGATTTATCACGCGTGCGATAGGCCTATCGTTATGCGGATATGCATATTATAGCACGATATTTCTATCGCTCAGCGATACTTTTTGGAAGATAGAATTCGTACAGAATCCGACTTCCAATTAAATTGGGTTAATCTAATTTCCGTATGTATTCTAATTTTATTACAATTAAATTCATTGGAAAACAAGTGTTTGATCCGATATGAAATTCTTAAGTCTTTATCTTTTTAAAAACAAGATAAATTAGAACCTTCTAGAGGATTCCAGAAGCTTAATAAATCCTAAGGGATTTAGGATTGTAAACAACCTTCTAAAAGATTCCAGAAAATTGTAATAAATCCTAATTAGTTTAGGAATGAGGTTAAGGTTAATGGACCCTCCACATGATCATTGGGTCGTAAGTAAGACTCGATTTGGGCTCGGTTTAGTATTTTGGTCAAAACTTTTTCGTTATAACTTGGATTTGGGCTTATAATATATCATTGGAAAGCTCTTTTCAAGCCCCATCCAACTACACAATTATTGGACCCAGAATATGGACCAAAATAGACTGGTTTGGACGTTTTTATAAAAGGGCCACGAAATGAATGATTTTTCAAATGCACGAAATGAAGGAGTTTGGATTTAATGACACAAAATAAATGATTTTGGATTAAAACTCTTTAGAAAAGGTTAGAAATGGTTAAGGTTAAAGGGAAATTCACGAGACTCTTTAACTCTTCACCTAACTCGATAATCAAATACGTGAAAGGTACTCATCACTGGGTTTGGTTTTTGGGGAGACACAATCATGTGCCTACACCAGCCCACCCAACCCACTAGCCCACCCAACCCGCCAGCCCACCCAACTCACTAGCACGCACAACCCACAAGCCCGCATAGTCCACCCGCCCAATCCGCCATCCTAACAGATCTTTTCCTGATTTTTTAAAAAACTAACGGCTACTTTTTTTTTTAGATAGAAGTAATGGCTACTTTCATTGAGTCTAACAACTAGTTTTTTGAATCTGACGGCTAGTTTTTTTTATATGATCATCCTCTAAAATTTTCCTATAACTACCAATTTCATTTCACTTGAATTTCCACACAACTCAAGCTTTCTATATCTCTTGCTCAAAAATTCTTAATTGTTCTCAAATTCTCAAGTGTTATTTAGTGTTACATAGAGTTTTATTTTACTCAAAAAAAAAAAATCTCCTCAATATTATATTATTATTAGAAATCTTAAATTTCTCAAACAAAAAAAAAAAAAAAAAAAAAAAACGTTATTCTCCATATTATATTAGTAATCATTAAAAAAAATTAAAAAAAATGGGATCAAGAGGAGGAATGGGAAGGAGTCAAAGTGGTGGTTGAAGTGGTGGCCAAAGGAGTGATGTGCTAATTTTTCGTTTGAAATTAATACGGAAAATTTAAACAAATTTGTCAATGAATATGGAAATTGTGGTTTAGGAGATGGGCAAAATATTCAAACGTCTCCACCACAACCTTTCTCCCACCAATCATCAATTTCAACTATGCCACCTCCATCTCAACCAACATCACAACCAACATCTCAACCTTCATCTCAAGGTAATTTCTAATTTAATTTTTTTGTTATGAATATTTAAAAAACTATTATTAATGATTATAAAGTTAGTTTAGTTTCCAATTTTGCTATGACTTATAATTACCATGAAAAAATGCGTTTAAATAATTACAAAATAAAATACTTGAAATTTAAAAGCTTATATTCATGAATAGTGTTTAAAAATTAACTTCAATAATTTGATTTATGCAAGGTGGTGGAGGTGAGTAAAGGTCGAGCACAATCTTGGGTGTAAAAATATATTGAACGAGTTGACGTCACACCCTCAGGATGGCAACTCGGTCAACCAAAGAGGTTCACGTTTACATATCTAGTTTGCAAGGCGCCAGGTGCAAACGTCAAGACATATAGTTGGAAAACGGGGTATGGCACTGGATCCATGAGTCGGCATTTGCAAAACAAACACGAGTTGTTCGAAAATGGCCCCCGTCTTTTGGGAAGTAGGTTACCCGTCCAAACACAATTACATGGGTATATGAACTATTTACCGGCGGAGGTACACCTTTCATTTATAATAAAGATAGAATGATTGATGAATTAAGTAGGTTAGTTATTGCTAATGAATACCCTTTTAGTTACGGTGAAAATGCAAACGTTGAGCATTTTAATAAAGTTGCATTACAACCTGCATTTACTTGTGTCCCTCGAAATACCCTAAGGCGCTATACATAAACTTCTTATTATAAGTATAGGAGTGGTTTGATTGAATTAATTCGTACTTTTGATGGTCGTGCTAGTTTTACAAGTGATACATGAACTTCTTGTTTTGGTGAACCTTTTCTTTGCATTACTACTCATTGGGTGGATGATGATTGGTTTATTAAAAAATGTATACTTTGCTTTCAAGATATGGAAGAAAGGCATATCAGTTTTAACATCATAGTTTGTATTATGGATTGTTTAAAAGAATTTCACTTGAATGATTAAGTTGTTTCTTTATCTCTTGATAATGCAACTGCAAACACAAAGTGTATTGATTATTTGAAAAATGACTCCGATCGAGTTGCATTTGTTGTTGGGTGGTAATCTCTTGCATGTTAGATGTTGTGCTCATATTTTGAATTTGTCTGTTCAAGAGGGTCTTGCTGAGCTGCAACCATTGCTAAACACAATTAGAACTGTTATAAAATGGATTAGGATTACTTCTTCAGTTAGAAGAAAGTACATGGCTATGTGTAAAGAAAAGACAATGGTCTATTGATACCCCTACCTGTTGGAATTCTACTTTTAATTTGTTGAATGATGCTATAAAGTATCGTGACATTTTGACCCAACTTTACAATAATACTCGTGTTGATCCTAGTGAGTTAATAATCGAAAGTCATTGGACTAATGCCTCTTTTATTCGTGATGTTCTAAATGCTTTTGATAATGCAACTCATATTTTCTCTTATATCTTTGAGCCTAACATTCATTTAGTCATAATAGAGTATGCTAAAGTTGTTCACACCATCGAAGAGCATATGAAAATTGATGGACTTCGTCCCGTTGTTGATAGCATGAAACGTAAGTGGCATACTTATTTTAGTGAATTTGCAATTATTTATGGAATCGCTGCTATTCTTGACCCCGATGTCAAAGCTGAAGGTTTGGGAAATCTTTTAGAATTTTATTATATAAGTTTAAGTATGGATTTTGATGTTAGTGAATATATTAACAAATGCAAATCTGTTTTGGGAGACCTTTATGATCATTATGCATCTATTTATGATTTTGATTTAGCTACACCAACTGCTACTAGCACTTCTGATTCTAGATTTTGTTTTCTTGATAAAGTTATGAAAAAAAAAACACAAAGCATCTACATCATTCTCATCATCAACTTCTTCAACACTTTCTATTAAAGATTATTTGTCATATCAACATGAGACTAACAACAACTTTCAAATTATAAAATGGTGGCAAGAACATAAAAAACGTTTTCCTATATTGGCGAAAATTGCAAAAGATATACTTGCAGCTCCCGCCTCATCCATTGCTTCCGAGTCTACTTTAAGTGCAGGTAGAAGAGTGTTATATGAAAAAAGATCTCGCTTAACTCCAGGAAGCATTCAAATTTGTGTTTGTAAGAAAGATTGGGATCAAGCTGAATGAAGAACTCAAGGTTTAAAGGAAGACGAAGAGGATGAAGATGATCCCGTGATGATATTGGAGTTGTCAACGGATGATGATGTAACAAGCATGGGTGGCTAGAAAAGTCTAAACCAGGTATGCTAAGAACTAAGTGGGCTTTGATTCCTTCGGGATACGTAGGCAACTTATTTTTCGAAAATTACAATTTAATTTCAAAATTAAATTTTAGTTTTTTAAAGATAGGTCTAAGCCCCCCAAAAAAAATTCCAAAAGAAGTACAATATAAGAACTACGTTGGCTTTGATTCCTTATTTTGTAATATAAGGATACGTAGGAATCTTAATTAAGAGCAAGCCATCAAATTGTAAATCTTGTAAAAATTAAAACAACCTTAAAAATAAATGTGCAAAATGTTGTTTCAAAATAAAAGTTTAAACCAATTTCAAAAAACAAATTTGGATATTTAACCCACACAACCCACTTAGCCATTTGGCCCACCCGACCCTTACCCACGAACCCCCCCGACCCTAACCCACGAACCCATCCCAACCCAAACCCACGAACCCACCCGACCCAAACCCACCCAACCCACAAACCTAGCTCGACCCACCCTCCGACTCACCCTAACCCACGAACCCAGCTCAACCCACCCACGACTCGTCTAACCCAAGAACCCAGCTCAACCCACCCACGAACCCAACCCTGGTGTGTCCAATTTCTCCGACCCAACCCACCCTACCCTACATGGGTCGTGTCGTGTGTCATGAAACCCCAACCCGCGACCCACCTAACCCTAACCCAGCTTGCACGACTCGCACAGTGGACACTTCTAAACGGAGCCATACACATACACTCCGATTGATAATAAAAGAATAAGTCACAGTCGAAATGCAATCCATAACTACCTTCACCCATTGCTCCGCAAACCCCATTTCAAGCAACAATTTCTCCAGAAAAAACCATTCCACCCTATCATAAGCGTTACTCATGTCTAATTTCATAGCAATAGTCCCCTTCTTACTTTTGCTCCTTTTTTTCATAGTATGAAAAATTACCATGGCGATGAGCGCTTTATCTGTGATTAATCTACCAGGAACAAAAGCACTTTGATTCTCCGAACTAACATTAGGTAGAATCGACTTTAATCTCATAACTATCGCCTTAGACACAATTTTATAAAGCACATTACATTGGACGAAATTCTAACATAGTAGTAGGAGCATTCACTTTCGGAATAAGAGCAATGTTAGTGCAATTTACTGCTTTTGGAGACATACGACCACGAAGAATATTACTAACTTGCTCAAAAACATCATCTCCCACTATGTGCCAAAACTTTTGATAGAAAATAGCATGAAGTCCATCCGACCCTGGAGCCTTACATGGGTGCATCTCAGAAAAAGCTGGGAAAATCTCTGCTTTATTGAATGGTCTAAGTAGGAAATTATTGTCAAGATGTGAAATAGAAGGGGACACAACATCCAGCACCTTCTCACAGTCTTCAAAAGATGGGTTCGAAGAAGTGAACAACTCACTGTAAAACCCCTGGACAACCTCCTCCAACTCTTCCTCTTCCTCACGCCACTCCCCTCCCTTGTAAAAAATCCCCTTAATCTCATTTCGCTTTCTTCTCTGAGATGCTTTATGGTGGAAATACTTCGTGTTTCGATAATTATCTTTTATTTCTGAGGCCCTAGATCGCAAGTACCAATATGCCTCCTTCTCACTCAAGTCATCAAGTTTTTTCTCGAGACTCAGAGCATTATTCAATGTTCACTCTTGTAACCCGCCTTCCTTGGGCCTCTTTAAGCTGCTTTTTAGTGTCATCAATCTGCCTTGCTAAATCATGGAACTTCTTGCCCCCCCATCTTCTCAATGCACTCAAAGTGGCCTCCAATTTTTCCATAACCATAACACTAGCAGCCCCCCTCCACGCCTCTCTCACCACTTCCTCACATGATTCATCTAAGAGCCAAGCCGTTTCAAACTTCAGTGACTTCTTCCCCCTCTTCCCCTTTTTCTTTGGCCGCTTTAAACGAGCAAGAATCGGAGTATGATCCAATTTAAAAAGAACCAGATTCTCCACTGTTACATCCGGAAACAGATTTTTCCATGACTCATTGCAACAATATCTATCGAGACGTTCTCTCACCGGTGTTTTTTCCGTTAGGCCTCTTTCCCACGTATACCATTGTCCCTCATAACCAAGGTCCTGCAAACCACAGTCCGCCAAAACATCCCAAAAACCCGCAATGGCTCTTCTTTCAGTTTCATCTCGTTCATCATAGCACATAATTTCGTTAAAGTCGCCCCTCACAAGCATAGGTCCCGTATAGGAATCACACAACATTGTCACAAGCTGCCAAGTCTTCCACTTATTTCTTGTCTCCGGTCACCCATAAATACCCACAAACCTCCACACTACTTCATCATTCGCTTAAATGTCACCGCAAATGTGGTTTTGTGAATATGACACAAGAGAAAAAGAAATATTATCCCCTCCTCCAGAACAAACAATCACCACCAGACAATCCCCTACTACTCACTCCAAACGCACTATCGAACCTTAGTTTATCTTTCAGTTTCTTAGACTTGCATTTATTAATTTTTGTCTCTGACAAGAATATCAAGCCTGGGGCAAAATTTAAGCACCACCTATGGAGTGCTTTGACTGCATGAGGGTTGCCCACCCCTTTGCATGCAGTTCCAACATAACAGATTCATTGTTGTTCACGGGGTTGGTCAATGCCAACTCCCGTTACTTTTCTTGTCAATGATGATCCACCTTCTCCCTCCACTTTACCGTGTTTCTCATTATTACTCCCCTCCTCTTCTAGTTCAGCACGTTTCACTCCCCTTTTAAGTCCTCTTCCTTGTACACTATCATCATGATTTTGAGAAATAGCCCTGACTATCCTCTTCCAGTGCTTTTTCCCCTTCCTTGGCCTATTTAGCCCTTCTCGTACTAGATTAGAGCAAGCAACATCAACATCATTAACACTATGGTCATCCTCCTCATCCACCATCATTCTATTCTCCACACTCTCCAGTC
This sequence comes from Chenopodium berlandieri, assembly GCA_034703905.1. NCBI lineage: Eukaryota > Viridiplantae > Streptophyta > Magnoliopsida > Caryophyllales > Amaranthaceae > Chenopodium > Chenopodium berlandieri. The sequence continues at coordinate 38,625,316 of CM068279.1, read as the reverse complement.
TATTCTCATGAGTCACACTCGCATTATTAACCTCCTCCTGAACTTCACTTGTGGAGTTGGTTAGTAGAATTAGGGGCGCTTCCTCCTCTGCCTTCTCAAATGAAACAGATATGGAGAAATTAGTTCCCTTTTGCTCGCCATTATTTTCCCTTCTTCCTCTACAGCTTTTGCATTGCACAGGCCCTAGTCTAATCTCTTCATCCTTTCCCCCTTCGAAACCACAGAGTAGTCCTTTTTAAAGTGTCTAATGGTGACGCAAGCGAAGCAAAAGTACGGCAACCTTTCGTATTTAAACTCGACCTTTATCACGTATTAATTGATGCCAGCGAAGCGGCTTGCGAACATCAATCATGATTCGGATGCTACGAAATCGATCCAACCCGAATTTATTTTCCTCAATGTCCATGAACTCCCCTAATCCAGCAGTTAAGGTTCTTAAGTCATCGTTCGACCTTCAATTGAAGGGTAAATTGTAGACCCAAATCCAAAACGGCGAATGGTTTAAAGGTATATTCTCCGGTTGCTCATCTCCAGAGATCTCATTAAGTATCAACAAATTGTTTTCCCGGCACCGTGGTCGCCCTTTTAACACCTTTTCTTTATCCTTCCAATGAAAAAATTGGAAGGCATACATATTAACCCCAATCGTTCTGATAATCAGGTCATGTGACAAATCCCAGACCTTAATCATCGTCCTTTTGAAAGCTTCAACATTGTAATTTTGTTCAGTGCATAATCGCCCAAACAAGAGCAATTCTAAGTTTTCTAGCGATTCGCTATTCTCTACTCCACCCAGATCCATAATTCCACCTTCATCCTCATCCAATAGAAGAGAGGAACGTTTGGACATGAGATCCTCAGCTATGGTGGCCAAAGAGCAGCGTTACAAAAACGGAGGTCCGACTTTCTTCCAAGGAGCGCAACCCTTTCTTGCGAGGGAGTTTGGTTCTTAGTTCTTTACTATAGGGTCAACGTCTCGTTGATATTCGAATATATATGTGTAGTTGTAATAATTTAAACCAAGTTATGAAATAATTGCGTTGGTGTACAAGAAAACGTAGTAGTTAGTGTATGAGAAAAAAATTAATAGACAAAATTGTGGGTATTCTTTTGAAAGAAATTGTGTATGGAAACAATAATGTGATTTATAAAAGTATACTGTTAGTTGAGACGAACTATTACAAGAGGGGGTGAATTGTAGTGAGTTCCTATATGACTATTTTTCGCAGAATTTAAAACAAATGTAATTGGTGCTTGAAAAGCACACATCGAGATTTACGAGGAAACCTTCCAGGGCCCAACTGGAATTAAAACCTCGACCCTCCAAGTGATTTCAAACACCAAACCAATTCACTGTAATAGGGCAACACACCTAGTTACAACCTATTGAACACAGACCATTACTCAAAAGTTCCAGAATGAACTTGCTACTTGATGGAACCCTATTTTACCCAACTTAAGTTCCAATGAGTATTCCCAGAGCACTTAATACTCAGCTTCATACTAGAAGCCTACACACTATATGCAATATGAAAACTAGAGGTTATCAACATTAGCCCGGTCGGATTTTGGGCAGAATTTTTTGGCCCGAAATCGGGTTGGGCCCGGCCCGACCTGAAAATTTATTTTTTTTGGGCGGGTTTGAGAATGCGTCTTTATGCATATTTAGTTGATTTTTTAGGCCTGGCTCGACCATTTTGGGCGGGTTTGGGCACAAAAATTCCGGCCCGAAGCTTGGCCCGGCCCGAGAAGTGGGCATAATTTTTTAGCTTCGGCCCGCCCCACCCAATGATCACCTCTAATGAAAACACTCACCCAAATTCCAAAACAACACAAACACTTGATTCTAATATGAGATTGGAAAGCTACACATGAAACCCGAAATTAATATGATAAAGCTCTTAAACTTTGGCAAACTTACACTTAAGCATTCTCGAGATTTCCACGCATAAAACTCACACCATGCTCAACATACGAATCCCCTATTTATAAGAAGTATTCATAATCCTAAGTAGGGTTTTGCAAAAAGATAAACATTAAAACTGCCGCAACATGAAATGAATCTTTTTATGAAAATATTTATGAAAACCGATTAAAGATTAAATTTAGAAAAAGATAAATATTATATAAATTAGATTTTATAAAATAAAATCACTTGAAGATCTTTTTCATAAATTAAAACTATCTTTTATAAAACTTCCGGTTTTACTTAGCTTGCCAATCTTTATCACGTTTCTAATAGATCTCATGCATATTTATCCAATATATATTTACAGCAATTCTAATAAAAATAAACTTAACATAAACCTTAACGAAAGTCTTCAAGTTTATCATCGGATTGTATCATCGAGTTCTGTAATGCATATTGGAACTTGGGTTCTTCGCAGGCCAGGATTTAAATCCTGCTGTCTTCTTATCTCCTGCACCTTGCTGGAACTCGCAGTCCAAGTTCCTCTGGAACTTGTTGTCTTCTTTGCAGTCCAAGCTAGTCTTCTTAGCTTGCTATCTTGCAAAAATTTTGCGAAAAACTACCATTCAAATGACGAGTTTTGAAAACAACTACCATTTAAATTTTTTTTTTGAAAAAACTACCACAAAAATATAAAAAGTTTGAGTAGCACTACCTTGACAACTTTTCAGGCTAGAATCTCCGGCTGTGGGGCCCACCATTTAGTATTTCCCTCCTAAAAATTCTTTCTCTCTCCTCTATTTATAATTGCTAATCTTTGTTTCCCCCTTTTAGCTTATGTTAATAAAAATTAAAACCCTAATCTCTTGATTTCAATCAATTTAGGGCGTGAAAAAAAGAAAAATTGTTTGGCGAACTCAATTCAAGGTAATGTATATCTAATTTCGCATTGTAATTGACACAATTTAATTTCTCAATTGAATCTTCAAATTAGGGTTAATGGTAAAAAAAAATTAAAATTGGTCTAGGGGTTTCTAAAATTGGGGAATTCGGGGCAATTGTTCTGTATTATCCAATCTAGGGTTCATTACTCATTATTTGTTTATGTATATGCAACAATTAATTGACTTCATCCATGTCTAATTCCTCATGTCAATTAACTCATCCTTTCTTCAAAATACTTATGCGGAATTCCCCCAAAAATTGTGAATGAAATTGCAAGAGAGAGAAAGAAAATGGAAGGTCAAAAGGGGGGAATATTCTTTGAATTACAGAGATGAGTAGATGGAGAAGAGTGAATGAGGGTGGATGAAGGAAGTTAGGCGGGATTAATGAGAAGGGAGATAGGTAGTTGAGGCAAGATTAAATTAGGGGCACATCCGTCATTTTAGGTGGTTTAATACTAAATGGTGGGCCCTACAACCGCAGATTCTAGCTGGAAAAGTTGTCAAGGTAGTGCTACTCAAACTTTTTATGTTTTTGTGGTAGTTTTTTCAAAAATAAGTTTTAAATGGTAGTTGTTCTCAAAACTCGTCATTTAAATGGTAGTTTTTCGCAAAATTTCCCTGTCTTGCTCCTGTTCGGAAGCTTCTCTCTGTGTTCATGTTAAGGATAACTAATTCTAGTTCCAGTGTGGAACTCTTCTTCTATTCTCTTTATGTTTCCCTTAATTCTCTTTGGATCTTCATAGCCAGATTACTCTTCCACTCCCTAAGTCTGCTTCACCTGTGCTAGTTCAATACTTAGATAAATCTCTTGAAGTTTGTTTTTCCATCATCATCAAAACTACTTCAAGTTCAACATATACTATATGCAATGTATTAAGAACAATGCTTTGATAAGGAAACCTTGGTATAAGATTGAAACACGAAGATAAGGAAATTTAAACTATATTATGTGAAGGTTGTGGCAACCGCAAATATAAGTATGAGAATTATATGGTTAGAGTTGTATAGTGTATTGACGTTATTAGTCATGCAAAACTTGCCTTGAACTTCAGCAAACAAGTACATGACAAAATTATTGAGCACAAAAGTAAACCTAAAAGTCAAATTAAACCAAATCCATAAGAATGTATTATCCCACAATAATAATAGGAATATTATTGAAACTTGAAAGTGGCTGAACAAGGATAACTCACCCCAATAGAGAGATTTTTAATCACATATTTAAAAACTCTAAAGTTAGACGCATCTCCCTTCTTTAAACACTTGTAGGATTTATAATTGTAACAAACAATGGTGTCATCATCAAAATCTTTCCCAAATGCAATGGTTTCTTACACTCGCAACATCGATACAAATTTTAAGTCATGCAATCACGATTGAAATGACCCTTATTCTCAAATTTAGACATACCATTAATATCTCTTTCTTGAAACACATCCTGAGCAAAACAAGCCAGTTTTGTGACTTTGATAGTGAATACTGGATAGACACCGACCCAACATGGAACCCTTAGATAGCTCCAAAAACGATTCATTTTGTTTCAATTAGCTAAGCTAGTTAGGATGAATCCGAGCCGTTCTTTGAAACAAACCTAATTATAAACTAGTCTATTCACTCTTTGTATCGAAAGTATCAACACCGCTCTCTCGGGTGCAAGATAACCTGTAACATCAAATAATTTTTCCACACTACGAGCGATTTCGTATACTCCGTATACACTTGTCAAGTTTGATAAATAATTCAATCTCAAAATATTGGTGAGTATAAGGTGTGTTTAACTACAACTTTTGACAGCATTTAGCTTTTGAAATACTATTGTTTAACAATAGTTTTTGGAGTAGTGATTGTAAAAGGCTACTAAATTTCCATTATTAAAATTATATTACCTTTTCTAATAGCTAGTTTTTTTTGTTGAACATTTTCACCAAACACAACTATTTTGACAGTTTTCTATAATATCTGCTTGTTGGCATCCAATATTTACTCACATCTAACTTGACTACAAGTAATTTTGTCAAACTCGTTAGTGGTGTCAATTCGAGTCATTAGGTTGGGTTTGGCCGAATTTATCCAAGTTAGGTCTAGATTGAGTTTAATTCATGTTAAATCACCGTGTTTCATCTAGGCCAAAATCTAAATCAAATCAGATTAGATTTAATTAGATCGAGTTAGTTTTTGATAGCGCGCCAATAGCAAAGGCTAAAGTCACACATGGAAAAGTAGTAGTTGACCCGTTGAAGTAGAGCACAACAAAAGACGGAATAAACCCCAACCAAATAAATGTTTCCACCTTCACTTCCCGCTGCTTGGAAAGTTATTCGTCACTCAGCCATTAACACTTTCTCTCCAGTTCTTAATCCTGTGAGTTCTTTATTCCATTTTTTCGCCTTAATTCCTACTTTTTTTTTGTTTAGTTCTTCTGCAATTTCTAGTTTAATCTTGTTGATTGTTAAAATTATATTAATTTTGTTACAAATTTGTTGCTTTTAGGGCTAATTTTAGTTGTAATTATTAGGGTTGATTTTGAGAAAATGGATGGAGATGCGTTGACGGAGCAAGAAACTGCGCTTTATGATCGTCAAATTAGGGTATGGGGTGCTGATGCTCAACGAAGGTATACCCAAATTGATTATTATTAATATTTTTTTTTTTGAAAGATGATTATTATTAATATTAATGTTTATTTAGCTGTTATTTTATAAATTCATGATTATGATTGATTTTAATCTGCTTAACCATGTGCAATGTTTTGAACAAAATTTAACACTGAATATTAGTGGATTAACTTAAATGTTTTGTAAGAAATTTGTTCGAATTGTGTCTAATTTAACTCATGTTATACTTTTAGGAGATACCCACATGGATATGCATAGTGTTCTGGCAATTTTAAGTAAAGTTGCTTGTTTTTGTGCAAAATTTGATTGGTGTTAGCTATATTTGTTTGGAGTAGAAATATGCTTGTAAAGATATTAATACATTGTTGGAGGGAGTGTGTTCGTATTGTCGAAGTTATCAGCAATTTACACATGGAGGACCTACTCATATGGTGTGATATGGATAATGCATTGTTTTCTGGTATTTCAAGTAAGATTGCGTGTTTTTGTGGAAAATTTGCTTGGCTTTATCCAAGTTTGTGAGGGATTAAAAGTTCTTACCAAAGGTCACAACTACATTTTTGTGATCTTCTAAAGATGGGTTCATTTTATTGAAGGAGGTAGTGTTTTTGTATTGTTGATAATGATTATTGGCAGTTTACACATAAATGCTTGTAAGTTTGATGATTGATTGGTTTTGTGTTGTAGGCTGAGTAAAGCGCATGTGCTGGTTGGTGGGATGAAGGGAACAGTTGCTGAGGTTTCTTTCTTATCCTTTTTGAAATTTTTCTTGATGCAAAAAACGAAGATGTTACAAACATTTTATATGCTGGCGTTTCTTTGAGTACATTGCAGGTCTGCAAGAACATAGTGTTAGCTGGTGTTGGAAGTCTTACATTAGTGGACGGTAGTCCAGTAACGGAAGAAGCGCTGAATGCTAACTTCTTAATAACTCCAGACGAGAAGCTCTATGCAGGGCGCTCTATAGCAGAGGTTTGTTGTGACTCTTTGAAGGATTTCAACCCAATGGTTCACGTCTCTGTGGAAAAAGGTATGCAATTTGGGAAATACCTTATACCTTATTTATGTTCTCTATTTTATTCTGTTCAAGTTCTATAATTTATTTGTTGTTGGTTACTGTATTGGTTTTCATTGAAATTTGGAAAAGACACTTAGTTGTTAACTTTTGAAGTTTGGGACTAAATGATTTCTTTTGTAAAACAAGTGTTAGGGTTGTTGGCTACCTGACTGCTTGGGACGGAGTTGTAGCCAGATATTGTTGTAGCTGTGTAGCAGGGCCTTTCTAAAAGATTAAGGAATGTAATTAAAGCAGAACTGTATAAATTATCAGTTTTAGTTTGACTGTTTAATGCGTGAAAAGTAATAATTTATATAGCCTTCTATTATTTGGCTTGTAAAAGAGGATAACAAGTTGATTGAAGAACTAAAAAGTTTATTATTTTAGGTTAATTCCATCAGTTTTGAAGGGAAAAGTAAATAGTCCAAATATAACTTGAGGATTTCCTTATTAAACAAACATAGTAAAACTTAGACGTCTAAAGTTTTCTGCACTTTAACAGAGTTTACCTCTTGAAATCCAAGTTCTCAAAGACACACTGTTGGTCAATAATGTCAAATTTTTATTTTATAAGAGAGCCATAGCTTGCTGATTAGCCGTATTTGAAAAAAATGAGAAGCTGTTTTATTTGGACTCTGAATCATTAAAAGTTTTCATGATGGAAAGTTTACCTTTATTTTGTTTATCTATTAGTTTTAAGGATTGTAGTCAAGCTTATACATCCAACTGTCCAAGCAAACTGTTGGACATGCATATGAGAAGATATTGTCATCATAAAATTGGATAGTGTAGTGTATAGAGACACTTAGACTTTTAGTTAAAGCTATCTGCTTTTGACTAAGCCATGGCATGGACTGTTTTGTGACTTTTTTCAGCCAGAAAGCCTGACACTATTTTCAAGGTTGCTTCCCTTGTTTCCTTGACCTCAAGTCTATGACAATTCAAACCGAGTAACAGAGCATGACAACATTTTGACACATGTTTCTGCTTGTATGAAAATTGTAAATGTGGCCACGGTATCTTGGTTTGACAGCATGATGTTGTGGTGATGACAACAAAAATGTTGGTCATAACTTTGACTTATTCATTATGAAAGGCATTATGAGAGAAAGGAGGGTCACATGTTTCTCAGGATTGAGGTGAGTAATGACAAGAGCAAGGTTGGTCACAACTTCGACTTGTTGATTAAGATTGAATTGTGAGAGGAGGGAGGTTTACATGTTTCTCTGGAAGGAGGGGAATTTTTAGTGTGGCAATACAGGTTGAGTTGTGAGGCTGCATAAAGGTGGAACCTTTGACAATCATAATTACTCCCTTTGTTTTTATTAACTATTCCACTTTGGCTTTCACCTTTGCCAATACACAACTTTAACCATTAATTTCTTTTATCTAATTATTATTGAAATTATAAAATTGATGTTTTGAAAATATACACTGGGACAAATCTAATAACATGTGTTTTTATGTAATTGTGGAAAATTCTAGTCAATGCAAGACATGTGAATAGTTTAAAAGTCAAAGTAAAACAATTAATCAACAACAGAGGGAGTATTTTACTATTTTTGTGATGTTGCAGAACATTAAAGGAAGGGTTTAGTCATCTAAAGGATAATTTAGCAGGTGGACAGGTATCTGTTTTACTTTTCAGTATTGATTTCACTTGGCATTAAAACTCCACCTCAAAACATTGGATTTAATTAGGGAAGAAAGAATGTCCTCTCTAAAGGTATGGTACAGAAGAGTTGCATCAATGGTCATTGCTAATTCTGCCGTGAGTGAAGGAAGTTAAAGAAGCTGTCAAGGACACAAGATAGGGTTCTCTTTAGCTCTTTCAGTATTTAGGAAATTGGATAATATAGCTCTCTGAGAACAAGGTTTTGCTGATTTCTGCCTCCATATTCAGAAATTACTATAAGCAAGCTACACTAACTATCCAAACTAATTTATTTGTATCAACTATCATTTGTTATTTCCAAGTGATAAGTTTCTCTTCAGAGTTCCAATTGATATAGCCCATATAGGTTTTCTGGTGAGAAGGTTTATAATAAAGTTTTTACTTGCAGGTGACTTGTCAAGTCTCAGTACAGATTTTTTTGAGAAGTTTGATGTTATTATAGTCAGCAATTCCTCTCTAAGCACAAAGGTAGACTAGACATATTTCATTGTATAATTTGCCGTGTAGTTTGTAGCACCCTGAGATGTTCTGCACCTTCATGTAATATTGATGACACTTGACATACATTCTTCTTCCTGTTGATGCTCTCAAATTTCAGAAAGCAATTGATGAGAAATGCCGGAAGTTGTCGAAGCGCATTGCATTTTATTCAGTTGATTGCCGTGACTCTTGCGGTGAGATATTTGTTGATCTGCAGGACCATTCTTGTACAAAGGTTAGCTCTTGCCTTTTGGATTGCAAATGTAAATTGTCATTGCATATTTACTCGTCATATTTAAAAGGGTCACTGTTATGAGTGTTATTTATGTTATGCAAACTGATTCGGCTGTAGTCAGACTAGCCTTATCTTGAGTGTGAAAATTTTGCCTATGCTGATGCTGTTCTAGTCCAACATTTTAGGCTCTGTTCTGTTCGGCTTATTTTTTCTGTACTGGTCAGAAATGTTTTGATTAAGTCTGAACTTCTTTTGTTTTAACTTATCTTGAATTATTAGAGCTTATCTAGTCTATAAAAAGACAAATAAGTCAAACAAAACAGGGATTTAATGATAGTGATATTGTTGTTCTTGAGGAAGGGATCTTCTTCCACTTTCTTTATGTTGCTGTAATTGTCACTGTCATTAATAGGTATCAATATTGACAGGTTTGATTATTTTTCTCAGTATTTTTTTTTTATTTTAAAAATAATTTTTACTTATTGATGGTTAAAGAAAATTTTGATTTAAATACTGGTACATTAGCAAGCGTGAAATCAGAAATGTTGCAAGTAAACAAAAATAGAAGTATATTACCACCTCCATCCTGTAATTTTTTTTTTTAATAGGTTGTTGGTACAATCATATTAAGAAACTAGGTCAAATTTATTGTAACAAACTATTCATCTACCTTTTTTTCCCTTTCTTTTTCTAAGTATTTAATGACTATTACATTATTAATTTATGTTCTCAAAGCTAAGAAGGGTATAAAAAATTCGTACAATTTTTGACATTCATAAAGGAACAATAAGCAAATATCTTTTTTTTTTTTAAAATTAATATCTGTATCTTTTTTTCTTCAATTTGCTGTAAGTGGTGTTATTCTTCATCCTTGCAGAAACAGGTTAATGAGACTGTTGAATGCCGCCTGCAGTATCCTAGTTTTGCGGTATGCTTCAATAACTATTCAGCTAAAGCACTAGAAAATGTGGAATTGGGTTTCTTACCTTCTCCTTGCTCCAGCTCCAGGGTCAGAAATTTTGGTGTCATGAAATAATGTTGTAACTCATTATTAAGATGTCTCTTATGGCAGGAAGCGATTGCAGTACCATGGAAGAATCTTCCTAAGCGAGTCTCCAAACTTTTCTTTGCCATGAGAGGTATGTAATTGTTTTTCTGTTTGGCTTCTACTTTGTGTTTTTATAGATACTGTCGCTGTTGTACCCATTCTTTATCATACACTCTGAATACTTAGATCTGTTATTGTTCATTGTTGTGATGTGTGGATTGGCTTTTTTGGCTGGCAATCTGTCATTGACTGGTTATGGACCGATATAGGCTTGCTGGTTTTGTTATTAGTGTTTAGTTGCTTTTAGGATCTAAATACTTTTTCCAGCATGCAACTTCTATTTGTTAAGAATATCTTTTGATTGTCAATGATACCTGGATTAGTACTCTTTAAATGTGATTTCTTTAGGCATTTGTTTTTTGGAAGATAGTACTATAGTAGTATATGTTTGTTTGGAAAATTTCTTCTCTATTATCTTCAAACACAAAACATTTTTCCCATTGAAGTTTCTCTATTTTGGGTTTAGGGTAAGTAATTTTTAATTTCTTACCTGGCATCAGCTCGGGCACAGCCTTTTTCAGATGGAAAGGGGGGCTAGGGTTTGACTTTCTCTGTCGTTGTTGAATTTTCTGTCATTTATCTTTTTGAGGTCTGGCTTCACCCTCTTACCACATCCTGCCATACGGTCTTCAGCTGCTATGCTTCTTTCTTAATTGTTTATGCTACAATTGCTACTTTATGCTGTGGGAGTGCGGTTTACATTCCACACAAACATAGCTGTGGTTCCTTTCAGGTAATTTTATTTTTTTTACTAAAAAATTAGTATATTTTGGCCTTTTTTTTTGGATTATATACGAGTTTAAGTGGATTAATCTTTAAATATATTTGAATGGCCTTCATTTTGGGGTTTGAAGGGAGGTGCAAAGGCCAATTTAGAATAGCTCTTACTTTGGCAGGACAATACAGCTAATATTGTAGCATCTATTGCCTCCATGCTTAGATGAGGATAAAAAAGGCAAGTTTACTATTTTTAGGGCCATCTGTTCTTTACTTTACCTTAGCAAAGGAACAGATTATTCTTGAATCCTGACCTCCATTATTCAAGAGAGCTTTTTGACTTATAAATGACAATACTAGCAGATCCCGTTACTTCTAATACACTGCTAGAACTCAGGTTGCCTGAATTCATGAAAATATTCACTGACAATATTATTGGGTTGGCAAGCAAGTAGCAGTTTACCAGCTATCTTTAAGCCACTTGTGTTACTGCTTATGTATAAAACACTTAATGGTCTGAAAAATCTATGTACAAGACACTTGCATATTTGATGTACAACCAGATACTTTCAACGAGTGCCATTGTTTGACACGTGATGAACGTCTGTTTCACCTGGAGTTCAGCAAGAGGATGTTTAAAGAAAATAAAGATTATGAACGAAGGGGATTTGTTGTCCTGGAACAAGGGGAATATCTTGTTTGTCCTAGCTCCTTCCCTCTGAACTGGTCTTGAAGCCTTAAGTTTTGATATGAGAATATCCAGAAAGTGGGGTGGTTACAGAGAATATTGGCGCTTTCTGGTCATGATAAGTTGCAGTTTAGCTTGTGATGACTGGCATGGGTAGAGAGGGAGGGTAAGGATTGAAGAGGAGAGAGAAAATGGTATAGTTTATTTGTGATTTCCTTGGAAAGCATAATATTGGTTGTGCTTGAAGCCTTGAACTTTTCATTCTATTTTTTTAGGTTTCATGCCACATGTTTATGGCAAGCAGAAATTTTTTTATTCAACAACCCAGTAAAAGAATGCCAAATAAGTAGTTAATAGGCTTAGCTTTCATATGTTTGGCAGCTATTCCAATCATTATTAGCTGCACGTGTTTTTGAAACACCCCCCCCTCCCTACCCCACACCCCACCCTCCTGGATAAAGACCACTCTTTAGCTCCCTCATACCCTTCTCTGCTGACAAGGTTGATATTGGAGATGGACACCTGGAGATGTGTAATTACATCTGAGGTCGACTAATCTTGTCAGATGTACTTAAATGTGGAATCATGCTGTTGAAATGTGGGCTTTTGACTGCGAGACAGCATCTATGAGACAGAAGAGGCTGGGAAACCCTTGACAGAAGATAAGTAAGTGGATGAATGTATCTTTTGTGACTTAAAAGATCCTTTCATTTAAGGGATGGCTGGGGAGGAGGTGCTCTCAAATCTCAACTGATTTGAGGGTTTATCTACACTTGGAGCCAACCATATACAAGGCTACCGTGTGTTAAGTGAAAAAAGAACTAAATATTGTGAAAGTCATCCTTTTCTTCATTTTCTTTTTGGGCACAGGTGATTAGTATTAGATGTCTGTAGTTGAAAGTGAATATACCTGGACTCGGAGACAAGTCAAAACTGGGCTGCCATTTCTGAAAAAAGTACTAAAATCTGTCGATGTGTCTCCTCAAGACTTTGTGGCTGTGTGCAAGTATTGGTTTGTTACTGTCAATGTATGTCCATGAATTGTTTGAGACTATTGAGTGTTTTAATTGAAATGATAAAATAGATAAAAGGCTTTGAGGTGTTTGAGCTATTTTGATTTCTTGGAAATATTTTGTCAATGAATTTTTTTAAGGTGGGGAATACATAGGTCTCTTCTCAAGCAAAATTATGAATTGTTTGAGGGCTGTTTTCATTGCCAAGAAAACAAATAAAATCTGAAGGCCTTCAGCCTTTTTGCTTTCTCCGTAGGATTTATATAATTGAAATATTAAAGAGCTTCCTTGATCCAAACACATCCTCGACGACTTTCTACTATTATTCCCATCTTTATCCGCCAAACGAAGATTGTAGCTTATTTACTCTTTGCCACTTTGAGACGTTGAGGTTTCCTGATATCTATAATCTTTTTCCATTTTTATCTACTGGTCAGTCATAGAAAAGTTCGAGGAGTCAGAGGCACGTACTTCTGGTGATATCTCACTTGCTGATCTTCCTAATGTTCTGAAGCTAAGGAAGGAACTCTGTGAAGCACAGGTATGCTAGAAGTCTTATTTACTTGTAATGATCTGCCAATTTGTAATATTAACTTCTTCTATCTGTTACAGTTGTTCAATGAATCTCAAATTCCCGATTCCCTCCTCGAGAGATTGCTGCTGGGTAAATTAGAGTTCCCTCCAGTTTGTGCCATTATTGGCGGGATTCTTGGACAGGTAACTAAAAAAAACATTCTTCTTTCGACTGTTTTAGTTGATCATCAGTTATAATTATAGTTTCTAATTATTCTTCTATAATTTGGCATTCCAATCTTAGGAAGTCATTAAAGCTATATCATGCAAAGGAGAGCCAATCAAGAATTTCTTCTACTTCGATGCCATGGATGGTAAAGGTGTAATTGAGGATATATCAAATCCCAATTCTGGTAGTTGAGTAGTCAACATAAAGTTTTTCTGTAACTTAAAGCACGTCATATGGTATTAGGGTGGTTTTGTTTTCCTCCAATTTTAGTTAGATTGGATGATGCTTTAGGGAAATAGCACAGATTAGTGCAGAAAATGCGGCTTCATTCCTTGCTCTGAATATCAGCTGGAAAACTTTTCACACCTTGATGTTGAAGTGGGTGAAAATGAGCCTTGCATTTCTCGTAGGATCTAACTGTATGATTATTCTCTGAGGATGGTAAGTGTTCTTCCGGGTGAAGAAGGTTAGTGTTTTTTGCGCAATTGCTGCGTCTAATACTTACCAATGTGATTAATATGATTTAGGTAATGTGATTAACTTATTTTTGTTTAACTTAAATTTTGCCGAACCTTTGCAAAACTGGATTCATGTTTTGTTGAACTTAATCTTGTTAAAAGTGTGCTACGTCTATCTTTTTATTATACCTTAACATATTTTTTGCTGAAATACATATACATATCTTAAGGAGAACAAAGCTTAAATCCATCAAAGTAGATCTGTCTGATATAAAATATTAGACATTATTATTTTAAATTAATCTATTGCTGTAAAATGTCAATGAAATTACTCGTTAATCTAACAAAATTGTTTTAGAATGTCTTATGTCGAGGGACAACCTATTAGAGCATCGTTAATGGCTAATCTTATGTCGAGGGACAATCTATTAGAGCATCGTTACCATTGGTCAAGACTCAAGAGCTTTTAATATACCATTTAAACACTAATGATTAAGCTAGTAGCTTGGAACCTCTACAAATTACGACTAAATTTTTATCTTCATCATTGTGATGCTCTTAGCAATTCTAATTTGGTTATTTTGAAGTTGAAATTATAACTTAATTTGTTTAGTGGTGGTTATTATATTAGAATTGATGATTTCCTTGACCATAAGTTTGAAAAAGTTCTTTCAAGAGGACACCAGTTTTCCTCATCCAACTTAATTTGTTTAGTGGTGGTTATTATATTAGAATTGATGGTTATTTTGAAGTTGAAATTATAACTTAGCAACTGAAATCATCATGTGCAACCCTAATGAGTTCTTCACAACATGTTCGATCTATCCAGGTTAAAGTGCAACTAATTTACATTGTGTCATCCTTGTAACTCGAAATGAGTGGACTAGAAATAATGTTACTACATCCGTCCCGTATTATTTGCTACAAAGAGTATTATTTGTAAGACAAAAAATTATTTTGTTTTTAATAATAGGAAACGGAGATAGTATAAAGATATAATCTACTATTGCTACTCATTCCAAAATTCCCACGAGGTCATATATTAAAAATTCACCAACAATTTTTAACTAAAATTAATTATAGAAAGTCACCAGCCAGGGCAGCTACCTTAGCTGATGCGAAGTATTGTGCAAATGAGGACTATCACATACTTTGTATATTACTTCATATTTTCAAAAGAAAAAGGGAGAAATAATTACTCTATCATTGAACAGTTGTATATATAAATCCAACAAATTTGACTACATGGCTGGGACGTTAAAGATCTTATAACAGCATGCCGTTGGACATTTAAAGAGAAGTAAATCACAACAAATTTTTGAAAATCAAACTTATGATAAGATTGCATTCAAAATAATTTCTAAAAAAAATGGTATAAATTAAGAACGTGGGAGGTTAATTATAAATTCCACAAAACACCAAATTATAAATCCCATATGATAATGGGAGAAAATACAAGTGAAAAAGAAGAGAAAAAATCCATAAAATCATCCGCAAAACTCTTGCAAAAATGGAAAACCCTTGAAAAAGAATTTCAAAATTTCATACAAACATCCTCAATAACTAAAAAATGTAACACTTTTGATAACCTAGTAGAATTTGATAGTTCTCCAAGAAATCTAATGACTGCCCTGCAACAACACCCTACAACAACAACAAGAAATGAGAGATCATTGTCATTTTCATATTGTTCCCCATCATCTATAATTTCAGGAAGTAGTGGTGAAGTTTGGAGGGTTAGAGACAATGAATTGGCTATAGAGGAGGTCATTAGAAGGGATCGAAAGCTCGGGTTTGAGACCGGGAGGCTTAGAGGGAGGCGGCTTTTTGAGGATGATAGTGATTTGAGTTATGATGGTGAAGATGTTCATAGTGTTTGTGATGAGATTAGTGAAGTGAAGGAAGTGAATAAGGAGTTTAGGGAAGTTGGTGATGTTAAAAGTCATGGAATTGGTAAGTTAATGTTGATTATTGCTGTTTTATTTGTGTTTGTTTTAGTTTGTTTTGTATTTTTGGGTAGATTTGATGAACATGTCAGTGAAGTGAAGATGGCTGTAATCCCAACTTGATTTTTATACTCATAATATTGTTTCTTAGAGTAGAGTAAATTAAATCTTGTATTTTGACCTAATTTTATCATATTTAATTTATGATTGTTTGAAGAACCCTGGCCTTTTGAGTTTTTTAAGGGTTTGTGTTTGGAAAATAGGGATAGTTAAGAGCTACTAGCACGTTTATATGCTGTGAATAATTTGATTTTGATCCAAATCTTATTTATTTTTATACATTGTAGGCTATTTTGGAACTATTTTGATGCATATGCTTGATTGTGTTGTAGAGCACACTTAAAAAAGTCGTCTTTCATCTATAAAGTGGTAGGTGAATTTCGACTAGGTTAACTTGTAAGACATCATATCTAGTAGAAATGTTCATTTTATCGTAGTTTATTCGAGATGCATGCAATTGAATCATTTTGAAACATTTAGAAGATCAAGTTTTAGATTTAGATTTTATGTTGACATCAATATTTGAAAAATTGACTAAAGTAGTTGATTATATGACGAGTCATTTGATCAAAACTAGCAAGTCATTTAATCAGCCAAAATTGGTTAATGACTTTTGTTTATACGTAGGAAATAAAAATAAAGATTATTTAAATATAAAATCTTAGTCTTTTAGGTCCTTATTTTGAACTAATATTTTAAAGTAATTAACTTATCAATACGAGTCATCATTTTCATGACTTGAAATTTATATTTAAAGTGTTTGCCAAATAAATTTTATAAAAGAAAATGTTAAATGTAGCCCTTAAGATCTAACAAAAGAAAATATTGAGAATAACTAAACAATAATTATATGAGTACTAATATATACGTGTTTTTTGTCATACATTCTCAAATTTACACCACTTTAAGAAGTATACTTAATGTTTTTAAAGTCTAGCTACATATAGCATTGTCATTTTTATATACACCATATCAGGCATGAGATTTTCATTGTCTTATACGAAGTACATGCAAAACTTGTTAATCTTTAAAAAGAATACTTTTTGATGTACTTTTCTAAAACACATGTTTTTATAGGAGTGCCCTTCTTTAACGTATGTAAGGTCATCTCACATCTCTTCACTCTTCCTTATATGGTATGACCGTATGACTGTATGAATATTTACTTTCTGCCCAATTCCTCACCTTTTGTATATTACTGCCGAATTAAGTGGGTGCCCGACTCACTAAAAACACGGCTAATAAATTGAACTTTAGTTTGCAACTTTCTAATAAATTTATTTTTTTATTTAGGAAGAACTTTCAATACTAGTGTTGAATAAGTCTTCATAAGAATCATAACATATATTTTGAGATAAGTCATACAAGTACATTATTATCACTAACTAGCTAACATTGCATAATAATACGATAATCATTAAGAGATAATTAAATTATTAGTATATGTGCTCTGTTAGCAATAATATCTCCCTACGTCCCAGAATAATTGACACAATTGTTCTCTCGATCTTCAATTGTTGAATCAACTAACAAAATTATGTTCTTAATGTTAACAACATCTAGAGCTTTAATCCTTTTGCCCACAACGAATACTAATAAACTTTTTCCATCTCGAGGGTAATAGGAATGAAGTTCTTGATGTTGTTAACACTATCTAAGAGCGCCATGGAAAATTGTCTGTTCAACTATTGAAAAAGTTAATAGGATATTGAGAAGAAGAAGGGAGAAAGTTTATGTCAGGTGAGGATTAGGGTTTGTCACGGTTAGGGGAAGAGAAGCTTGATACCATGTGAGAAATTGTGTTATGCTTTCTCATTGATTTTGGTCAATTATATATCAAGTGTACAAGAGCAACGTAAGGCTACGAATAAGACTACAATTAAGGCTAGAATTATGTAACTATCTTAGTAAAAAATTAGATTATTTACATGCTAAGTATAGCCTTTTTATTTTTTCATATTTTTTATTTTTTATTACAAAACATATCATTAAGGAACAAAAAAAGTATCTTTAGGTAAATTATCAGTTTGATAACCTATTCTAGGTGGGCAGATCACTTCTCAACATTCAGTAAGAATTACCTTCATTTTTTACGGTCATAAGCTCATAATTGCATGAAGAAAGGGGGTGTTGAATTGTTGATCCCCTCTCAAAATTGAGTTCAAATCCTCTTCATTTCCTTATCATCGATCATACAAAAGAATGGGATAATATCAGGTTTTTTTAATTATAAAAATGGATATGAAGCAAAAGAAATAGAAAGAGTATTTTTATTCGGCCTTATCAATTTCAATCATTTATTTGATAGTAATTAATTTGAGAACTATTGGTTATTATCTTAGTTACTTACTAGATAATACTCGAGCCATGCTCGGTTTTTAATGAGGGTAATTGAAATTAAATATAGAAGTCTCATGAAAAATGTGATCTTAAAGTCCATCATAATAATAAATAATTAAAGTATAAAATTTCTAGACACATTAATAATTCTGCAAAAAATCTAAACGAAAAAAAAGACTTTAAAATAAGGGAAAATTCCCTCCAAAAAAAACTCTAATATAGTTTAGGTATATAGATAGATGGGCTTAACATTTGAGCGGGAAAATTTTTCATGAGGTAGCACCACGTGTACAACTTTATGAAAAGATGACATCAACAGTTACTACTTTAGTATTAGTTATAGATAAATTGATCGTGGCATCATGCAGGTAGATAGATTTGAGTAAAAAGAAGTTAGCTTTCAAAAAATAAATTAATAGTAACTAGAAATGATTCGAATCTCTTGCTTAATTTGCCGAGTAACTACTAACTATGTAACATTACTTGTTATAGCCTTTGAGAAATTGTTTCTTACGTAGTTTGGTGGGAACAATAGCCTTTGATAAAGTGTGTCTAATAAAACCCTAACACAAAAGTAGTAATTATCCTCCTTTAGTTGCCTTTCTGGACTTGAACTTTCCTTAAAATTGTGTATTATCAATCAATCAAAGACAAGTTAATTCATAAAATGTGCCTTTTTTTTAATTTATTTTTTTTTATTTTTTAATTGTTTTTTATTGCTAGCTTTTTGTTCCTTAATTATTTAGTTCCTTTTATTTGTACTAGCTCGATCTAATCCAAAAGCTTTGGTTTATTTCTTTGAGTTTTACACTCTGCTTCATTACTAAACTTTATAGAGTACGAGTATAGAAAATCAATCATAAACCATTACTAATAACTACTTTTCAGCAAATGAACAAAGATTTATCTAAATGGTGAAAAGTAAAAGATTTGATTAGGCAACCTTTGAATATAAACCTTAACATGATTTGATATATTAAAAAAATATATATAAATTAGAGTTGGAGCAGATTGAGGATGATTTAATTTTATTTGAGGGCCGGGGATATTGGAGGATTTTCAAATTGTGTAATTACAAGATTTGGTGGAGTAACTTAATTGGCCTCTTTTTTTTTTTAGGCTTATTACTTGCCCCTCTTTTTTCATAAAAAAATGGTAATCAAGTATATACATAAATGTGCATGAACAAACCTGTAAAACTTATTGATGGTTTTGTCGTTTATCTAAATTCTCTAATTTTTTATACACTCGTTTTGTTGTAAAAGTAAAAAACTCTTACAAAAAGGTAATAGACATCATCCATAAATTAAAGAGCAAATCGATCACTTAATAATGGATGATAGTATTATAGCTTCGACAAAAGATATTTGTTAATGACCCTACACATAACACATCGCTACATATTTATAAAAAATATCAAGATTATGTATGTATGTAGTCAATCATAATTTATGATCAACGTACATTTATAGCAAAGTGAAACTTCTAGACATGGTGATTGCACAATAATTGCACTCACTAGCCTACATAGCATTCTTTACGTACCTTTATTTTGCCAATTTGCCTTATCCTTAAAGACAATTTCGTCCTTAAAGATATATGCACTATGATTGGAAAACCTCACCATAAATGGTAACGCCCTTTGTAAATGACTTTAATTTGTTGATCGACATTTTGTCACCTTCCATTTTGGAGGATTTGGGTAGATCAACTAATCAACATATATATGATTAAATTGATGCCAAAAACTATATTCATGTCTCAATTTAATTGGGTCTGATTTTCACAGGAAGAAAAAAAATTTAATGGGGCCAGATACAATTTTAAAACCAAGGCAATGAAATAGTGTTTTTTTTTTTTAATTCATTTGCTAATTAATAAGTGTATATAAACAAACCAAAGTGTAATTTACACTCTAAGAAATTACAACCAAAGAAAAAATAAATCCTAATAATAACACTAATATTACTTAATACCTATAAAAAAAACTTATCATAAGTTTCAATACAAGTCGAATTGAATTAGCTGAACTGAATTGCATCTAATTTGATCTAAAAATTAATATCCTTCATCCAAATGTGGATCAATAATGATACATGATGAAAAAATATAGCTTATAAAACGGATCGTGATATAATTGGAACACGGTTTAGAAAGTGACTAAAATGAGCACATATTTTATTTTGTGTTTGTGTTGTGAATGATATACTCATAGTCGATCCATCCCAAAATTTTAGTGGCCACTAATAATTTAATGTCATTCACCCGATTAGCTACTAGCCTATTAGAAACAAGTGATGCAATGTAACACAACACATACAAAAGATAAATCCAATATTCCTTCCAAATCCTTCGTATCCTTAGTGAACTGCTCATCGAGAAATTATAAGTCGTTACAATAGTAATTTGATATGAAATAGATAAATCAACCATATATATTCGGAGAGAGCCAATTAGCCAAGCTATATATTTGAATCAAATTATAATAATATACAATCTATTTATCATATTTATAAGCCACCTTAGATAAAGATTATAGTGCATATACGTTTTTGGAATCCGGAGCGTGAATAGTTCAGTTTTTGAGGGTGTGCATGCACGGTGGTCCTGAGCTCAGAGCTTTCTAAGTAAAATGGTCTTTTGTTATTATTTTGAATTAAATGGATACAAATGACTTGCATTTGTCTATTAAGTAATTACTTTTTCTTGTGTCTACCAAAAAATAGTTTGTGTCAGAATTACTCTTTGTTGGTTTGCAGTGCTTTTCATTTTTTCTTTTATAAATAATTGTTTCAATATTACTTTTGCAATTTATGTATCCAATTTGAGCTTTTTAAATATTTTGTGTTATATATATTTTCTTTTGCTATATACAATGTTATTATTGATTTAGCTAACTTAGGGTTTTGAGAGCATATATAGAGGAAACAAAGATGTAGAGATTGAAAAAATAAAAAGGATAAATAAGGCAGAAACACACAAACATGTGGATAATTTGTCAAAAAAAAAAAAAAAAAAAAACATGAACAGCAATGTAAGAATAAACTCACAAAGAGAGTAAGAAGGTAGGTAATATACAAAGAGGGTTAATATGTAGGAAAGTTTGTAAATGAATATGGCTTCTTGAGTACATGCTTTGATTGAATGCCCAACACAAATATATATAGTTGAAGATGGTGGGGTTGAAAGAAAGGGCTAGAAGATATCGAAATTCTCGATTATTCTTGTAGTTGTAACGTTCTAGTTATTTCACGAATCATATCATTATTTTTAGTTTCTTTCGATTTCAAGTATTCTCTAAGATGTTTAAGCGACTAGCCACTAGTAGAAAATATTGAAAATTAGATAATACATTCGGGTGCACCATGCTCATGGTGCACCCGGGTAAATAAAAAAAGGCGAAAAGAACATATAGTGTTTGATAAAGAACATACCTATGTTTGACAAAGAACATACCTTTAATATGTTATTTGAGTGTGATCAGTGTGTTCTTTGAGTAAAATTATATGTTCTTTACATTATAACTTATGTTATTTAACATATGTTGATAAACATATTTTTTTTTAGGTTTAATAATACAAAGCATGTTCTTTGAATTTGGCGTGTATGTTCTTTAAGGTCGTAGTGACGCCCAAATTCTATTTTTTATTATCATGTCATATTTAAATTACTTTTATTATCGCACATTCTTTGAGTTTGATTAGTGTGTTATTTAGGTATTAACTATATGTACTTTACAATATAAATTATGTTCTTTTTAACATTTGGTATTTTGAAATTTGATATTGAAATCTTAAATTATTTTTAATTGAAAATAATGTTAGAGTAAAAAAAACTAAATTATTATGGGAAGTTGAATTTTTTTTGGAGAGATAGAAAACTATTTTTTGGGGAAATGATATCTTTGGTAAGGATTTTTTAAGAGGTGATCAACATTGGCATGACTCACATCCCGACCCGATCCGGCCCGAAATAGGGTGGGTTTGGGCAAACCTAAAAATGCAATTTTAGTTAAAACTCGATCCGGGTTCGAAAAAAGCCCGAAAACCCGTTACTTTTCTACGGGTTTGAGCACGAGAAATTATGATATGGCCCGGCCCTACTCGATTATTTATCACTTCTAAATTTTTCCCGTGAATAATGTGTAATTTTTCAGAAAATTTTATCAAGCTTTTATCTCGTTCTTTTTATTATATCTTTATGTTCTTTGGTAATGCATGTTTTTGTCAAATACAACCATGTTCTTTGTCAAATACATGTATGTTCTTTATGAAACACAGGATGTTCTTTCCGCCTTTTTTTTATTTATCCGGGTGTATGATGAGCACTGTACACCCGTGTGTATAAACCACATATTAGAAAATATGCTTGTTTACACATGCTTGTATAAAACGAGAAACCATTAGCAAGAAAGAACCTTGGTTTATTCGAAAGCTTTCAAAATATGCATGCATATACTCTCTCAGCTCCAAAATATTGGGTCGATAAACTTCGGGCAAAACCCGACAGAAGCATTTCAATATACATTCTCATAATAGTCGTACGATAAAAATACTGCTTTCACTGTTTCATAATAATCGCAACATTTTGACCGGCACACATGTCAATGCGCATGCAACTTTGACCATTAGTATGTGCAATTATATATTTTAAAAAAGTATAAATGGTTAATATAATGAAAATATACTTAAAGACTAAACTAAAAATATTTTACATGGCAACATATGTACCTATATGTTGGTAAAAAAATATAGTCAAACTAAACATATAAATAGTACAAAAGTCAAAGTGTTGTGATTATTACGAAAAGGAGGGAGTACATACAAAATCGTGAAAGACAAATGATGCAACTATTTTGTATGGGATGAATACAATTTTGACAAATCGACTATTGAAGTCATTTGGATTGGACCTTAGCTTTGTAACTTAAAATTTAAAAGGCCAACGGGGTATTAGATTTACTTGTACAACATGTATTTATTTTACTTTATCTATTGTTTATTAGCTTTTTCTTGAGATAGAGAGACTTTTAGATTGTATTAGTCTTCTCTGAATTGGGGGGATTATCGGTACTCGTGTACATTTTCAATCAATAAAAAAAAAGGTAAAAAAAATAAAAATTGTATGTCGGCATGTAACACCATCCAGATCACTCAATTCCTTGTTGGAAAAAGGCTGGGAGAATCAAATTAATTAAGAAGAGTACACATTTTTTTGTAATTAAATTAAATACTGGAAGTACTGTAATAGCTAGATGATGGAGTATGTTACATTCTTGGCTCAGATGCGTCATATATATGGCTGTGTCTGTCTAGTGATCCATGTAAACATGACTTGAAGATGCTGACACTTTTGTAGTTGAACTTGTACATGCTCTGGTGTTTCTTCAACTTCTAGGAGTAAAAAAACACCATTTTTTTTTTACCTTTGTAATAAAAGACAAGTTCGACAATATAATGAATGGTTCACCAATCATCTGCATATAGGTTTTACACAGCCGTGTGCATGCTGGATTTGATATGCGCATCAACGTGTGTCTTAGCTCTTGTTGATGATCCTAAAAGTTCGACTAATTTGGCATTTACACTGCATGGTCTGGTTTCCAATGTGTAGTTTTGAACATGAATACATTCAATTGTATATGAGTAAATATTAGGCCGGAATATTTATTAGGATGAATCTAACATACATGATCTTACTTATTAAATCATAAAATCTGATCAAAGATATTTTATATTATTTACACGCTACCTAGCATTTGTTATGTTGCTTGCATTGTACTCACGTGAGTGAATCCAATGTTGTGTCTTCTACAGACATGATCTAGGAAAAATATTGCCTACTGGTGCACAAGCTCCTCAAATTAGTATTTAATGAAAAATATTGAAAATACGAGAATTTTAAAATATAGGATTTATTTGAATTTTTACCGCTTGACATGCATACAATGCTTGCTAGCTAGTTATGATGCTAAGACTTGCTAACTCATGTTGTATATTAAGCTAAATTTAACTTTTTATACTCATTTTACAATATTATATCCAATCAACCAAATTGAAAAAGTAACTAGAGGCAATATACATATTTCTGTAATAGGGATTTAGAACCCTCAAATCTACCATCATCATATTCATCAACATAAATAAAGCAAAAAATAAAATAAAAATAAAAATCCAATACATACCTTCTACATTTTCATTTTTAAAGAACGTATTTTAACTATTTTTTTTTAACAAATCAATTAATAACATATAAAACGGTAAAAAAACAAAAAAAAAAAAAAAAAAAAAAAAAACCTGACCATTATTCAATATAAATCCAATACACAGCTATATTTATTGAACAAATTTCTACATGATCAATCTTTTTTTTTTCTTTTCTTTTTGACAATACATTTTCAATCTTTAACAAACAAAAATAATTAATAATAGCATATCGTTAGTAACTATTTTTTTTTTTCACAAATCTATGCAACTTCATTTTTTTTTTTTTTAAATAAAGAGCTGCATACTTACCTGGCTTGCCAATCTGCGCTGCTTAGATCGAATCTCTAGCTAATGATCTCTTAAACCTTATTACTCACTAATTATCAATCGATTAATGATCGATCAACACGACCTCTATCGATCATGTAAAAAAACCAACCATGAACTTGAACACATGCATTAAGGTGAAGTACATGAATTAATAAGATAGCATCGAACCAATTTAGAGCAAACATGAGAAGATGAGAACCCAATGTAGCCAAGGACAACTTGCCGACATAAAAAACATAGGTTAAAATCAATTATAACATGCATATATATGTAATATGTATATAATATAGTCCGGCAAGTCATCCTTGGCTGCATTGTGACCTTTTACCTCTTCATGCATGCTCTACATGGCGGCCATATCACATGCATGCTTCTTTACAATTTGCATGCATGCTTGAAGTTAGAGCTTTTCATATGTGTTTCCGATCCACAATTTTTTCATATGTTCATTGCAAACCAAGTAGTATTTATAGGGCTTAGCTAGCTAGGTTTAATTTATTCCTTCGTTGAATAAAAATCTATTTCTTTTTCGAGTTCAAGTCTCACCATACACTTTAGCCTATTTTTATATACCATGTGCAGTCTCTTTTTGGGTATTTATCGTGGTAGGGTTAATAATTATTTTTGTAAATTTTCTGTTCACATATATACGGTTTATTTTTACTTTTCAGAGTCATAATTTGTAAGCTTAAATGGGAAAATTTAGAATAAATAAATATGTAGAGATTGAGGACAATTATCTTTTTTTGTTTGTACCTATGCATGCATAAAATAAGTATGTCATTATTTTACTTTAATACTCATATTGATTCCTATTTTATGTAAAATAAAATAATAGTACTCGTACTAAAATATAGTATATATCTCTTACCATTAATATCTTTATTTATACTTTATATAACTAATTTTTTATGCTTTAATTTACTTTTTGTTCTTTACCAAATATAGTCAAAATGTTTATATATGCTTTAACTAACAAAATGAACATTACAAGTGTAAAGAGCAATAAGTAACAGAGATAATATGTACATATTGAAACTGCAATATGTTACATTACATGTATCATAATCATCTTATGATAGTATAAACTTTGACCCAATTACATGATTAAAAAACCTAAACCAGCTAAAGATTGATAAACTTTCCCCAAGACTATCAAATTTGTAAATCATCTGAACAAATCTTAACCACTATGGCTAATGAATCGAATCTATTTAAAGTCAGATTTTGACTTATTTTTATATTACTATCCTAATATACGCACAACTGTACAAGTATACTTTTTTAAAGTACTTTTCGAATAGATCTGTATTTCTTTAATTCTTTTATGAAGTATTCCGTAGTAATTAATAAATTGTTAATGTATCAATAATTTATTGGTCAAATTAAAAGAAATTGGATCTCAGAATTAAGGAATTTATTTTCAGTACATGGAGGTGTACTAATGCTATTAGTAAATACTTGTAGTAAAAATTACTACTAGTAGTAAGATAATACCAAGAATTAAAGAGCGAACTAACAACTGTTAACAATACTATAGAATTTCAAGCCCATGATGTTTTATGTTTTTTTTTTTTTTTTTTTTTTATTATTATTATTTTTTAACTAAGCTAGTTTACATCCATGCAGCTAAAAGCATAAAACAATGATTAGTTATTTAGTTGAGAAGTAACATAATGCATAAGTAAAGCAAGGTATGAGCCGGGCCATGGTGTTGTGCTAATGTGCCTTATGCTGGCTATGCCTAACAAAGTAACAAGAGTTTAGGAAAAGTTGTATTGTGTCAGACTCGTGCCGATATTGCATAAACAAGGTTCGTGCATGACCCTGGCATGTATTGTGGTGATGCCAGCGGACTCCTTTAATGTATTTTTTTTTATTGTTAATTGGTTAAAAAAAAGAAGTTGCATAGCCCGTCATGCTCTACCTTGCTCAAACTAATTTCAATAATGATGCACAACGTATGGTCCACCGTCATGCCTCTCATATCATCCATTTTCTTATCGGGTCAATAGCTAGACCGGCCAATACCAAGCTCTAGGGATAAGAGACAAGGTGACCATATTGCATGGCGAAGGGCCAAACAATGGTCGAAAGATGTAGAGGTTAAAAAGGGGCATCGTGCCATTGTGTATGATATCCTGCTTTTATCCACAATGGTCAGCATTTTTTGGGTAAATTATCTTGGTAAGGAAACGTGGCCCATAAAAAGATTTGGTTGGGCCCATTCTCATTTTAATGGCAGAAAAGTGCATTGGAAAGTGAGACTTAAAATTTAAATATCTAGTGATTATTGGATCACTAAAGAACTGTATTTTGCACTGCTACCCTTCTATGGTTCTCAACAATAGAGGCCCTACTTTTGCTGCCAATTTTAGTAGATAACTAAATTGGAGATGTCAATTGTCAAATAATTCATTTGAATCGGATTCTATTTGGATCATTTTTTTGAGTGAGTTAAATGAATCAAATCATTTTGTGTTGAGATGGATCATTTTGCTAGAGAACTAGTCATGTTCAAGTTTGATCAAATTATTTCATGTAAAGATAACTTTGATCGTATTAAAATTGACAGATCAATAACCAATCTGTTTAGATCTTTCTTTTAAATTTTCCTTTTCCTTTTTCTACTTTTACTTTTTCTATTTTATACTTGTATAAACCATATTTGCTTAATATACAATTATGGTCAAATTATTTTGCGTTTAGTTAACTTTGGCATGACTAATTTTGACAGGTCAATAACCAATCTGCCCAAATCTTTCCTTTAAAAATCTCCTTTTCTTACTTTTTTATTTATTTTTTATTTTTATTTTTTAAACTATTTATATTTATGTAAATCATATTAACTTAATATACAAGGATTTTTGGTTTATACGTAGCTACAAATACATAATACCCTCGTTCTTAATTAGAAGCTAGGTAGCTTAACCTTCTTTTTGTATGTCTTTTTTAGATAGTCCGATTTTAGTAACATGGATTGTATACTTTTTTGCCCTTTACTTTTCTTCTACCCTAGCTATATACAAAATCACATTATTATGTAACCACTCAATATACAACTTCTTACAAAAATATTAATATAGCCAAAGGATATTGATGCAAATAAAATAAGTATGAAAGGAGTGTAAACAAATTCTAAAATTTGGTCTTTGCTTCTTAGCATTGAACCTTGGTGGAGGGTGGAATGTAAGTGTTAATTAATCAAACATACTAAGAAACTGATTTTGGAAGTAGGTAGAATTGACAATCAACTTTGATATGGAGTACTCAATACATGGAAATAACGAAGGGAAGATAAATTGATCACTACTAAAAAAAATTAAAGGTTAAACAACCAATTCTATGCTTAAGATCCCATTTGCCTTACAATCACCGCTAACAAAATAGATTAAAGGTGAGAACCGCATATAAATTGATAAAAAATTATGTTGAACTTGTATGTTGTACACACTTGAGTTTTTCCGCATTGAATAATTGGATAATATTTAATCAAAATTATGAATTTGAATATACTACTAAAGGATGGAGGTAATTTACCAAATTTACACCTTTATAGCTTGGCATAAATTTATATAGGGCAAGCCAAATTAATTAAATAATAATATGGAAAAATAAAATGAAAAGTGAGATCAAAATGAGAGGCTAGAATTTGATGAAATAGAGGTAGTATATGTTACACACTTTTAACTACAATTTGCAACAATTGCCACTAATATAGTAATAATTGTTAAATTATGATGTTGGTCATAGCTTAATTGGTTAGGACCTCCCTTGGAATCGATCACCTATATATGCTTAGGGTTGGTTTCGAAATAGATATCTCTCATCCAAATGGTCAAAGAATCCCCAGTCTTACTATAAATGTGGATATATAGAAGATATAAAAGCCTACCACTAACCATATATCATTGGGCTACCATATCAATCTTGATCACAAATATATTATTGGAGAGGATGGGAAGCTCTTAGCCTCAAGTATTGCGAGTCGTCTTAGAAGACTAGTAAAATCTTGGTGATACAAAATTATGCTGAGTGATACTCTTATTATAGGGGATTGTTCTCAAACTTTTAAAAAGATAACGATATAACGAAATTTCTACCAGTACTATTCTGAGTCACGAGACTCATGACATGTGTCATGATATAGTGTTAGTGTGTAATCATACATTGTAGTACTAAATAACTTTTGATTGTAGTACTAAATATTTTTTGCCGCAATTAGCATAACCAATAGTATAATAATGGCACCTAAAAGCACTAAAACATATTTCCTTTTTACCCACCTCTAATCCGTGGGAAATCTTACTACTAATTACATACACTTCCAAAAATGTAACCAATAATTTAATCTTGGTAATATTAAGAAAATCATATATACTATAGTATTAGTACTGCTAGAATATCATTGTCTTTCACTTAAAAAAGTTTATTATAAAATTAAGTATAATCTAATGCTATTAGACTATTAGTAAATATTTATTAATGTGGCCGAAAAGTTGTGATAGGGAGGCAAGAAGAACCCACAAAAGTGGGTTGACTAGACCTAGGGCATCGATTTTATTTTTCCTGCCCTATATCATATTATATACAAAGTATATTTTAGGGCATCTTTTGATATTATAATTCTTTCTATTTTCTTAATATACTAAATACTTTGGATATTATTATGCACATAATCACAATATCACATCCTTAGATTTTATTCTTTTAGGAAGGCATGATGTCATATTGTCAATTTGTCATGCATGCTTATATATATATATATATATATATATATATATATATATATATATATATATACATATATATATATATACATATATATTTTAGTGCTTCAAAAGCATTCAATTCAAACATTATCAAATGCATGGAGGTGCCTATTTTTACTTCTATTGAAAGTAGGGTTATAGATAAATTAACTTATACATATATGAACGATATATGAAAAGGATAATTAAAATTATTATTGATCAAAACTCGTTTATCAAGTTTATCACATTTTATTTATTTATTGTAAGAACTTGTTACTTACATTGAAAAAATAATTCATACCAAATGATATGAGATCTTATTTAGAAAAATAAGAATCAATAATACCTTTAATTGTAATTTGTTGACAGAGTTTTAGGAGAATATCGGAAAAAAAATGTAGACAAAGAATAAGATTTAGGCATGTAGCACACAATCTTTTGATTTCTATTCTTCATTTCTTTGTGCTTGTAGACTTGTAGTTTTCCAAGCTATCGTTGTGCAAAATATTTAATCCATGTCTTTTGTAAAAATAATTATATGTATGTGTGCTGTGATATGTTCTTTTTCTTTTGTAACAATTTCCTACCTAAGATGCTATGTTTTTTTTTTTTCCTTTTTTTTTAAATACATATAATGTCTAAATTAAAAAATTATTATAAGATGCTAATATTAAATATTAATTTGCAACTTTTACAGCTTCGTTAGCTCTTAATAAAAAACAAGTCTCCTTTAGTTGAATTTCTAAGATGTGGGCTTAAAGTGATGCTATACCGCCTTTTACTTAGTGTTTGGGTTCAATTTACTTCAATTGGGCCGGTCAATAAATGATTTAACTACAAAGCCCAGAGTAAGGTTCAACTCTCCAAATAATTGCAATTTTCCAAGTCGGTCAAGACCCAGTCAACGTGGCAAGCCCACTTGATTTAAGGTCCATTTATCTATTGAGCAAAGGTATAAAAGCCTTCAACTTCTCTCTCTACGTTCATTTAATTCAAGCCTCAAACAATTAATACGCTTGCATAGCATTCTCCCTCTAAACACTGTATTGACTTCAGCATTAGAGGGGCCTTCCTCGGCACAACCCCCGAGGCCAGTTTACGTGTGTTTGCTGTGTAGGAAACCCTCGGCCCAGTCATCACTCGGACCGAGACCAGTCTCCGGCCCACAGAAAAGGACCTATCCGAAGGTCCTATTGTTTTAACCCGAAAAAATTTGGCGCCTTCTGTGGGGAAGACGTTCAAAAGTTAGCCAAAAATCAACCAATCTTAGCAAAAAAATGACTAAGAGTGGTAAGAGTGCCAAGAGTACTAAAAAGAACGACCCTTCCTCTTCGAGGAAAGGTCCAATTCTGGCGAGAAGGAATACACTTGCTCTGCCATCACCGGAACCTTCTTCTTCGAAAGCTCCCTCTTCCCCGGAAAGGGCAGCGCTGGAGGGGTCACCATCCCATCATACTCGCCAGCCAACAAGCTCATATCGGCCGAGTCAGTCCAATGCTAAGAGTCCTCCTCGAAGTTTCCATTCTCGGTCTCAGCCGAGAACAACTCCTCAAACGAGGCCCTCTACGGAGGAAGTGGCACGAGCCGTTGCGGTCTTCATGGACCTCATGAAGGCCCAAGGAGGCAACTTTCCACCACCCCGTGACCACTCGCCTCTTCCACCGAGAAACTTGAAAAGAAGGACCGGCCAAGAGGAAAGTGGACGAGCTCCATCCTTCAAGGAGCTCGGGGATAAATGGGAGGAGGACACTTAGAGGACTGAGCGGGAGAGGAAAAAGAACCCTCAGTTCTTCAAAAATTCCGAAACCCAAAACTCCCAAAGCTATAAAAGCAGCAACACCACCTCGCTGAAACGTTCACGAACGTTTCGGCTCAAGGGAGGTGAGTGTGCACAGTCGCCTCACCTACCCCAAGGGAACTGAGCCTTGTCCTAAATCGTCCAAGCCGAGGACGAAAACCACTTCAACCTCTCTGAGAGGGAGGAGCGAGGTCCCGTTGGCTAGACATAGGGGAAAGGTCGTGATGGTTCCCACACCCTTCCAAAGCTGGGTTTTGGAAGAGCATGTGCCAACGGTGAAAATCCCGGCCCACATAACTTATGACGGTACTTCGGACCTAAAGGACCACATTGCCTCTTACGAGGGGCACATGTATTTGAACCCCAAGTCCGAAGCGACCTGGTGCAAATATTGTGAAAAAAGATGTCCATCATTATGTACACTGATTTGAGGGATCAATAATGATACATGATGAAAAAATATAGCTTATAAAACGGATCGTGATATAATTGGAACACGGTTTAGAAAGTGACTAAAATGAGCACATATTTTATTTTGTGTTTGTGTTGTGAATGATATACTCATAGTCGATCCATCCCAAAATTTTAGTGGCCACTAATAATTTAATGTCATTCACCCGATTAGCTACTAGCCTATTAGAAACAAGTGATGCAATGTAACACAACACATACAAAAGATAAATCCAATATTCCTTCCAAATCCTTCGTATCCTTAGTGAACTGCTCATCGAGAAATTATAAGTCGTTACAATAGTAATTTGATATGAAATAGATAAATCAACCATATATATTCGGAGAGAGCCAATTAGCCAAGCTATATATTTGAATCAAATTATAATAATATACAATCTATTTATCATATTTATAAGCCACCTTAGATAAAGATTATAGTGCATATACGTTTTTGGAATCCGGAGCGTGAATAGTTCAGTTTTTGAGGGTGTGCATGCACGGTGGTCCTGAGCTCAGAGCTTTCTAAGTAAAATGGTCTTTTGTTATTATTTTGAATTAAATGGATACAAATGACTTGCATTTGTCTATTAAGTAATTACTTTTTCTTGTGTCTACCAAAAAATAGTTTGTGTCAGAATTACTCTTTGTTGGTTTGCAGTGCTTTTCATTTTTTCTTTTATAAATAATTGTTTCAATATTACTTTTGCAATTTATGTATCCAATTTGAGCTTTTTAAATATTTTGTGTTATATATATTTTCTTTTGCTATATACAATGTTATTATTGATTTAGCTAACTTAGGGTTTTGAGAGCATATATAGAGGAAACAAAGATGTAGAGATTGAAAAAATAAAAAGGATAAATAAGGCAGAAACACACAAACATGTGGATAATTTGTCAAAAAAAAAAAAAAAAAAAAACATGAACAGCAATGTAAGAATAAACTCACAAAGAGAGTAAGAAGGTAGGTAATATACAAAGAGGGTTAATATGTAGGAAAGTTTGTAAATGAATATGGCTTCTTGAGTACATGCTTTGATTGAATGCCCAACACAAATATATATAGTTGAAGATGGTGGGGTTGAAAGAAAGGGCTAGAAGATATCGAAATTCTCGATTATTCTTGTAGTTGTAACGTTCTAGTTATTTCACGAATCATATCATTATTTTTAGTTTCTTTCGATTTCAAGTATTCTCTAAGATGTTTAAGCGACTAGCCACTAGTAGAAAATATTGAAAATTAGATAATACATTCGGGTGCACCATGCTCATGGTGCACCCGGGTAAATAAAAAAAGGCGAAAAGAACATATAGTGTTTGATAAAGAACATACCTATGTTTGACAAAGAACATACCTTTAATATGTTATTTGAGTGTGATCAGTGTGTTCTTTGAGTAAAATTATATGTTCTTTACATTATAACTTATGTTATTTAACATATGTTGATAAACATATTTTTTTTTAGGTTTAATAATACAAAGCATGTTCTTTGAATTTGGCGTGTATGTTCTTTAAGGTCGTAGTGACGCCCAAATTCTATTTTTTATTATCATGTCATATTTAAATTACTTTTATTATCGCACATTCTTTGAGTTTGATTAGTGTGTTATTTAGGTATTAACTATATGTACTTTACAATATAAATTATGTTCTTTTTAACATTTGGTATTTTGAAATTTGATATTGAAATCTTAAATTATTTTTAATTGAAAATAATGTTAGAGTAAAAAAAACTAAATTATTATGGGAAGTTGAATTTTTTTTTGGAGAGATAGAAAACTATTTTTTGGGGAAATGATATCTTTGGTAAGGATTTTTTAAGAGGTGATCAACATTGGCATGACTCACATCCCGACCCGATCCGGCCCGAAATAGGGTGGGTTTGGGCAAACCTAAAAATGCAATTTTAGTTAAAACTCGATCCGGGTTCGAAAAAAGCCCGAAAACCCGTTACTTTTCTACGGGTTTGAGCACGAGAAATTATGATATGGCCCGGCCCTACTCGATTATTTATCACTTCTAAATTTTTCCCGTGAATAATGTGTAATTTTTCAGAAAATTTTATCAAGCTTTTATCTCGTTCTTTTTATTATATCTTTATGTTCTTTGGTAATGCATGTTTTTGTCAAATACAACCATGTTCTTTGTCAAATACATGTATGTTCTTTATGAAACACAGGATGTTCTTTCCGCCTTTTTTTTATTTATCCGGGTGTATGATGAGCACTGTACACCCGTGTGTATAAACCACATATTAGAAAATATGCTTGTTTACACATGCTTGTATAAAACGAGAAACCATTAGCAAGAAAGAACCTTGGTTTATTCGAAAGCTTTCAAAATATGCATGCATATACTCTCTCAGCTCCAAAATATTGGGTCGATAAACTTCGGGCAAAACCCGACAGAAGCATTTCAATATACATTCTCATAATAGTCGTACGATAAAAATACTGCTTTCACTGTTTCATAATAATCGCAACATTTTGACCGGCACACATGTCAATGCGCATGCAACTTTGACCATTAGTATGTGCAATTATATATTTTAAAAAAGTATAAATGGTTAATATAATGAAAATATACTTAAAGACTAAACTAAAAATATTTTACATGGCAACATATGTACCTATATGTTGGTAAAAAAATATAGTCAAACTAAACATATAAATAGTACAAAAGTCAAAGTGTTGTGATTATTACGAAAAGGAGGGAGTACATACAAAATCGTGAAAGACAAATGATGCAACTATTTTGTATGGGATGAATACAATTTTGACAAATCGACTATTGAAGTCATTTGGATTGGACCTTAGCTTTGTAACTTAAAATTTAAAAGGCCAACGGGGTATTAGATTTACTTGTACAACATGTATTTATTTTACTTTATCTATTGTTTATTAGCTTTTTCTTGAGATAGAGAGACTTTTAGATTGTATTAGTCTTCTCTGAATTGGGGGGATTATCGGTACTCGTGTACATTTTCAATCAATAAAAAAAAAGGTAAAAAAAATAAAAATTGTATGTCGGCATGTAACACCATCCAGATCACTCAATTCCTTGTTGGAAAAAGGCTGGGAGAATCAAATTAATTAAGAAGAGTACACATTTTTTTGTAATTAAATTAAATACTGGAAGTACTGTAATAGCTAGATGATGGAGTATGTTACATTCTTGGCTCAGATGCGTCATATATATGGCTGTGTCTGTCTAGTGATCCATGTAAACATGACTTGAAGATGCTGACACTTTTGTAGTTGAACTTGTACATGCTCTGGTGTTTCTTCAACTTCTAGGAGTAAAAAAACACCATTTTTTTTTTACCTTTGTAATAAAAGACAAGTTCGACAATATAATGAATGGTTCACCAATCATCTGCATATAGGTTTTACACAGCCGTGTGCATGCTGGATTTGATATGCGCATCAACGTGTG
The DNA here is from genome assembly GCA_034703905.1 of Chenopodium berlandieri. Lineage (NCBI taxonomy): Eukaryota > Viridiplantae > Streptophyta > Magnoliopsida > Caryophyllales > Amaranthaceae > Chenopodium > Chenopodium berlandieri. The sequence goes on along the minus strand of CM068279.1, from coordinate 38,590,349 downwards.
TCTTAGCTCTTGTTGATGATCCTAAAAGTTCGACTAATTTGGCATTTACACTGCATGGTCTGGTTTCCAATGTGTAGTTTTGAACATGAATACATTCAATTGTATATGAGTAAATATTAGGCCGGAATATTTATTAGAATGAATCTAACATACATGATCTTACTTATTAAATCATAAAATCTGATCAAAGATATTTTATATTATTTACACGCTACCTAGCATTTGTTATGTTGCTTGCATTGTACTCACGTGAGTGAATCCAATGTTGTGTCTTCTACAGACATGATCTAGGAAAAATATTGCCTACTGGTGCACAAGCTCCTCAAATTAGTATTTAATGAAAAATATTGAAAATACGAGAATTTTAAAATATAGGATTTATTTGAATTTTTACCGCTTGACATGCATACAATGCTTGCTAGCTAGTTATGATGCTAAGACTTGCTAACTCATGTTGTATATTAAGCTAAATTTAACTTTTTATACTCATTTTACAATATTATATCCAATCAACCAAATTGAAAAAGTAACTAGAGGCAATATACATATTTCTGTAATAGGGATTTAGAACCCTCAAATCTACCATCATCATATTCATCAACATAAATAAAGCAAAAAATAAAATAAAAATAAAAATCCAATACATACCTTCTACATTTTCATTTTTAAAGAACGTATTTTAACTATTTTTTTTTAACAAATCAATTAATAACATATAAAACGGTAAAAAAACAAAAAAAAAAAAAAAAAAAAAAAAAACCTGACCATTATTCAATATAAATCCAATACACAGCTATATTTATTGAACAAATTTCTACATGATCAATCTTTTTTTTTCTTTTCTTTTTGACAATACATTTTCAATCTTTAACAAACAAAAATAATTAATAATAGCATATCGTTAGTAACTATTTTTTTTTTTCACAAATCTATGCAACTTCATTTTTTTTTTTTTTAAATAAAGAGCTGCATACTTACCTGGCTTGCCAATCTGCGCTGCTTAGATCGAATCTCTAGCTAATGATCTCTTAAACCTTATTACTCACTAATTATCAATCGATTAATGATCGATCAACACGACCTCTATCGATCATGTAAAAAAACCAACCATGAACTTGAACACATGCATTAAGGTGAAGTACATGAATTAATAAGATAGCATCGAACCAATTTAGAGCAAACATGAGAAGATGAGAACCCAATGTAGCCAAGGACAACTTGCCGACATAAAAAACATAGGTTAAAATCAATTATAACATGCATATATATGTAATATGTATATAATATAGTCCGGCAAGTCATCCTTGGCTGCATTGTGACCTTTTACCTCTTCATGCATGCTCTACATGGCGGCCATATCACATGCATGCTTCTTTACAATTTGCATGCATGCTTGAAGTTAGAGCTTTTCATATGTGTTTCCGATCCACAATTTTTTCATATGTTCATTGCAAACCAAGTAGTATTTATAGGGCTTAGCTAGCTAGGTTTAATTTATTCCTTCGTTGAATAAAAATCTATTTCTTTTTCGAGTTCAAGTCTCACCATACACTTTAGCCTATTTTTATATACCATGTGCAGTCTCTTTTTGGGTATTTATCGTGGTAGGGTTAATAATTATTTTTGTAAATTTTCTGTTCACATATATACGGTTTATTTTTACTTTTCAGAGTCATAATTTGTAAGCTTAAATGGGAAAATTTAGAATAAATAAATATGTAGAGATTGAGGACAATTATCTTTTTTTGTTTGTACCTATGCATGCATAAAATAAGTATGTCATTATTTTACTTTAATACTCATATTGATTCCTATTTTATGTAAAATAAAATAATAGTACTCGTACTAAAATATAGTATATATCTCTTACCATTAATATCTTTATTTATACTTTATATAACTAATTTTTTATGCTTTAATTTACTTTTTGTTCTTTACCAAATATAGTCAAAATGTTTATATATGCTTTAACTAACAAAATGAACATTACAAGTGTAAAGAGCAATAAGTAACAGAGATAATATGTACATATTGAAACTGCAATATGTTACATTACATGTATCATAATCATCTTATGATAGTATAAACTTTGACCCAATTACATGATTAAAAAACCTAAACCAGCTAAAGATTGATAAACTTTCCCCAAGACTATCAAATTTGTAAATCATCTGAACAAATCTTAACCACTATGGCTAATGAATCGAATCTATTTAAAGTCAGATTTTGACTTATTTTTATATTACTATCCTAATATACGCACAACTGTACAAGTATACTTTTTTAAAGTACTTTTCGAATAGATCTGTATTTCTTTAATTCTTTTATGAAGTATTCCGTAGTAATTAATAAATTGTTAATGTATCAATAATTTATTGGTCAAATTAAAAGAAATTGGATCTCAGAATTAAGGAATTTATTTTCAGTACATGGAGGTGTACTAATGCTATTAGTAAATACTTGTAGTAAAAATTACTACTAGTAGTAAGATAATACCAAGAATTAAAGAGCGAACTAACAACTGTTAACAATACTATAGAATTTCAAGCCCATGATGTTTTATGTTTTTTTTTTTTTTTTTTTTTTTATTATTATTATTTTTTAACTAAGCTAGTTTACATCCATGCAGCTAAAAGCATAAAACAATGATTAGTTATTTAGTTGAGAAGTAACATAATGCATAAGTAAAGCAAGGTATGAGCCGGGCCATGGTGTTGTGCTAATGTGCCTTATGCTGGCTATGCCTAACAAAGTAACAAGAGTTTAGGAAAAGTTGTATTGTGTCAGACTCGTGCCGATATTGCATAAACAAGGTTCGTGCATGACCCTGGCATGTATTGTGGTGATGCCAGCGGACTCCTTTAATGTATTTTTTTTTATTGTTAATTGGTTAAAAAAAAGAAGTTGCATAGCCCGTCATGCTCTACCTTGCTCAAACTAATTTCAATAATGATGCACAACGTATGGTCCACCGTCATGCCTCTCATATCATCCATTTTCTTATCGGGTCAATAGCTAGACCGGCCAATACCAAGCTCTAGGGATAAGAGACAAGGTGACCATATTGCATGGCGAAGGGCCAAACAATGGTCGAAAGATGTAGAGGTTAAAAAGGGGCATCGTGCCATTGTGTATGATATCCTGCTTTTATCCACAATGGTCAGCATTTTTTGGGTAAATTATCTTGGTAAGGAAACGTGGCCCATAAAAAGATTTGGTTGGGCCCATTCTCATTTTAATGGCAGAAAAGTGCATTGGAAAGTGAGACTTAAAATTTAAATATCTAGTGATTATTGGATCACTAAAGAACTGTATTTTGCACTGCTACCCTTCTATGGTTCTCAACAATAGAGGCCCTACTTTTGCTGCCAATTTTAGTAGATAACTAAATTGGAGATGTCAATTGTCAAATAATTCATTTGAATCGGATTCTATTTGGATCATTTTTTTGAGTGAGTTAAATGAATCAAATCATTTTGTGTTGAGATGGATCATTTTGCTAGAGAACTAGTCATGTTCAAGTTTGATCAAATTATTTCATGTAAAGATAACTTTGATCGTATTAAAATTGACAGATCAATAACCAATCTGTTTAGATCTTTCTTTTAAATTTTCCTTTTCCTTTTTCTACTTTTACTTTTTCTATTTTATACTTGTATAAACCATATTTGCTTAATATACAATTATGGTCAAATTATTTTGCGTTTAGTTAACTTTGGCATGACTAATTTTGACAGGTCAATAACCAATCTGCCCAAATCTTTCCTTTAAAAATCTCCTTTTCTTACTTTTTTTATTTATTTTTTATTTTTATTTTTTAAACTATTTATATTTATGTAAATCATATTAACTTAATATACAAGGATTTTTGGTTTATACGTAGCTACAAATACATAATACCCTCGTTCTTAATTAGAAGCTAGGTAGCTTAACCTTCTTTTTGTATGTCTTTTTTAGATAGTCCGATTTTAGTAACATGGATTGTATACTTTTTTGCCCTTTACTTTTCTTCTACCCTAGCTATATACAAAATCACATTATTATGTAACCACTCAATATACAACTTCTTACAAAAATATTAATATAGCCAAAGGATATTGATGCAAATAAAATAAGTATGAAAGGAGTGTAAACAAATTCTAAAATTTGGTCTTTGCTTCTTAGCATTGAACCTTGGTGGAGGGTGGAATGTAAGTGTTAATTAATCAAACATACTAAGAAACTGATTTTGGAAGTAGGTAGAATTGACAATCAACTTTGATATGGAGTACTCAATACATGGAAATAACGAAGGGAAGATAAATTGATCACTACTAAAAAAAATTAAAGGTTAAACAACCAATTCTATGCTTAAGATCCCATTTGCCTTACAATCACCGCTAACAAAATAGATTAAAGGTGAGAACCGCATATAAATTGATAAAAAATTATGTTGAACTTGTATGTTGTACACACTTGAGTTTTTCCGCATTGAATAATTGGATAATATTTAATCAAAATTATGAATTTGAATATACTACTAAAGGATGGAGGTAATTTACCAAATTTACACCTTTATAGCTTGGCATAAATTTATATAGGGCAAGCCAAATTAATTAAATAATAATATGGAAAAATAAAATGAAAAGTGAGATCAAAATGAGAGGCTAGAATTTGATGAAATAGAGGTAGTATATGTTACACACTTTTAACTACAATTTGCAACAATTGCCACTAATATAGTAATAATTGTTAAATTATGATGTTGGTCATAGCTTAATTGGTTAGGACCTCCCTTGGAATCGATCACCTATATATGCTTAGGGTTGGTTTCGAAATAGATATCTCTCATCCAAATGGTCAAAGAATCCCCAGTCTTACTATAAATGTGGATATATAGAAGATATAAAAGCCTACCACTAACCATATATCATTGGGCTACCATATCAATCTTGATCACAAATATATTATTGGAGAGGATGGGAAGCTCTTAGCCTCAAGTATTGCGAGTCGTCTTAGAAGACTAGTAAAATCTTGGTGATACAAAATTATGCTGAGTGATACTCTTATTATAGGGGATTGTTCTCAAACTTTTAAAAAGATAACGATATAACGAAATTTCTACCAGTACTATTCTGAGTCACGAGACTCATGACATGTGTCATGATATAGTGTTAGTGTGTAATCATACATTGTAGTACTAAATAACTTTTGATTGTAGTACTAAATATTTTTTGCCGCAATTAGCATAACCAATAGTATAATAATGGCACCTAAAAGCACTAAAACATATTTCCTTTTTACCCACCTCTAATCCGTGGGAAATCTTACTACTAATTACATACACTTCCAAAAATGTAACCAATAATTTAATCTTGGTAATATTAAGAAAATCATATATACTATAGTATTAGTACTGCTAGAATATCATTGTCTTTCACTTAAAAAAGTTTATTATAAAATTAAGTATAATCTAATGCTATTAGACTATTAGTAAATATTTATTAATGTGGCCGAAAAGTTGTGATAGGGAGGCAAGAAGAACCCACAAAAGTGGGTTGACTAGACCTAGGGCATCGATTTTATTTTTCCTGCCCTATATCATATTATATACAAAGTATATTTTAGGGCATCTTTTGATATTATAATTCTTTCTATTTTCTTAATATACTAAATACTTTGGATATTATTATGCACATAATCACAATATCACATCCTTAGATTTTATTCTTTTAGGAAGGCATGATGTCATATTGTCAATTTGTCATGCATGCTTATATATATATATATATATATATATATATATATATATATATATATATATATATATATATACATATATATATATATACATATATATTTTAGTGCTTCAAAAGCATTCAATTCAAACATTATCAAATGCATGGAGGTGCCTATTTTTACTTCTATTGAAAGTAGGGTTATAGATAAATTAACTTATACATATATGAACGATATATGAAAAGGATAATTAAAATTATTATTGATCAAAACTCGTTTATCAAGTTTATCACATTTTATTTATTTATTGTAAGAACTTGTTACTTACATTGAAAAAATAATTCATACCAAATGATATGAGATCTTATTTAGAAAAATAAGAATCAATAATACCTTTAATTGTAATTTGTTGACAGAGTTTTAGGAGAATATCGGAAAAAAAATGTAGACAAAGAATAAGATTTAGGCATGTAGCACACAATCTTTTGATTTCTATTCTTCATTTCTTTGTGCTTGTAGACTTGTAGTTTTCCAAGCTATCGTTGTGCAAAATATTTAATCCATGTCTTTTGTAAAAATAATTATATGTATGTGTGCTGTGATATGTTCTTTTTCTTTTGTAACAATTTCCTACCTAAGATGCTATGTTTTTTTTTTTTTCCTTTTTTTTTAAATACATATAATGGCTAAATTAAAAAATTATTATAAGATGCTAATATTAAATATTAATTTGCAACTTTTACAGCTTCGTTAGCTCTTAATAAAAAACAAGTCTCCTTTAGTTGAATTTCTAAGATGTGGGCTTAAAGTGATGCTATACCGCCTTTTACTTAGTGTTTGGGTTCAATTTACTTCAATTGGGCCGGTCAATAAATGATTTAACTACAAAGCCCAGAGTAAGGTTCAACTCTCCAAATAATTGCAATTTTCCAAGTCGGTCAAGACCCAGTCAACGTGGCAAGCCCACTTGATTTAAGGTCCATTTATCTATTGAGCAAAGGTATAAAAGCCTTCAACTTCTCTCTCTACGTTCATTTAATTCAAGCCTCAAACAATTAATACTCTTGCATAGCATTCTCCCTCTAAACACTGTATTGACTTCAGCATTAGAGGGGCCTTCCTCGGCACAACCCCCGAGGCCAGTTTACGTGTGTTTGCTGTGTAGGAAACCCTCGGCCCAGTCATCACTCGGACCGAGACCAGTCTCCGGCCCACAGAAAAGGACCTATCCGAAGGTCCTATTGTTTTAACCCGAAAAAATTTGGCGCCTTCTGTGGGGAAGACGTTCAAAAGTTAGCCAAAAATCAACCAATCTTAGCAAAAAAATGACTAAGAGTGGTAAGAGTGCCAAGAGTACTAAAAAGAACGACCCTTCCTCTTCGAGGAAAGGTCCAATTCTGGCGAGAAGGAATACACTTGCTCTGCCATCACCGGAACCTTCTTCTTCGAAAGCTCCCTCTTCCCCGGAAAGGGCAGCGCTGGAGGGGTCACCATCCCATCATACTCGCCAGCCAACAAGCTCATATCGGCCGAGTCAGTCCAATGCTAAGAGTCCTCCTCGAAGTTTCCATTCTCGGTCTCAGCCGAGAACAACTCCTCAAACGAGGCCCTCTACGGAGGAAGTGGCACGAGCCGTTGCGGTCTTCATGGACCTCATGAAGGCCCAAGGAGGCAACTTTCCACCACCCCGTGACCACTCGCCTCTTCCACCGAGAAACTTGAAAAGAAGGACCGGCCAAGAGGAAAGTGGACGAGCTCCATCCTTCAAGGAGCTCGGGGATAAATGGGAGGAGGACACTTAGAGGACTGAGCGGGAGAGGAAAAAGAACCCTCAGTTCTTCAAAAATTCCGAAACCCAAAACTCCCAAAGCTATAAAAGCAGCAACACCACCTCGCTGAAACGTTCACGAACGTTTCGGCTCAAGGGAGGTGAGTGTGCACAGTCGCCTCACCTACCCCAAGGGAACTGAGCCTTGTCCTAAATCGTCCAAGCCGAGGACGAAAACCACTTCAACCTCTCTGAGAGGGAGGAGCGAGGTCCCGTTGGCTAGACATAGGGGAAAGGTCGTGATGGTTCCCACACCCTTCCAAAGCTGGGTTTTGGAAGAGCATGTGCCAACGGTGAAAATCCCGGCCCACATAACTTATGACGGTACTTCGGACCTAAAGGACCACATTGCCTCTTACGAGGGGCACATGTATTTGAACCCCAAGTCCGAAGCGACCTGGTGCAAATATTTCTCGACTACTCTTAAAGGTGTTGCACAAGCGTGGATCACCAAGGGAGTAAAGGAAGACTCAATAACCGGTTGGAAAGATCTTTCCAAAAAGTTCAAAAGCAAGTTTTCTACGGTGAACTGCCGGGAGAAGACAACTGCAGAACTGATGAGTCTGCAACAAGGGGAGGACGAGAGCCTCCGAGACTATCTGACTCACTTCAGCAACGAGTCATTCAGAATTACAAGTATGGACCAAGGGCTAGCCGTTTTCGCACTGCGAAATGGGCTGCAGGCTGGAAAGTTCCTTGACTTCATGGTCATGCATCCCCCGCAGACCTTGGAGGAAGCTCTGGATGCTTCGGATAAGTATATCTGAGCTAACGAATGGAACAAAACCAAATCCAGTCTCAATCCGAGGCTGGGAAGACAAAGGGACAGCAGTCCGAAAGCCAGAGCCAGAGGAAAGGGAAGGCGAAAGCCTTAGAATCATCCTCGGCTCTCGAGCTGAAGAAAGAAAAAATTCCCATTCATGGGGAAATATGAATCATACACTCCTCTCGCCCTTCCACGTGCTAAGATCTACAAAATAACGAAGGACGAGTAGAAGTACAAAAAGCCGAGGCCACTACCATCGTGGCATCAGTAAAAAAACAACGATGGTGTGAATTCCATGAATCTCCTGGAAATTACACCGAGGATTGTATCCAGCTGAGGGATCAGACCAAGGATATGGTCCGAAAAGGTTACTTGAAAAAATATCTCGCGGATCGCCGCGAAGAGAAAAAAGCCGAGAAAGATTCTCAGCAAGAACTGGATTTCCCCCTGGAAAAAAGACAAGCTGCAGGACAAAGACAATCCCGACATTGTCATTTCCAGAGGAACAAGCTCTCGGAAAGCGCGAAAACACCACTTGAGGGGCTTAACCCATCAAGTGAACCATGCTGATATCGGAGCACCCCAGTCTCCGGTGACGAACTTTACGTTCATAGCCGAAGACTGCCGAGGGGGTGGCATACCCTCATGATGACCCGCTGGTGATCGTCACAGGGATCGCAAACCACAACGTCTGGCGAACTCTCGTCGACGACGGAAGAGGTGTGAATATCCTCTTTCGAGAGGCTTACAACCAGCTGAAGTTGAGGACCAAGCACCTGACTCCAGTACCCTACCCGGTATCTGGATTCAATGGGTCTGCAACATATCAGGACGGGAAAATCACCCTTCCCGTCACCATCGGTAGAGATCGAGTGATGTATGCTTTTTATACCATGATTTACCCCAGTTTTATAGTGTATATTTGCATTGTTTTGAGCTCTACGGAGCCATTTCTTGCTAACAATCTCTTCTCTAGTGTGTTCGATCTGTTTTATTGAGTTTCACAGGAATACGGAGATTTCTTAGATGAATTGGACTTGTTTTGGATGATTATAGAAGAATTGTAGAGTGAAGAATGAATATTTCCCCATTGCCCTATCGGGCATGAGGGCATCCCATGCCTTGGCTGCCAGGGCGAAGAAAGGAAGAGCTAACTACGAAGAATAGTCATTTGATCCCGCGTGCCCGACCGGGCATGTCATGCCCTGGCAGACCGGGCAGTGAAGAGTTATTTTTATAGCATCATTCTTGAAGCTGTTACGCGCGCCCGATCGGGCGTGAGTTGCCCTGGCTGAATGGGCAGAAGGAGAAGAACACATAAGAAGGCAGTAACTTTGTCCGCCCGATTGGGTAGGCTGCGCCCGGTCTGACGGGGCACTGTTGTGCGATAACCGTCATTAATTGTTTACGGAATTTTATCGTTTTCAGGGGTATAAATACCCATTGTAATCACACTTAGAAATCAGCTTATTATTTCCCTAGTATTAGAACTACTTTTAAACCCTAGTTTACTCTCTTTAAGCAATTAATTTATACTCCTTAGTGAGGATTATTGTTCAACAACAATTCAAGTTCTTTCAATTGAAGCAATTGGTATTTATCTATTTCTCTCTCTTTCACTTTCATTGTTTATTAATTATGTTTTCTTCATTGAATCTTGTTTTTACTTTCGTTAATATGTGTGAGTAGATCCTTAATCCGGGATCTTGCAAAGCCGGAATATGATTGATATATAAATTGAATCTTTAATTTCTCCAATAATAATCCCAATTGACATGCTTAATTGATTGTGTTTATGCCAATGCGAGATTAGGAATAATTAGTATTGTTATCATCCCTTTGCTCTTATTGCAACGGAAGTTGGGTATTAACGGGATTTGGGTATTTCAATTAAGGGTTTGAATATCATCACGGAATTAGGTGATTGGAGAATTAGGAAGTAAAGTATTGTGTTTAATGTCCCTTATTGCTTGATTCCATGGAATTAGGCTTGATAATTGATATGGGAAGCCATTGATAACTCGGAAGAGACCTTTGGTATTGTTTAGGGAATGCTTTTCCTCTTGTCAATTGACTTGTTATTGGGGATATATTTATTAGTGTATCGATTATATTCGTGGTAATGCTTGATCTTGGATGTTTTAGTTCATTGATTTATCACTCTATTTAAATTAATTGTGCCATTTAGATATTTTAGTTATTAGTGTTCTTCATTATTGATTGGTTACTTGCTTAGTGATTGCTTGAGTCTAATTAATTAGGTGAACCTTAGTCTCTTGGAATTCGATCCTTACTTGCCCGTCTACATAGTAGTGGTCTTGTTTGGTTTATTTTTGTTAGGTACGCGACACGCCTATCATCGAGCAGCCCGAAACATCATGGCCGAATTTTTGGTCATGGACATTCCGTCTGTATACAACGTGATTATGGGGAGACCCATAATTCACGAGATCCAAGGAGTAGTCTCAACGTACCATCAAATGATGATATACGTTTCAAACGAGGGACACTCTGAATAAATTCAGGGCAGCCAAAAGGAGGCCCGAGATGCAACTACCTCAAGCCATCCAAAAGTCGCCGTGACGACAAGGATGATGAGGAAGAAGAAAGAGAAAAAGACTGATGCACAAAGAAGCCTAAAGGCTTAAGTGCTTCGGCCCAAGGCGCCCCAGCATGAGAAAGATCTTTGGGGAAAGAAAAAGCTGGTTCCTCATCTGAGCCGAAAGACTCAGAACATCAGCCGAAGTCTGGGAAACCTGCTGATATTGACAGTAGGTTAGATTGTGAAGAGTCCAGTGCCAAAGTAATGGAGCTTGACCAGCAGACTGAGTCAATAGAGTTGACCGAGGGAGACCCTGAAAAATGTGTCAGCATCGAGCTCAAATTCCATCCGAAAGTTCGTGTTGAGCTTATCCAACTCCTTCGGGACAACAAAGATGTGTTCGCTTTCTCGGCAGCAGACATGCCCGGGATTGATCTGAACCTCATCTCTCACAATCTTAATGTCGACCCCACCTGTCGACCGGTTTAGAAAAAGAAGTTGAGGCCCTATTTTGACTACCATCAAATAGTGGTCTTGACTGATCAGCAGCTGGAAAAAGTTCTCAGAAAAGTTGAAAAAACTGGTAGGCTAGCAAAGTGGGCCTTCGAGCTCACTGAGTTTAGCATCAACTACCAGCCGAGAACAGCCATCAAGGCTCAGGCTGTAGCGGACTTCCTGGCCGAGTGTTCTTATTAGGAGACACTGGACGAGGAAAAGAAAGTTTGTACTGTTTTCACGGATGAATCCTCCACCGTGAATGGTTTGGGGGCAGGGGTAGTCATAACCTCGCCTGAAGGCAAGTTCTTTGAGCATGCACTGAAATTCTCATTCAAAGCTTCAAACAACGAAGCAGAATATAAAGCAGCAATCGCAGGCTTAGAGCTGTGCATATCATTGGAAGCCGAGCATGTCTGTCTAAAGACAAACTCTCAGCTCGTCGCAAATCAAATCCGAGGCGAATACGAGGCCAAGGAGCCCTCAATGATAGCATATCTCGCAGAGACCAATACAGTTATTGCGAAGCTAAGAACTCTTGAAGTCGAGCTGATCCCAAGGGGTCAGAACGCACAAGCCGATGCACTCTCCAAACTAGCAAGTTCAACTTTAACTGAGCTGAACCGATCTGTATATGTGGAGGTGCGCCAAGAAAGAAGTGTGGACGAAGCGCCTGAGGTTTGCTGCTTCATACACGAGCCGAGTTAGATGGATCCCATCCTAGCTTATAAGCTTCGGGGAGAAATCCCCGAAGACGGGAACTTGGCCTCCAAACTGAAACGAATCAGCTCAAGGTTCATCGTCCTCAGAGGAGAACTGCTGAAAAAATCCTTCTCAGCCCTACTACTAAAATGCGTGGGACCAACAGATGCTGACTTCATCCTTCAGGAGATCCACCTCGGCATCTATGGAAACCCTATCGGGGGGAGAGCTTTAGCCCACAAGGCATTGAGGGTAGGGTATTATTGGCCCACCATGATCTCAGACGTTAAGGAGCTGGTAAAAAAATGCGAGAAATGTCAAAAATTTGCGCCAGTCATCCATCAGCCAGCCCGGGATCTTCAGCCAATTTTGAATCCGCTTCCATTCGCCCAATGGGGGCTGGATATCTTGGGACCTTTTCCTGATGCCCCGTACCAAAAAAGATGGTTGATAGTCGGCATTGACTATTTCAGCAAATGGATCGAGGCTGAGGCAACCTCGAACATCTCAGAATAATCTGTCAGGAAATTTATCTAGCAGAATATCATCACTCGCTTCGGGGTCCCGAAGGCTCTTGTCTTTGATCATGGAAGACAATTTGATAATTTGCTGCTGAAGCGGTAGAAAGACCAGTTCGGCATCAAGTTGGCATACTCGGCAGTGTGTCATCCGCAGAGCAATGGTCAAGTTGAAGCTATAAACAAGCAATCCTCAATTCTCTCAAGAAAAGGGTTGAAGATCAAAAGTCCAAGTGGAAAGAGGAACTCCCAGGAACCCTCTGGTCACTTCGGATAACTGAAAAAGAGGCTACGGGATATTCACCTTTTGAGCTGGTGTATGGATCCAAAGTCGTCCTTCCAGTGGAAATCGGCACAGAGAGTTTATGCGTAAATCTGTTCTCAGCTGAGGAAAATGAACAACTCATGAGAGAATCCCTCAATTTTCTTGACGAGGTCAGGGACTCGGCTCGAAACAGAATGGCTGCATATATGCAAAGGATCAACAAATTTTACAAGAAAAGAGTTCATGCAATAACTCTCAAAATTGGTGATCTTGTTCTTCGAAATGCTACAGCTGTGCAAAAAGGACGCATTCATGGGAAACTCTCAGTAACTTGGGAGGGCTCCTATGAAATTTATGATGAACTTCAGCCAGGAACATACTGACTTCGTCAGTTGGATGGAACTGAGCTGTAGAATCACTGGAATGCTGATGTACTTAAGAAATATCATGTGTAAATCCTTCGGGGCGGAACAATCTATGTAAGTGCATCTTCAAATCAATGAAAGGCCTTTGAGCCACCACTTACACCAAAGAAATATGTGTAAATCCTTCGGGGTGGAACAACTATAACCACTCGTTGGCATTGTACTTCGGATGAGTTAGTTCCTGGGGGTAAAGAGGTCGTGGACTAATCTGAGGTATAGCCTAAACATTGGCACTGTGCTTCAGGGGAGTTATATCCGAAACATCGCCAGAATGATAGCCTTGTGTTTCGGAAAGTCATTCCCTTAGAAAAATTTCTAGGAATCGATCGAGAGATGCTGCTCATGGAGTCAAAGACTTTTGAGCAGCGAACTCATAGATTCCTCAAATAAAAGAAGAGAAAAGAAAAAGCCCAAATTCCAAAAATTATGCCAACCCTTGAAATTTGGCTGAGACGAACCTTCGTCTGACTGAAATAGTTCAGTCAAGCACCTTAGGAACCTGAAGTCCTCAACTTCATATTCCGAGGGGGGGGGGGGGGCAAGAGATACTCAGCTGCAAGAGAATTCCTAAGCCGAGGTTCGTTGCTTAGAAAATTTTGCAAAAAATTTTAAAATCAAAGAAAAGGACAAGAGAACTAAGTAAACAGAGCAAGGAAGCGGGAAGAAAAGCAAAGCATTTACAGCAATTCATATATGCTCGAATCTCCGAGCCACATCAAAGTTAAAATTTTTAAAGCAAACACAAGGAAATTATATATCGGTAGCCGCCCACAAGCGGAAAAATACATATGCCGAACTAAGTAAAATTACTCAAAGCAAAAATAAATTAGAGTTTGTACAATCGAGGCAAGCTGAAGCAAAAGGTTAAGGCAAAAGCAGACACAAAAAACATAACAATTAAGCACAAATTGACCCATAAGATTATGAAAAGGACTGCCCGAATCCCTATGCTTCAGCACTAGCAGAATCAGGCTGAGCAGTTGCGCTTGGGCTCTTAGAAGCTTCAGCACCAGCTGAAGAGGAGTCAGGCTGAGCGAGAGTCGTTTCAGACTTTCCCTTGTTGGCTTCTTCTCTTTTCCTCTCTTCAACTTCCTTCACTGCTCGGGCTTCGACTTCAGCCTGACAAGCCAGAAAAGCAATCAGCAGGATGGGCCATATGCAGATGCGGGTCGTTAGGATCCATGGACCATTCCTCAGCTTCGTCCCAGTTAATGTTGGGATCAGCATGGAAAGCAAGGCGCCGAGCTGTCTAAAAGCGGTTGCCAAAACCCTCGTCATATTCATCTTGGGTGTGGATTTTGACTTCAAGCAACTTTCGGGCAGCCCCAAGGTCTGCTTGAGTCTTGGCAGCCGCTTCGCTTTGAGCCTTCAGCTGGCTTCAGACATCGTTAAGCTCATCTTGGGCCTGGGAAAGCTCGGCATCTTTGTCCTTCAGCTCAAGCTCAGCCTTAGAGAGCTCCGCGTCCTGAGCTTCCAGTTCATTCCTAAGCAGCAAAATCTCGGCCTCAAGCTCAGTCTGTTTTTTCCTAGCTTCGGCTTCGGCTTCGGCTTGGGCAGCCTTCTCTTTGAAGTCCTCGACCATAAGATGCCGAGTCTCAACCTCTCGCTGCACCCTCTATTCAATGTGGGCCTTGAAGCTGGGAATGTCTGTAGCCCCATACTCCTGGACCAGCGCATGACCCTCGTCTAACCAAAGGAAGACGGTCTGCTCCAAATCCTAGTAGAAGGTCCGGAAACTAGCAGTCATGGCGTCCAGGTCAGCTCTAAGGGCAGTGGCCGCATCTTTGGCATCTAGCCTCTTCAGTTCAGCAATATTTGCATGACATTCAGCTTCCTCGGCCTTCTGTGCCTTGGATTTCAACTCATCATTCATCTCCACAGCCAGGAAGTGGTTATGAACGACCTGCAAAGTTAAGGAGCAATAATCAGCCGAAGTTATATAAAAAAAAGGAGGGGGGGCTTAAACTTAAGTGAAAAAGCTTAAGTACTGAAAGATTTACCTGCATTAGCAGCCTTTGATTTTCAATAAAGGGGTCCGGGGCCCTAGAAAATGGCTCAAATGCGCCAACGACAGCCCCAATGGTCCAAGCCCTGACCCTCTCTAGCTCAAACATGCTAGAGAGGTTTCCGAAGTATTCCATGGCCGAGCTACGCCTGGAATCGAAGACGTTCCTGGCATAGTCCGGAACAGGCACCAAAGGGGAAAAACCGAACCCCATCTCCATAGACTGAATTATCTTGAAGGATTCAGTAGCTGAAGTTGAAGGCATATCGGTGTTCTTGGCCTCCATAACTTTCTCTTCCCCTTTGTCCTCCTTCAGACCATCAGCACCCAAACCCTTGGGGTCTTCATTCAAAATTGGCACTTCTTCGTCCTCAGGATGGACGAGCAATGCATCAGCTTCCTTCTGAACCTCGTCAGTAAAAGGTTCGACCACGTGCCGAGGAGAGGGGGAAGGAGCCAAACTAGAAATTTCAATCTCCTGAATCTCAAGATGAGCTTCCGGCAGAGCCTTATCCTCCCCAAGTGCCTCAGGAGGAGGAGTCTTTGTCAGATTATTTCCCTCGGCAAGAACCTTAGGAGGGGGAGGAGTCTTCTCTTTCCTTTCCTTTGGCTTATCCTCTTCAAGCCGAGGTTTCTTGGCAAGAGCAAGGGCAAGTTAAAACTGCCCAGGGTTAAAAACAACCCTTCTTCTCTTCAGGCCAAACATCTCTCCGTCTGAAGACTCGTCTGAAGAGGATTCTTCTTTAGCCGGCTCTCCTCTATTTCCTTCTTCTTCGTCAGAATGCAACAAAAGAAAAAGGGGGGGGGGGGGCAAAGAGCGGTATGAGCACCAAGTAGAAAAAAAAAACAACAAAACGAAAAAGGAAAGGAAGAATTAAGACAAGTCTAGAAGGCTCACCAAAGTATTCAACAGGCGTTCGTCTTCAGCCGCCCCGTCCTTTTCTTCAGCTTTCTCCTCTTCCGCCTGAGGATCAGCAGCAGAGGTAGAAGGTTCAGCACCGTTTTAGAGGCCTCGACAACCCTTGCCGCCCTCATAGCAGCAGCATCAACAACAGCCTGTTCTGCGGGGCTTAGAAGGAAGAAAGGGTCACATTTCTTCCACCAAACCTTCTGCGCCTCGTACTCAGCAGCACTGACTATCTGAAGCTTAGTCTTGCGCAAAGAAGGGGGCCGGTCTGACGACTCAGTTATATCGGGAGAGTTCTTCGTCACCCGCCTTGTAGCGTTGATCCCGAGCCGATTGTATTTAATACCAGAATTTCTCTCGTGCAGCACTGAAAAGCCGAAATTCAGAGGTTAGTCGGCACAAAGAAAGCAAACAGTAAAAGAAAAAAAAGAAAAGCAAAGGCCTTCGACCCCATCCGAACTTCTTACCCCCTTGGTATTTTCGGCTGAGGCCAACAACGGCAAGCATCTTCTCCTGGAAGATGTAGTGGTAGCAGACAGCCAAGTTGTGGGCACTTGGGCCATTCGATCCGTGCCCCTTGGATTCTTCTTCTTGCCGAAGAGAGTCAGCAACTCCTTTTTATGATCATTGAACTCGTCAGGTCCGATGCTCCTCATCTGGGGATCAGGCTCGCTTAAATACCTCGGCCCACCAAAATAGTTCGAATGGTCCTCTTCCGAGGGCGCCCAAACCCAGATCCATTGGCCCCGCCAATCCTTGTCCGAAGTATCATTCGGCCAAGTGGTGAGATGCCCCCTATGGGTTTCAATCCGCCACCATCCAGTGCCATGATGTTCGTCTGATTGTTGGTTTGGCACTAGTTTGTGGAGTTTTCGAAAGACGTGGAAGCTCGACGTAAAACCATAAAAGAGGCACACCCAAAGAAACGTCATCATCCTTCGGATGCTGGCGGGGGTTAATTGGCACAATGAGATATTGTACCCGTTCAGCACTTCAACAACAAAGAAGTGCGGAGGGAACCGAAGCCCAAACTGCAGCTGCCGAGTATACACCCCGATGTATCCAGGGGAAGGACGGTGAATCCTATCTAGAAGTTGTGGGCATTCGACACCAATATCCACCTGCCTCTATTATGTCGTAAAAAATTTTAATTTTCTCAGCAAAGCGGTAGAGGGAACTCTCGTCCACCCACCAGTTATAAGGAGGGGTGGTCATCAACCCAAAATTCTCAGGGACGTTTCCCCAAACCCTTACTCCAGGGGGCAATTCCCAAGGTCCGGGCGCCCAGCTCACGCCTTGGCCGGAGGTGCTAGCCTCCCTCGAATCTCGAGGAGGCGCGGATGTCAGCGACACCGCAGGAATCGCGGCTCCGCTGGAAGCAGCTGCTGTCCCAACCTTGGGACAAGGGTTGCGGCCCCTCAAAGGCGGCATCATCTCCAGCGGACGATTGCGTCGCGGAATTACCTGAGGAACTTCCTCCTCCTCATTGACCATCATAGGTTTCTTTCCTCGATCTCGAGCCATTCTCGTTAATGGAAGTTCGAGAAATCGAAAAAAAGGGGGTGCTCTAAAAATCAAAGAAATCCGAAGAAATTTCGAAGGAAATTACCTTTATTAGAAGCGGAATTCGCCGATCTACAAGTTCGGAGCAACGAACTTCGGTTTCAAGTTTCGGATTGCTGAGAATATACGGAAAAGGAAAGTGGTTTAACAGTGGTGATTAGCGAAGAACGAAAGAGAATTAGCAAAGAAATGAGGAGAGAGAGTGGGATTAGTGGCTTAAAAAGACTTTCCGGAAGCAAAATTCTGGGAGCCCACGCCACTAAAACTCCCACTAACTCCACTTCAGTGCAACCATTAAACACTTCCTTAATTAACTACCCACTAAACCTTCCAACTTCCCTAATTACTCTCTAAATAATTGTTATTGCCTCAATAACTACCCAAATTCAAACTCTAATTAAATCATTTACTTCCCTCCATTTTGCAAGTCAAAACCCGGCCCGTCATGCTTCCGAATCGGGTCTGGGGGGCAAGTTGTTTGGGTCCAATGTACTTCAATTAGGCCGATCCATAAATGATTTAACTACAAAGCCTAGAGTAAGGTTCAACTCTCCAAATAATTGCCAAGTCGGTCAAGGCCCAGTCAATGTGGCAAGCCCACTTGATTTAAGGTCCATTTATATATTGAGAAAAGGTATAAAAGCCTTCAATTTTCTCTCTCTACGTTCATTCAATTCAAGCCTCAAACAATTAATACTCTTGCATAGTGTTCTCCCTCTAAACACTGTATTGAATTCGGCATCAGAGGGGCCTTCCTCGGCACAACCCCTGAGACTAGTTTATGTGTGTTTGCTGTGCAGGAAACCCTCGGCCCAGTCATCACTCGAACCGAGACCAGTCTCCGGCCCACAGAAAAAGACCCAGCCGAAGGTCCTATTGTTTTTACCCGAAACACTTAGAAACCATTTGCATTGGAGATATGGATACTTAACCATGGCCACCATGTCCTATCGTCATGATAAAGGAAAATATATATTAATTATGGATATTGATATACACATTTTTGAATTAATAATTAATTTTGGAATAGATGACAGAAATCACATATCAATTGGTGTAATTAATGTTTGTTTTACCTTAACATTTCATTTTTAGCTCCTGATATGTATCTGTCCAAAAAAAAAAAAAACCCTCAAACTCCTGATATGTAGCTTTAAAGATTGTATAATAAATAATTTTTAAAAAATGGTTTGTGCAATGGAGAAGCTAAATCCTTTGTTTGGTTTAATAATAGTAAAGGAAGGGAGGAGAAGAGGAGGGATTGAATGAAGGGAAAAGAAGGAAAGGAAAGAGAATGGAAAGGAAAGATGGAAACCATGCATATTTTCCAATGTTTGGTTGATAGAAGATTGTGAAAGGAAACCTAAAAATAATTTTAATTTAACAGATTTTATTTTCCTATTTCCTCCCACAATTACTCCGTCCACTTCAATCTAAATATAGGAGGAAAGGAGAGTGAATATTTTGTGAAGGGAGCTTTCCTTCCAATTCATCCTTTCATTTCCTATCAAACCCTATATAATTTTGGAACCAAATAAGGAACCAATAATTTTTTCACTCCTTTCTTTTAATGTCCTCCTAATCAAAGTCCAGAAAATTTTAAAAATCATTTATAAATCATACACTTCTAAAATAAATTTTAAAATACAATATAAAATCCTACACGTGTGGATTTACATTGTCACAAATAAATTCTTCAACACAATTTTATATATGTGGTTGGCCACACCATGTGGCAGGGGTTACTTTTAGGGGGTTACTCTTTTGGTCAGAGGTTACTTGTAGGGGCATGCTTGGATTGGGGGTAATATATTGAGGGGGTAATAAAAGTCAAACTTGAAATTAAAAAAAAAAAGTAATTAGAGGTGTTATTGTAGGAGGTATGGTGTTTGCAAATAAAACAAGGTAGTTGTTTCATGAGGAAAAGAGAAACATGGAGAAATTATTACCCTCATAATGAGGGTAATAGTTACACCCTCTCCCCCTAATGAAACTATTATTACCCTCAAAATGAGTCTCTTTCTTCACCTCATACCTCATCATTTACTACATAATTTTTCTTACAAGCAAACCATCACTATCTCCTCCTTCCCTAATTATTTTCATTTTGCTTAGTTTGACTTTTATTACCCTAGTAATACATTTTCCTCAATCCACGCATGCACTAGGGGTTACTTATTCAGGAGTTACTCGTTTGGTCAGGGGTTACTTATTCAGGGATTACTTGTTTGATCAGGAGTAAATTATAGGGGTTACTCATTCAAGGGTTACTCGGTCGGTCAGGGATTGCTCTCACACGATAAATGCGCTCACCGATTGAGTAAGTAACCCCTACAAGTAACCCCTGAATAAGTAACCCCTACAAGTAACCCCTGAATAAGTAACCCCTACAAGTAACCCCTGAGTAAGTAACCCTTGAATAAGTAGCCCTTACAAGTAATCCCTGAATAAGTAACCTATACAAGTAACCCCTAAATAAGTAACCCCTGTCACACGGTGTGACCAGCCACACGAAAAAGTTATTGATTCTTCAATGGATTTACAGCCATATTAACCTTTTAATCTTAGCCTTTTTATTTTGATATGAAATTTGAGCTCAAAATTTAAGTCCATTATGTTTTAGTAACTAAGAATTTTCCATTTACTATGGTCTATACGAGGCCTCTTCTCTCCTCTCTCCTCTCTCTTCTCTTCTAAGGTTTACAATTTTTTGTCGTATATGCCAGAAATAGTCTAATTCCTACGGAAATTAGACTATTTTCGACCCTTTTTTTTTGTTTTTCTATAGCGTTGCATTTTAAATTTCAATAAATCTACACAAGTAGTGTAAATAGTCCCCCATTCCCTATTGTGGAATGTCTCCCTATGACAGAGTCGTATGTTTTTGGTAATATATTTGTTTGTTTTTCGTTAATTAGGGTTTATATGTATGTCAGGGCTTATAAAAATGTAATGATCTTTTGCCCCATTATCAATTCGTTGGTAAAAATTTATTCGGGATTGTAACGGTTGTCGAATCTCAAATGCGTTCAAGAGAATCAGATAATAATCATCCCTACAGCTACAACAAATCGTTAGATCGATCGTGTATTCGGAAATGCTGCATATTTCAGCGATGTGTGCGAGGGATGTACCACAGTGCGTGCAAAATCTTCTCAACGATTGTAGCTTTGATGAAGGAAACCTTTATTTGATTCTATTTTATGTATTTGTTAATTTAGATTTCATTTGTAAATGTCGGATGGTTTTTTTATTAATGAATTGATTTTGTTAAAAAATAAAATTAAAAAAAAAAAAAGAATTTTCCATTTTGCATGGTGATTTTCCAAAAGGTTTTTTAGTAGTACACTTTCATTTATTACTCATTGTTCTAAAAACCACTCATGCATAAGAATAAGAAAATAATTGTATCTTGCAATTAAAAGCCAAAGATGTAGAAGGGACAATAACATAGATTTAATTTGTTGGGAGTTCTAACTTCACTATTAGCCACAAATTACATGTTAAAAAGATATTTTAAAAATAAAATTAAAAAAAAAAAAAAAAAAAACCTAACAAAGTTGCAACTGATAAACATGTATTACTTAGTTACTACAAAGTTGCCGCTGAACTTGCATTAGCACTTAAGCTTATTGGTAATACAACCAAATGACTTCCATATGGTTGTTATCTACTTGCATCTCCCTAGCTAGACATATACTTGTCCTTATAAAAAATTTGCCATTTTTCTTCGGCGGTCGCGCCATACTCAATTGATGGCAAAATACATACTAGATTGAAGGTTGTTGTTGTTGCTCTTATTACTCTCCCTAATATGTAGGCCAATAGTTGTCGAATTCGACACAATTGTCCACATTCATAAACCTATTACTTGATCCACCATGCCCATTTATGTTCATATCTAGTTGAACATAACCATTCTCTAATCCACTCAACATGGAAGAAGTAACATCATGTTGTGCACCTTGTTGGTTGATCATAGGCCTTAAAGGCGGTGGGCCTTGTGTTGCACCACCTCCTGCCCCACCAAGGTTCAAGTTAAGGCCAGAGATGGTAAACCCTCCACCACCACCACCACCACCCGGCGCACCACCACCTCCTAGAGGGTAGTTTATTTGGGATTGCATAGGTAAGTTTGCACTAGTGGCACCACTAGTTCTTAGGGCACGTGAGAGCTCGGCGAGTTGATCAGCATGATTGTGCATCATGTAGTTTCTTCCAAGGTTAAATTGAGCTGGATCTAAGGGGAGCATAGGGGGTGGAAGTATGTGACTTTGTCCCATTTCTAGGTTAATTGCTCTTGTTGATTGTGTTGTAGGGTATTTCTTGATGCCTGCACTTTTTTGGAATACTCGGCAAACAACCCATTCATCCTGCTTGCAACATCCAAAGTAGAGTTACTAAATAATATATATGTAACAAATGTATAAACCAAGAAAAAAGTAGTTATTAGTTGCAAAAGGATGTATATATGTTCATTAATAATGATTTGTATGGCATGCATAGTACGTACCATGAATCGGGTATTACTAATCAAAATTGTACTGTTATTGTTCATGCTTGAGATATAATCAACTTCATATTGATGATGTGTTAGATTTCAAATCTTCTTTCGAGTGTTTAGTTTTCCTTCTGCTATGGAGAGTGTAATGAAGTTGTTCACCGTCTTGCTAAATGAGTAATAATCAGCTTAGTTAATTTGATGAAGTCTGTCTTACTGGGGCTCCTACTTGGTTCTTTAGGATCCTACTATCACTACTAGGTCCCCATCTTCTAATAATAAATTCAAATAATAGTCGTTTAATGTCCCATTTTTTATTCGCCCTTAGGCCACCAAAATCTCAGAAATGGGTCTGATCACTAGTTAATCCTCGCAATATTAGCCAACTATTTCCTTTCAAAAATTCTTTTCATGTACATTATAATATTTACATGCGACTGTAAATTGAGTCTTCTAAATATTAAGCTTAATTCTCTCTGCTTGGCTTAAGGAAATCTCGAGCTAAACTTGAGTAATTCACGAGCTAGTTAGACTTATTCAGCCTTCATTTCAAAGTTTCACAATAAATATAATCAGTTCGCTCTAGTAGGTACTTCTTGTTAATACTTTTTCTAGCTATATGGAGTACTAATAAACTTATACTCCATTGTACCATTTTCACACTACATAAAACAGATAAAGATATTCAATCTTTATCTTTTTTAGTGCTAAGGTTGATAAGCTAAGGCTACAGTAGTAGAAAAGAAATATGGACCGACTTGACCAATTATGTTAACGTGAGATTATGAGCCACTAATAACAACTTTCAATAGTAACTACTAGTATATTAAATAATAATAATAATAATAATACAACTTCAATACAATAATGTATACTTGTATAGATGAACTATTCGTCAAATTCTTACTTAGTATAACAAATTGTTACGAAGTATATACCAGGTTACTGAGTTAGTTAAGAAAATGATACAAGTACGAACTAATTAAGCTACATTAAAAAATTTATTATGTTATTTCATTAGTCTTACCACCTAGAATACTTTACTTTCCCATATGTTCATTATAAAATGCAAAATTTATGAACAACTTAAAATTATCTTCCTAACTGAAATCGATTTAGTTTAGAAGATGGAAAACATTTCAAATTACGAGCTTACCACCAATTCTTTTTTAAAATGAGATCTCTAATTTTTACTTAGTACAGTCATGCGAGTAGGTTTATAGAGTGAGGTGGGGGTTTCTAGAAGATATACAATTGTAAAATTATATTCGTCCAAATTTGCCCCACTAGGTTATTATTGCTAATAATATTTAAATGTAGTATTGTCGAAATGGACATGTTATATAATCTAATCTAATATGAAATTTTAATTGATATTGAATTGACTCAATAAACTTGATGAAGTTCATAATCTTACATGATTTTTGTTTGTAATTATTCTGTATAATTAAGGTTTCATAATCTTGTATGAGCTTGTTCAAGAGTGACAAGTACAAAAACTTATAAACAAGCAAGTCCATATTAAGTATGTATCTCCAATCATATATATCAATAATGATGAAATTCATTTATATAACCTAATTTAATAACTAGGACCCTAAATCCCAGCAATCTTAACCCTAAATGATTTCACAATGTTTAATAAATTCACATACACAATGCATAGCATGATCGAAGCAACCCTATAATTTGAATACTTGTAAATATGACATGAATTATATATTCGATAAACTTCAACAACTAAAATAATTAACACAACCTTAATTACCTAAAACCTAAAGTAAAGTTTTACACACTTCCCATATACGTTGTAATAAAACTTTAGCTACACTTTAACCACATTTTTTTCCCCTTTTTGTTTATTTGTGGATGATATTTTTATAATAGAAATCCTCTCTCAATTGGGCGTGATTCTATATGTGAAGTTAAAAGTGTGTATAATTAACCTGATCCATTTTCACTTACATGATGAACTTATCTAAATTTACATGAATTTATTAGACCTTATTAAAATTTAGTTGTGATTTGAATTTGGGTGACTCTTATCAAAACTATTTTTCTTAAAATTATCAGAAGTTATATGAACTTATGAAACCTGAAATAGGTGGAAAAAAGGTAAACAGAATAGAGAATAATAAAGTACATATGCCTTTTATTATCTCAGCATGTGGCATACTCAAATCCATATGCAATTTTGTTAGAATTAAATTAAATTTTTTGCCAAGGGATTTGAAGTGCTCTCCATAATATACCTAATCATCTACATCATTAACGGCATACAAAGTATGTTATACCCTATTTTAGAACTCGTTCCCTTCACATGAAACAAGTTATTATTATACTTTGTAGTCTCATTTCATTAAATATTTTGATTCAAATTTCCTCTTTCACAAAGAACTATTCACTTATAATTTTCCCCATAATCATTTTTCTTAACCTCTATTTTGACAAAGAATTTATATCAAGTTAATTAGGCCATGCTCTCTTCACCTTACAAAATTAAATTCAGGAAAAATAATTTCAGTTTAGTAAAAATAAGTACAAGTCGGTAAATTTTTTTTTTTTACTAGTGATGTTAAAGAAAAAATATAATAGAGAATCAGTATAAATAATTTTAGTTCAGCAAAATTAATTTCAGCTCAGTAAAAATAATTTCAATTTAATAAAAATAATTTAAGTTTAGCAAAAATAATTTAATTAAGTAAAAATAATTTCAGTTCAGCAAAAATAAGGTGAATTGAATAGGGCCTTACTCATACTTTCTCCACCTCCCCCTCTCCTTCTCCCTCTCCATTCTCTATCTGATACGATTTCCATTTTCCTTTATAAAAATGCATTAATTAGTGATAGAAACATATTCTTGGGCCTCAACCATCAGATTAAGCTTTTGGTTGAGTTGGTCATTTAACATGGTATTAGAGCCAGCGTGATACTGCATCCACATTTCAAGCCCAAAGGACTCATGTGAGGGGGCGTGTAGAGTATAAAACATATTCTTGTGCCTCAACCATCCGTTTAATCAGTTAGTTGAGTTAGTCCTTCAACAATTAGTATCCTTAACATTGCAATATTTTGACTTTTTTTCTTCACAACGAACACCTTTGACCATAAAAATTTATAATTTTTTACCAATAAAATTTATAAATTTGATATTTTGAAAGTGTACTTTGTGACTTATTCTACAATATTTTCCATAATAAAATTTTAATAATCAAAGTGTTTTATTAATAAAAAAATTAAAAGAGGTGGTCAACGTTAGTATATAATAGAGCAATAGCTAAAGATTTAATTATTTGCAATTTCAAAAAAATGAAGGAAATACTTTAAATTGTATTAACCTTCTCTCTTACTCTCTCACTCTTAAATTATACAGAGTACTTGTAGTAAAAAAATATTGTTAACCCGATTATATACACTCTATAAGTCTACATTGGTGTAGTTTTTTGCTCAAGTCGGAGGGAGTAGATCATCATACACTTCATATATACTAGACACATACTAATATTTTTCATACTTTCACTAATAGTCTAATATGAACTATGGCTTAACTACAATCATTTACATAAATACATATATTTACACTAAATATGAACTTGGTCACTAAAGACATTATTTCTCTAAAATCATTTTCTTAATATTGGCATAAACTCATTTCACTAAAGATGCTCAATATTGGCATAAACTTGGTGTCATTTATTTCTTAATTAAAATATTATTTCTTTAAATTCATTTTCAGTATCATTATTTCAAATTTAGTAGCAAATTTAAATAAATTAGAAGATAAAATTAAGGGCTTATTTGACATCATTTTTTTGTTTTCAGTTTTCTGATTTTTTTTTTAAAACAAAAAACCAAAATAGGAAACAAAACAAAGGTGTTTTTACTTTTTAGTTGCTAGTTTTCAAAATTATCATTGTTTTGATAAGTTTGACCAATTTATGATTCATTATATGTCACATATCATATGATTATGGAAAAACAAAAAACCAAAAAAAGAAAACCAAAGCGATACCAAACGAGCCAGATTAGTAAATTTTCAATTTAGAGCTATAATGAAATAAAAATGTGCCTGTAAAACTAATGATAAGTCTAGAAAACAAGATGTAACGTTTTCAATAAACAAATATTTATATTTTTTTAGCAACTATTATGGAAAGGCTTAATTCTATCTAATATAAGTCTTACTATAATTAGAATTAGAAAATGATCATAAAAATTATTTAGAGAGTGAAGTAGCAACTAACAAACTCACCTTAGCACTTCTATAAGCAGATCTAGAATGAACTCGATATTCATGCATAACCCAATTGGTTTTCTCCCCTCTAGGAGCTCTCCCTCTATAGAACACCAATGTCTTCTTCATCCCAACCAACTCCGTCGTAACACTATTGAAGATTTCTTTGTCCTTCCCGGTGGTTTTCCAATAACCTGTGTTGGTTGCGCGATTTGTTCTCACTCCTGTTGGGTATTTTCTATCCCTTAAGCTGAAGAAATACCATTCCTTTTCTCCCATTTTTGCTTTCCCTAAAATTAAATTATTGGATGAACAAAAGTGCAAGTTAGAAACAAGAAGTTAGTTTTACCTATTTTAGGGTTTCTTTGCAAATTACATCAAATTTTTAATGTTTGTTGAGATCAATTGAAGCAAAAAGCATTTATTAAGAACCTCATAGTATAAAAGAAGCTTGGTTCCGTCTTTTTTTTTTTTTTTTTTTTTTTTCAAATCCTCTTTTCATTTCATTTTATTTTTGTGTTACATGCAAAATAAATAGAGGCACAAATTTACGGCCGATATATATGATAAATAAAGTCGCATGTTAAACTTTTACGGTTTAAAAATTAAATTGTTTTGCAATATATGTAGATCAAACTAATTGATAGATCAACCGAAAGTATATTAAGTATTAACCTAATTATAGTTTTGTATCTAATTAAGTTCAAATATATTAAATATCACTAAAACAAGCCATGCTAACATCATTAAGAAACACATGTTAACTTTTTATGAAAATTTTTCTCAAGTTTCATGACAATAAATACTTCATAATTTTTTTTTAATGAGATTGTAGATATATTTTTTTTTCAAATTAATGAGGAATGACTAATTTTTTAAATATATAAAAAGCTATTTAAATCGTGCAACTTATGGGACTAACCTAGATCTTTATAATTATATGAGAAATTCTCTTACTATACATTATATTCATGGAGTGAAAATGCTATTTTGTTTCAATATTTTTTTCATCAAGTTCATGTTATGATTAAGAAATATAAAATGAACAAACTATTTTTCCCCTTAAAATTTTCCTAACCACCTTTATTTGATAAATCTACTATTGTTGGAGTATAGAGTTCATCTTTTACTTTTGATCAATTTCTTCCTTGATACTTATATTCACGGTGACCATTTAAATCAATCTTAAACTATGTAATACGAGTACTTATTAAACAAATTACTGGTGGATAATTATTAATCACGTATACTTGATAATTAGGTAAAGTCCTTCAAAACAAGATAAATATACCTGGAAGATCCCATGGCTCGCATTTATTAAGATCAACATCTGCTACAGCTCGGCATGAAAACGTCGCGTCTGAGATCTTGCTCACAAGGTAATAAGTAATAAGCTCTTCATCAGTAGGATGAAACCGAAATCCCGGTGGCAGATTTTCATCTTTTGGTTGTTGTTGATCTCCTCCTTCCATGACGATAACTAACCTTAATCAATTTTCTAGCAAGCTAATTAATTAGCTTTCGCGTCTTTTTGCTAGCTATAAGTACAACTTTTAATTCCTCCAATTACTAATCACCTTGTACTCTGCAAACAAATTATATAGTTAGAAACATATAATCAAGTTACCCAAGCTTAATTAAGCTACTAATCAAAAGAGTCAAAAAGGTAGATGATGAAATCTCTACATCTTATTTATAGACAAATTCCTTAACCTATACAATATAGAAACATTAGAAAATAATGTTCGTTGCAAGTTAACTTGTAAATTACTTGTACCTCCTAGAAAAATTTGAAGGAATTTATTTTCCTAATCACAAAATCGAGCATCCGACAGAAGTAAGCTTTAGGGAGCTTGGTGGTTGTATTAGTATGATTAATTGAAGGAAAATCAGTCTCACAATCAAAGGCTTAAGATTTTAAGATATGGGTGAGAAAATTTAAGAGAGAAAGAAATAAGGGTTTACTATAGAACAACTTATTAAATAAATGATGGTACGTGCATATTTATATACATAATAAGATGTATGAAATTTAAGCAAAGGTTTCTAGGGTTTATATGTGTGACATGTATTCATGTGTGTATTTGAAGCTCTCACCAACTATGGACCTTGAGATACAAGGTGCTTGCATGAAATTAATATAATTATAATATATAGTATGGAAGGTCATTGAAGTAACACCTTATTTTAGGGTGGTGAAAGATTGCTTCTTTGTTTTGTTGCTCCATGTTATTGTAACTGTCTATATCATTCTGCTGGCCTTATATATTATGCCTATTGGATTTAATTGTCGTTTTGTTATTGGGTATTAAGGGATTGTTTATTGATTCCGAGAAATTATTATTTACTATTTTATCTAATACTCCTTTCTGTCTGAAATAATGATACCAGTATTTGTTTTAAGAAAGAATTAATATAAAAGGATAAAATTTTCATTGTTTGAGTTGATATTTTCAATTATGAAGAGATCGAGTTTTTTTTTTTTTTAGATGAAAGGTAAATATGGTAAATATGCAAAAAAAATGCATAGATATTGTAGATGAAGGGTAAATATGCATAGATGTTGTAAAATTGCACATTCGTTAAGCAAAAAAAAAAAAAAAAACCATAAAATTAATACTATTTCCGAGTAGCAAGAGGAAGTATGATTGGTATAGAGTTTTACTCAAGACTTCTACTAATGGACCTAAACTCAGTCCATTTGGCATAGATTTATAACCAATTTTCTTCATATGCATAAAATGTTGATAAATTGAATTAGCACACTAAAAAAAATATTTGTGCTCTTTAAGGTTTTCTTTCTTTTTCTATTTTTTTTAGTGCAAGGAATTAGTATTAAAGGCATTGCACTTCTTAATTTGATTTACACAAAGTCACAAACTACATAGTCTACATTATGAATGTGTTCGGCAAATTAAAAGTAATTGTACTAATTGTAATATGTTTAAGAATTAAGAGGTAAATCAAAATATGGTCTAGGTATTACATATAGCGCATCTCATTGTTATTTAAATGGGTATTTCACTATTTCTCTAGTGGTGAATCAATTTTGGCTTCCATTATAAATTTGGACTAATTGGAAACTTTCATTATTGTTATCACTATGTAGAGGTGTCCACCGTGCGGGTTGAGCGAGCTGAATTAGGATTAGGTGGGTCGCAGGTTGGGGTTTCATGACACACGACATGACCCATGTAGGGTAGGGTAGGCCGGGTCATGTGTTGGGTCAGAGAAATTGGACACCAGGGTTGGGTTCGTGGGTTAGACGGGTCGTGCAGTGGTTGGGTTCGTGGGTTAGATGGGTCATGGGTGGGTCGAGCTGGGTTTGTGGGTTAGACGGGTTGTGGGTGGGTCGAGTTGGGTTCGTGGGTTAGGTGGGTTGGAGGGTGGGTTGAGATGGGTCAAAGGGTGGGTCAAGATGGGTTTGTGGGTTGGGCGGGTTTGGGTCGGGTGGGTTCTTAGGTTTGGATTGATCTGGGTTTGTGGGTTAGGGTCGGGTGGGCCAAATGGCTAAAAGGGTTGTGTGGGTCAATATCCAAATTTGTGTTTTTTTTAATAATTTTAAACTTTTATTTTGAAATAATATTTTGCACATATTTATTTTTAAGGTTGTTTAACTTTTACAAAATTAACAATTTTAAGGCTTGCTCTTAATCAAGATGCCTACATATCCTTATATCACAAAATAAAGAATCAAAGCCAACGTAGTTCTTATAATTCTAAAAGTTTTCCAAACCTTTAGCTTTGACATTGGGATCAAGAATAGCAGCAATTCCATAAATTATTGGGAATTTACTAAAATAAGTATTCCACCTACATTTCATGCTATTAAGAACAGGACGAAATCCATCAATTTTCATATGCTCTTCGATAGTGTGAACAACTTTAACACACTTCAATATGACTAAATAAATGTTAGGCTCATAGATAAAAGAGAAAATATGAGTTGCATTATCAAAAGCATTTAAAACATCACGAACAAAAGAGACATTAGTCCAATGACTTTCGGTTATTAACTCAATAGGATTAACACGAATCTCATTGTAGAGTTGGGTCAAAACGTCACGATACTTTATAGCATCATTCAACAAATTGAAAGTAGAATTCCAACGGGTACGGGTATCAATAGACCATTGTCTTTTCTTAAGACCTCTCTCGTTACACATAGTCATGTACTTCCATCTAATTGAGGAAGTAATCCTAATACATTTTATAACATTTCGATCTAATTGGGTTTAGCAATGGTTGCAACTCACCGAGACCCTCTTGAACAGACAAATTCAAAATATGTGCATAACATCTAACATGCAAGAGATTACCACCCAACAACAATTCAACTCAAGTCATTTTTCAAATAGTCAATACACATAGTGTTTGCAGTCACATTATCAAGAGATAAACATTCAAGTGAAATTCTTTTAAACAATCCATAATACGAACTTTGATGTTAAAATTGTTATGCCTTTCTTCCTTACCTTGAAAATAAAGTATACATTTTTTAAAAAATCAATCATTATCCACTTAATGATCAGTAATGCAAAGAAAAGGTTCGCCATAACAAGAAGTCTATGTATCACTTGTAAAACTAACACGACCATCAAAAGTACGAAATAATTCTATCAAACCACTCCTATACTTATAATAAGAATTTTGTGTGGGCCGTGCGGGTTGGGTGGGTGGGTCGTGCGGGTAGGGTGGGTCGTGCGTGCAGGGTGGGCCGAGTCGTGGGCCATGCTGGTTAGGCGTGCAAGGTGGGATGGGTCGGGTTGGGTGGGTTCACGGATTGAGTGGGTCGAATTAAATGGGTCAAAACGGGTAGTGCAAGTTGAGCCGAATCAAATGGGTCAAAACGAGCAGGGTCGAAATGAGTTGTGTTGAAAATTTTGGACCCACGACACAACCCGAGCTAAACCCGGGTTGTGCCTGGTTGGCACCGGGTTGGTACCGGATCGGACCCATGTGGACCACTAGCCGTGCGGGTCAGGGTGGGCTGGGTCCAACCCGGCCCACTGGCTAACTCTATCACTATGTTAACGTATAATTTTTTCAATTTTTCACTACAACCCTTAAATTTCACCATAGCAGTTCTAGACTCTCTCCTACAAATTTTGAAAAAAAAAAAAAAAAAATCAAAAAAGGTAACTTCTCATGCATAGTATGTATCCATGTTTACACCAAGACGAAATCAAATAATTCCTCTTTTTATCTGCATCATTAACGCTAGTATATTCTAGTGTGATCCATCCAATCTAAAAGCTTTGTGCTTTCTTTTTTCTTCAAAACTCCTTCTCTCAGCTCAAACCATCACAAATAATCATACTAAAATAATTTGAAATACTTATCATACACTCTTATAATTAAACACATTTTAAAAATTATTTCCCTCCTAAATTTCAAATTTTCACACATTGTTAAAATCCCTCTAAAGATTGTACGTCAAAATAAAACACAGAAGTACAGAACACCCTTATAAGTACACTACCACCTACCATATTCTTCATCACCTATTTTTTACTTATCATGCCACACACAATATAATTTATTCACCTGATTTTTATTTATTCAAACTTATTTTATCATACACTTTATTTATTTATTTATTATTTGCATTACTTCTCATCTTACGCTTGTCAATGCTTTTTTTTTTTTCATTTTTGTAAAAGTTAGGAGTTTAGAATCTTAGGCCCTACTCTTTCCACCTTATTTTTACTTATATCAAAACAATAACATTTACTTCCCTGTCTTTAATAAGGTTAGAGCTAGGATGCACGGACACTTCGTCCAACAGTCGTGTCCGTGTCTAACACCGACACTCGTTCGACACACGACGGACACACATAAAAACTGCATCCGATTTTTTAATATATTTAGACACTTTGAGACAAATCGTATCCTACTGTGATACGATCCGGTTTGCATTTTGATATGTCACCTCATCTTTTTTAACTTTTTTAATTAGAAAGTTAAGGTAAAGTATGAGAGAAAAAGGTAAGAGTTATAATACGAGCGCCTTCAAAACACATTTCATAGGACATTATTGTATGTGAATTAGGAGAGTATTATTTAGCTACGGTAAATGACTTGTTTTAAGGTTAATTATTTAGTGTTTTGTTGAATAGGTTGTCAAAATCTCGTTTTTTTGATATATTATTTGTCTTGTTATTTGCCGTACCCGTGTCCCCTATTTTAGGATTGTCGTTTTGCCGTGTCCGTATCTTACCCGTGTCCGTGTCCGTGTCCGTATCGGTGTAACCTAGGGTTAGAGATATACTACCTCCGTTACATATTATGTGTAAATTTTGAATTTTTTATATCTCACAAATAATACCCAAAATTTGCACATAATATATAACGAAGGTAGTACGTATTTATCCCTAAGGGCTGTAAAATAAACATTAAATATCTTTTGTTGATAATTTTTTATTTTAATATTATTCTCATCATCTTAGCAATTTATTGTAAAATACAATTAAAAAATCTATAAATGATTTGGAATATGGTAGTATTATCATAATCGTCAATAATGTTAAATAATTTTTCTAAAATTATTTTGATTTTGTCATTTTTATATATAGTGCATACAAAATTAATTAAACTAGTCAAAACAATTTTCGACCTCATTATTCCAAAGGGAAAAAAAAGTACAAAATAAGACAAAGAAATTTAATGAAATAGCAGCATTTAAAAAATTTTAAATTAGGGGCTCTCATTCAGTATCATTGTAATTTTTTAATTTTTTGGTTTTTGTTAATTTGAAATTCATGTGATGTACTAAGGCCCCGTTCACTTTACCTTATTTTTACTGAAATGAAATTACTTTTACTGAACTAAATTATTTTTGCTGAACTTAAATTATTTTTGCTGAAATTAAATTATATTTACTGAACTGAAATTATTTTTGCTGAACTGAAATTATTTTTACTGGTTTTCTATTATATATCTTCTTTAAAGTTATTGAATTTTACTGAATAGAAATTATTTTTACTGAACAACTGAAATTATTTTTGTTGAAGTGAACTTATTTTTATTGAACTGAAATCATTTTTACTGAACTAAAATTATTTTTACTTAATATTATTTTTTTTAAGGTGAAGTGAACAGGACCTAAGTATTTCATAAAAAGAATCCAAATCTATTTATGTTGAACTAAAATTATTTTTACTAACTATTATTGTTTTAAGGTGAAAAGAACAGGACCTTAATGTTGAACCTAATTTAGAAATTGTTCTCTTCATCTTAGGCCCTGTTCACTTCACCTTAAAAAAATAATATTAAGTAAAAATAATTTCAGTTCAGTAAAAATCAGTTTTAATCAGTAAAAATAAAATAAGTTCAGTAAAAATAAGTTCAGTTCAGCAAAAATAATTTCAGTTTGGTAAAAATAATTTAAGCTCAGCAATAATAATTTCAGCAAAATTAATTTAAGTTCATGCACTTTGATGCTTTTTTTTTTACTAGGCTTTTTTATGTAAATTATTTTTTCCATATATTGCAAAATATTGTCGTACAAGGTTTTTTAATACTTCACATATATTTTTTTTTATGCATCACTTTTGTCTATACTTTTATCACATATTGTATAGTTATAAAATATAATATCTTTTTTTTTTGTCAAGTATAAAATATTATGTCTTATTGATAATATTGTAGTCGGTGATATTTGGTAAATACAAGTACTATATTTTATAAAAGGGTAACAAAATTCATCGTAATAGCATACCTAATCAATTACAATAAATTCAATAAGATATTGAAATATGATATTCATATATGATTATAAATGCATGATCTATACAATACTACCAATATGTCGTTATATTTTTTTTTTGCTTAAATATCACATGCCTTGATATGATCAATCAATCTACCAATATTTGCTATAATTATTTGTAAATTACATGCAGTTAACCAACATATACGTAGTAAAAATTTGACTGAAAATTCAAACAAAAAATTTAATTAACAATTTTTTTTTCTTGCATGTCATAAATTGGGCTAAATTTTTTTGGTTTGAGATCGTTAACTCCAACTTGCTGCTTTAGAAACTATTTTAACGATCAACTATATATTTTAATAGTCTCATATATATATATATATATATATATATATATATATATATATCATAATGGTGTCAGTGTGTTTGACTTTTATTTAATAAATTGTAGAATGTTTTATTTTATGTTTAACAAATGTAATTAATTATTTGCATAAAAAAAATAAATGTAATTAACTATTAAACAGAAATATAAATTTTTGTTTAAAAAGGATTGTTTAAGATATTTATTTTATTTTGAAAGTAAATTCCTAAATTGAGTACATATATATGGTTAGCACGCATATTGTGTGTAAGATTTCACAATATTGTACAATTTTTTTTTGGAAAAATAAAGATCATAAATTATATGTCAAAGTATCTTTATAGTACTCTATAGTGCCTATAAAAATCTCTTTTTCATAGTTCTAGATCATCCAAGTCGAGCTTGTAGCTTTCAAATCTTCATGGGTTCGAGAACCAAATTCACCAATGACACTACTAAAAAAAATTTGGAGATTCTTCTCCAACACAAATTAGATGGAAACTCAAAGTTAGATTGGGAAAAAATTGTGCGTAATTTGAATGCGCAAACTAGACAAATTTTTTCTGAGAAATCTCTGCAAAATCATTTTGCAGATTTGAAAGGAAAATATATAGCTTGGTATGAATTGAAGACGGGTGCTGGTTGGACGGGTCTTGCTTTTGATGCAGTTACTGGCTGCCCTCTCATCAAACAAGATGATAGGTGGGCTGCATTTGTTAAGGTATTAAACTTTGTTTACTGTCATCTATTATTCAAATTATGTTAATGATGTATGGTAGTAATTTTAGTTACCGTAATTATTTTGTTATACAGAAACATAAAGGAAGACCCATACAATTCTTGAAGAGGCCATTAGCTAATGAAGATCTGCTGCATGCTTATTTTAAGGGCACTTTTGCAACCAATAAATTGGCTATCTCCCCATCAATGGCAAAAAATGCATCACTAATTTCCGATTATGAAGATCAAGAACCCACAGGAGACAATGATGATGAGCAAGATGATCCTTTAAATTTAACCCCCAAGGATAACAATATAGATCATGAGAATGATTCTTCTAGAATATCACCTCCTCTAGGAAAGCGTAAGAGTTTGGGGGAAACTAGTAAAATTAATAAAAAGAGGATGAGTGACATTGATAAGTGTATAGAGCTTGTGAAGTCAACTATTCAGGCTGAGTCATCAAAGGTACAAAGTAATCCAGTACAAGAAAAGTTCAATCTTCTTGCTGCAACTCTTAAAGAGATTCCTCAAATGAAAGATTACAGTGATTCTTTTTATATCCATGTTTTGGAGTACGTAACTAAAGATCACAATAGGGAATTTTTCATGGCACTTACTACTAATCATCATAAATTGCTTTGGTTGAAGTCAAGGGGTATAGCTTTTCCTGGAGACTATTATACTCCCCAATTAGATGATGAAATAAATGACTTGGACTTGTCATAAGTAGTAAAAACTAATGTGGTGGAGATTATTATGATGAAATAAATGAGTGTTTATTTTAATAAAAACTTTGGTCCTTCGTTATAATATGAATAAAATAATTTCATTTTATTTCTTTTGACGTTGTATGTTTATTATTATTATTATTATTATTATTATTATTATTATTATTATTATTATTATTATTATTATTATTATAGATTTTGTATGGTGTAAATCATGCATGCTCCGGTTTATGTAAAGCTCCTTTGATTATAAAAGGAATAGGTAACAACAGAATGAAATTACACGTTTTTGAAGATTCACGGTTTATTACAGATCGAATTCCTCATTAAAGTAGTATCAGCATTCGGCTAGTTTGTACAGAGTCATCAATTGATGAGATGATACTGACTTTGTAATTAAATTTTCATGAAACATCCCTTTGTAATGAATTGATGAGATAATGCATGCACCTAAAGGTTGTAATAACTTATAAGTGGTTATGATTATCAATGATTAGAGCTAAATTGTATGCTGGTGGGGATGCATTTCCTTGTACGTTGAAATATGAAAATCCATGCAAAATTGCACACAAATGTCATTATACCTGAGATGACCTTATACAAAACAAGCCTTAAGGGTTTAATTTCACAATAAAAATAACAATCATTTAAGTATTCTATTCGCAAGGGATGGGGCAGCTGTACATGTCTGATCACTAATCAATGAAACAAAATATTAACATTCCTAAATACAACATATATTTAACTTTTCTCAAAAAAAAATTTACATATATTTAATAATATCTTATTGATAAAAATTGTAGTTTGTTATTTTTGGTAAATACTTTGTTAGTTTTACCATATATGTATTTGAGGAAAACTTTATTTGTTAAAAAAGAAATATGAGGAAAACGTTATATACGCAACTTTTTTTTTTTTGACAAGTTATTATATGCAATTTTTTTTTTGGTAAATATATGTGATATATACGAGATATTGAAAAAGATATGGGCAAATCAATCTCTTTCCTTTGCGTTCTTTGTCCTTCGTATATATGGTAAAACAAATAATACCCTTGTATTGCATGTACTTTTAATTGCTTATATATATATATATATATATATATATATACTACTTGGGTGGGACGAATTGGACAATCATAAAAATATACAATACTTTTTGTAACCATCTACATATTGAAGGTTATACGTTAATATTTTTTTTTATATTTTTTTTTTATATTTTTTGTTTAAATTTGAGATCTCACTTCTTGTTGTTGCTTTTATATTGCAGAATGGACAATGAGTTGCTTCAGAAATGCATACTGTTTTTGGTACTATATGAATTGTCGAGACTCCTTACCCAATTCATCGCTTACCTTTAAGGATCGGGGGTGAAAGTGGATCAGCATATATAACAAGGTTGTTAACAGTTCATCCTGGTGTGTTTAAAGAGCAACTAAGATTGGATAGGGATATGTTTGTGCGACTAGTCCAATTGATGATAGAAAAAAATTTATTATCAGACGAAAGGTTTGTAAAAGTGGCCGAACAAGTAGGAATTGTCTATTTATATTGGCAAGAGGGGCATCTCAACGCCAAGCTGCTGACACATTTAAGCACTCAATATCCACAATTAGCAAATATTTCAGAAGGGTGTTGCAAGCATTGACAAGATTGTCATGTGATTTAATTCGTCCTTATCAAGATTTGGCCGATACACCACCAGAAGTACAAGAAAACTCATTATATTGGCCTTTTTTTTTATGGTTAGTATGTTATTTAATTTTCATATAAATGCATTTATAAAAGCATAATTTAATAATAAAAAATTAATTTTTTCATGTGTTAGGATTGTGTTGGTGCTTTAGATGGAACTCATATTAGTGCAGTTGTGTCCGATGGTGATGGTCAACCGTTTCGAGGACGTAAAGGAACTAAAACTTGGAATGTACTAGCCTCATGCTCTTTTAATAGGTTATTCACATTTGTCAATGTTGGATATCAAGGAAGTGCTCATGATATAACGGTGTGGAGAAATTGCTTAACTGATCCTAAATTCAAATTTCCACACCCTCCTCTAGGTAGGTAATTCTTTAATATTATTTTCTTTTAGCAGGATAATTTATTCTAATATAAATTTTATTTTCTTATCAGGAAAATATTATTTAGTGGATTCTGGTTATCCTAACACACTCGGTTATTTGAGTCCAATTAAAGACAAGCAGACAAGGTATCATATGCCGGAATTTCACAATGGTCCTCCACCTCGAGGAATGCTAGAACATTACAATTATCGTCATTCTTCATTGCGTACTACAATTGAAAGGTGTTTTGGCAACTTTAAGAGGCAATGGAAAATTTTGAAAAACATGCCACAAATGTCTCAAACATATCAATTATCAATCATCATATCAACGTTTACTCTTCATAATTTTATCCGATTGTACACTTTAGGGATACCAATTTCAGAAAGATGTGCAAATGTTGAGCCTAGAGCGGAATACTCCATATTTGATGAAGGTAGGAAAGCTCAGATGGATATAGTACAAAATCAGATAGCAGAACATATTTGGCAATCAGTTAGGGACATCGAGGAAGAAGATCATCATATGGACGTTGAATAATAAACTTAAATAGTCATATGCAATAAGAAGCAATCCTTGTAATAATTTATGATTATAATAAAGTTATGATTTTATTCTTATTATTATTAGTTTTATTGTTTTGGTATGTTTGGTTGTAAAGTTAGGCTATGAAATTAAAGGCAGTATCCCTAAACCTAATATCATATACAAGTATATCAAATACATATTCCCATAGTATA
This sequence comes from Chenopodium berlandieri, assembly GCA_034703905.1. NCBI lineage: Eukaryota > Viridiplantae > Streptophyta > Magnoliopsida > Caryophyllales > Amaranthaceae > Chenopodium > Chenopodium berlandieri. The sequence goes on along the minus strand of CM068279.1, from coordinate 38,551,546 downwards.
TAGGCCAACCATTTTTATATACGATATTATGTAAATTTAAATGGTTGGCATAATATATTATCGTTATATATACCAACTATATAAATTACAAAAATAGATTATTTTACCTAATATATCTCTATATATATATTAAATCAGTAAAAATAATATCTAAATCAGTAAAAATAAGTTCATTTCAGTAAAAATAATTTCAGTTTAGTAAAAATAACTTCAATTCAGTAAAATAAGTTCAGTTCAGTAAAAATAATTTCAGTTTAGTAAAAATAAGTTCAGTTCAGTAAAAATAATTTCAGTAAAAGTAAGTTCAGTAAAATTCATTTTTAATCAGTAAAATTCAGTTTTAATCAGTAAAAATAATTTCAGTTCAGTAAAAATAATTTTAGTTCAGCAAAATTAAGGTGAAGTGAACGGGGCCTTATTTAGCTAAACTAAAATTATACATTTTATGCTGAACTTTTATTATTATTTATACTGAAGTTAAATAATTTTGGCTAAATTAAATAATTTTTACTGAACTTACTTTTTTTTACTTGTTAAGACTTATTTTTACTTATTTTTAATGTTAGTGATTTTTACTAAGTAAATTATTTTTATTTAACTTAATTTATTTTTGCAAAACTTAACTTATTTTCACAAAATATTTTTTAAATAATGTAAAGAGAATTGGGCTTTAATTATTCTAAACTTAACTTAGTTTTGTTAAATGAAATTTATTTTTCCTGAAATTAACTTATCTTTATATACGGATGAATTTAACTTATTGTTACTAAATATTACGAATATTATTTTAAGATGAAGATTATAAAGTCTTAATCAAAGTCCATTCATGTAAAATTCCTAAAAGTCCTTGTAACACAAGTCCCAATCAATCTTGTCCAAGATCAACATATATGCATCTCCTTATCACTCAAAGTGCCTTCACAAGAATATAATTCCATCTTTCATGCCAATAAAAAAGATAGTGTCAAGATAAGCCTGCATAACAGCGTAAGAATCTGGAGCGAGATGTTCATAGCTCGCACTCCGTACATTCAATCTAATTACTCCATCATAATTAATCGTCGAAGTACATAATTTTAAGTTTTTATATATACTATTTGGTCTATCTCAAATCTCGAAATTTTAACTCGCTGATAGAATATAAATTATAAAATATATTTTTGGGGCTCAATCACCAGTTTAATCAACATATATATAAAATAATTTTGTCTTACAGAGTAGTACAATGTGCATTGTCAACCCAAAAATATAGCAACATTTTGAGTATAATTTAACTAATTAACATACATCAACCAAATATGCCAGGCATGCGCAAACTCTAACTAATTGACCTTTTCCATATTTACTCCAAGCAATTAATTATTACCACCTCAACTTAGCTCGATCTCCTAATATGCATGTCAAAACCTAGATAACGATCGGGCAAATTGCCGAAGGTTTACACATGAGACAATAATATACCTTGCTTACTTAGAGCTATGCCATGCTTTCGGTATGGTAATATTTTCCAACGAATAATTACGTCACATAATGACTTGAATGGTACATAGTAGTTGGTCACACCATGTATGTAAGATATACAACAATTGCATAAGATATTTTTTGATCACTAATCAAGCTTGTTAGTACGTAAGAAATAGATCATCTGCATCTAGAGGCTCAATTCAACAATTATGTGACAAGCATTATATATGTCTTCGAAATTGAGCCTCAGGATGCAGATTACCCATTTCCCACCACACTACGCTTTTCGATGAAGCTAATTAAGCACACGAAGAAATGACATGTACAAAAATTGTACATGTAAATTTGCATAAACAAATTAATCCGAAACCATACATATAATTTTTGGTGCTATGGATTGAACTATTTATGAGTTGCTCGACGACAACGAAAATAAGAAGCAATATATACTAGTGTAAAATGTACGAAGATGCAAGTAAAAGATGCTTTGACTGCTTTATTTCCATGGTACTATACTACTATGGCATCATATATAATGCTAACACGAAGAACAGGTACTCAATCTTGTGAGTTATCTTGATGGTCCATATTTTGTTCTCCCAAAGCCAATAATATGGTGATGCCGGTAGTAACTTTAGTGTACGTGTGTTTGACTAGTCGGGTAGATGCCGATTACTCAATCTTAGGAGACCAGGATATTCTTCCGCATTTCTTTTATGATACCTAATTCTTCATTCCTTGGGCTATATTTGTTGTCGCGTACACCACTTTTCCCTCACTCCGTTGAAAAATAATAGTCACATACTCTGTCGGTCTCCCATTAACTTGATTTTAAAAGATTATATACTCATACATTGTTTTCAAAAAACAACGAAGAGATTGAGTAGTTCTCCGTTCTTAAGTCGTGTAACACCACATTATTCCTATTTTTGTTTTATATTTTTAAATTATTTATGTTGGATTGGATTTGATTTTATTCAAAACATATCATGCATGTTATTCTAGCTCAAACAAAACCATGTATTGTTTGCAACATTTTGTCTAATGTCTAAAATCCACTTTTTCTGTCAGACTCTTCGTGCATACATATATAAGCATTAAATATATTTGCAAATATTGACATGATTGATTTTCAAATCTATGAAGACAGAATCGTTATACTTCATATAACCTTTAAAGGATGTACGGACTATGAGTTTATGTTATTTTTCTTAATTTTGTGATAACCATATGCTTTGGACAAACCTACTTAAATTAGTACTTACACTCAATGAGCAATCAAGCAAGCAGTTGGATAATTCGTCAAAACTCTCGCAATCAGTTCACTTTCAGAAAAGCATTAGTAGTTATGATTTGGAAAGATTCATAAGTTTACACTAATTGTCTGATTGCTTAATAAAATTAAAAGAATTATATTAAGGTGATACCTCAGTAAACCAAAAAAAAAAAAAGGGTGTAACCGTGTGAGTACATGTTGCTAGCCATCTGTTATATATGTTATCTAAGAATTACTTGTTGTACACTTTACATAGTGGGTTATATGCACCTTATTCATTTATCAATTTCGAATATCAATACTTTTTATTCTAAGGTATTTTGTGTCTATTATTCGATTGACTAGACTTATGATAGAATACATATATATATATATATATATATATATATATATATATATATATATATATATATATATATATATATATATATATATATATAATACCCACCTACCTAAAAAAATTATGCTATGACATAATATTAAAGCCACAAATTAAAGGTTGTTAGCACGCGGTTTTCTTGAATTAAGAAAAAAGTTTATGGCCAGCATAGTGTAAGAAGAGTATGTCAAAATAACCTTTGAAAAGGGGATATATATTGTTAGAAAACTAACTCACATATGAGCTGAAATTAGTCGTCTCAGACCACACTATTGAAGCTACAGAGCGAGAAAGAATGATTAAAATACAAAATTGGTGGTTTGGACTACACCTATTGGTTAAAGGATGAAATTATGTTGGACTATGTCATACTTTCCTTTGGTGTGGACTTGTACTTGGCCAAGTGAAGTTTATTAGTATATAGTATGTCTTTAAAGACTTCCCAAGTCGCCGCCCTATAGGGACTAAAAATGAAATTAAAGCATACAACAATAATGTAAAACAGATATGTATTCTCTACATCCCGTAATATCTTAAATATCAATTTTATACAATATATATGTTGTTTTTCATGATTAATAGTTAGTTATATTAATGATCAAAGTTGTGTGTTGGTAACACGCCAAAAAAAAAAAAAAAAAAAAGGAGTAAGGTAACATAGGACACAATTAGTATCAAAATTGCCTTAATTAGCAACATAATTTTTTGCTATATGAGTTCTTGAACGGAAATGGAACACTTAATCTCATTTTTCAAATTAAAGACAAACCACATGACAAACAACAAATGTGTGATGTATACATCAATTATAATAAAGAGATTTATGAAATAACCCTTATAATTGAAGATAATTAATTAATATAATCGAGTAGATAACAGTGAACACTGATTGGTCCAGCTAATTTCCTAGAACAACTCCAAATGTGATAGCTTAATTTCAATTATCAACTAACACAAGCAAATATAAACTATTATTTAATTATTGCATAATTTTAGCTTAATTATGCATATCCATGTTGGCCTCTTGCAGACATTAATTCTGTCTTATCATGTTGTAATATTAATTTAGATTTCTTCAAGAATTATGCAAAGTAGTTGCTAGATCTCTTCCGATGAAAAAGTTGAAATTATAATAATAATGAAAGACTAGATGTAATTATGCGTCAATTTGTAGATACATGTTCTTATCTTTGAATAGGAATTTTAGGGTTTCAAAACCCACGAAATTGGATCTCTTTTGTCAAATGTTGATTTTGATTCACATCATGCATGTCGACATTATTGACTCTAGTTTCATGGAAACAAATTCTACAATGACTTAATTGGGGTCATATATATTGAAGCGTGTAGACCCGTTGTAATTTTTTTTTTTTGACCGGATGATAGTAGAATTTGTATTCAATTTAACTACCAGATAAATACACGAGATGATTATGATTTATTTAAAGGATTGCCACAATTTTCTCCTTGTTTGTTATCTAGAATCGTGATATATGATATCAATCTTGCTACTTGAACATTTAATTTGTGCCTTCTCTTAGTATTCTCGATCTTGTCTCGAAATAACACTTTCACTTTCCTTTAGCACATGTTTTAAGGAGGGTGAAGAAAAAATAATGAAATAGTAGTATTTGGTTGATTAAAAGTGAATTTGGAGTTTTATACACAATATAGTCAAATACGCGGGTATGATGAGTGACATATAAATTAACAGAGGTGAAATATATAGGGACAATTTTAAAGGGTAAAATGAGACTTTATTCGGGGATAGTGGTATATTCTTTCATAGAAGAGTATTAGTAAGAAAAATGGCATATAATTATACTCGGATGTTAGGAATTAAACAACTTTAGAAAGTTTATTTCAATTCAATTGAATTATTTTCCTCAAAATCAAACACACACTAATCTGAAGACCTCAACCAACGTCATTTGTCAACTTTAAGTGTAACATACGCCATTGAAGTGTTTGAATGTTTAGCAGACATAATACTCTTCAAGAACAAGCTCATATGAACAATAATATTAGTTTTTGTTCATGTCATCTTCCATGATATATCCGAATTCGCAATAATTCATCGAAAATCGACGACTTCGTCCACCATTACAGGGGAGTAGTTGCTGGGTTTTTATCAAGGGAAAGTGTCTAGAAACCATGAACAAGATAAATAAGCAGAAAATATGATTGTCAAAATTATGATATAACTTGTGAAGCACTTCATGCACATTATTAAATGTGCCCTAAATGTTCATTTTCACATAGTTATGTATTTTTCCTAGATGCTTCACAATTAGCTTCTATTTATCAAACAATTCAAGTGAATTATAAAGTACGGAGTATAATTTTAAACATATACACAAGTTTTTATTTTGAACTAGGTAGAGTAAATGAAAGATAGAAGAAATGTATCGAGTATTGCTAAGCTAGAAGGAAATTATCGGGAAAATACTCAGATTATGCAATTTTTTCGGTCAATTTTTTGTTTCCATAACGCGTGGACAATAGTGTAGTCTATCATAAAATAATGGGTCACTTTCTAAATCAAATAAGCTAAAACTTTAAACTATTTTTACTAATCCTTAACAATACATACGCTAGTCAAGTGTGTATGTAACCACGAACTCTTGAAGACGAAGGTTTTAAGTTTTTCTGTTTTTTGTTCTAGTACTATACAAGCATCTGATGCTCAATGTAGTGGAGTACTGAACTTTACTCCTATTGTGTAATGTTATTGATTAAGCATATGTCCAAAAAAAAAGTAAAAGAAAAACGCTAATACTTGCCAATGTCAAAAAAATGTTTAAAGAATGACCATTTATGATATGATTGAATATTTTTTATGTATTATTAATTACCTAATTAAAGGAAATATATGTGAAGAGGATGTAATATCGATCTACAAATATTGATTAAAAAAAATAACATGTAAAAAAATTAATTTAAATATGTGTCATATCCTTTTCCTTTATTAAATATGGAGTATTAGAACTATGTGATAGTTAATAAGTCCTGACAAAAGAAGTATGAGATAGCTATTGAAGTACATACAAATATAGATGAATTGTACATGATTTTAGCCCGTAATTAGTCCAAATATAGTAACTACTTTCAATATTTATTTACTTCCATACGTAAATGAGTCCTTAAGTGTAGAAATTCTTTTTATGTAGATTTCTTGTAAACATACACTTTAATTGCATAACCAAGTGGTGTAATTTGTGCATTACGCTCACGTATGTTAGGTAATTGGTAGGAAGATAGATCGATAGAGTTCCCTCTTTTTGCTATCGTTTATTTACTGCTGCCACTCTAGACCATGCAACCCCTTCTGTTTCTGAGAGAAAAATTCAATGCCCTGCTCGCTAAGTTAGGGAAAATAATTGTATAGTATATCTTGAACTCATTATCTACACTCGCGCGCCCATGGGTGGTGCAAAGAAATAAACAAGGCTAATATTGTAGAATGTCAACTAACTTAATTGATAAAATCAAAATTTTCGTTAACATTGATCAATTACCTTTACACTATTGATCCCAAAATAATCTATGGGATGTGGAATAATGTCCTTTTTTGTATAATTTGTACATCTTATTTTCCCGATATTTTTTATTGGATAAAGTTTATATTCGTAATAAACTTGGAGTAATGCATGGTCAAGGCTAATCCATACTTCATGTGGTATTGTCTTAATTTTATTCAAGTACAAACGAAGCAATTTGATTGATTAAAATTTCTTATAGGGTCGTGATACCTTAACTAACTTTGAAACCTTGCTCATATCAGTTTACCCTAAAAATTGGACTTTTCTAGCTCGATGGTCTTTTTTTGTGTGTAAGGAGAACCCTAATCAAACTTCAAACTTTATGGGTTTTTTGGTCCAATATAATATCTGGGAGGCAAACACTTTGGAGTAGAAGGGAGGGTAAAGGATCGGAATCCCTACCCCTAGGCCCCAAAGCAACCTCACTTGGCAAGATTCCAAGCCCGACCCTTAGGATGTGGATTGTGCAACTACATAGAACCTAATTTTGTTTCGGGCCTCAGATAAGTAATATGTTATACGAAGTATGCAATTTGTTGTGCAAAGTTAGAATGTGAGGTGCTTTGGTTCAGTGGTATAGTGAACTTCTTAAGTCAATGGTGGTTGCTTTCAATTCTCCCAATACAAATTTCTATTGTAGTTTTTTTTTTTTAAAGTCAAATTGAGACACTTAAATAAAAAAGTAATGGAGTAATAGATCGACGCTAAATGATTTGAACCCTAAACCTCTAAGTTATGAGATAAAAAAAAACTTAACTAATTCAACACTTTCTTTTTCTTTTTTTTGTATAATTTCATCATTTGTTAATCTTAACTCAGAAGATGGAATGAATAATACATTAATACTGTATTAGAAAGTTAAGTAAGAAATATTGAGGTTGATAACAAATTGGGCTTAGGCAACCCACTCATGAGCAACTCAATCCACATCAAGTCATCAACTTCATCAAAACTTAATTAGACGATCCAATAACATTGAACCTGGATTCAAACTTCAAAGTCAACTCAAGTGTTAAGCAAATTGTCAAATTTGTCTTTGCTTGGCACAATTGCACAACATTCCCTCTGAGATTGATCCAGTTTTATCAAGGTGTCCATTTTCCAGCTTCCACTATATACTTGGACGCACTCGCAATCGTTTCTTTTACCCCCCTTTTTTACTCGTTTGCTTATTGTGAATTTCAAAAAGCTTAATTAGTCTGGGGTTTTGCACGATCTATGGAGGTCTATAAAGGAAACCTAGTCCCTTGTGATGTTCTTATTTTCCTTTTTACGCGATTATATCCACATACGCATCAAATCATCACATTAACACGTTTACAAATTATAACCGGTGATAAAACCTAATCAAATTTTAGATTATAGCACAATGTATAGTAGCCTTACATATTTAATAACCAATAATCTCGTGAAGTAATGTTAGATATTTTATGGATTTAAGTGCCATCACTTAGAAAGGATCATAATGATAAATTAAAATATAAAATCAATTTTGAGGTGGAGTGGTGGACTGTCAGTTCATAGGTGCAAATCTCATCATTCACCCTTCCTTACGAAGTATTAAGCGATGAGCATAAAAGCAGTCATGCTACATCCACACTTCAAATCTAAAGCAAGGATATCTTAAAAGGAGCGTGATAGAATATAAAACAATTACTCATGGTACAGTAGTTGATGGGTCTTGTGCTTGCTTGAAATATCACGTTAACAATGGGGAATATTGTGCTACATACGTTACTATGGCGAAAACTCCACAAATTTAATTCACCATATATACCGCTCTTTCAAAAATAATGTTGTCCTCATTGGTCACCGAGTCTTTGCCATAACCACTACAAATTCGATTCGCCATAACTTGCACATACTCCCTCCTTTTTTTAAATACTTGTTTCCCTTTTCTTTTTCGGCCGTTTTTAAATACTTGCTTAGAGCACTTGTAATGGTGAGCATTTTATTTGCTCATGGGCATATTTTGTGAGCAAATAAAATGCTCATCAACTACAATGGTGAGCAAATCCAAAATACCAAAAAAAAGCCCATGGGCAAATCCAAAAATGCCCATAGCTTGGGCATTTTAACTGATGAATAGTGTTAGAAGTGGGCCCCACAACATGCAGGGACGTGTAAAAAAATTTGGCTGCCAGCATATCAAAACGACGCGTTTTGGGCAAGCAGCCTTAAAGGCGCGCCTCAAAACGCGTCGTTTTGAGGTTCAGAAATAAAAAAAAAAAAAAAAGATTTACTGTAGCGCGTCAGTTTGTCCACCAGTGGGAGCGCGCCACGTGGCTTGTGCAGGCTGTTGGCCAATCAAAAAATAGAGCCGTTTGCAACGGTAATAAAATTTGTATTTCATTTTCTGAAAAATATATTTAGTAAAAAAAAAAAAAAAATTACCAACGGTCATAAAATTAAATTCTCTATAAATAGACATGCATTTTGATATATTTTGATATAATTTCGTAATCACTTAAAATCCTCCACTTTTTTATTTTCTTAAGCATTTTAAATTTGTAGAAGAATATATTTGTTGCAAAACATCCATATTGAGGTAAATTTTTTTTTTTTTTAATATTTAAATTCAGTTATGTAATTAAATTAGTATATATGTGATTTTTTGAAGAAAAAAAAATATTGTAAGCCACGTAATTATATTGCATTATGTAATTAAACAAAGTTGTTGATATTTTCTCCATAAATTACTAAATTTGTAGTTAAAGTGTTGCAATTATTGGTTATTTTTTTTTAAAAATATATACATGTAGTTATGTAGTAAAATTAGTATATATGTGATTTTTGGAAAAAAAAAAAATATTGTATGCCATGTTATGTAATTGCTTTATGTAATTGAAGAAAGTTGTTGATATTTTCTCCTTACATTACTAAATTTGTAGTAAATAAAGTGTTGCAATTATTGGTTAATTTTATTTTAAATATATACATGTAGTTATGTATTAAAATTAGTATATGTGTGTTTTTTTTTAAAAAAAATTATTGTATGCCATGTAATGTAATTGCATTATGTAATTGAAGAAAGTTGTTGATATTTTTTTGGATTTGTTGTCATTTTAATATATTTTTTGAGTAAATCTTAGTAAAAATATTTATCTTTTGTTTTGTGATGCAGAATCTTTTAATGGATCCAAACAACCCAAATTTCCGTCAACAATTTTCTGGTTTTAGTGATGATTTCCTAACTAATCCCGAGTTTCAATTGTTCTTGCAAAGAATGGGCAATACGTCTTTGCAACCACCTCCACAGTATCAGACACCTACTCAGTTTCCCCTACGAAACCATGTTAATGAAGAATGTACACCTGAAATTGAACATGATAGCAACACACAATTCGATGAGAGCGAAGAGGACAGCGTACCAGAGACGCCGCAATATCCTCCACCAGTTCCCCAACTGAAATCCAACCAGGTTGTTGCACGAGCGACTCGAATTTGGTCAGTTGCGGAAGATGAAACTCTGATTGGGTTGTACTTGGAGATCAGCGAGAATGCTATTAAAGGCACGAGCCAGAAAGCAACTTCCCTTTGGCGCGATGTACACGCAACATATCAACTTGCTCATGCGGAGAAGCCGCATATACTTCCACCAAGACCTATGAAGAGTCTGACTTCGCACTGGAGAAGGTTGGCAGCAGACACACTACAGTGGATATCTTGCTATGATGAAGCAGGTAGACTTCCGGAGGGAGGGAGTGGTTACAACGAAGCTGACCGTATAAAAAGTGCGTCGAAGCTTTTTCATCTCGCACAAGGTCGTAATTTCGCTTTTCCTCACGCGGTTGAAATGCTTAATAGAGATCCAAAGTGGAGGCCGAAGCTGAGATGGTCCTTGTCAAAGGAGGAAAGAAAAGTTGTTCGTGATGTTGAGGAGCAGGGTAGTGCTGGAAGTGGGAAGAGGTCCAGAGATGAGTGAGGGGATGAAACCCCTACGGATGGTTTTTCATCTGGAGGAATACAACGACCCGAAGGTGTGAAGAAAGCAAAGGCCAAGCGTAAAGGGAAAGAAGTAGCTTCGGACAGTGGTTCGTCTGAGATTAGCGAACGAATGAAGGAATTGGCAACAATTCGCGAGAGGGAGGCCATTCTGAAGGAAGAGCGGATCAAAATTGAAAGGGACAAGGAACAGAGGAAAAGGGAGGAACTTGACATTCATAAGATGAAAACCTGGTTTGATATGGTGCAAGCTATGAAGAATTCGCCTACGCCACTCACTCCTGAAGAAGAGTCGTACAAGAATTTCTTACTGGGTAAATTACAGGGCTTATAAGCATGTTTGGTTGTAGTAGGTGTACGCTTGTATTAGTTAAGTTTTTAATTATGCGCAATGTAGTCTTTTATGTTTAACTTGTATTAGTGGTGTGTTTAATTTCACTGTCATATGTAAACTTGTATTCTGATTTTCCAATATTGAATGACAAGTTGTTTAACAAGTTGATTTCAGTTGTCATTGTTACCGACATAGTTGCATTCAATTGTTGTCATTGGGTAGTCACTTTTTTTCTGATTTCACTTTAACTTTGGGTCATTCATGGCAACAAAATTGCAATAACTCTTTATCATTGAGTAGTCACATTTTTGTCATTGTGTAGTCACATGTTTCTGAATTAACTTTGTCAGTATGCTTTAACTTTAGGTCATTCAAACCGACATAATTGCAATAAGTCTTTGTCATGGTTTAGTCACTTTTTATCTGAATTCACTTTGTCAAGATTTGTCATTGTCAACTAGCATAGTATACCTATTCCGTGGCTGAAAATTTGATTGCTTTAGTTGGTGTGGTCATTCAGATTTGTAACCACATATTCATTTGATTAATTTGCTATATATAGTAGGCATGGCACATATCCACAACCACACCAATTCAGAAAATTACAATATTAATACATGATGTATTCCAGACCATCATCAAGTTCAAGTTCAAGTTCATCTTCTTCCAATAATGAAGAATATGATCAACTCGTTGATGAACTCTTCACATACCAACCCCCATCTTTCCTCATGCCCCAAACACAATCCCAACGTACTTCAAAAACACGTAGAGGGGGTACGAACAGAAGAGATTGGGAAATGGGACATGCCAGGCTGTTCAATGATTATTTTTCCGATAATCCTGTGTACAATACCACCCAATTTAGAAGAAGATTTCGTATGCAACGACCTTTGTTTTTACGTATAATGAACAAGGTCGTTGAAGGTGATGTTTACTTCCAGCAGCGTAGGGATGCAACTGGAAAGTTAGGCTTATCACCTTTGCAAAAATGTACAGCCGCGATACGAATGTTAGCCTATGGCATGGCTGCAGACGCTGTTGATGAATACGTTCGAATCAGTCAGTCAACCGCTCGAGTTGCCCTACAACGTTTTTGTGCCGGGGTCATTGACCAGTTCGGAACCGAGTACATGCGAAACCCTTCAACTGATGAATTGGCCCGGATACTGCATCAAAATGAACTGCGTGGTTTTCCAGGCATGATAGGCAGCATTGATTGCATGCATTGGGAATGGAAGAACTGTCCAACGGCTTGGAAAGCGCAGTACGCCGGTAGGAACAAGAAAGCAACGCTAATACTGGAAGCTGTTGCGGATCAGGATTTATGGATATGGCATTCCTTCTTTGGTATTCCCGGATCTTGTAATGATCTTAATGTGTTGTACCGTTCACCAGTGTTCGATGAGGTTCTGCATGGTCGAGCTCCTCCGATAAATTTTACCGTTAACGGCCATGAATACAACATGGCTTATTATTTAGCCGACGGCATTTATCCGAAGTGGGCAACTTTTGTTCAGGGTATCACATTCCCTCAACTGGCCAAAGATAAAATGTTCCCTGACCACCAGGCTGCCGCTCGAAAGGACGTTGAAAGAGCTTTCGGTGTGTTGCAAGCTCGATTTGCAATAATACGAAAACCGTCGCTGGCGTACGATGAGGACATACTGCGGGACATAATGAAAGCATGTATCATTATGCACAACATGATTGTTGAAGATGAGCACCACAACTACACTCGAGCCGAAGTTCTAAGAGCCTTCTACGAAGAAGATCAACAAGAATCAACACCAGCATCAACATCTACAACGCCACCGTTTGAATTCAACGTAGGCCGACCTACCAAATTTGATTTCAACGCATTTCTACAGCGAAAAGCTTCCCTCCGTGACAGAGAAATTCATCTATCTCTGAAACGTGATTTAGTCGAACATATTTGGCAACGATACGGGCCACATAATTAGGGAGAATTTAGACGACTTAAATAAAGCCAAGTACTATGGCGTAGCTACTTTTCCGTACGCAGTCGAGTTATTTTTTAGTTGTTGTGTTTATTTTATTTCCTAAGTTTAATTACGCATGACGTTGCAAATGTAATCGTTCTCTAGTATTGTACCGCTTTTAAAATAAATAAAAACATTTAAATTATGAGCGATTTTTTTTAATTTTTTTATATAACGTACTTAATTTTACGACAAATTTTAACGATAAAAAAGACAAAAATAAAAAAAATAAGTTGCACAAATTTAAACTAGTTTTTAATTATTTGGAGTAACATTGTTAAAATATAAATGAAATAAATAAATAAAGAAGTGTTGTGTAGGAGAGAGAAAGTAATGGTGGGGTATTGAAAAAGTAAGAGAGAGATAGTGGTGGGTGAGCATTTTTTTTGCTCACCATTGGGAGAGGAAATGTAAAAAAAATTTGCCCATGAGCAAAATTGATTTGTTGAGAGAGAAAGTGGGTAGAGAGAGAGTGAGTGAGCATTTTTTTTGCTCACCATTGAGAGTGGTCTTAGTTTCCTTATTTGGAAAACTTTTACAATATTTAATCCATTCCTCTCAACTAGTAGACGCGACATAAATCATATTTTATTAATTTCATATTCTCTCTCCTCAAATCCTTTCAACCACTTTTGCTTTTTACAATTTTTTATTCTTCCACCTACTCCACTACCTTCATATTTTATTACTTTCTCTAATTTCCTTTAAAACACCGTGCATTAAGAAATGGAGCAATTATTTAAAAGCGAAGGGAGTATTAATTTATGTGACCAATAAAAATCATGTCATGACTCGTCTTTGTATCCCCCTAGAGTAGGGGTGTCCGTTCGGTTTTCAGTTTAGATTTAGTCCAAATCCGATCCAATCCGAAATATAATTCGGTTTTCAATTTTCCAATCCGATGTGATTCGAATTTCTCTCTCATTCCAATCCGATCCAATCTGAATTAAAATTCGATTATTTGGATCCGATCCGAAAATCCGAAATATAATACATTATTTTTTAGCGCCTAATTCGATTATAAAAATAAAGCTTTAATACAAATATAAGTCTTCAAATCATGATTAAAATAAATAGTTCAACATCAAGTCATTAATTAATTAATACAAAGTCCTAATTTATTTTATGTAGTAGTCAGTATTTGAGCTAAACTTCAAAAAAAAAAATCCATATTTATACAAGCTTAATTTTACAATTCGGTTTTCGGTTTGGATTAGATCCAATTAGGGTCAATCCGATCCAATTCGAAAATCAGAATTTTCAAAAAATCTCAATCCGATCCAATTTAAAGTTCGGATCCGATCTGAATTAATAATTTGATTTGGGATGGATTGGATTTCGGTTTTAATCCGAATTATACACACCCCTACCCTAGAGTTGTTGGTTGTAGTAAACAATGACTACCCCATTACATAGTATTGTGGAACAAATTAATAGATATCATCCGAGGTATATAAACCAAGCTTATAGCAATATTAAAGACTTTAAGTAGATTGAACGATTCAAGAATAAACCTCCAAACTGAACGCTTAAATTGACCAGAATTCGACTGAACGATCCGATTGTCACCTCTTATGAGTATCATTTAGCCAAATAGCCAATTGACCATAGTCAATTGACTCAATTCTCAATTCCAATTTGCTCCTCCACTCCTCTCCACCCCTTTCTTCCAAAACCCCTTCTTCTTTTCCCAAACTCCCTTGCTGTCTTCCACACTCCTCCTCGCGCACTCTTTCTCTCTCTTCCTCCCAGCAGAGCAGCACAACCCATAAAAATGGCGGAAACAGCCGACTTACAAACCGAACACACAACCCCACCACTAGAAACGACGGCGGAAGACACCCAACCGGCGCCAGATTCAGAAGCCGCCACCACAACCACACCCAAGTGGCCCGGTTGGCCCGGCGACAATGTCTTCCGCCTCATTATTCCTGTCACTCAAGTTGGAAGCGTAATTGGGCGAAAAGGGGAATTTGTAAAGAAGATGTGTGACGAAACTCGAGCTCGGATTCGGATTCTTGAAGCCCCTGTTGGTACTGCCGATCGTGTGGTTAGTTACCCTTTTCGTTGAATTTAATTCGGAACTGTTTTTCTTGGATGAATTCAATTTGGTGTTCTAATTAGGGTTTTGTAGCTTTCATTTGTTTGTGGGTATTGTTTGATTTTATTTGAGTTGATTGAATTAGGTCTTGACTGTTATGATGCGTATGACTTTGTAGAATTGAGCTTTTAGAGGAAAAGATGGAATCTTGTAAGGTTTTGATTGATGGGTTTACTGGGTTTTGTTGTTTGGTTGAAGTATTGGTGTATTTAATGTGAGTGTTTTGGGTGAAGTAATGTTGGTTCAATTTAGGGTTTTGTTCTTTGGGCAGAACGGTTTTCGATGCCGGGGAGGTATTTGACTGAGAAAGAGAGTTCTTTGGAGGTTAAATGTTGTTGGCTTTCCTCATGTACAGTAGTTTTGGAATTGGCAAATTTGGTTGCTTTGGCTGTGGAACTATTACTCGAGTTAGGGCTCTTTGTTTGTAGATATGAAGGATATTGTGGTGTTGAAATGGGAAAGAATTATGTGTGGAAAATAGAGCTTTGATGGATAAAAGTTTGGTTCTTGGAGTATAACATATTAGCATTGATTATTTTTGGTTGTTTTGGTCAAGGTTGTTTTGTTAACAGGTAGTAATAGATTTGAATTTGATTTTCTTTTGCTGTGAAGAAAATTAGGCTTCAATTGAAAAGTCCATTTTGAGGTAGGGTTCATGATTACCTAAATTACATTAAGCTCGGATCATAAACATAGTGTGGGTGTGCAATGTTCACCTCATGGACCATTCAGCGCGATGGAGTTTTACGAGTCACTAATACTCTTTTTGGGACCTATAAATCTGTTATATAAATGGTAAAAACTTGGTACATATTTTCAAACCCCTTGCTTATGAATAAACTATCTATTACTTAAAACAACTTCTTTGTGGCAGAGGAACATCTTCAAGGGTATATTTCTTTGGAGTGAAATGTTTGATGTAAATTGGTTTTTCCTTCAGAAAACCTTATGTGTGCTTGGACTGAGACGAAGCATGTTGTATCTGATGTCATGAGTAAACTGTAAGGACATGAATTGAGAGGGCTGGTGTTCCTTTTCTCCTTTTTGCCTTTTGGTGCCAAGTGGACAGTTCAATGAGTTCATTAAGTTTGTATCATCAACTGTTGTTGACTTGTAGAGGAGGTCTGCTGCGAGGTTGCTTTTTTTTGAGAGGATCCTTAACCTTGTTTTGCTTGAAAAATCTTACCATGCTCCAGTATTGTCTGTTCTAATTTGCTACAGGCCACAAATCATCACTTCCTAGATATCTATATTAATTTTGATTATGTGGTTACAGTTTGTGAATTAGCAAGTATAATTGGCAGTGGAGGATGCTTGACTGATATGATTTTGTCCTAGGCTTTTCATGCAAAAAGCACCTGATTATTGTTAACTTTTGTCATTTCTTAAGATTGTTTGAAAGACGTGATTGGATAGGGGATTTATTTGGAATTTTTTCCTTTCAAAACAAACTTTTTTTTTTCGAATTCCTCAGCAAATCACTTTCCTAGTTGAGACTTTATCCTGATAGGGAGCCTGGACAATATTAAGCCTTTTTGCAGAGTCTAGAGAGTTATGGTTGGTACTGACCATTATTTTCATATTCCGTAGTCTGTACCATATAGACTGTAATAAGTGTGTTTGGTTTGGTTTGATGGAAAAGAAGTGCTGTATGGGACATGGGTTATGTCGGTGATGTATAGCTGTTTAACTTATGCTGTGAGACAACCAATAACCTTATTGATCACAGGTCTGTCGGTGTGGCTTAAGTTTTTAAGTTCATCCATTGGGATTTTTGGTTGACAGTGTTGGCCGTCAACCTTCTATATTTATGCATCATCCTGTCTGATAAGAGTGATTATTGCTTTAAACCCTGAAAATGAAAGAACAGGAAGATTGAAAGCTATATTACTCATCAGTGTCCAATTATCAGTCTGGGCTTGGGAAAGAGATTAGCTTTTACTGTATCCTCTAGTTCAATGGCTGTTGATATTTGTTGCACTCTTCTATACAATAGCTGTTCATAATGTTCTTTATTTATATGTAGGTTCTGATATCTGGGAAGGAAGAGCCAGATGCTGCTCTGTCTCCAGCAATGGATGCAGCAGTAAGAGTGTTTAAGCGTGTTTCTGGTCTTGGTGAAGGTGACGATAAAGGTTCAGCAGCTGATGCAGCTGCTTTCTGTTCAATAAGGTTATTGGTCGCCTCAACACAAGCCATTAATCTGATTGGAAAGCAGGGATCTACAATTAAAGCAATACAGGAGAGCAGTGGTGGTGTTGTGCGAATTTTGCCCGAAGGTTTGTGTTGCAACTATTCTTTTGCTTTCAATACTGTTATTTTGCTTCAGTTAAAGTTCATTTTGTAGCTCTATTTTCTTACCTTCCTCGAAAACTTTTATTTTGGTGTACAAATTTTATCATTTGTGTTCGGGACGTGTCTCATTGTTGAAGGTATGAGCTTATATGTGGTTGTAGCAAGGATATGGTCTTACAGGGAAGTTGACGTCTTATCATTTATGATATAAGTTTAATCTTGATTTTGACATCAAGCCAGATTAATCTGATCTATGGTCATGGTGTTTATAAGAAAAAGAAAAATGCTAAGATGGAACTATGGAAGTATGGGTTTGATGATTAACTTCTATATAGAACCTGATTTTTTCTTTCAATGAAAAATTTATGAAGAGGAAGATCTTGATGTTTTTAATTTTCTGATTTATATCAAAAGAAGGGGATGTAATGGAATTGTTGGACTAGGGGTGCTGTATTAGGTTGTTTTGATGTTGCAAAGATGTATTACTATATCCAAGGCTTGGAAAGTAGTTTTGATTGATGTAAGAGTCAAAACTTATTCCTCTTGACTTAAATCATCGTGTTTACATAATAAAAAAAAAGGGAAGCCCTATCCATCTCAAGACACGGATACGGTGTGATTTGGAATGACAGGAACCACCGGAGAGAAAAGGAGATTGATTACCTATTTGCTTCATACACCGTCAAATTTTCGGGTTTGAGTAGTAAACCCTAGTTATGGACCTGGTAATTGAAGTTGAAATATATGATTATCTTCTTCAGATTTTGGGCCTTTTGCTCATGAGTTTGGGCCGAGAGAGAGAGAGAGAGAGAGAGAGGGGGGGGGGGGGGGGAGAGAGAGAGAGTATTACATGCTGCCATGCTGGTTGTATGTTATAATTTCCCTTTAATATAAATAATCAAAGTATTTGACTCCAACTCCATAATAGAGAATTGAGACAATTTGTATGAAAAATGTATAATTGCCATCATACCTGTGTCCAAAATTAAGATGGTGCCCTTGTAGTCGAAATTATCAGAACTATTGTGTCGGACATTTAGATCTGTACTCGTGTGTATGTTACATAGTGGATGAAAATAGATTGTTTCAGTATTTGTTTGCTGTGTCACTCAAGTGACTCAACTACTACTAGTATATGAACTTCAGCCCAATAGTGCTTAGGACAAACTATTGGTTCCAATGGTCAATGTGCCGCTGAATTCTGTATGATTAACTGGGAGAACTTTCACTGCGACAGGTGTCCTGTGCTGGGTTGATTCATGCATTTTAAACACAAATTTATTATCTTGAAGTGTTGCTTCACAAAAACTCAGTAGAATCTTGTTCTATCCCTTTTGTTATATAGTTCACTATAATTTAATAGAAGATATTATTGTTCCATCATTTTGCATAAATTCTAATAGTATTGTTGTCTAGGTGAACTTCCCTCATATGCGGCTTCTGATGAAAGGATTATTGAAATACATGGGGAAGCTCTCAAAGTTCAAAAAACATTTGAAGCAGTCCTTGGTCACCTGAGGAAGTTTTTGCATGATCACAGTGTTGTGGCTGTGTTTGAGCAAACTGTAAGAAGTTGTATTTTTGAAATATAGCATTGTCTTCATTCTTTGGGTATTTCTTGTGACTTATATGCTGTGTTTCTGCAGTACAAAGGGACAATATCGCAAGATAGGACAGCTGATACTTTGGAAGATAAATCCCAATCTTTGGCACAGACTACCTCATCTCAGTCATTGATTGCCGATCATTCTCTGTCATTGAAGCGGGAAAGCTATTATGACCGTGAAGCTGAACTTGATATGAAATTCCCTCGTTCTGCAGTGTCACTGTATGGATCAGATCCAGCGCTCAGTTCTCTTCATTCTACAGGACTTACTCGTGCTGCTGCTCCTATAATTACTCAGGTATAAACAATTATTTTGTTGTACTTATGTTGGAGGTAGGGATGTTAGGTGACATACACCTTGCAAGAAGTAAATTATTACATAATGTCAATTTGATGGCTTTTAATACTGATATATATGAAGTATATTGTATGTTTGTCCTGCCTAAAGGACAGGTGGTGTTGGGGAGGAAAATTATGAACTTTTGAAACTGCAAAGAGTTTGTTATGAATCAGTGAATCACATAGTGAGCAGCACATAGCTGGACAAATTTCAAAGGATGATTTCATGTAGACCTTGCAATTCTGACCTTGACCCAACGCATGACCCGAAATTGACCCGAAAAATCGACCTGAAAATGACCCGAAACCCGAAATTGACCCGACCCGACCCAGATCCGACCTGAAAATGGAGTTGACCCGACATCTGAACTTACCAGACCCGAAGTTAACCCGAACCCGAGTCAACCCGACCTGAAATTGACCCGAAGTGTTTGACCCGAACAAACCCGATACCCGAAATGACCCGAAGTAAAATTACCTTATAATTGAACTAAAAATTTCTGGTGCCAAAATAACTCAAATTGTTCATCTTCAACCATAGCCAAGCTCATAAACCGAATTGATAGTTCTTATTATAACAATAACAAAATATAAAATTATTGATTTGAGCTTGATCCACAAATGGAACAACCTGAACATGACACGTCTTGATTTTGACCCGACCCGAATATGACCCGACCCGAACATACCCGACCCGAAATTGACTCGACCCGATATCTGACCTGAACTATACTCGAAACCCGAATTGACCCGACTCGTACCCGACCCGAAATTAACCCGACCCATACCCAACCCGAATGACCCATTTGCCAGGTCTAATTTCATGTATGGAGGAAAAATTTGTCTTATCAACTGCTGAGATTATTAAGATAGGACATATACCTACTAGGCTACTATGATTACTACAACTACCTTTTTTTTTCAACCACCGTCACCATCCTTCAAATTTACACCAGCTGCCACTACCTTTTCCTTAATTGTCGCCACCGCTACCAACTTTTCTCCCGATACCGCCGCCATTCCCCTCTACAACTCCCTCTTTTTCGTCTTTCGCTTAGATCTGGTTTGCAGGTAGCTTATGGTGGTGGTTGGGTGAAATTTTGTGAAGTTTAGGGATGATTTTCGGGTAGCTGGGTGATTTGTGGAATCTTGTGGGTGGTTTTCGGGGTAAGTGGGGTGGTATTCGAGGGGGTGGGAGGGTGGTTTTCGGGTGGGGATTGAGGCTGTTTTCTGTGATGACTTCTGAGGCGTGTTGGTGTGGCAATGGGGCTGTGTGATGTTGGTTGGGGAGGTGGGGTCAGGCGTTGGTGAGAAGTGATGGAGTGGTCAACGCTGGTCAAAAATGGTTGGTTGTAGAGGAGTTTGGGGGTAAGATTGATTCCTTAGGGAGGGTGGGGAATCATGTTGGAGGGAAGTGGGGGAAACAGTGGGGTAAAGGGTATGATTAAAAAGGCTTAATAAACAACAATTAAGGTTGTCTTGCTAATCTTTTCCTTGAATACCCCAAACCAAAAGCCCCCTTGAGAGTTTTGGGGTTCTCCTCTTCACTTCAGAGAAGCAAAAATTAAAAAGGTTTTTAGGATTAGTCAAAGAGACTGCACTCAAATGTCCTCCTACTATTCTATGATTGAGGATTCTGGCTATAATGGTATTCAAAAAGCAAAACAATCCCTCCTATAAAATTTAGGGGGACTAGGGGATACCGAAATCTACTAATTACTTTTACAGTCACCCATCTCCTAAAGCATCTGCTGAAGGAGTAACATACGACTTAAAATTCTGCAATACAAAAAAAAAAAAAAAAAAATCATTGAACATCACACTCTACTGTTGATTTTACCCGTGACCTTAACTGCTGATCCTTGAGCCAAAATTATGTAAGCTCAGTGGCTCACCCTTGTTTTTCCACCAAAGAAAAGAATCCTAATAGGCCTGTCAAATCTGTACTTGCAAGTTGCAACACGTCATTGTTTTAGTGTTAACTATTTAATGGTTTGAATCATTCTAAACCACAATCCAATGAAGAGTTATTTTTATCCTATGTAGGACTTTTGCTTACCAATTACTTTTTACTTTGGTGAAATGATATCACGTAATAATTTTTTTTTAAAAATAATGATGTTTGAGATACTAATTAAACCTTTTAATCAAGAGCACAAAAGAAAGAAAATAGCAAGAATCCAGTAGATAAAGAATATAGTGACAAAGAATAATAAGAAGTGACTTTAATTGAAATCGTTTTAGCTATTATGGATGTATTGCTGATTGCTGACCAGGCCTAACGCCTTATCGATCAAAATCCTGCCGAAAGGAAAGCTGGGAGTCAAGTTTTCATCTGTGATGCATATCGAAATTTAGTTGAGAAATTTATTTGTAAGCAACAAGTTGAATAGCGGATTTGCTGATACATTATTATTCTAGAGAATTTCCTGATGAATTATGCTGTTTTGTGAGGCCGTGTGAGACTGTGGGAGTAAAGAGCAGCGCTAGGGGTTCCTGCTGCCAGTATTTTTTGTCCTTTTCTAGGATTTGTTTCTTGACGACTAAGTCTTTTAATGGTGATGTTTGCAGTTTTAGTAGTTTTCTAAATTTCGTCACGTGTATCACTTCTATAAAGATACATGTGAATGCTGTTGTGCAAATGTTTATTTTCCCTAAAGAAAATTTGAATTTTTGTAGTGTTGGAAGAACTCTATACTTTGAGCCCAGTAGCTCTACTCTTAGATATGCTATTTATTTGTTAGTGCAGCATATGATTATCTTAGTATGACCTGTGAAGGTTTTGGATAGAGAGAGTCAGGATGTTCTGTCTGTGTGCTAGATTGAGTTTCATGTGTTAGCCTCTTAACTGTGTTTTTGCCAGCGGCCTCTTGTGTATCTTGTTTTATTGAATATGAGAGAGGGAGTGTTTAGATATGGTATGTTTTGCTTCCCAGCAACTTGATCGTTGCATTTGAGATATCCAACAATACTACATATTATATTTTGCATTAAGGACACTGTATTCTATTTTTAAACTATGTATTTGCAATTAACTCCGTTCTTTTGATTGATTGCTCTAATCAGGTTACACAAACAATGCAAGTACCACTTTCTTACGCTGAAGACATTATTGGAATTGCTGGAAGAAATATTGCCTACATTCGTCGTGCCAGTGGTGCAGCTCTTACCGTCCAAGAAAGTCATGGTCGAGGTGATGAGATCACTGTAGAAATTAAGGGCACTGCAACGCAGGTCCAGACTGCTCAACAGCTTATCCAGGTTTTTGCCTTCGTTTACTTCTTGTTTTACTGCATCTACTTATGGCTTTTGCAATATGTTGTTTTTTCATTCTAATAAAAAAGTTTTTCAATCTTTAGATACTGATTTAAGACACTTTGGTATTTCAAATAATGCTTGCAATTTTTGGCATTGTAGCACAACTTGACTTGACACAAAGCTAGTGAGAGAATGTTGAACCAAACATGACTTGAACCCGACCTTATTTGTTCCATTTGTCATAATGTGTAATCATCGTACATTTTATAACCACAAGGATTCAATATTTTCTATTTTCATCCATAGCCTGTGCCTACCCAATTTGCACATTTTATAACCACAAGGATTCAATATTTTCTATTTTCATCCATAGCCTGTGTCTACCCAATTTGCACAACCTGTCTACCCAATATACAAATTCTAACCCACTTAGATGATAAACAAAATAGCTGATTATTTATAAGGATTTATTTTTTTTCCGTCTATAACCTGGACCTGGAGTTTATTACGGCTGTTTTTGTAAAACTTAATGACAACTATATGGTAATGCCAATGATGGTGAATTGGTGATAATTTAAATGTTCTTCTAGTTTACCTCAGAATGAGTTAAATTATTGATATGTCCTAACCGTTTTGCAGGATTCGATTAATGGGCAAAAGGTAGCCCCTGCTAGCATGTATGGCAAAAGTGATTTGGGCTTGGGTGCTGCATATTCACATCTGCCAGAAAGCACATATCACCCTTCATCATTGTCGTCTTTATCATCCTATACAAGTCAAGGTCCTGGAGGAGGTTATTCTTCTGGATTGGGAGGCTACAGCAGCTACAGGTTCTGAGGTCTTGTAGTAACCGCTGCAGTTCCAGATCCGCCTTCACTTTGTATCTTTTAACCTTCTTGTTTGATACTTGTATTGTTTACTACTAGATGTACTTTATAGGAAATTTTCAAGTTGATAACCTTCTAATCTTGTCAAATGCAAAAGACGGAAGGTTGTGCTGTACGATATTTCCTTTTTTCTTTTTTTTTTTGAATGGAATACGATATTTCCTTTAATCTCATGCCTTTCTGTTATTTGTTTATTTTTGCGTGCAAACTGAGAAATGCTGGTTATTTCTTTGTTTGGACAACAGAGACTGAAATCTGCGAGAACCTTCTGCCTAATACAATTTTATTCGTGCATTATTTGCGCACAATTGCTTGTTAATGCAGAGAGCACTCCAGGGTACCAGTATCCTTCTTACCTGATCTGAAACCAGGGTTCCCATGGATATTGGACTTACACAAGGTCTGATACTAGTGACCCACTGTTGTAAACAGGCAGGGACAAAATTCGAACCTGTAATCTTCAGGGCATGACTCACTTTACTAGTCCGTGCGGGTGCTCTTGCTGTAATCATTAGCAATTGCGCTCTTTAGACCCTGATTAAACGTAATTCGTGGTTTACAGCAAAATTGGATGATTCAACAATTGATGAATTGTTTGTTGAATTCCAAATGTCACAGGCTTGGCCAACTTTTTCTGGTCCTTATTCACACGGATTCCGCACGCCTGTCGTGTTTGGTCTGCAGCTCAGTTGAAAGCTACGACACGTGGCGTATTTTATTCAAGAATTAAGTTTTTACTCGATAAAAAGAGGAAATGACTTTCAGCAATGCCAACAAGCGGACTTGAGCCACCAGTACAATTTTCATCTGGACAACATAAATCGAATTTCTGGATCTGCTCGTTTTTTAAGAAAAATAAGTTCATTTGATCAATCATCCAAAGAGAAAGCTAGGGTTCTCAGTTGGAGAAAGCTAGAGTTCCAATCGGAAAAGAGAGTGATTATTACTGAGTTTGTCTTCGTTAGTGATTCTTAAATTAACTATATTTCGCATATCTATCATATGCATGAGAATTAGGTATACAAAACACAAATTTTAGGTACCTCGCACGTATGTTGTAAAACATTACTTCAATCAGTTCACCTAAAAAGATTTAACCTTGGGTGTATGTAAGAAGAGACTACGAACAATAGGTATGACTTATATCTCTCTCCTAGGTTTCTTAATACTAATTCTTTCATCTTTAACTTTCTTTAATAGGCTACTTTGGCATCCTTTTATCTTGTAAAGTGTTTGTTCCTCGGCCCGCCAGTTCTGTTATCTCTCCGAGAAGGGCCAGCTTTTTGGCCACCCTGTTTCCCAGTGTTTCCAAACTTAAGGGGCACAATAGGTTTAAGGTATGAAAACCCTGGAAAGTGACGTTTATCCTTGGGTAGCCGTCTTAGCTCCGGTAACCAATAGGCTACATACTCGCCTTCAGGGTCGTATACCTGTGCCTGAAAATCAAATAGAAGCAAGTTCCCTTAGAATGTCAGCAATGCTTGGGTTGGCATGATATTCTTGCGTTCTTTTGCTACCGTAACCTATAAAATACAATATTTTGTGAAGTACATTGCTAGATTATTCTGTTCTGCTAGAAGTTGAGACCATGAATTGGCATTGTTTCAAGAACTTTTACGAATATCCCATCTGTTACTATAAGTCTACAAAACCTGTAAAGGTTAAGATGAATAGATGATCATGTGTTTACTTGTCAAAAAAGCACCCTTTATACTTATTATTTTGTATAGAGGCTTGAAATTTGAAGGTTATACCTGTTTGGGAATGCTGAAATATCTATCTTCCCTGGGATCATTTCCGACACCTGCATACACAGCATCGCACAGAGACTTAGTAAACTAAAATTTATGACACATGGATATTGAGAAGTGGAGATAGCGCGGATAGATGAATAAGCTGGTGGAGCACCATCTATCAGAATGGCTTAATCTTTTGTAAAATTCACTATGTACATCCCCCTCTGTTAGCAAATCAGAATCACTTTCAGATCAACGTGTTTAAAAGTGGAACATATCCGGATGAACTAGCACTCCATATTATATAGTTTTGAGCAGAAGACCATGAAAGACATGCAAAATAAAATTCCCAGGAGATTGAATGTGAGGCAAAATTAACATCAAAGCATTGTGACAATGACCGTAAGATGAACATTGAAGATTGAGCCGTGGCCAGCAACCATGGACAGCTAGTGCATACATATGATTTTGTGTTTGTGTGCTCAATAGTGAGAAAGAGAGAGAGATAGAAAACCACCTGCTCCATATGTCCAATTTCCATAATTAGAACAAGGATCATAATCTAAGAGGCACGTCTCAAACCATTCTGCCCCCATACGCCAGTCAATACCCATATCCCTTACAAGAAAAGAGCAAACAATCTAACAACAAAATTCCAATGCCTCAATTAGGTTATATACACGTTAATAATAAATAAAAATTTCAATATCTTCACAAATAGCAACAAGCTTGACGTGAAGTTGGAATTTACCTGTCTACCTCTGTTAGACATGAAGCCGGTAGTTGCTAGTTCTTTCATATTTGCATCTATTAGTGGGTACCTGAAATGGTGTTTATAATAGATGTGAAATGTTTTGACCAGAGTGCCTGAACACCATGCATCTAAAAGCATAAATGAATCAACAACTCATAAGGGCTGTTTTGGTCATAAATTATACGCCACAATTCAAGAAAGTGAGAGAAAATGTGCCACATTCAAGACCAGGCTCAAAAAGGAGGTGCAACTGGTGTGTTTGTATACAATAGGCTTGATAGCCCCAAAATTCATAATGTCACCCCAATTTGCATACAAGTCAGCTTCAAAAGGTGCAACTTTCACGTGATTTGAAGTGACATTTACAAGATTTCAGGTGTCTAAGCTCAATTTTTATACTGATACAAGACCTACTGGAAAATAAAAGGTAGGATTTGAGAATGCTGTAGCAGGGGAGGGGGAAGCAACTTGAATGAAAAATGCATACCCAGTTTTGCCGTCTCTCCATGATTCAAACAATGCAGTATCCTGGCTCCATTTGTTAGCTAAATGCCTAGGACCACCTAAAGGAAAAGCAAGGAAATGAATTAAGAATGGTTATTATCCTTATCAGTCGGGCCACATTTAAGGAAGTATTATCAAGAGTGAATATGAGGAGTCTAAGTGTTCCATGCATTTGATTGAGAGCTAGAATTTTAGGTATTACCCAAATGGAAAATAGAATTTCCGTATTTGATTGATATAAACCTGAAGTAATCTCTCCATATCAATTCAAATAACACCCTGAAATCATATTGAACAGTTTAGAAACAAATTTCTTGTTGGACAAGCAGTTCATATGAGTATATAACTAATAAAAGGAACTATTACCAGTATGTTGAATCATTAGCGATCCTCTCTCTTTCATACCTCTTGACCTATAAAAGTATAAACATAGTCATTCTCCATATGTTAAATTTTTTTCACATGGTCTGAAGAGACTGAATATTTGGATAGAGAAAAGGTTCAATACTCAACTTCCTCGTATATGAGGCGTGGAGATATGCTTCCACTAGCTAACCATGGAGAAAACTTCGTCGAGTATTCAGATCCAATCATTCCATTCCTTGTCTCCTTGTATGTTTTCAACAGATCCTAAACATTTTTTAGTCACGTGAACAACAAATCATCCGATAAATAATTTCTTAAAACAATTGTCATAGTACCATGAACTGTCAAAGCAGCAATGTAGCAACACGTGTAAAATCTGTTTCATATGGTAAGCATGCATCTTATATGCTTGAGGAGATTTACATATCTGTCAACTGAATAGTCAAGCAGCTAACCTGTTTCCAGAAGTATTCATGAACTCTGCTGAGTGAAGCGCTTTCACCCCCAATGAATACTAGACCTTTGTCTACCTGTCACAAAACAAGAAACAGGCCATATTCCGTCTCAGTCAGGAAAATGAAACAGCAAAAGAGGGGCTGGGATGGTGTCTTCTTAGGGGGTGGGGGTAAATGAACACTTGTAAATTCATAAATACGTAATTTAGTTACACTCAGATTACCTCAGTAACATACCTCTTGATTATGTAACCCTAACTGGTCAATAGAAGGAATGACACCCCAGTCTTCAATTTCAGGAGGAGGGCCAAGTGACGAAGGAATCTTGACGCAGGCTCTGATTTTGCTCTTGGATTCAATGGACTGTAAATTCCAACATATATAATTAAAAAAATTTGTAAAAAAAAAAAAGAATGAGCAAGAAATGACCGAAATCAACTGATGGAGGATGTTTGGTGTCAAATATAAAAAAGACCTCACCTTACGGAATTGTGTGTAGACATCAGGAATGTCTCTCACATCAAAGGGAAGATCATTTTTATAGTACAAAGTAGCTCCCCAAAGAAGTTGCAATTTAGGAGACTTTGCTGCATTTTGGGCTGTAGATACTGTTGATGGAAGAGATACTTTTTGCAGACCTTTATTTACTCGTACTTCAACATTTAGCTCCTCGCTGCATGTTTCCTTCTGAGCATATATCTGGTACAGCCAAATTGAAATTTATGCGGTCTAAACAATTTGGTTAATCAAAGGCACAGAGGACTGAAGAAGATTATTCTCTTCAGAGTTCAAATTAAGGAAAATCTTAACTGTGTGAGCTCCAAAGGTTTCTGCTAGTGCAGGAATAATATCCTCAGGCTTCCCATGTTTAACCAGCAAATTTAAACCATGCTTCTGCAAGTTCTTTCTCAAGTCGGCTAAACATTGTATGAGAAATTGTGCTCTTAATGCTGTCATATAAAAGGTGGGCTTGACATCAGATACAAATCACAAGCTGGATCCTTCTTTTGTTTTAATATTTCAAACAGAAAGCATAATAGAAAGCCTTGTTTATGTTAACTTTGGAAGAAATAGCATTAGCAGAAAGCACACCATAAGTTTTTCCCTCTAAAGTAAAGTAAGCAAACAAAAATTTCCAGTTATTCCAGCTTTAGAAAGCACTAGAAACCTGATCACATGCAGAGCACAAAATCATCAACAAATTTCAGCATAAGTTCAAACCAAATACATGTAAGGCGGATAGACGTAAGAGCAATAAAGACCATATTGTTTGTTAACATTCATGCCAATATTGCCAACTGTCAAAGCCTATCTTTAGTGCTTAATCTATTTCATGAAGTCGGCTATTAAATCGAACACATCCCAAAGCATTGCAACATTAAAGCAGGTTAGACATCTCTAAGATATACTTTATCAAAGTTGCTTAGAATTATTCTATACATCACCTTAGTTGAGTTCTTGCCTCCAATAATTGCATCTTCCCAAACCTGTCCATTAAGGCAATGCTACCTAAAACTCACAATCTTCCTAAGCATCTAAGCCATACCCTTGGGTAAAGAAGTTTATTCAGTCTAGCATCAGGCAAATTTCCTCCAAAAAGTACAAGAGAAGTTCATACTCCAAATTTTCCATCCAGTTCATTTCCACAATCAACTATCCATGTTAAAATAATCTTCTAACCCTCAAGTCTCCTAATAGCAACAACCACATTAACAAAGCCCTTACACTAATTAGTACCACTCCAAATCTCTCTCAAATAGTTAGAAATTATTGAAAACCCATTGTTGTCCTCATGTGAGTTTCCAGAGAAGAAGAGGGTAAAAAACACACTATAAGATTGAGGAGTCACTCATCTTATAACATATTCTTCGTAAAGCATCAACTACACCATCTTATGATACAATTTAAACAAGATAGAATTTTTTTTATGTGTAGAAAGCCACAAATGCCAGAATTGAAGACAGGATTTGATCCCACCCAGAAAAATTGCAAACATATCTATAGACTAAGATGAACCCACATCCAAAATCCATACAAAAATAAAAATAAAAGATAAAAAATAAATAAAAAAGAATAAACACCCACATCACAATTTTACAAATTTTCCTCCATTATAACATCAGGAACCCAATAATTTAACTTTCAACAAGAATTATACTTGTACGAAAGAAGCAATTATACCTCCAGTTTTAGGGAACCCAAAACTATAAGTAGTCCCAAAATGGCGAGGATCAACACAGTAAACAGGCAAAACAACCTCAGAAGAAGCCCAAGCTTTGAACAATGCTTCATTATCCAACACTCTCAAATCATTTCTAAACCACATAATGCAAACCCCTTTACCATTTCTCTTATTTTCAGAAGAAAGATAGTATCTTTGGAAAATTTGCCCTGTAATTTTATCAATGTCATTAGTTTCCAAGGCTGGAACTTTATAAATAACTGATTTTTGGGGAGGTTTTGGTTGAATATTTTCAGAATTAGAGGCTGAATTCATTGCATAAAATTGTTTTGAAAAGTGATTTTGGGTGAAATTGATGAAAATTGAGGTGGGTTTTGATGAATTTGTAAATTTTTGTAAGGATAAAATTGAGAGGGAAGAATTTCTTAATGTGTACATTTTTTTATTTTTCTGTTTTAAGAGTGAGATAGGAGAACAGAGAAAGGTGGAAGAGTAGAAGATGAGAAGTTGACACGTGGAAGTGTTTTTTAGTGTTTGATGAATGATGATGTGGATTATTTTTGGCCTATGGAGAGGTTGATTTTGATATTAAGTCCGTACATTATTAATGTTGCAAGGGTGATATGCTACATTTGCAATGCGACAAAATTGTACTTTTTGATGCACTACACTATACATTTTTTGATTCAATCTAATTATTAATTTTAATCATTCATATTAAAACCTTTAGTTACCAAACTTACATAATTATGATCAAATCATGAAAACCGATGAAAAATTTTCATGATAAAAAATAAAATGAATTTTTAAGGGACTCATTTGGGAGGAGATAAGGGAAATCTCTTAATTGAGTCTCATTTAAGGATGTGAAGTAAGGAGCGATACAACTATTCTAACATCTCAACCTTTTTCCCCCTTCTATATTTAGGGGGAGCAAATAGAAGGGTTCATGAAATAATCCTAGATTTTTGCATATGTAGACGGCATTGTAGCAAAAACTCAAGTAATTGCTACTATATACAAAAAAGAAGTAACATGCATGTGATACAAATTACTTCTTTCGCTATTATTAGCTTTGAATTAGCTTAACCAGAAGTTATAATTTGGTAACAGTTACAACTGGAATGCATGCTTTTTTCTGTAGTTCACTATACGCCATACAATACTATACTGATTATACTGAACAAAAGCCGATAGGATAGTACAATTCATTAAACGGATTTTGGGTCTTGGTACATGTGAACCATAGTAGTGCTAGCTTCAGTGTAACCCCCATCAATCACTAGATTATGTCCAGTAATAAATTCAGATTCATCAGAGGCCAGGAATACGGCAGCTGCAGCAATGTCCTGGGTTTTCCCACCTCTTCCTGTCAGTAGACTGCAGCTTTTAGCACTTATTTTGGAAACTTCTTCTGCATCAATGTCCCCAAGGAACCTCCGATAACCGCTTATGAGCATATCCGTAGGAACCCCATGAGGAGAGATGCAGTTCACTCGGATACCATGTCCTCCAAGTTCACATGCTGCACTCTTGATCAGGCTCTGGATTGCACCTTTTGACATTGTGTAGGCATGTGAGGCTAAGCCTCCCATGATTGCTGCTGAGCTAGAGGTACATATGATGGAACCGCCTATGTTACCCTCGATCATGGCACGGGCTGCATGCTTGATCCCATGTACTACACCATACAAGTTAACTGCAACAATGTTTTTTACTTCATCCATGTTGACATTGGTGATGCTCCCATCTGCACCTGATGTGCCTACAAGAAAATTTTGGCAGAGCAAACTTATGGGGTATTTGATGAAAAGAATTTAACAATATATAAATCAATCATGATTAACTGAATTTTACTGATTGCTAAAATGCAATGCTATATGCTAAACCTAAAATAACTAACTCCAACCTGACTACTTGACGAGAATTACCCAGCTCTAACTCAAACAGTACCTGACATCAACCTAATTACAACCAGCCCGGGATGAATAATATAGATTGAGCTATCCCATATATGACCAAATCGATCTGAAATTGAACTGAAAATTCATCAACCAAACATGAGTACATGCTCAAACCATATTGACTTGAACTGAATGCCATTTGTGTGACTATACTTGCAAAACCATCTATTTGATTTCTTCATAGCTATAGCTGCTATTTGGTACAAATAATAACCAAAGAAATGACCTCCCTTTGAGCAATAACTAAATATGCTTTCAAACTAGATGAAGAAAATTTTACATGCTCCAGAACTCCAAGTAATTTGAACATGTTAGCTAGAAACTCTTCTCAATTACGTACCTACCTGCATTATTGAATATAATGTCAAGACGGCCCTTCCATGTCAAAGCTAGCTTCACCGCTGACTCTATATCAGCTTCCTTAGAGACATCACAATGTATGTAGCTGCCTCCTATGGAATTGGCAAGGGCAATGCCTAGCTCATCAAGTACATCAGCCACGACTACATAAGCCCCATTTAAGGCAAAGAATTTTGCCGTAGTGGCTCCTATA
This sequence comes from Chenopodium berlandieri, assembly GCA_034703905.1. Taxonomy (NCBI): domain Eukaryota; kingdom Viridiplantae; phylum Streptophyta; class Magnoliopsida; order Caryophyllales; family Amaranthaceae; genus Chenopodium; species Chenopodium berlandieri. The sequence continues at coordinate 38,519,603 of CM068279.1, read as the reverse complement.
CCTTTTGCACCCCCTGTTATTATTGCAACTTTACCCTTCAACCTAATATGTATTTTACAATAGAATTTTGTGAGTAATTTCTCATAAAGAGTACATGAAATAAGCAACCAACTACCTTTCCACTGAACAAAAAGTTTTTTTTTTCAACCCTATTCTCCAGACCTCACTATAAAGGGCATAAAAAGATTACACTGCAAATATGTTACAACCTTTGTGTAACAGAAATCTTACGTTGAAGAACGTACTACTACAAATCTACAATATTAGAAAATCAATATATCTATTCAATCGTTATATTGCAAGATTAAAGTACAAACCAATACTTATGGTATTGCAAGTTTGGCATAAGATATAAAAATACAGTACTAATAGTTACAATCATAATAATTAGAAAAGGGGAGCCCTTTTACCTTTGTTCTCCACTGCATTTGGTGCCATTAGCCTCCATTTATGGATTGGTATAAATTGACTCAAAGTGTTAATATACTTGTATGTATATAAGATAAGGAATTCCGACAGAAAAGGAAACATGAAAGATTATGTGAAATATCACAATCTTTAGATGATGGTTTTTCTACTCCATCACACGTTTCCCACTTCTACAACAACTCCCCTTATTCCTATTTTAATCCAAATTTAGAAGGATATTTGTTTAGAATCCATATCTGTGGGTTATCAAATTCTCAACCAAAACACTCGTCACCATGCACAAGATGGATCATTGACAATATAAATTACGGAAATTATACTCTTTTCTATAGCCCTCTTAGAATTTCCTTTAATTAATCGATTGTTAGGTCACCTCCATTATTTTCTTTTCAGACTCAGTATAACTAGAAGGTATTTTGGACAATTCAATACAAGAAAGAGACAATTTTTAAACATCTCAGAGTAGTAGTACTGTATATAACTTTTTAGGAGTATGCAACATTGTCTTGGAATAATCATGCATCTGTTTTAAATACTTCAATCTAACATCCTTTCTTAGGAAATCATTATGAATACTACTATATACTGATACAAAATGGAAAGTGTAACTGATGGGTAGAGCCACAAGCTCAGAAAACACGGGAAATAATCCAACTTACATTGCGGAATCAAGAGGATCAACTTCCAAAAAGAATCTCCTAGGATTTCACATAGCAATGCGAGTTCATCACATAGAGTGTCCCAGGCTCACAGCAAAAAACTTAACCAAAACACTCAATTATATCAAGCGGTAGGCAGGTAGTCAGGCTTGTGTTTTGAGCATAACACACAACAAACTCTGGCCCATTGTAACGACAGGTCGACAGCAGCAAACGCCTTCTGATTTCAATCCAGCAGCACATTCGACTAATGGCACCAAAAGCCACAACTGAAATCAGAACTCTGCAGCAGCATCACGCAACTGATCAAAACAGAGGTAGCTCCTCTCTGTCAGCATCTGACCGACAAAAATTTTCCCAACCCTTTTTCGTATCTCATAAAATTGCTCTGCTGATGAATCCAACTCGTATGCTTTAGTCCTATACTCCTATTCTTTCTGGTTGAAGAATAGGCACAATCAAACATCATTAGGATTGGTATTGAGCTCATGCACCTGCCTAGCCCATAATATCCTATCCTTATTTTCAATAAACCCTCAAAACCATGTCAGCATGGATGTTATCAACATCATCCTTAGCCTTAAAATCAAATAAGAAAGATTTCATCTTTTAGTTAAGGCAGCAATCAGATTGTTATTTTCAATTTCTTACAATATTTTCTCCTCTGAAAGATTTCTTTCTTGGGGGATATTCTACACAGCATGAAGATCACTTGGGTAACACAAAGGTATCTCAACAGAATGAAGTAGACAGTCCAAGAGCGTGTCCCCTTGATGGGGGATAAACACTACCCAACTTCTTAATCATCTCATCAAGGTTCTGCAGTTTGTCTAATTCACCTGATTCCCGCAGAAACCTCTCTAACATGTGGAACACTGGTTTTCCCATATGCCTTCCTCTATTTAACATCTGTTTGGCACACTCAAAAGCTTCTTGAACCCGACCGTGCGAACACAAACTTGTCACCAAAAGAGCCAATGCATGGTCATGAGGACAAGAACCCTTTTCCATCAAGTAATTCCACAAATTCAAGCCTAAATCTAGATGGTGATTTCCACAGAAGAATTTCATAAGCATCACCACTGTACGGGTCTCAGGAACAAAGTTTAACAATACCATTTTTTCGTAGAGACCTCTAACAGCCTCGATGCCATTTGACTTCATTAAGCCATGGAACAGGGTATGATACGTTATGCCATCAGGAGCAATTTGCTTCTCTTCCATTTCATTCTCCAAGTTAATGGCATAGTCTACCTGTTTACATTTCACAAGAACACTTATCATCGCATTATAAGCCCCAACATCAGGGTATAACTTTCTTGTAGGTAGTTCATTGAACAACTCCCATGCCCGAGTCACATTTTTAGCAACACCTGCCCCATGAATCAAAGTAGTGACTGTTTCTAAAGTTGGAGAGCAATTTGTACGTTCCATATCTTGAAAAAGTCTCAATGCATCATCAAAGCAACATTTCTTGCAGTAAGCATCAATTCGGATATTATATGTGATGTTATTAGGCTTGAAACCTCTTTTTACCATCTCATGGTAGAAAAGTTCAACTGAAGTTAAATCGCCTGATTCCTTGAAACCCAAAAGCAAAATGTTCATGGTCTTAGTGTTTGATGGGAATCGTGAATACATTTTACTAAACACAGATTTCGCTTCCTTCATCTGTCTTTGGGAGCAAAATACACGAAGCAACACATTGAATTCGTCAATTCCAAATTTTCTTCCAACAAATATGTTTTTTTCCATTCTCTCAAATGCACCAAGTGTGTCTTCATAAGTCTGAAACTTGGCAATTTTAGATAAAACAATACTCATTGACTTGAGAGTCAGCAGGGAAGGATCTATTTTGACAATCTCTTCCATCACTTCCCATGCTTTTTCAAAATACCGCATTCTTGTAAGAATGTGCAGAGTCTTCTCAATTGCATCTGGAGTGGGAGAGAAGTTGGAATAGTGAAGGGTGAACTTGAAGAACTCAAAGGCTTTGACACCATTAGTATTGGCAGCAAAAAGTCTGCCAAGGACATTCTCCACAAATCTAGTTGAAAGTTTGGAAGGCGGAATATGGTGAAGGAGGGTAGGCTGAAGTGGTGCATCAGGAAACGGATGGTCATTTATTATTTTAGTAATTATCTCAACTTCTCTGTCATTTTCTGGGGAAAGACAAGACTGGCTGATTGACATAGAAGCAATAGCAAGATATGCAGTGTTCTGGTGATATCGAATCAACTGCCTAACAGACCTTGGATGGAAGAAAAGAAGCATTCTCTATTTCACCAGAGTTTAGGGCATGCATAAATATCCAGACTATCTTACTTCCATGAAAATAAAGTAATGACAGCAACTTCAGTAACCTGATAAGGAAATCATAGAATAGTTATTATATTGAGAGTTTTTTAAGCATATGATGCTACTCTAATGAGCAAGAAACTTCAATAACATTTTAAAAATAGAAAAAACCCACTAGCTAAATATCTACAAGACATGAGACTTAGACATACAGGTTTACAGAAGATTGTAGAATATAGTGACAAATAATGTTTAAAATGCACAAAAACATAGCAACTCAAGAATTTGTCATGTGACATGTAACATATCACATATCAACACCGGATTTTGAATCCTTCCTAATTGTGCTTTGGAGCTAGAAGTTTTGCCAGATGGAGGATCAGAGGCCACCACAAGAATCCAAAGACTCCAGTGATTTTTGTTTAATATTCAACTCGGTTCAGTATTATCATATGCATAAGCATTTAGCTGATACTAACTAAAATTAGCTATACTATCATATCATTTGCCCAAAGAATACAAGGGATGAAGCAAGCTGATTGCTCACTAATCCACATTACTCCTCCTAGATAACTAATTAGTTAGAGGCTATATGTCGCTCGACTTACGACAAACATATCCTCCGCTATTCCTAAATATGGTTATAGATAGCCAAGACATTTACAGTTCTCGCTACTCTACACTAAGTAATTCGTTCACATATTTAATTATCGACTCTTGGCTAAAAAACTAGCACAAGGGCACAAGCTAGGAAAGAAGCCCATATTCCACAATAAGGAAGCTCTAAGAACAATGAATTTTTAAGGAATCGCAATACTCGACAACCCATTCCAATGCAAACGAATCGCAACCGTAATGAACATTTTTTGTCAGGAGTCTCTACAATAACAATAATACAAGATTTACCACTAAACACTGATGGATAAATCACACAATAATCAGGCCCGTCCCTGAGCTAAGGCGAGAAGGGCGGTCGCCCAAGGGTTAGGAGAAAAGGTACAATATCATACATTCATCTTAACATTGAAGGTTTGTAAACAAAAGCCAGCAACACATTAGCAGCAAATTTTGATTCAATTATCAAATTAGGCTACAAAATTCACATAAATTCTTCTAGCTTAAATACATCAAAAAAAATCAACCGCTATGAATTATGATATCTCATAACTTCAGTAATTATAAGTAAAAGTTCAATAATCAACCTTAGAGGAACCCTAAATCAACGATAAACACTAGCTTGCTAAATTGATATTCGATTAAAAAAAGAGATTTAAAAAAAAAAAAACATCTTACCCCAGAAGCTGCTTCGATGGAGAACTCAGAATGAAGTTCAATGAAGCAGAGATAAATACAGAGCAAATAATGAAGTAGATTGTAACAATTTCATGCAAAATTTTTTTGGAATTATTGAATTGAAATGATGGGAAATTGGGAATGGATGTGAATGGAAATGAAATCAACCAAACTTCGGTTTCAAAAAAAAAAAAATTAACCAAACGTAATTTTAGCTCACCAAGTGGAAGCTAACCAGTGAGGGCTTTGATGGGTTTTGGCTTAGTAGGGCCTCCATCTTACACCCGGTAAATTCCTGGCGTGGTTAGCGATTCATGTTTGAATCATGTGTTTGGGTGTTTAGTGAACGATTAAACGATGGTTCATGTAACATGAGAAGAGCACTTAAATGAAATGCATCAATCCAAAAGATCATATAGAAGGAATTGGTATAAGGGATCTTGGTATTCATTCTCGTTAATGTCGTCACCCGTGTTTGTGGCTCTCTAAACAACAGAAAAAAAAAAAAAGAATCAAGATATACGAGGAAAAGTGGTTATGAGTACTATATTTTGATTATGACTTTATGAGGATCCCAAGTGCTCAAAGTTTATGTATAATACATGGGTACATAATCCTTTTTTGTTGGTAAGGATTAAGGGGAATTCCCTTACAACTAAGTGGAAAAATTAGGAATTCCACTTCCTAAGGATAAGAACCAAACCCCTCTCTCACAAAGATTGGAAGGAGGGTTTCTAACCACCAGGCCAACCTTGATTCTCAAATTATCATAGAGTACTTATAATGTGCTCCCGGACTCCTAGTATACTTCGTATGAAATAATAACATACTACTAGCAATTTTGCTAAATTTTGATATTGAAATGCTGCAAATAATTATATTAAGGGTTTAAATTCGGGAAACATGTCTAAATCGGTCCAAAATCGAACAAGAGTTGGCCGATATCAGATCTATACGGGTCTTAAATTAGGTCTAGATTCACGTGGGTCGAATAAATTCCAATTTGGTCTTCAATCCATCAAAATGGCTAAATTTGATATTTGGTCCAATGATTTTGATCCAGTTAGATTTTGGACTTGTACATAGCTCGGATATGCCTAAAAATTCTTCGAATAATCATTGTGAATGATTTATAGCTTTTTTTTGTTTTTTTTTTTATATATATTTACCATAGAGAAAATCCTATCACACTTAGGGGGAGGGGGTTTAAGCTTTACTCTATTAACCACCCTTATACAAGTAATTAACCGGGGAGGGGTGATACATAGCTTATGACCTGCTAACAAGTACATATGGGGGGGGGGGGTTTGATCATTTCCTTCATGGATGCTTGATTTTAGGTGATTGATGCTACATCATTTGCGTTTCTTGGACCTGCAAAAGCAATACCTAAGGTAGTTCTTACGTTTTTGGATCTTCATTTTTGGCATATGCAATATACCATATTTCTCTGGCTTGGACGAAAAAATGAAGGTAGTGGGTGTGAGCATAGGGTGCTTTTGATTGATTTCAAAAGGCATGGGATCATCGTCAGTAGAGCCAACGAATTCTACTTCCAATTGATCATTGATTGGGTTCTCATTGAAATCTCACTCCTTTCCTCGGCATACAAAACTTCTTTGATTGATTTTTTTATTATATTTATGCATTGGGATAAATTATATTTTTATTTTCATTTTTTTGGTGTTTAGAGAGCCACAAGGGCGAGTGATGAGAATCAATCCTAAGATCACCTGAAACCGGGAAGGAATCGAAACTCTAACCACTTGAGATATCCTTTACTCTCATTTCCAAATTACATCCAATAACTATATAGGATTGGTTTTAAATTTCGTTTCTTTTTAATGGATGAAACATTATTTTAATTAACAATTCCATTTGCTAAAACCACTTCTAAAGAATGAATTCATTATGACAATACTCGGTACAAATGTACAACCTTTATATCAAGTAACAGTTCGCCAGTTCTAGTTTGATAAAGACTTTTTAAGAAATGACTTACACATAAAATAAGTTACTCGTATGAAACAAAGAAAAATTCAAAGGAAAAATGGAGATAAATAATCCCACCTTTGCATGGTCTGATAATAACAATCCCCCCTTTTGTTTAATACGAGACAATCCCACCTTGGTATGTCATCTTCTTTTAATGGACCTTGACTTGTTGGTGATCGATTTTTGTAGGTAATGTACCATGTGTCAAATTTTAATAGGTTCATTTTATTTTTTTAATAATAAAAAAAGCAAAAAGCAAAATACAGAAAAAAAAAATTATTTTTTTAATAATAAAAAAAACAAAAATACAGAAAACAAAATAAAAAAAAAAAACAACCACCAACCCCTCACTGTGAAACCCTAGCCCCTACCCCAGCCACCACCAAAAACCGGCTGGCCGCCCTCCTTAACCTCCGAAAATGGCTGGCCGACATCCACCCACCAGGGAAACGGTGGAGTTTTTGCGAGTAGGGTTGGATTTTTAGGGTGTTTAAGGGGGGTTTTTCGGGCTGAGAAGGGGATTTTCGGGGTGGTTAGGGAGGTTGGGTGGGATTTTTCAGGGTTGGGATAGAGGTTTCGGGGGTTTTGGGCGGTTAAAGAGGTTTTTTCAGGATGGTGGTTGTGGTGGTTTCAGGGGTGGGATTTGTGTGAGGGGGTGATTTCGGGGGTGGCTTTTGGTCGGCGAGGTGGTTTTTGGTATTGGGAGGTTTTGGCCGGCCGTTTTCGGGGGTTTAGGGTGGCGGGCGACTGGTTGGTAAGGGTTAGGGTTTCATGGTGGGTGGGGGGTGGCTAGTAGTTGGGAGATTTTTTTTTTTCTTAATTTATTTTTACATGTTTTTGTTTTTAACTTTTTTTTTTTTTTTATTTTAACCAATTATTGAGCGATACGTGGCTTTAAAAAAAATTATAAAAAAACATGTTAATCTGTTTAACAGGTTGTAGGTAAGAAGGTCCAATAAAAGAAGATGACATACTTGGGATTGCCTCGTACTCCCTCCGTTTTTAAATACTTTCTACACTTTTCATTTCCGGCCGTTTTTAAATACTTGCTCCATCTCCTTATTAAGCTTTTATAATATTTGATTAATTTCTCTCACCTAATAGACCTACCATAAATCATATTTTATTAATTTCATATTCTCAATTACTTTTACTTTTTACAATTTTTTATTCTTCCATCTACCTTATTGCCTCCATATTTTATTACTTTCTCCAATTTCTCTTAAAACTCCGCACATGAAAAAATAAAACAAATATTTAAAAATGGAGGGAATAATAAATAGAAGGTAAAATTGTTATAATCAAACCATGTAAATATGGAATTATTTATTTCCATTTTTTTAAATTAAAATGACTTCATACGGAGTACGGAGTACTAATCTGTAAGACTAGTAAGAGCATTGCCATCAATGAGGAAAATTTTCCTCATGAGCAAAAATGTTGAGCAAAAATGATGAATTTGGTACTACAACAATGAGGAAAAAAAAATATGCTCATGAGGAAGTCCAAAAATGCTCATAGGATGATGAAATCTGATGATGAATAGTGTGTAGTGGGCCCCACAAAAATTTATAATCGCAGCTTTTTTTTTTGCTGAGCCCACCCCCAAAACGACGCGTTTTGGGAAGCTGAAAGAACAAGCTTCCATCAAAACGCGTCGTTTTGATGGTTGCTCAGAAAAAAAAATTATAAATGCAGCTGCTGACAGGGCGCGTCAGCAACGCCAATGAAACGCTGACACGCGTCCTGTCAGCCCGAACCAGCCAATCAGAAAATTCCTACCGTTTTAAAACGGTCACATATCTAAACGGCTATTTTCGTTTAAATATAATTATGTAAAAAAAAAATTAATTTCACCAACGGTAATAAAATTTTTTTCCCTACAAATAGACATCCATTTTGACATATTTTGACAAACTTTTAAAAAGCACAAATTTTTTCTTTTGCTAATTTTCTCCCAAATCTACTTACATCTAAATATTATTTTCTAATATAAATTTGAGAAAGGCTATAATTAAAAAAAAAAAAAAAAATCCCCCTCTAATATTTATAATTTTGTTTCGTTGTTTTAATTATAATTTCGGAGCAATTTTGTTGTCAAGTAATTATTATTGTTGTTTATTTAAAAACAAAATTTTAATTTCTATTGTTAAGTTAATAAAGGGTTATTTTTTTGTGTTCCTAAGTAATTTTTTTTTTAATTAGTCTAATATTTAATTAATACGTTATCGTTTATTTAATTTTTTATCGTAATTCCAGAGGTTTTTTTTTTAAAATAAAGTAATTATTATTGTTGTTATTTTATCATACAATCTAATGGATCCCAACAACCCTAATTACTATCATCTTTCTCAACATTTTTCTGATTTAGGAGAAGATTTCATCACTAATCCCAATTTTCAACTATTCCTAGGAAGATTAGGCAACCCGTCTTTGCAAAATTCTGATCACCAACAAACACCTCCACAAATTCCTAATCAAAACAGTTATTATGAACAACAAACTCCTCCCGTTACTGTAGGGAGCAACTCTGAGTATGATGAGAGCCAAGAAGAAGCTGTTCCGGAGACACCTCAATACCCTCCACCACCTCCTAGAATACCGACCAACCAACCACTAGCTAAAGCAAGTCGCATTTGGTCAGTTGCTGAAGATGAAGCTCTAATTGGGTTATACCTGAAAATAAGTGGAGACGCGCTTGTTGGTACGAACCAAAAGGCATCTCCCCTTTGGCGAAAAGTATGTGACGCTTATAATGCAGCTCAAGCAGAAAAGCCGCATATACTACCGCCAAGACCTTTGAAGAGTTTAGAGACACATTGGCGAAGAATGGCAGCTGATTTGCTTCAGTGGACTAGTTGCTATGAGGAAGCGGGTAAACTTCCAGAAAGTGGAAGTGGTTACAACGAAGCTGATCGAATTAAAAATGCATCAAAGTTGTTTTATATCTCCACTAATCCACAACATAATTTTGCTTTTCCCCATGCAGTGGAAATGGTTAATCAAGACCCGAAGTGGAGGACAAAGCTTAGATGGGGTCTGTCGAAAGAGGAAAGAAAGGCTTGTGGTGCTGATGACGAAGAAAATAGTAGTGGAAGTGGGAAGAGGTCTATGGCTGAGGGTGAGAGTGACGTTCGAACTGATGGATTTTCGTCGGGAGGTCTACGACGACCTGATGGTGTTAAAAAAACGAAATCTCAGCGTAAGGGCAAAGCAGTGGCTTCCGAGAGTGCATTTCTGAGTATCGGTGAACAGATGAGGGCGTGTACTGAGGTTAGAGAACGAGAAGCAAATCTACGACAACAAAGGTTGGAACTTGATAGGGAAAAGGAAAAGAGGAAGCAAAAACAAGTTGAATTAGCAGAGAAGAAGATGAATTTTGATATGCTGCAATTGTATTTGAGTAAGACAACACCACTCACTGCTGCTGAAGAGGCGCACAAGGAAGAGTTAATTGAACTAGTTTACGGGCGAAGACTCGTGTAGGTTTTTAAGTATTGTGATTATATATTTGTAATGAGCTAAGTATGTACTGAAGTTTATTTGTTTTAAGCAATGACTAGTCGTAATCAGTTGTTTTTTTGGGTTGCATTGAAAAGCCACTTGTCTCATTTTTGTCAATCCCCTTTTAATGTATTTTCAGTAGTCATTGAAAAGTAGACAAGTCTCATTGAATTGTCACTCGTGTCTTTTTAGATTGATAGTAGTCATGTGAACTTTGTGTCATTGAATTGTCACTCGTGTCAGTAATTGAATTGTCGCTCTACTTTATGACCACATATTGAGTCCATGGTTTATAAATACCACTGAAACAATCACCCACAAACACACCAAAATATAATAAACCCTCCAAAAATTCTTTCTTATCCCACATACAAAATGTTTTCCATTAGCTCAACATCAAGCTCATCTGATTCTGATCAATATGCGGAATTTGATCAATTAGTTGATGACTTTTTCACTACTCAGCTACCAACTATGTTGCTTAACCAAACACAACCCCAACCCATAACCGAAATTGATCGTGTTCCAGAGCCTAGAGGCGATACAGATAAGAGAGATAGGGAAAAGGGGCATGTACAGTTGTTTAATGATTATTTTGCAAGTAACTCAGTATACAACGAAAAACAGTTTCGCCGTAGATTTCGAATGCAACGACCTTTGTTTTGTAGGATTATGAACAAGGTCGTTGAAGGAGATCAATTCTTCCAACAACGTAGGAATGCAGCTGGCAGACTTGGGTTATCTCCGTTACAGAAATGCACCGCAGCAATTAGGATGTTGGCATATGGGACCGCCCCGGATGCCGTGGATGAATACTTACGCATTGGTAACACTACCGCTCGGAATGCATTGCAACACTTTTGCCAAGGGGTTATCACCCATTTTGAAGCTGATTACCTTAGAAGTCCCATGGACGAAGATTTAAGGAGAGTCTTGTATCAAAATGAAATGCGTGGCTTTCCCGGTATGATAGGTAGCATTGATTGCATGCATTGGGAGTGGAAGAATTGTCCTATGGCATGGAAAGCGCAATACGCAGGCCGAAGTAAAAATGCTACCCTTATTCTGGAAGCCGTGGCAGATCAAGATTTATGGATTTGGCATGCCTTCTTTGGAATCCCTGGAGCTTGTAATGATCTTAATGTCCTCTATCGGTCTCCGGTGTTTGATGATGTTTTGCATGGCCGGGCACCTCCAATTAATTTTTCTGTGAACGGCCATGAATACAACTTGGGCTATTATTTAGCAGACGGCATTTACCCTAAATGGCCTACTTTCATTCAAGGTATAACTCTACCTCAACTTCAGAAGGATAAATTATTTGCTGATAAACAAGCCGCTGCTCGGAAGGACGTTGAACGAGCGTTTGGGGTACTACAGGCCAGGTTCGCCATACTACGACAACCGGCACTTGCCTTTAACGAAGACATTTTGTGCGATATTATGAAAGCTTGTATCATTATGCACAACATGATTGTCGAAGATGAACGACACAACTATACTCGGGCCGAAGTTTTGAGAAAGTACTACGAACAAGATCGGCCACAACACAACAGTGCAACAACAAGTGTCACGGTGAACAACAACGAGCCTTTTGAATTCAATGTTGGCCGACCGCCTAACGTTGATTTTGACACGTATGTTCAGAGAAAAATGACCTTACGTGATAGAGACACTCATGTTTCTTTAAAGGCGGATTTAGTGGAACACATTTGGCAAAAATATGGTTCTACAAATGAGTAAAAAAATCAAATATCGTACAATGTTCGAATTCAGTAAGCGTAATTTTAATAATGTAAGGTTATTAAATATTAAAGTTTGTAGAATAGTTTATAATAATTGTACGACAGTATATTATTTTAGTATGTAGAATAGTTAACGATTGTACGTTATTTTTCGTTCTATTATTATAATCCAAAAAAATTCGGTTTTATTACTACGGAATTTTTTTTTCAGGTTTTATTTTTATGCACGTTAAATTAGAAATTTATATTTTAAATTCATTAAAATAATTTGATTACTAAACCTAAATCGTAATATTTACACTTAATTATACAAAAATTAACAAATATATGGTGATGTGTAAGAAAGAGAAATGTAAGTGGAGTATTGGAATAAGTAGGAGAGAGAAAGGTGAGGAAATTTTTTTTAATCATTGATGGGGTAAAATTTCCTCACCAATTTTCCTCATGAAATAAAGGAGAGAGAAAGTGGGTAGAGAGAGAATGAGGAAAATTTTTCCTCATTGTTGTGCATGCTCTAAGAGACTAAATTTGGATTGAGTGACGTTCATCGTTCATGGCAGTTACAGTGTTAGCTTGTCATCTCTCCAATATCGTCATCAATTCATCAGGTTAACTTTTATGCTTTTCCCCTTCCTAATTTCCATTCTACATTTGCCCTTTTGTTTTTCTTTTAAATTTCAATGTCTTCACAAGTTACAACTGCTACAGATTCCCCAAATGGAAGGAAATGCAAGTACACTGGTCAATCTGTGGTATAATTTCTCATCAACCCTTTTTCATTTCTTTGATTTTTACTGTTTAATATGCACATAATTAGTTACCCTTTAATCGTTTGTTGTAAAATCTCTTAGGGTTTTCCTTAATTTCGTCCAAAATTCAGTCTTTTCTGAATTTGAGATATACCCATTAAACCCAATTTCTTTGGGATACTGAAAAATTATGTTTTAGATTTGAATTTTTTTGTGGTTTTGTTGAATTGGGGTTGCAGAGAGCAATTCCGATAAGGGTTTTGACAGTGGGGAAGAAGCGTGATCGTGGGGTTCAGCTCATTGTTGATGAATATAAAGATAAACTCCAACATTATTGTAGCATTGATGATGTCTTAATTCGCTCTAATCCTAAAAATGCGCGGTATTTTGTTCTGCCCTATTGAGGTTTACTTTCTGCATTGCTTTAATTTTGTTATGCTTTGGATGAAATTGGATTCCATGCTAATTTCTATATAACCAAGATTATAATGTCAAGTAGCTAGTTATATACTACTTGTATTTGTTAGTTGTTCTTTGTGATATACTGTTAGTTTTTAAATGGTCGGGAATATGTAGTTGAAAGGCTTAGTTTGAGCTCTGAAATGACAAATTAATCACTTTATTTGTTAAACAGAGATGTCCTTGCACAATTAGCCTTCAATATTGACAATTCTCATATTGTTTTGTATGATAAATGGAGAGATCGCATGTTTAGAGAATGAGAAAAAGCTTGAACTTCTTTCAAATATTTGGTAACTGAACTTTATTGCCTCCTATGCGTTATATGATTGATGTTAAATCGACTTGATGATTTAGTCAAGGATAACGGAGAAATCGATTCTACTTTATGCTATCGGACTTTTGGACCTAGTGAAGGTGTTTGATCTGTTGAGCAGGAAACCGTTTTCATGTCTGCAGTCTGCTTGAGTATACTCATGTTGCTCAAATACTGTGAACATGTTTCTAATTTTCTTTTGTGGGTGTTGGTCGGGTAGGACAAGAATTGAAAAGAGGGTGTTGTTATGAGAAATGACTCTACAGAGATTTTTCCCTGTTTCAGTTTTTAAGCTGCTAACTTCAGGAATTGTTACCGGATTTTTTTGATGCTATAGAGAGCAACTGAGAAGCTATGAAATCCTAGTTCAATTCCATAGCATTAGTTATCAGTGGCAGTTTAATATAATACAAAATCTGAAGTAAATGGGAATAGTTTGATATTTCTTGCTAGGGAATCTCCAATGGTTTATTCATACCCATGCCACATGACATGTCCCACTTCATTTTGTCATAAATCCATTTTCTTTTTACCAACTTTAATTTATATGGGATTTTGTTAATTTGTTCATCTCCAACGACATTTTCTTCCCAAATTTGTCCTCCAAAAGCAATCGTAATGCTTTTAATGAGCTCCTTCTCGCTATCTCAAATTTTCTTTCTTTCACCTCGTCTCCCTTCAATTTTGAAATACTCAAGCAAAATTCTTTCCTACAATTATGTTGTTTATAGTGCTTTAGGTGTAAATTACAAATCATTTTTTCTATCTGCATTACCAACCTCCAAGTCTACTAATGCATGTTCCTTGGATATATTACCTTTGTCCCTTCACAAAGGAAACTCTCTTCCTTGTCCCCAGTAAAGAACATCTCCACTTATCTGTTTGGAGTCCCCCCCCCCCCTTTTTTTTTGAGGTTTTCATGGTTTGATGTCTAAACGCAAAATAATGAAAATCATGTTCTTAATGTTACTGACTAATATGTATCACTTTTGGTGATTAATTATAGCACTTTGGTTTAAGTTCACTTGTGCTCATGTTGTTCACTTAACAACAGTTTTATCACATAATCAAGTGCTGCAGTCTTGCCAATTTTTTGTCAGAATTTAATTGTGTTTGAGGTTTTCCAAACAATTTAGGTGCTCGTTTCACAAATGTTTACATGACATACTTAGTGAGTAATGTGTTTATGAGCAGTTTCCTTACCTTAAGCTGTCACTAGTGTCACCCTCCATTGTGCTAATTAGAATTTAAAAGTTATTTCCCTTTTGCCTAATTTAGGGATGTCAAGGCTCAAATTGAAGAAGAAGACTGTGCTGTTGTAAACCTCATCAAGTCAAACGATTGGGTATAATATTTTCCTCTTTCAAAGAAGTGTGGGTCGTAGGGAGGGATTGATCTGCTTTTGATAGGACAATTATGTTCTCTAAATTTGTCCATGAAGCTATTAGATTGCTACATGGCATGCCTTTGCTGGAATGAAGATATTGAGTAAAGCCTAATAATTTTTATCGAACGACTTCCTTAAATTTTTTGTTTCCCTTCCTCTTCGGCTGTCCTCTGAGCTTGTCATATCTCTGTTTTTAGATTCATGATTTCCTGGGATAGTCAGACTACTGTCAGAGTTTATGACTATTTATATAGCATTCTGTGACCTAGTTGTTTTTCCTGTCTGCCTGGATGTATAACTGCTAGCAAATTGAAGGCCATCCATTACATTGGACTCTCTCTCTCTCTCTCTCTCTAGGGAAAATTCCTTTTTCCAAAACTCCAAAAGAGGTCTAGAATGTCATTTTATGTAGAAAGTTTCCTTTCAATGTTTCCTTTCATAGAGCCTCCTTAAACAGCTTCCTCCACCATGATGTACATAATTGAGTGCTTATATTCTTTATCCTTAGTTCACTATGGTTCGGTTATGTTGGATGCCTTGGTGACAGTCTTTACTCTTGCCATTCCTTCAGGGAACAATGTTCTGAGAGCTAAAACTAAGCTACTCTAAAAGAGCTTATTTTTTGTCGACAGTTTGATGACAAAGAAGTGTTTTCCAAGTATTTACTTCCACCGGTTTTTTTAGTTGCAACATTTGACTTTTGCTCTATTCATATACTTATTTTAACGATTTGACCATGCTATTTTGTTGATCAATAGAAACAAATTTTGTTATGCTGGAGTAAATATTGTTGGATTAAACTAACTGTGTGTTTGGGAACCAAACTTTAATGAGGATATTTGAGTGAAAGCTAGTAAATGTGACAATTCCTTTGCTTTACAAATGGTTGTTGAAAAGGAAAAGTATGGAAAGGTAAAATTGAGCATATGTGGGTAACTCTTCTAGTTATATTTTCCTTGTTTTGTTTTCTACAATTCTCCCTTAAAAGGTGATGAAAAAACTGTGGAATGCTAAGCAAACCAATTGTGTAACTTAAAAATATCCTAATTTCCATAGATTCCATATAATAAACCAAACAAATTAACAATAAGTTCTCAATATAATATGATGAATTAGTCACCACTGTAGACTTTGAAGTAAGAGACATGTAAGAGAAGCTCGTATGTATGGTCATAGAAAATAGATATTTATATTAGTCATCAGTGAGATGACATTTATTGTCTTGTATGAAAGTGTAGAACATATATAACCATATAGACCAGTAACTCATGTAGAACTAAAGACTTCTACATGTCGCTGCTCTGTTGATTAACATTTTTCTTTTGGATGTCTAACTGAAATCAAAGACATGGATCTATACTACTTTTCCTATATCAAAGACTAAATTGATACCTACTGGTGCTATAGACAATTAAATCTGCAATAACTTTAAACTTGATGCTTATTTCCCATTTTGAATGTCATTGCTTTTGTTCAAGATAATTGTTGTATGTATCATATCTAATTGCCTTCATATAAACCTGTTAATAACTTTTTGTCTCTTGTAATTATATTATCCCTTATTTTTTATTGGTGCCCTTAATGGATGTCAGGATGTGAACTGGCCCATAATCATGGATATATTGCTCAATTATGTGATGTCTATTGTCCACTATTGTTTTTCTTTTATTTATCTGACAATGTGCATGTAATATAGTTGAGGCTGAGGCTATTTCCTGAAAGATATAAGTATTTGGTGCATGAGGATTCAACAGGCTGGTTCTAATGGTTTTTCTATGCTTTAAAATGTTTGCTACTAGGTGGTGATCTTAGATGAGCATGGACTTGATGTTAGCTCAGAGCGGCTAGCTGAGCTTATAGGAGATGCAGGGTTGACAGTATAACTTCTTGCCCTTTTTAGCTGAATCTCTATAGCTGATATTAAGCACTGTACATGCTACCAATAATGAAGAGATTGTCAAACTACCCTGCAGCCTATCAAACAAATGCTATTATCTTTAGAGTTACCTTAGTCTGCACATAGAATTGTCAAAAGGCTTGGCATCCAGCTTGGCAAAATGGCAAGTATGCCGCCTGCCCCCTTGATGGCTAGGTTCAGCTGCTACCTGTAGTTTTTAAGGGTCAGCTGGTTGGTAGGCCTAACCCTTTCAGGCTCATTATTGGTTTGATGATTTCTCTCATTCTTTGGCATAAATTCTGAGTCTTTCAGTGTAGGAGATATTTGCCTATAATGAAAGCTATAATTCAGCTTTTTTTAATTCTTATTTTTTAGGGAGCTTCAAAAATGATATTTTGCATAGGTGGGCCATATGGTCATGGAAGACAGTTACGTCAACGTGCTAATTTATCAATAAAGCTATCGTCATTGGTATTGAATCATCAGATTGCTTTAGTTGTGCTAATGGAGCAATTATACAGGTTAATATATAGCCAATTTGTTAACATAAGCTTGCTGGTTGTGATTACTATTTTAAACATCTTGATCTACTGAAGCTTTCATTTATATTATTTTTGTGACTGACTGATGTGTTTCCAATCTGGAGACACAAGCAAACTTGCACATTCCAGTGAGCAAGCTCTACTTAGTTAGACCTCTTTATTTATTAATTAATTATTTTTTTATATCTATTCAAAAAAAAAAAAAAAATTATTTTTTATATGTGCAGAGCATGGACTATTCTCAA
The DNA here is from genome assembly GCA_034703905.1 of Chenopodium berlandieri. Lineage (NCBI taxonomy): Eukaryota > Viridiplantae > Streptophyta > Magnoliopsida > Caryophyllales > Amaranthaceae > Chenopodium > Chenopodium berlandieri. The sequence goes on along the minus strand of CM068279.1, from coordinate 38,502,085 downwards.
AGGTCAGAAGTATCATCACTAGGAATCTGTCATTCTACCTGAATCATGTGCAGGTACAATTTGAAGTAGCACTATCATTCTATTTTGAGATTATTTTTTTCACCTCATTCAAATTATTTTCTATTATTGGTCATAAATCTAATCAGGAGCTCAGAATAATATGCTCTAGATATACTAACATTGATAACATAGTGGACTAATGGAGTCGGATAAAATGTGCAATTGCTTCTTTTCCCCGTAAAGAGTCCTTTCGTCCCTATAGGCAGCCTAAAGAGGCTTCTCTATTGATCTGGGGAAATCATGAGATGGGCAAGGGGCCGCGGAGACTCTCCCATCCAAATGTAGCCGTAGTTGCCCTTTGACCTTCTATTCAATATGCATTTCACATAGGTCCTAACCTCTCTTGCTACCTAGGATGAAGGAAAGCTATAAAGGGCCTGGATTAGAACAGCCAACTCTGTCAACCACAAAAGCCAATGGCTTCTTCATCAGCTTAAAATCAGGACCTTTGAGTTCTAATGTTCATGTTGTTGAGATGATTCTCCCTAGAAATGGGCCCTTGGTCATCAGAACTAATATATTGGGTTTTGATTGTAAGCCTTTTATATAAATTCTTTTGCATATCTCTAAGATTAATATTGTAAATGTCCCAATTAGAATTTGAAATGCTGTTTTATTTATTTATTTATTATTGCACTTATTTTGATTTGAAAAAATGAAAAAAAAAAGATGTGTGCATACTTTTGTTTAAATTTATGATTCAGCTACTCACCATCAAACAAGTTCATAATATTGAACCTGCATGTTGTTGGAGCTGATAAATATGCATAGCATGTGAAAATATTGCTATGTAAAGATTTGAACTTTTATATGCCATTCTGAGATCTGTGCATAGCACATTAACATTCACTTATAGCTTGCTTAAAGACCACACTGCCACACTCTAAAACTTTTCTTTCTTTATCCCCTTTCTCCTCTACTCTGTACTGCCATTATGATTTTGGTGTTTATAGTCATTTAAAATTGCTTGCATTTCTTCTTATTCGTTAAAACTAAGCTATGATTTCTGGCTGCAGAACCTTTCCTGCTATCTGAAACCCAGTCTTTCACTCAACCAATATCTGCTGAATTCAGGCCTGGGACATGAGTTCATATACAAGGCACAAAAGCACTTGTTAAGATAGATTCAGCAGTTAAAAGAGATTGCAATTCTGTTACTGCAAGTGAGTTTGATTCTGAGGATTTTTTTGGTTCCAGGAAAAGTGATACTAACAGCATAATTTCATTGTGTTAAACTTTAATGTCATAATGTCAGTGGACTAAATATTGATGAAGTATTAAGGGCCTTTTCTGGATGCCTAAAGCTGAGGACTGATTTACTTGTTTAGAGAATTTATGTCTCGACACTGATTTTTGTTGTTGCATCGCTTTGGGTGTTTGGAGAAGGATAATGAACGAGAATTTCGATTTTTCTGCTCCTTTAGAAAGATGAGGAAATTTGAGTTTTGTATTTTTCCTTTTTTCCCCCCTAGACTAGATGAGGAGATTGAAATGTAAGCGGATGTCATACCTTTATCATGGATATTGATAAAATTTCTTCATAAAACTACATATAAAGTTATAAACTCCTTACCATTATTAATTTATCACTGCTAATTTTAAATGTTCGTGTCATGTGTTTTACATTTCAAAATCATGTATGACTATCAGTATTAAAGAAAAAAAAATAAAAGGTAAGGGCATTTAGGCATTTTAGGTGGATACTAAATTCTTCTTGTGGATTTATTTATATTACAATATATCTCATATCAAGTAACATTACTTTATTCATTTATCTTAATGTAGATTTCATTTAATAAGAAAGTTTGTAGAACAGATTGCATATGTATACTCCGTCCGTCCCTTGATAATTGTCTTGTAAAGTATAATATCTTAGGGTGATTTGAGCTTATATCATATTACTTTTGGATTGTTATCTCACTTGCTCTATATATCTCCTTCTCACGCACAACTTTGTTTACCTATGGCTATATGCACAACTTTGTCCATGCTTTAAAGCAAAAATCTGAAGTATGGGACAATCTTTCTGAATGGATTGGAGCGAGCAGTACTTTACCAGTTGAATCGCAAATGGTAAGGTTACAACAATACTTGGCCCAAAGAAAAAAGATCATTATGCTGGCAAAAGTGACAACTCATATATTGCTTTAAATGGTACGATTTCTTTGCAATTATATCACTTTATTTGAAATTAATACCAAGTAGTTCAATCCATGTAAATATGTAGTAATGCTTGCACAAGCGTTTTTTTAAATTTTAAACATTGATCTTATTTGTTTATGCATGTAATTAACAAAAAGGGGGGGGGGGGGGGGTTGGGGGGAGATGAGAGCTTAAAATCTATCTATATATCTATAACCTTTATCTTTCTTACCATTTTTGTTGGGTATTATTAAAGTAGTAAATTTCTATAAGACTTTAAATTATTCTTTTTTGTCTAATTATATGCATATGTTGTACTTTGTATTTTATTTTCAAGAATAAACCCATCAATAATTTTCGATGAAAAGTAAGATAAATTAAGCTGTAAGAATCTATACTTTTTGTAAATTTTAATACAAATATGCAATCCTAAATAATTACTCAAATTATATATTTATATATAACTATGAATTTTTTGTTTAATATTATAGGAATATTAGATAAAAATACCCATTGACTATAATTATAACAATAGTACTAATAAAACAAAAATTAAATTCTTTACCATTCACTAAAAATAAAACAAATAATCAATTAAATTACCCATGTGCCTATCAAAGTGTGGGACTAAAAGTCACACGGGTATTGATCTTGATTTTATTGTTATAATGTATTGCGTATAATGAAGTTATTTTATTATATATGTTCGGTATTGTAATTCATTTTTAAAATTAATTACTGTAGTAATAACTAATGTTGTAATTCGTAATAAAATTTTGTAAAAATCGTGCATTACACGGGACTTATACTAGTTTTGATAAATATAAGTCAATTAAGATGATGGGTTTGGAATTCGATAAATTAAAAATTTATATTTTTAATTGGGGAAACATTTGTTTATAAGAGTAACACTTTTATATAAGTAAACTCAATTATTCATAAGGGTAATTTTTTTTTTTTTTTTTTTGTCCATTAGAGTAACATAATCCCAATTTATTGTACAAGTATTATTAATTAATGTAAAAATTAGCCTAAATTGTTCAATCAAGTAACTCTTTTTCTTTTATTTTGACTATAAAATGAATAACTCCAATTGTTTAAACTTAATTTTATTTTTTCATTGAAGTAACCACACATCTATCTTGATAACTCCATATGATTGTCGACGCAGCTCTCACTACTCAATTCATTGTCTTATACAGAGTATGTAAAGTGCCCACAACCCTGAACTATCAAGATATCAAGTAATGGTGTGGCTCATATATATATATACTACCTCCAGTCATCATTTATTGCAACATTTGCCATTTTAGGCCGGTCCAAATTAATTGCAACAAGTGAAAAACTTTCCATTTTTAGTAAGGTTTAGCACTATAATTAAAGGTTAATGAATATGATTATAATCCTTAAACTTAAATTCTAAAATAATTAAATTTTCCAAATTTTTTTTTTTTTGGCTTTACTGAAATTATCTTTACCAAAAAAAAAAAAAAAAAAAAAAAAAAAAAAAAAAAATTAAAAAAAATCAAAAAAAAAAAAGTTGAAAAATAAAAAACTCCAAGTCAAAGTTCAACCACTGGCATTCAATACCAAGCTCATAAACCCTAGATCTAAATCAACTTTCTGGGTTAAGCCATTCCTCTTCTTATCATCTTCCCATCATAGCTCTACTTCGCCTCTATCCAACAAAATTGAAACCCTTAGATCTGCTTTGAAAGTTTGAAACCCTAAGTCTCAACACTTCCATTTCTTGATGGACTTTACTCCTTTAGTGAATGCTCTGTTTATGAGTGAGGATGAAATCGAGCAGGGCTTTATACAGGCTCTAATCGATAGTTTCGAATCGGAATCGAACTGGCCTGAGCAAGTGTACACCTCTGGGAGAGGCAGAGACTTGATGTCGGAGTATTCGTGGAAGGCGCTGGGTGATACGCTTGCTGGTGCGCTAGATCTACCACAAACGGCTGTGGTTACTGAGTCCCGCCGTAAAAGAAAAAATCCTAGCAACATGAAACCTGTGAAGAGGGTTACTTGTGCTGAAATAAAAATTCCTTATAAAAAAAAATTCCGGGAAAAAAAAAGAATTTTACAAATACCACATTTTCTACAAATTTAGAAAAAAATTGTTACCGGACAAAAAAATTTAATTCGATTTTTCTTTTTTCTGTAAATTTATATTGTCAGAGATAGGTTTTTTTTACAGAAATTAATTTTTTTTTTGCTAAAAATAAATTTTCTGAAAAAAAAATGTAACTGAAAAAACAAATTCTGAAAAAAAAAATTATATTTTGAGAAAAAATATTTCCTAAAAAAAATATTTTCTGAAAAGAAAATATTTTATGAAAAAAATAATTTTCTGTAAAAAAAATATTTTCTGAAAAATAAAAAAATCCAGAAAAAAAATTTCATGAAATTAAATAAAAACAACTTCCTAAATAAATGCCTACTACATTAATCATAAAAACAACTTAACAATATTATACCCCATTTTCTCTCTCCTCATAAGTACACCACACAACATAATTAACACACTAACAAAAATTGCCTCGATTTCCGAAATAGGCTCTTTGTTGCAATATATGATGACCGGAGGTAGTATATATAGGAAGAGGATCATCTGAAAACAAGATTAAATCTGAAAACTGAAAATGAACAATCTCCACCGTCCATAGAAATCAGCAGTTGAGATTAGAGGAAAAAAAGTTATGTCGACATTCTATCTCCTTCTCAGGTCCTTTTTCTCTCTCCTCTCTCCAAGTTCTTCTCATTCTCTTTCTAAAGAATTCACAATTTCTGGCTGAATTTCCAACAGGTTCGAGCTCCGATCTCCGGTCTTCCTCTGGTTTGATATCATCTTCATCTTCTTACTCTATCAATTTTAAAATCAAAATTTCGCTTTTTCAATTCTAATCTTGATTAGAATATAAATTTGGAAATTCTTTGTCGAATGAGCAGACGAGTCGAAATTCGAAGAATGCGAATGTTTATCGAGGCTTAATGAGCGATAATTCTCACATATTTCTCTCGCACTCACTCTCGAAACGATCCTTGATGAGAGAAAATGCTGCTAAAGCCTTTGTTCGAGGTCAGTCTATCAATTGCCTGCTAAGTGTTTGTTAAAATGTCAATGAGAATTTCTTGCGATTTTCGCCTAAACTTTGCTAACATTGTTCATAAACTTGCAAAAATCAAGTCAAATCAAACAATTGAAGTTGACATTTCATCAATGAAACCCTAGATTTTCGCAACAAATCAAAGTAAAATCCGATTGAAACGAAGCGACGAACAATCGAATCTTACTAAACTTGGTTACGAAATGGAAAGGTAAGTACTTCGTTTTTGATTTTTGAGTTCTTCGTTTATGATTTTTGTTTGATTTATTAATTTTGCTCTTTTTTTGGAAATTATTGATTTGATTTGTATTTTTGAGTTTCGACTTTAGTTTCATTATCGACTAGGATAATTTGTTTCCAGAAAACGAATTTTATTTCTTATTATTGTTTTGTTTCGTTTTGTTAAATCTTAGTTCGTCGATCGATTAGCTGTTTCATGGCTATCGAAGTGATTTAGGTACTAAGTTTTCGTGTCATGTAATTGATACATTTTGATAAACATGAATTTTGGTGTAATGTTACTCTGAGTTTTTTCTACCTATTATCATTAATCTCCTTAGGTTTATTATCTTTCTGCTTCATTGATTTCAATATAATAATGTTTGCATTTCAATAATATGATTGTTGGATCTATGTTGTCAGAGTATAAACGCGGAAGTAATTGAAGATTAAGAACGAATTTTAATTTTGGATGCTTATTGTATAAAGATAAATGCATAGCTGTAGGAATTGCTGGAATAATTAGGATAGTAATTTTTGCAAATACAATGAAGAAACTGTGTTACTTGTTTGGAATATTTTGACACCTTGATCTGAAACTGTTTACTAATTATCATGGTTTATTTGATGATGGATGAAATGAGTTGTGGCAACATTTTGCGATTTCCTGTTACTTGTGGCAACATAAGTTTGCTACTGGAATTGAGCATTTATTATTGAATTGGCTCTGTTGTGAAGATTGTGTAACAATGTTAGATGGTTGTTGTTTCAGACAATTGAGAAATAGAGATGCCGCGATGAGATCAAGAGAAAGGAAGAAGATGTATGTCAAGGATTTAGAGATAAAGAGTCGGTATATGGAAGCGAAGTGTAGGAGATTGAGGAGTGACCTTTGTGTAAATGTGGTCAAAATTGATAGTTACCTTATATTTGTAAATAGTGACTTCTATATAAATGCGGTCAATGTTGTCAAAATTGATATAATTACCTTATTTTTATATACAGTGACCTTCATTATTTTCATATATAGTGACCTCTGTACAAATGTGGTCAAAATTGATATAGTTACCTTATTTTTGTATATAGTGACATTTATGTAAATGTGGTCAAAATTGATATAATTACCCTATTTTTGTATATAGTGACCTCTAAGTAAATATTGTAAAAATTGATATAGTTACCTTATTTCTATATATAGTGACCTTGGTATAAATGTCATCAAAATTAATATAACTTGATATAATTACCTTATTTTTGTATATAGTGATCTCTGGGTTGTTTCACACCATCAGATTATCTAGTGAACATTCAATGGCTAAGATTGCTTGTTTTTAGTTTTCACCATAAGCTCTGTTTTCAGCGGAACCTCCCCGTATATATATATATATATACATACATATATATATACATACATATATACATACATACATATATACATACATACATACATATATATATACATACATACATATATATATACATACATACATATATATATATACATACATATATATATATATATATATATATATATATATATATATATATATATATATATATATATATATATATATATATATATATATATATATAAGACTTTACGCACATCCGGTTTACAATAATATTAATGTACATCGAATATCTTTAGGGTAATCTTTAGCCAAATTGTGGTAGCTTTAAACCTAATATGAATTTAATGTAAATAGACCATAGGATAAATTTTTATGAGTAATATAGTTACTTTTCATTTAATGAGATTGATTTCTACTGATTTAAAGAGGTAACTTTATTTATCAATAAAACATAAATAGCTTTTATTTATATTGTAATAACTTTTATTTATATCGGAGTGACTTTTAATCATGCATTTCTGGAGAACTTTACAATAAATATACAATGATTATTATTGAACACCCAATTTTTTAAAAGGTTATCTAATAACATTGAGTTGGCCAACAATAAACAAAGGGCCCGACACAACTTTGGCCAATACAACTTGAAGTTTTTAGATATTGAGGGACTTAGAGTGTTATACACCTTTTTTAGAGAGACAAAAAGATTAAGAGCTTGGCTCAGTTAATCTTAGTGAGAAACAATTTTTGTTTATCACATGGTAATTTTGTAAATATATCAACAATTTCATCCAATCACCATCAATTATAAAGCCCACATTAATGAAAAAGTTGTTGATTTATTTACGAAAATACCATGTGGTAAAAGTTTTTGTTTATCACTGAGAGAAACTTGTATTTTCTCAAAGATTAATGATATAGACAAAATCTAATCTCGGACTATTATATTGAGGGACTAAGAAATATATTATCACCTTTCGACTATGGTAAAGATGGTGCCATTATTAAGATTAATGCTACCTTGGGAAGAAGAAGAACTCTAGTAATTAAACTAACAGATCGATGCTTGAAGTAGGGGGAAGGTAAGGAATTGGTCCCTATTCCTAAGCATAAGTAGATCATTAATCTTGAACTCTTAACCTCAAAGTTAAAAGATAATTTCCCCACTTATAAGACTAATATGAGGTAGTGAGGTACTCATAATATTTAAAATTCTTATGACCATTTTGAATCTTCAAGAAAACTATCAAAATTTGGGATTTTCAATAGTGTCCGATTTTCAACATAAAAAAACATCTCATCATTATTTCAAATGATATGTGGATTCAAAAACAAGGTACGTAACAAATTAACTACCGAGTACTCATGACAATAAATTAACTACCGATGAGTACTCATAATCAATCAACCATTGCAAAATTAACTTTCAATCATTATTATAGGTTAAACGAAACTAATTAAATTACATGATGTACTCTCTCTATCCCTATTTTTTTTGCCTCATTTGACTGTGCGCGGTCTTCAAGATGCACGCGTCTTAAAACGTCTAGATCTTTATTTCCATATGCGTAAAAATTATTAAAACGTGATATTAATAAAATATACAATAAGACGAATCTAACAAGACTACTCTATACTATATTACCTTTTATAAATTAACGGTAATTTATGGTCAAAATTTTTAAAGTTTGACTAAAAAAAGGTAATGGGGCAAAAATAAAAGGATTGAAGGAATAGGAAATATAAATATATGTGCTTGGTTGTTTCTAAGAATTGATTGACTCGAATTTATATACGTAGTATAGTACTTCTTCTTATGATCTTATCCTCGTTTATGATGAAAAGCAATTCATTGCATTGCATTAGACGTTCTGCCGCAAACAGTAAAATAATTTATAGTACCACTTTCTCTTTTACGGAGCATTATTATACTCTACTTCAATCTGCATGGTTGATTTCGGTTGTTCATGATACTTTATTTTTTTTGGTTGTTGACGATACTTTTAAGTCTTTCTGACAACACGTCTTTCCTGCTGACCTATTCCAATTCCAATCCCCTTTTCTATATCCTCATACCATCTTACTTTAATAATACACCCAACGAATGAAAATTTAAAATCGCTACGTATTTCGGTTCTGTTTGAAGTTATCATATTGTTCTAGGTCTTGTTTGGCAAATGGTAGTTGGCTGTTAGCGGTTGATTGTTTCACTTGGTTTGTTTGATCAGGTGGAATGTTTGGCTGTTCATAATGGCTTTTGAAATTGGCTGTTTAAGCTGCCTGTTTATAAAAGTGTTTGGTAAATTTAGTTGGTGACCGTTGGTTGTTTATTAGATAATTTGTGGGCCAACAAGCTAAAAGCCAACAAAAAAAGCTACTCATAGCAGCTTTTTTTTTGTTTTGGCTTAAAAGCCAGTCTTTTCGCAGAATGACAAGCCAATTACCAAACACTTTTTTTGGCTGTTTGACCACATAAAAAAGCCAAAAGCTAACTAAAAAGCCACTAAAAAGCCATTTACCAAACATGGCCCTAATCTCTTATGATTAAGTATATAAAATAGTTTTTCGAATATACTCTTTATTGCAATTGTGTTAAATATTCACTCCCAATTCTCAATCAAAGTTTAACCAATTATGTCAGGTGGAGATGATTGGAAATTTACCTTATAAGTTTAAGATCACACTTTTGAGTCTTATAATCTACGGAGTATATATGCTTAGAAGTAGGAGATTTTCTTACTTTTCCCTTAAATTGAACACTCAAGCACTAGGTTGGATGATATGTAGTTTAATAGAATCCTTCTACTTACCAAAGAAATTATTTAATCAAAGTAGAATAAATTATAAATGAAGTTTACTTTACAAAAAATGCAATGTAACAAGTTTTCTTTGAAAGTTAATAGATTTCATGTAACTATACATCTTGTAGTTGATGATTGTGAATCAAATCGATCTATAATTACTTTATTATGCATTTATTCTAAGTTACTCTTGTGATTTTAGCGATTATTATACAAATTACCATGATGAAGCCAATCTTTTAAGAGTTTAACTGTTATAGTTTACACATAATTAAAAGGTAATTCAAAGACTATGATATTGTGTACAATTCTATACGAAATTTGTGTTTATTTCAAATTGGTGAAATGGTGAGTAGTATTATATTTCAAGGAGTGATTAAATACAAGTTATAATAATTAGTACCAAATTGTCGATGAAATTTTGTAATGTAAAGAATTTAGTAAAAAGTGGGACCCACTTCGAATCTTACTCGACGTGCCAGCAAGTATTATTAGTGTCTGCCGTCTATTAAGACATGGCTACCAGTTAAGTTTCCTTGTTTCTTTCTCTCTCTCTTAAAGTTATGATCATCATGTGAACATACCAAAAAAAAAAAAAAAGGATTGGTCTTTACAACTTATACCAAAAAAAAATAAAGGAGACATTTTAATTTATTTCTTTAATATAAGAAGTTGATTTTACTATAAAGTTGAAATATAGTTAAGTTTATAGTTGAGATAATATAGAACAGTCAAACATAAGACATGTGTAGCATGTCTGCGCTAATTGATGGAGGATCATCATTTATTTTATTTTTGAGGTTTATTATGCTTTCTTTTTTTTAACCACTAGTGTAGAGATTAGAGTATGATTTCATATTCCAACCCTTGTATTCAAAGGGTAAGACCATCTTCATTAATGAGACTCAACTTTGAGTATTGAAATGCAAAATGAGTTGTTTTTTGCCTTTAATGGTGACACCCAACTCACTTCATTCTCAATTTAGCAACTCATGTGAAGTCTAATTTTCCAATGGTGAGACTATCTAAAATATACTAATGTTATGGCCCAATAAATCCATATTATAAGTTTTTCAAAAAAAATAAAAAAAAAACTTAAATAAATTACAAATATATTATAATATAGATAAAGGGTCCACACTTTTTGTTAAATGAGACTCAAAGTTGAGTATTTAAACTTAACAATTTTCTTTTGGAGTTGCTAAGTTTAGGTACCAACTTATTGGTATCCTTTGCAAAAAATACTCTATCTCTCCTAAAAAAGCTCCCTTAAGTATCACCATTGAAGATGATCTAAGAAAGTATAAATAATGGTACTCCCACCATTTCTGAATATTTGAAATAGTTTAGATGATGTACGTGACAATCCTTAAGTTTAAGCTTTGACCATTAATATATGCAACCATGTATAATTTAAAACATATATTGATATATATTAATCTAACGGCATATTACACAATAATTAATATTTGAATTTCATGTATTGGTAAAAAAAAAATGTAGTGAATGTTACCATATAAATAGTGTCAAGGTAAAACTACATGTGGCTAAAGGAACAGTCCGGCCAGTAAGTTAGGGAGTAATCAAGGTTAAAAGAAGATGTGCATTTGAAAACATCTTTACTCTCTCCGTTACATTACGAAAAAAATATTTGTTTATATATAGCTACATGCTAATAAAAGGTTATTAACAAAGTAAAACAAATAAATTGTGTTTCGGGTGAAAACAATAGGACCTTCGGCTAGGCCCTTTTCTGTGGTTGAAGACTGATTTCGGTCCAAGTGATAACTGAGCCGAGGAGGCAAACACACATAAAACTGGCCTAGAGGGTTGTGCCGAGGAAGACCCCTCCGATGCCGAAGTCAGTACAGTGTTAGAGTGAGAAAGCTATGCAAGAGAATTAATTGCTTGAGGCTTGAATTGAATGAATTTAAAAAGAGAATACTGAAAGCTTTTATACCTTTGCTCAATGGATAATGGGCCTTGAGATCAAATGGGCTTGCCACGTTGACTGAACCATTGACTGACTTGGCATGCTTTGAGAGGATTGAACCTTTTTTGGGCTTTTAATTAAATGATTTGTGGACTGGCCCAATTGTAGTGAAATGGACCCAAACAACTTGCTCCCCAGGCCCGATTTAGGATCTTGCCGAAACGGGTTTGACTAGAAAAATGGAGGGAAGTAAATGATTTAATTAAAATTTGGTCCCAAAGGATGTAGTCAGCAGCTCTCCTCTGAGGAAGATGAACCTTGAGCTGATTTGTTTTAGTTTGGAGGCCAAGTTCCTGTCTTCGGGAATTTCTCCCCGAAGCTTATAAGCTAGGATGGAGTCCATCAAGCTCGGCTCATGTGTGACGCAGCAAACCTCATGCGCTTCGTCCACACTTCTTTCTCGGCGCACCTCCACATATACAGATCAGTTCAGCTCAGTTAAAGTTGAACTTGCCAAGTTTAGAGAGTGCATCAGCTTGTGCGTTCTGACCCCTTGGGATCAGCTCGACTTCAAGAGTTCTTAGCTTCGCAATAACTGTATTGACCTTTGCGAGATAAGCTATCATTGAGGGCTCTTTGGCCTCATATTCGCCTCGGATCTGATTTGCGATAAGCTGAGAGTCTGTCTTTAAACAGACATGCTCGACTTCCAATGATATGCACAACTCTAAGGCCGCAATTGTCGCTTGATATTTAGCTTCATTGTTTGAAGCTTTGAATGAGAATTTCAGTGCATATTCAAAGGACTTGCCTTCGGGTGAGGTTATGACTACCCTTGCCCCCAAACCATTTACGATGGAGGATCCATCCGTGAAAACAGTCCAAACTTTCTTTTCCTCGTCCAGCGTTTCCTGGTAGGAACACTCGGCCAGGAAGTCCGCTAGTGCCTGAGCCTTAATGGCTGTTCTCAGCTAGTAGCTTATGCTGAACTCAGTGAGCTCGAAGGCCCACTTTGCTAGCCTATCAGATTTTTCAACTTTGCCGAGGACTTTTTTCAGCGGCTGATAAGTTAAGACTACTATTTGATGGCAGTCAAAGTAGGGCCTCAGCTTCCGAGCGGCTACCACTACTGCATATGCAACTTTCTCGAGTAGGGGGTAGCGAGTCTCGGCATCAGTCAGAGTTTGACTGACGAAGTAGATTAGCTGCTGAATTTTTTCTTCTTCCCTCAGCAAAATCGTGCTTATAGTGGCCAGGCTAACTGCCACATATAAGTACAAAGTTTCTCTTTCGACTGGGAGTGCCAGCGTCGGGAGTTGAGCCAGATGTTCAAGGAGTTGCTTAAAGGCTTCTTTTTGCTCGTCTTCCCAGATGAGCTCCTTAGATTTTGGGAGTTTCAGCGCTTTGAAGAAAGGTAACCCCTTATCCGAGGCTCTAGAGATGAACCTGGACAGGGCAGCCATTCTCCCGGTGAGACGCTGACCGTTCCTCTTTGTTCTTGGCTCGGGAAGATCGAGCGCTGCTTGAACTTTGGCGGGATTGGCATCAATCCCCCTTTTGCTGACCATGAAGCCGAGGAACTTGCCTGACTTCACACCGAAGACACAATTCTTCGGATTCAACTTCATTTGGTGTTTCCTTAGGGCGGTGAAGGTTTCGGCCAGGTCCACGACATGGTCTTTGTCCTCTTTGCTTTTGACGATTGAATCGTCAACATAGACTTCCATGTTGCAGCCTTTTTGCTCGACAAAAACCTGATCAACCAGCCTTTGATATGTTGCCCCCGCATTTTTCAATACGAAGAGCATCATTTTGTAATTATACACCTCGGCACATGTAACGAAGGCTGTTTTTTCTCGATCGTCGAGGTGCATGAAGATCTGATGATACCCCGATAATGCGTCCATGAAACTAAGCAGGGCATGCCCACTTGTCGAGTCGACTAGCTGATCGATCCTCGGCAAGGGATAAAAGTCCCTCGGACAGGCCCTATTTAGGTTCGTGAAGTCAACACACATCCTCCAGGTGTCATTTGCCTTCTGAACCATCACCACATTAGCCAGCCATTTCAGATACTGGCAGGGTTCAATGAAACCTGCATCCAAGTGTTTTTAGACTTCGACTGCGATGTCTTGGTTCTTATTTGCGGAGTAATTCCACTTCTTTTGCTTAAACGATCGACAGGTGGGATCGACATTAAGCTTGTGAGAGATGAGGTTCGGGTCAATCCCGGGCATGTCTGATGCCGAGAAAGCGAACACATCTTGGTTGTCCCGAAGGAGTTGGATAAGCTCAACACGGACGTTCGGATGGAGTCTGAGCCCGATGCTAACGCATTTTTCAGGATCTCTTTCAGTCAACTTTATTGACTCAGTCTGCTATTGCTTTGGCACTATACTCTTCACAATCTGGCCTGCTGTCAATATTAGCAGGCTTCCCAGACTTTGGCTGGTGTTCTGAGTCTTTCGGCTCAGATGAGGAACCAACTTTTTCTTTCCCTAAAGATTTATCTCGTGTTAGGGTGCCTTGGGCCTAAGCACTTAAGCCTTTAGGCTTCTTGGTGCATCGGTCTTTTTCTCTTTCTTCTTCCTCATCATCCTTGTCGCCGTGACGACTTTTGGATGACTTGAGGTAGTTGCATCTTCGGGCCTCCTTTTGGCTACCCTGAATCCTTTCGGTGCGTCCCTCGTCCGAGACATATATCATCATCTGATGGTACGTCAAGACGACTCCCTGAATCTCGTGAATTATGGGTCTCCCCATAATCACGTTGTACACAGACAAAACGTCCACGACCAAAAACTCGGCCATGATATTCCGGGCTGCTCGGTCTTTGCCGATGGTAACAGGAAGAGAAAGTTTCCTGTCAGGATATATTGAAGAACCATTGAATCCAGATACTAGGTAGGGTACTGGAGTCAAGTGCCTAGTCTCCAACTTTAGCTGGTCAAATGCCGCCCGAAAGAGGATATTCACACCGCTTCCAACGTCGACGAGAGTTTTCAGACGTTGTGGTTTGCGATGCCCATAACGATTACAAGCTGGTCATCATGGGGGTATGCCACCCCCCGGCAGTTTTCGGCTGTGAATGTGAAGTTCGGCACCGCTCGGGTGTCAGCATAATTTACTTGATGGGTCAAGCCCCTCAAGTGGCGTTTTAATGCTTTCCGAGAGTATGTTACTCCATAAATGACAAGGATGCCAAGATTGTCTTTGCCTTGCGGCTTGTCCTTTTTCTGGGGCAATTAAATCCAGTTCTTGCCGAGAATCTTTCTCGGCTCTTTTCTCTTCGCGGCGGTCCGCGAGATATTTTTTCAAGTAACCTTTTCAGACCATATCCTCGATCTGATCCCTCACTTGGATATAGTCCTCGGTGTGATGCCCAGGAGATTCGTGGAATTCACACCATCGGTCCTTGTTTTTCTGTTGATCCCACGATGGTGGCCTCGGCTTTTTGTACTTCTACTCGTCCTTTGTTATGCTATAGATCTTAGCATGTGGAATGGCGAGAGGAGCCTTCCCTTTCCCCTGGCCCTGGCCTTCGGACTGCTGTCCTTTTGCCTTCCAGCCCCGGATTGGGACTAGTATTTGGCTTTGTTCCATTCTTCGGCTCGGATGTATTTATCCAAGGCATCCAGAGCTTCCTCCAAGGTCTGCGGTGGATGCATGACCATGAAGTCAAGGAACTTTCCATCTTGCAGGCCGTTTCGCATTGCGAAAACGGCTAGCCCTTGGTCCAGACTTGTGACTCTGGACGACTCATTGCTGAAGCGAGTCAGATAGTCTCGGAGGCTCTCGTCCTCCCCCTGCTGCAGACTCATCAATTCTGTAGTTGTCTTCTCCCGGCGATTCGTCGTAGAAAACTTGCTCTTGAACTTGTTTGAAAGATCTTTCCAACCGGTTATCGAGCCTTCCTTTACTCCCTTGGTGATCCACGTTTGTGCAACACCTTTAAGAATGGTCGGGAAGTATTTGCACCAGGTCGCTTTAGACCTGGGGTTCAGGTACATGTGCCCCTCGTAGGAGGCAATATAGTCCTTCGGGTTCGAAGTACCATCATAAGTTATGTGTGCCGGAATTTTCACTGTTGGCACATATTCTTCAAAAATCCAACTTTGGAAGGGTAAGCTGGTGGGGACCATCACGGCCTTTCCCTTACGGCTCGCCGAAAGGTCCTCCCTCACAAAGAGGTTGAAGTGGTTTTTGTCCTTGGCAAGGACGACTCGGGATAAGGTTCGGTTCCCTCGGGGTAGGTGAGGCGACTATGCACGCTCACCTCCCTTGAGCCAAGACATTCGTGAACGTTTAGGCGAGCAGGCTCTTGCCACGCGGAGGTGGTATTGCTGCTTTTGTGACTTCGGGAGTCCCGGGTTTCGGAATTTTCGAAGAACTGAGGGTTCTTTTTCCTCTCCCGTTCGGTCCTCCAAGTGTCCTCCTCCCATTTATCCCCGAGCTCCTTGAAGGATGGAGCTCGTCCACTTTCCTCCTGGCCGGTCCTTCTTCTCAGGTTTCTTGGCGGAAGAGGTGAGTGATCACGGGGTGGTGGAAAGTTGCCTCATTGGGCCTTCATGAGGTCCATGAAGATCGCGACAGCACGTGCCACTTCCTCCGTAGAGAGCCCCGTTTGAGGAGTTGTCCTTGGTTGAGACCGAGAATGGAAATTTCGAGGGGGACTCTTTGCATCTGACTGACTCGGCCGATATGAGCTAGTCGGTTGGCGAGTATGATGGGATGGTGACCTCTCCGGCGCTACCCTCTCCAAGGAAGAGGGAGCTTTCGAAGAAGAAGAAGAAGAAGCATCTGGTGATGGTGGAATAGGTGGATTCCTTCCCACCGTAATTGGACCTTTACTCGAAGAGGAAGGGTCGTTCTTCTTAGTACTCTTAACACTCCTGTCATTTTTTGCTAAGATTGGTTGATTTTTGGCTTGTTTTTTTAATGTCTTTCCCCACAGACGGCGCCAAATTGTTTCGGGTGAAAACAATAGGACTTTCCGCTAGGCCCTTTTTTGTGGCTAAAGACTGATCTCGTTCCAAGTGATAAATGGGTCAAGGATTTCCTGCACAGCAAACACACGTAAAACTGGCCTCGGGGGTTGTGCCAAGGAAGGCCCCTCCGATGCTGATGTCAATACAGTGTTAGAGAGAGAAAACTATGCAAGAGAATTAATTGCTTGAGGGTTGAATTGAATGAATGTAAAAGAGAATACTAAAGGCTTTTATACCTTTGTTCAATGGATAATGGGCGCTGAGATCAAGTGGGCTTGCCACGTTGACTGGACCATTGATTGACTTGACATGTTTTGAGAGGATTGAACATTTTTTGGGCTTTTAATTAAATGATTTGTGGACTGGCCCAATTGTAGTAAAATGAACTCAAATAAATTGTACAAAAGTTAAACTGTTATATTTAATTTGAAATGAAGGAAGTAAATGAGAATCGGATTTATTAGACCAATTTTTGTACATTTTTATGAGTTTAGATTTGAAATTGATCCACAATCCACTCAATAGACAGATTAGGCCAAACTTGATTAAACCTTGATTAAAAAATTTACTTTCAACATTTTTTAAAAGACATCTAATGATTCTTAAAGTACTTGATTTGTATAAACAAATTTAAAATAAAAGTTTGTGATACTTTTAAAAATGCGAGAATATGTTGGTTCAAATAATGTAATCTACATTTCTCTCATTGTTTGATGTTTTTTGTTTCTTTTTTTTTTTTTTTTTGTTTTTTGTTTGTTAACTGTAAATGGTGAAAACTCATCAACTATACCCCAAACAAGTATTATTATTTATTTTTGATATACTATAGAACCATCTTAATATTGGGAATATAGCACTTGCGTCATGTTTGGTAGTCAAGAATAATGTGAATTTCTATCATACAAATAATCGGATACATTGATTCCATACATTTAGAATTAGGTATAACCAAAGGCATATTATTGCTCATATATATCAAATTAGCAAATAAAAGGAAAAAAAAAAAGAAAAGAAAAAAAAGGGTAAAAGAATTGGATATTATTAATGGCATCAATAAAAATTACTGCGTATTAATTTGTAATTTTGTGTAGATGCCTCATATCAATGCTTTTAGTAATGCAGTGCAACTTTAAACCTTAAAAATGTGTACTGTGTTTCTTTATTTTCATTACTCATATCAAGCTGGCTTAAACATTGATTTTATTGATAAAAAAAATGTAATTTTATCATGCACTTTTAAATTTAGTGCCAATTCAAAGAATGTATAAAGATTTTATGACTAGTATTAATTTGCAAACAAGTTAAAAAAGTTGCATATAAAATTAGATAAAAACAAGTTCAAATAAGTTTATTTAAAGTAAAGGTTTATCAAACTTCGTTTTAATTCTAAATAATATTTTGTACGTTAAAGTAAAATAAATTTAGACAAAATAAGGCGAATAAAACAAGTGTAAACGCTTATACGAGATCAATATTAAAATAAAAAAAAGGCACGGATTTCGGTGCAAGTAAACTAGGTTATTCGGTGGTGGATCCGCCATTCAAAATGATCACAGCTAAGCCATGGTCTCCATTATTATTATATCTTCCTATCTCTTTGTTTTTTTAGTTTTACCTCTTACCAACCAAACCCTAAACAACAAATTTTTTTATTTTCCAAACCAAATAAATTTCACAATAAAATAAAAAATAAAAATTAGCCGCTGCCTGCATCTCCGAGTATGGCCCCACACGCTAACTCTCTTCTTTATATATATATTTTTTTTTGTAAATTTTATTATTATTAATATTTTTTATGTTTATTAATTTTATTTTCTTGAAAGACGAGGAACTCACTAACTTAACATTCAATCAACACACAGACATCCAATGTATTTTCTCCCAATCACAGCTCACCAACTCTTTTAATTTCCCTTAATTTTCTTCCTAATTTTTGTAATTATATATTATGTTTATAAAAATTATTTGAATAATAAAATACTAATAATGAGAAATAGTCTACCAGTACAAAAATTAAATGTCTATGTCAGGCCAGCAGCCCAATAAATATTAGCTTTAAATTGATATAAAAATAATTAAAACTAACTAGTAGTAGTCCAGTAAAACATTATTTTATATCACGTCAACAAATACCCAACAAAGTAACACCATATATCAACACCAAGATTCATTTCTAAACTTTCAAAAATTGTGCTTTCTTTCTTCTCTCTCTTTACACCACCCCAACATAGATGGCTCCTTCTCCATCTCCACACATCGTCCTCTTATTGATTTCCCTCTTCATTTTCTCTTTCGTACATTCGTCGATCGCTGATGGCAGCGACGACGGCTACTACAACCCGATGGACTCGTCAAATGGTCCCGAAAATGTAACGGTTGATCCTAGTGTTCAGTTTGAGAATGATCACCTTCGTAAAGCCTACATTGCTCTTCAAGCGTGGAAAAACGCTATGTTATCGGACCCCTCTAATTTCACGGGAAATTGGGAGGGTCCTGATGTTTGTTCGTATAATGGTGTCTTTTGTGCAATACTACCTAATACGAGTTCTGACTCGTATTATGGTAGTACTTATGACAACACCCCAACTCGGGTTGTTGCCAGCGTGGACCTTAACCATGCTGACATAGCCGGGTACCTCCCCGACGAGCTCGGATTATTATCCGATCTCGCCGTGTTCCACATTAACTCTAACCGGTTTTGTGGGACCGTCCCAAAATCATTTTGCTCAATGTCACTACTATTCGAGCTAGATATAAGTAACAACCGGTTCGTTGGTAAATTCCCTCCGGCCCTCCTAAATTTACCCTCATTGAAGTATTTAGACATCCGGTTCAACGACTTCGAGGGGCCAATCCCACCCGCCATCTTCGACAAGCCACTCGACGCCCTCTTCATCAATAACAACCGGTTCAAATACGGGATCCCGAAAAACATGGGTAATTCCCCGGTTTCGGTTTTGGTCATGGCTAACAATGAGCTAGGAGGGTGCATTCCCTCTAGCATTGGTGACATGGGGTACACCTTAAATGAGATTATAATGTCCAACGATAATCTCTCAGGATGTTTACCCGAAGAAATCGGTAACCTCAAACACGTAACGGTATTCGATGTGAGCTACAACAATTTATCTGGGTCACTGCCACTAACCATTAATGGAATGGCTAGTGTGGAACAATTAGATGTGGGTTACAATCAATTTACTGGTGTTATCCCAGAAGCTATTTGCTTGCTTCCAAACCTCCAAAACTTCACATACTCCCACAATTACTTCACTGGCGATGCACCCTCGTGTTCCGTCTCGGCCGGGGCCGGTAAGGTTATCGATGGATCTCAAAATTGTATCATTGGTGAGGCGAATCAAAGGTCCGCTGAGGAGTGTGCCTCACCATTGGCTACACCCGTTGATTGTTACTCATTTGGTTGTATTAAGAAGCCTGTGTATACGCCTTCGCCATCATATACTCCTACCTATTCACCACCACCTTACACTCCTAGTTACTCACCATCGCCGTCTTACACTCCAACTTACTCACCATCGCCGTCATACACACCACCACCAACTTCTTTCGGTGGAGCATCGTCAGGGTCATACTCACCGTCTCCGTCGTACACACCATCACCAGGGTACAACACACCGTCTACTCCAAGCTATAATACTCCTTCCCCATCATACCAACCACCAACACCACCAACCTACACTCCTTCGCCAGATTACTACTACTCCTCACCTCCACCACCGTCAACACCGTCTTACAACACTCCCAATTATCCACCTTCATCATTACCCCCACCACCACCACCCGCCTCAGGGTACACTCCTTCCCCTGCATACTCAACACCCCCTCCAGTAGGATATTCACCATCGCCATCATACACACCACCATTAACCCCATCATATTCACCATCGCCGTCTTACACCCCACCATCAACAACCCCTTCATATAGTCCACCAACAGACACCCCTACATATTCACCATCACCATCATATAGTCCACCATCAACAACCCCTACATACTCACCATCACCGTCTTACACACCACCATCAACAACCCCTTCATATAGTCCACCAACAGATACCCCTACATATTCACCATCGCCGTCTTACAGTCCACCATCAACAACCCCTACATATTCACCATCGCCGTCATACGGTCCACCAACAGATACCCCAACATATTCACCATCGCCGTCATACGGTCCACCAACAGATACCCCTACATATTCACCAACGCCGTCATACAGTCCACCAACACCATCATACACCCCATCAACACCGGAACACCACCATAAACAATCTCCACCACCAAAAGGAAAATGTCCGTCAGAACAATCACCCCCGCCATCACACGGCGAAACACGAATGCCACCAGTTTACGGTGTTTCATACGGTTCACCACCACCTCCTATCTTCCCAGGCTACTAATTAACTACACCCCATTATCATCATATCATATTTTGTAATATGTTATAATATGTTCATTAATTATTTCTTGGGGGTTCATCATACATTCATCTCATCTCATCACATTTTGTCATAACAAATCCTTCCAATGATGTCAGGAAGTTCAAAAAAAAAAAAAACTTGACAGATTCTTTAAATTATACGTTTGTTTGTTTTTTTTTTTTTAGTAATAATATGTACTTTGATAGATTCATTTAATTTTACTTTTGTGCTTCTTTGTGTTACATACATATACATACAGTAAATTATACGAAGTAATTACACAGCAAATATACATAATATAAGTTGATCTGATTCTTCAATATTCGTTGACAGCTATAAAATTTTTGTTGTACAATAGTTTTCATTATTAGTTTATTTTAACTTAATTTGTTGTTGATATGAATTAATAATGTTAGAATTATTACTACTGATGATATCTGTCAACTCCCTTATATTATTGCTTTCAATGTTGGCTCGTGCTACAAAATTTATGTTGTCTGCCCCATTCAATTGTTTTATTTTTTCATCGAGTAAAAGCACTTTAATGTCCTTCAAGTACGGATTATGCCCCCCCCCCCCCCCCCCCCCCCTTCAAATTTGCAACGTTCATATTCTGAATTTTTAAGCTAGACTAGACAAAGTACTATGGTGAATCCTCTATAAGGGGCTTATATATATTGAGTGTATTCTCGGGTGTATCATATAATAAGCGTAGCTAATATTGTGCCGGTCTTGATTGAGTACTTACTACTTACCTCCTTTAGCTTCGTCTCTATATGTCCTTTCTGTTTTGACTTTTTTTTCGTTTTTAAAAGAAAAAAAAAAAATAGGAAAAACAAATTGAGATATGGGAGCCATTATTGTGAAGGTAAATAAGCTCCAATAATTGAATATATGATATATCATATGATTAATGATTTGGTGCTCACATGATAATAAATCCAAGTTAAAAATAGGAATATAAGGATTATCATTGTTTTAAAATCTATAATTAAACGATGTTATAACAGATTACTACAAGATCATATGACGAACCCGTCTTTTCTTAAGAGAGGCGAGGTGACAAATTAGTGTAAGTCAATCTCACCTAAAACTCCATCGATCCCTAAAATATTTTATTATCTCATCGACCATTTAGCAATGTGAACTTATTACTCGATCGTACTACTATGTCTGTAACTATTTTGAGAGCAAACAAGGTTTATTCTTTCCCATATTCTTTTAAACTTTTTTTATATTTTCCCAAGTCTTACAAAACTTTCACACTTTATAAGAATTATAAGGAAAATAAGGATGAAGAAAGCATATACTTGTACTCCATCCGTCCCATATTATAGTTTCTGTTTTCTTATTATGGAAAATCAAAATGTTGTTCCTATTTCTATTTTTGAATAGTATGTAAAGACCATTATACCTTTATTTTTTTAATTTTATTTATTGTATTTCCTAAATTACTCTTGAATTTTTCACTTATTTTGTACTTTTTTCACTATTTCTAACTTTTGTCAATAATTGTACTTTTTATCTTTTTTTATGTACTTCATGTACTTTCCCCTCCCTAACTTTTGTCTATAATTGTACTTTTTAACTTTTTTTTTTGTTTTTTTTTATGTATTTCATCCACTTTTTCCTTTTATTTCTTAAGTACCGTGAAAAAACACAAATAAGAACTATATATTAGGACGGGGTGAGTTGTATAATTTTTTTTTAGGTATCTATGTGTAATTCACTTTGGATACCTTACAGGCCTAACTCTTATAACAAATTTCCATTAAAACAAGTATGTGACACACACCGACTCCCAAAAAGGAAAACCAAAATTTTTTGAGAAGTCCCCAAAAATCAGAAAAAAAATTTCAATTTCCAACAAGATTGGAAAAATATTCGAGAAACTATATTTTAATTAATAATTTCAGGTGATCTAAATTGATTTGTCTTTTCCTCAAAAAAAAAAAAAAAAATGATTTGTCTGCCAACTGCCATTGTCTCCAAATGGTCTTACACAAAAATAGAATTTAACTTGAAAAAAAGTTGGAAAAAAGTATGAATTCATGTAATTTTCTTGAATTAATTAAATGGATTAACTAGGACGAAAACATAATAATGCCACAAATTATTAATCTAACTACTTCAAATCTTGAAGTTTTCTGCCTTCTAGATATAAATTATTTGCCGGCACTAACCAAGACTTAGACAAATTCGAGTATAAAGTACATAAATAAATACAATGCTTAAGAATCAATATAAGAGAGAACTTGGTCACCTCGATATATAATGTACACCTAATTGATTATAATCTTATACTTCGTAAGTAGTTGACGATAAAATCCAGGATATTCTTCAATAAGATCATAATCATCATGGTCATATTATGTTACCTAATGAAGAAATAGCCAATAATTAATTAAAGCCGGCCGGAAAATACATTATAGTCATGGTGAACAACTAAATATTTTTACGTGATTGCAAGTAACACATTGATAGTCAATTTACATAAAAAGTCTAAACTATCAAATTCATAAATATATATGGTTTAAAATAAATTATAATTCGTACATATTTGTATTTTAGCATTAGGAAGGAATAGAGAAACTTCATGAAAATGAATAAATATGATCATAACATGTGGCCGTCTTTAAATTGCACGCAATATGATTAATAGTAACAATTATTGTTCATATACTGTCTTCTTTGTTATCAGCTGCATGTGTTCAGACCTTCCTGCTATAAATGTTTCATTATTTTTTGGTGCAATGCTATAAATGTTGAAGCTGTAATTGTTACTGCTCTAATTTCAATCACGAGATCTAATAATATCTCCTTTTCTTCGATATGAGTAAAAGTACAGTGAAAATTTACATCTGAATTTTTGTTGAAGCTGTAATTTTTACTGCTATAATTTCAATCACGAGATCTAATTACTCTTTTTCTTCAGATATAACTAAAAGTACAGTGAGAATTAACATCTGAATTTTTGTTTACTGTTTTTCCAGTTAGAGGATCAACTGAATTTTGTGCTAAATTTTTATCGGACTTGCTTGCGGATTAAAGAGGTGTGTTAGTTGCCCAACTGTTAGGAAATTAGTCGGACTCACTTCCGTATCTTCCCAATGTGGGCAATCTGGTTATACTGGTTATGACAGGTTGACTAGTATTGTAAAGTTTCCTGGATAAAATTCAAGAAATGGAAACAAATGGTCAATTTGGCGGTTAACATTTTCCTCATCTGATGAATGCAGAAAATCTGCCTGCAGTCACGGAATTTTAAGCATGAATCTGATAAAGTTGGAGAAATGGCATAAATTAACAAAGATATTAACAATTATCATAAATCCAGCAACAAATGGCTACAATTCTCAAACATGTCTGCTGATTCATACAATCTGGATTTGATTCTAGGCATAATAACACAACCCCAGCTGCATAATGTGGCAGAATTTTCAGGTCTGTCATACAATCTCAATCTTCAATCAGAATCCTAAATCCAACTATCACCTAATAGAAGTCAAACAATGTTAATTGATACAAAAATTAACCAGGTCCCACTTTTGGAATGTCATAGTGGTCACTCAGATTTGCCAGGTACTGATTAAATCTTTGAACCCGATCGCGGTGTGATTCGTTAGCACTCTTGAGTAGTCGTCTTACTTCAAGTTGCTTCCACTGCTCAAGGTAGCGTCTCTCAGCTGGTGTGAGCCGTTCACCATAGTTAGCAGACCCTTCGTTCCCACCGTCCACATTTTTCTCAGTATTTATCTCCACAAGATCTGTCAAAATTACCATTTGTTTCCAGCTTCAGCCCATTTATGCTAACACAGCGATAACAGTGATGCTAATCCAGTCAAAAGAACACAATAGTAGACCACAGACATCAAGCACACATCAAATAACAGGTAGATATGTACTGCATTCCTAATATAATTACCAAATTAGGAAACATGTTAAGGGTTTATAGAATCAAAGTTCTAAGCAGAAAATTTTAAGTTAAAAGTCTCGATTGACATTTTCGGTCAAAAAGGAACTCGCACTAGCTGCACAACTTTTATCAGCAACACAGTTATTAAAGTAAAACATGATTATCAAAGCTACAATTCAATCTTGAAAAGGGCTTTCTGAGGCTAGCATTAGCCATAGTCTCCATAGACAAAAAATGTGAATACAGACACTTGTCAATCCTTATCCTATTGTACCGGATATTCTTAATGCTTCTTTATAAGGACATCACCTACCTCACCTCCATAGTAACACACAACAAAACAAAACAGGACTAAGGAATCCATTCAATTTAACTTTTACACTAATGGTGTGTTTGGATTAAAAGAAATGGAGGGAAAGGAAGGGAAGGGAAATGGAGAGATGGGGTATCTTTCATTTGGATAACATATGAGGAAGGAAGGGAATTGGAGGGGAGAGAAATGGAGGGATTAAATTGTAGGAAATTGATCCCTCCAACAATGGAGAGATTTGGAAGGAAAAACTCACCATTCTTCTCTCCCCTCCTCTTCTCCTTCCTCCCCTTCTTTTCCTTCGCCTTACTTTATCCAAACATAATGTAAAGATAACTTTTTATGCAACAACAAAATTGAGAAAATTAAGACCCAACTCCTGATAGATCACTTCTTTGGCTGACCAAGAGCAAAACTGTTAGAAAATCTAGACTCTATACCAATACACCCAGCCAATGCAAAGCTTCTTATACAGGTGCCAACCAAATTTAGAGACAAATATTAACAATTGAAACTCTAGTTCTGAATTTTAAACCTTGCCAGAATAGAAACATCAGCCAGAGGTTCATATGACTGGAAAACACTCCAAGAGAAATTCTCGCTAAAAACAGTAAAGACTGAGGACTAACCCATATGGTACTGATACATAGTATAAGGCAAAAAGGAACAAGACCAGAGTGACAATAGAGAACTTGAGAAATGTTTTCAGTTCTTTGACCTAGCTATGGTGTCATGTCTAGAGTTTAGTATATCTGAATAACACGAACAAAATAAACAGTTTTGGATCAATCATAGTTGAGCTAAATTTGGGAACATTTAATGATAAACCCAAAGTAATGAAATAATAATTGAAATACAAGCAAACTTAACAACTTGTTCCAAGAAACCAATCAATGCAGTGGACTTTGGGAAGACAGAGAAATACAGGCCGTAATATAACTGGTCATCAAGGAAAGTAGGTAACTGATATCCCATATTCCCATTTGGTAGGCAACCAATGCAGAGTAGGTTTCCAAGGAATCAAGGAAAAATGAAGCAATGGATGCACCAATTTGTAAGCATTCATAGAAAGAAAACATGTTTGACATTGAGTTGCAGGCTTGCAACATATTGGTAGATAGGTATAACATACATGAGTTGGCAACGTCATGATAGCATTGAAACAGCATTAGACAAGGAGGTTTGGTGATCAAAAGTATACACCAATGCGAGGTATGGTGTAATTAGATCCTAGATCTGCAATTCCTCTTTCTTCAAGCTTCACTTCAATCCTAATAAGATAAGAATGCCTTGAAGTGAAAGAACAATATATACTTGACAATCATAAATATATATATTAGCATCATGGTTCATAGAAGAGTTCAAACATATCAATGCACAGTATAAAGCACATCATACCAAAATTCTCAAAAGTAGAAGTTACAAAAATGTAATTGTTTCAAAAAAGGTGAAAGGTTGCGTTGCATATTAAAATTTCCCTCTCCTTTTTAATCTGAGGAAGCAAAAATGAAAGGAAAATATCCATCAAAGAAAAATATACCAAGTAAGTGAAATATAAGGGGACTAGGAAAACACAAATATTACCAGTGGCAGTTTTTTCAGTTATAAACCGTTCAATGTTCTTTCTCTGTTTCTTTTTCTTCGTAATTCCACCTGCTTTCACGTCAAGTGCTTTTCCCTTCAACCTCAACTTTCCAGCAATAACATTTTCATATTCCGACATCCTACATATTCCATTAGTAGAAATTAAATCTCAACATTGATTAAAAAAGAAGAAGAAAAAAAAGATAAAAGTATGTCTTAAGTTCTCCACAATAATCAGATATCATTTATCAAACATCTCACATACATCACAACCCCCTCTCCTGAAATCCTGAATCAAAGATCCCTAAGCAAAACCAATATGGTAAATCACTTTCTTGGGATATGGGGATATGGTCTCCTTTTAAATTAGATCTTACAGATGTGATCTAAGTGAAAATTGTTCAAGTCATACTTTGTGCTGATCACAATAAGCTATTCACATTACTGTCCTCTACATACACTTAACATTCCATTCTTCTACAAATCTATAACTAATACTAAAATAGCAACAGCTGATGTCATCTTTTTAAAAAGCTGTACACGCGGCACTACCTCATGAAAAGATTTCCCGCTCAAATGCTAAGCCCATCTAACCTTTTTCAATTCAAATATGGTATATGATAATGCTCTTTTAGCTAAAAAAAACTGAGTATTACCCTTATTTTCGTTGGAAATTTGAATGAACTGAGTCTAAATGTGGACTACATGCACTCCCCTAATAAAAACCCTTCATATTCTTAATAATTTCATTGGCTTTAAGTTAACTGTTAATTTTGAAAATACATTACTACTTCCTCTCCATTAAACTCATACTCTCCTATGGTTGATTCTCATTTAATTAATCCTTTTCTTTTACCTTAAAAGATTTTAGATTAATCTTCTCTTAATTATCTATGAATTTATGAGTGGTTTTTTTTTATTTTTTTTATTTGTTAAAATCGTGCATCGCACAAGGCTAACCTAGTTAGATACTATACACGAGCGCATGATGGAACACACAATTAGAACTAAAAGAACATACCCTAAATTTATGTTTTTATCAAATGCTAAAATGATGTTCTTTTATCATGATCCCATGTTTTACTATTTGATTTTTTTTCCAAGCTCTTGAGTAAGCATTGCCTTTCTTGTTTCTCACACAAATTAATTCCGAAATACTTTTTGTTTAATATAAATCAAAATATGCATGAAATTCGAAAATACCATCCACATAGACTTACTATAGCCAAACCAAATTTTGTTTGTGTCAACTACATCATAATATCACAAAAAAAGTGGAACTAAAAAGTTGAAACCACTAAAATATTAAATCTGTTAACCTAATAAGTTGGCTTTAAACTTAAAACACTGCATAGCTATGACTGTTACCCTAATTAGCAGTTTAAAAACTAATGTGATCAGTTTGTCCAACAAATGATATGAAATTTGTATTCCCAAGCCAAAGGATGATCCTCAGGGAATTACATCTGAACCTAGTGAAAATTCATTTACTTTTTAATTTTATATTTGGTGAATCAGTTTGAGGCTCATAAGCTACAAAGCATGCCCAAGGAGTCTAAATGCTAAAACCTTTAGTGTCAACAAAATTTTGGCAAAAACTTCATTGGCAGCGTAAAGTTATTGTTTGTCTATCCCACAACTAACTTATTTGTAGCAATCACGCCTTTTCTTATTTCGCCATATCAATACCTCGGAATCAAAATGAGGCAGAACACCAGATGAGATATGAGAGATGTCTTATATGATGCAAAAGAAGGTCTGGACCTCTGGATTCTTGTAAGGACTAGCTTAGATCCACAAGTTAAAACTATATTAGAACTCTGTCACTATATTTCAATCAAATGATCAATTCAATCTTTATTAATTTTCTCCTCCCTTGAACTCACAATAGTATTTCTTGAGCTCCAAAATCAGCAAGCAACGAAAGCAACGACGCCATCTTCACAATCAAATCATACAATCATTCAAAAACCCTACCACTACATTTTCTCAGGAAGAATTATTTAGTCGTTGATTTGCTACCCCTTCAATCTCACTATAGTCTTTCAAAATTGGAAATCCTAGCTATTCTTAGCATGATAATTCCAAATTTAGTAATCAACAACATCGATTCCACAATCATATTATTCACCATTCATGAACGAACTCAAAGTTTCTCTCTCTAACGCCTACATTGGTACACAAAAACCAATCGCCTCCAAACTCAAACAATCTACAAGAAGCCAATTCATCCTAATAATTTCATTGAAATAATTTTACAAGATCAATTAAGCGCCGAACCCTAGGAATGCAATTAAAGCCAAAATACCAAAATTCACAACAGATCATCAAACAAATTCATGATTAATGGTCTAACTGATTATACTAATACAGATTTTTTGCTAATTATTCAAAAAACGAAAGAAATTGCGCGAAAAAGAAGGAAGGAGAAATTCAAAGGCTTCAAAATTCAAGCTGCAATTGAAATTAAAGCTTAAGTAACCACTATAATGATGAAATTGCACGTACCTTAAGAAGAAAATTGCAGAAGAACGCAATGATAATCGCAGATGATGTTTGAAAATTGATGGAGAAGCAGAACAAAGTTAAGAGGGACAGAGAGGAGTAAGAGATGATGTTGAGAAGGAAAGAAATAGAGAGAATCAGGAGAGCTCTTGTAGTCTTGTGAAGTACCCAGTAGTTTCCAGAGTTGTCCAATGCTGGGCAAGGGCCGTGCCAACCCGTGGGCGGCCCGGCCCGGCACGCTGCACGTACAAGCCAGCCAAAAAACAGGCACGGCCCGTCAAGCACGACTTGGCCCGTGGTTTTAGACCGTTTTTCAACGGAAATAAACGGCTATTATAGTCGTTGCTTGTGCTTCCCTCCAACGGCTAAATGCCCCAATTTTTCTATAAATACCTCATCTCCCTTTAATTCCAAATCACAACTCATCTTTCCTCTTAATCTCTTATATTCTTTTAATCTCTTATATTCTCTAATTATTATTTATTAATATCGAAAAAATTAAAAGTTCGTAATCGTAATTAGTGGAAAGCGTTGAAGCACGGTTGTAAGATCTAACTAATCTTTATTATTATTGTTATTACTTATTATTAGTGTTATAATTATTGTTATTAATTATTATTATTGTTATTGTTATAATTGTTGTTATTAATTATTATTATTGTTATTATTAAAATTGTTAATTTGTTAATTATGGCATCACCAAACATGAACAACCCATCATCCTTTAGGAAAGCCCAATTTGTCTGTGGTAATAGTTCTAGGGAATCACCTAATCCAATGACCCCCCCAATTCCTAGTCCGAACAATGACCCCGGAACCGCCCCCCTAGGTTGTGAGCAATTTAGGCATGGTGATACTTCCGGTTTTCAACCCTATAACATGAATATGCCCGGATGTCCACAAACCCAATTTCCACGAAACCAATTTCCACCACAAAACCAATTTCCACAATTCGGTCAATTCCCACCTAATTTCTTTGACCCACAAAATTTTTATACTAGCCAAGGTAACGAAGAAGATAGCCCATTTGCCTCCGAGTCTACTACTCAACAACAAACCGCCGAATCTACAAACACCCAAATCCATCCACATGGTTTTACTTACAACTATGAGAGGGATAGAGATGAACTAGGAAAAATGATAGTACACGCCGAACAACCTTTTCTTTTCTCCGAAAGTGACCCATTTAACACTTACATTAATAAAGCATTACAACCCCAACATAAAAGAATCTCTAGGAAAACCGTTCGTTCAGCCGCCATGAAAAACTTCCTAGAGTACAAAATGCGGTTACAAGACGAATTGAGTAAACTTAATTGTAGAGTGTCTTTGACTGCCAATTCTTGGGATAGTGGTTATAAATATCACTATCTATGTGTGACTTGTCATTGGGTAGATGATCAATGGTTGTTACAAAAACGAATAATCCATTTCAAAATGCTAGAATACCCCCACACCAGTATTAACATTGCTCACCATTTAATGGAAGCTATAAATGAATACAACCTTAGAGAAAAAATCATGTCTATGACATTTGACAATGCAACCTCAATGACATATACTGATAATTTAGTGAAACAAAATTTAATCGATGTAATATTAGATGGTGACGCACTTCATACTAGATGTGTTTGCCATGTTCTTAACTTATGTGTACAAGATGGAATTAAAGCAATTGGTTCATACTATAACAAAATTAGAGAAGCTATTATGTCTATTAATAGCTCTAACATGAGATATCAAGAATGGAAAGGTTTTCTAAAACAACAAAAGATAAGACCAATAAAAATCAAAACCGATTGTCGAAGTAGGTGGAACTCCACCTATGAAATGTTAAACACGGCAATTGAATATAAGAATCCCTTAACAATTTTTTACAACCAAAAATTTCCACAAAATGCTTTATATGAGGAGGATTGGGCGAAATGTGAAAGATATATGCAGTTTTTACAATTATTATATAACATGACATTTTGTTTTTCTTCTGTTTATAATCCTTGTGCTCATAACTTTCTTTCAAGTGCATGTTTACTCGCCCAACTTTTCTCTGATCATCGATTCCATAGTGATTATGATCAATATCTTCTAGAAATGGAAAAAAAGTGGCGTAAATATTATACTGAAATTCCTTTAATTTATATTTTTGCTTCCATATTAGATCCTAGACAAAAGTATGAAAATACATTTATGTTAGTTGACATTTATTTTCAATGCATGCTTTCTGAAGATAATGTAGAAGCCTATAAGAGTAATGTGAAGGATCAATTTTTTGCTTTATATAGAGTTTATGAAACCAAATATGGCACCGTTCCTCGCTCTGGCCCTTCCCAACCATCCAAAAACGTAAGTAAAAAGGCCAAGCATTTATTTTCACAAGCTACTAAATTGATTTCAAGGTTTTCAAGTGATTCATCAATAAGGAGAACGCAAAGCGATGTCTCGGAGTTGCAAATGTACCTGAGTTACGACTTCACCAAGGGCATGGACGAAGATGAGATAAACAGCCTCGACCTCCTTGTATGGTGGAAACAACAAAGCTTGAAGCATCCAACTTTGGCGGCAATGGCACGAGACATTCTTGGTATCCAAGTCTCCTCCGTTGCCTCCGAACGAGCTTTCAGCGCATCCGGGAGGGTTTTAGACGATAGAAGAACAAGTCTAAAACCCAAAACACTTGAAATGTGCGTGTGTTTCAAAGATTGGTTGGATGCTGAAAATCGCTCACAAGACCGTACTTACGCCGACAACGACAATGATGACGGAACCTCCGATTCCGACCGTTCGGGTTCAGCTAGTTCCCAATCTATTCAACTAGCCGATGACCTTCAGCACGAAGACGAAGAAGAAGAAGAAGAAAATGAAGAAGAATAGATGAAGAACTATAATTAGATTACATATTTCTAATTATAGACAATTTTTGTATAATATCCTTGTACGAAATCATTATCATTGTACGATTTTTATCATTATTACTTATTAGATTAATATCAAACATTTATACTTGAGTTTTTTTTTTTTTTTTTTTTTTTTTTTTTTAAAATTTATATCTTCTAATGTTAAGAAGTATGTATTTATTTGTAATATTTCAAGTAATAATAATATGAAGTATGCATTAATCACATTCAAAGAATCAAAGTCCAATTTACTTTTTTTTTTAGCCGTTAAGATTTGAAATTTTCATCTTCGCCGTTAAGAAAATAAAAAGTAATATAAACAAAATAAGTTAATAAGTTAATAACTAATTAACTATAATAAATAAAAAAGTATAATAATTATAACTATAATAAATATAAATTATAATAAATTATAACTATTAAAAAAAATTATAACTATAATAAATATAAATTATAATAATAAGAAGTAATAACAAGTATAATAATAAAATAATAAATTATAATAACAAGTATAATAATTATATATAAATAAATTATAATATTAATAAGTAATAACAAGTATAATAATAAACTTAATTATAAATTATAATAATAAGAAGTAATATTAATAAGTAATAACAAGTATAAAAATAATAAATTATAATAACAAGTATAATAATTAAATAAATATGTATTGTTTTTTTTAAAAAAAAAAAAAATGAAGTACGTGCCAGGCACGTGGGCCCTGGTGGAAATGGAGGCACGGCACGGTCCGCCTGGCACGGTCCGGCCTGCTGCCCACCTTTATTGTCCATAAAGGCATAAACAATAGTTTCTAGAAATATCCATTCCATATTTAGGTACTAATTATTTTTTTTTTTATTTTTTTTTTTAAGTATTACTCCCTCCGTTTTTAAATACTTGCTCAAAGTAATAAAATATGGAGGTAGTGGGGTAGGTGGAAGAATAAAAAATTGTAAAAAGCAAAAGTAGTTGAGAGAATTGGAGGAGAGAATATTTAATTAATAAAATATGATTTATGTTGGGTCCACTAGCTGAGAGAAATGAATTAAATATTGTAAAAACTTTCCAAATAAGGAAATTGAGCAAGTATTTAAAAACGGTCAGAAATGAAAAGTGGAGCAAGTATTTAAAAACAGAGGGAGTAGTATTTACATTGTGGTTCATACGATTATATGATCAAGTATTACAAATACGGAGTGAGATACTCACCTTGTAATTTTGAGGTAATGAGTTCGAATCCCATAAACTACAAAAATGCTTGGGAGAGTTGAGGGATCCTCTTATCTTCCCCCTCTACTCTCAAGCGTTAACCTGTGGAGTTGGATTGGCTAACCTGTGAGAGGTCCTTCATCTTACCATTAAAAAAAAAAAAAAAAAAATTAAAGAAAAAAACATGAATTGAAATATTATACTTTGTATACGGAGTACCAAGCAAGATTCAAACTAGTTAAAAAGTTAGCATTTCACAACCATGAGGTTGAATCAAATTCAAAATTCCACCAGAGAACTCTTTTGAGTGGGGTTTCTTTTCCTTCATGGTTTTCCAATACCGTGTACACGTATAACAACTTAAGCTCAAATCTTAATAAATTTGCATTCCAATTCTCTCATATATTCCAGAAATTGTGTACTCTATAACAATTTAAGCTAAAATCTTAATAGATTTTGCATTCCGATTCTCTAATTTTGGAAACCGTGTACTTGTACAAAAATTTAAGCTCAAATCTTTAATAGATTTACATTCGGATTCTCTTATTTTGGAAACCTATTTTGAGGAACAAAGTTACAACATATTACAAGTTTGGAAATTTTGATAGGCTACCTTGTGTTGTTCACCGTATGAAGTCATTTACTTAAATCATCTTTACTTATTAAGACCATATAATTAGAAAATAATTAATGTTCGTTTGGCTGACATTTATATTTCTCAAAAATTATAAAGTCAATTTTTCCTGTAGGTATAGAAGCTATCTAATCCCAACTTCCCAAGCCTAAAATAATAAAGTCGACAATAGATATTAGGGGCTTTTTTTTTTTTTTTTTTTTTTATTTATTTATTTTTATTTTTTTTTCTGGGAAAAACAGTCAGGATTATAGTATTATAGATCAAACTCCGTCAAAGTCGATAGGCTTTGTAAAAACGACCCAAAACAAATTAGGGACATTAATGACATGGGATGGAAATTCTCATTTTCAATTAACCTACATACCAAATACAAGTTTCAAACTCTCTTGAATTCACACTTCCTCTATTCCAAGTACTTATTTGATTGAAGTATAAATGCATGGAACGTTTGTTTTCATAGGATGTAGATTCATGTACTCTTGTTTGGTTGGCAAATCGCAATTTCATAGGAGCTGGGAACTTTCTTGGTAGTTTCAAATTTCACAAAGTGGAGGAATTAATTACCTGCTAAACATACATTCCTCAGCTGAAAATATAAAATCCAGATTGTTCAAATATGATACAAAGACTATTGCTACTGTTCATACTTTGTAGCTCGGTTTCTGATAACAGTCGGCATCTCTTGATGAAAATCGGCAAGCTGGTTGTTTACTGTCAAAACGGACTTATGCATCAGAAATGGCAACCGAAGTTTGCAGGATCAGTGATTCGCACTTATATGGCGAAAGAATCAACCCAAGTTGCAGTACAAGACTTCTTGGCAGTTGTGTATTTGATAAGAATATACATAAATAACATAATTCATTAACGTCTTTGGAAAACAAACAATGATCCTCTAGAACCTTTCCCCAATCTGACTTTCTTATCTACATAAGTAATCTGCAGCTTGACCTCACTCTGTCCACCATACTGAAATTCAAGTCCTCCTACCTTCAATTCAGGTGCCTCGAATATAATCTGAATCCAACTCTCATCCAAAGCTATCAGCTTACCTGTACAAATAAGAATTTCAGCAATTAGACATGAAAATCTATAGGATTAAGCTATAGAACAAGATTCAAGATGAAAATTTGAGACATTGATGCCTCATATCAAATTGCATAGATGGTTGGGAATCTTGGAATTTGGACTGGAAACTAACTACAATCTACAGAATATTACAGTAGTTTATAGACGCATGATCAAGTATTGATTGCTTAATCCAGACTTACCTTTCAAAGATACCTCACCATCAAGGAAACCAAAAGCAGAAAAGGATACTTTGTTCCTCACAATATCAGGAGCTTCAACAACTTGAATCATTTCGTTTGTCTTAAACACAAGACGTCCTATTGCACTCCGGTAGCCACCACCAGGTGAAGTTGGATTTGAACAATAAACCACATCCCACTCTGCAACATTAAGAATATACATGTTACTTATTTGAACTTTCATGCCAATTATCCAAATTCCAACAATCAGTCAATCGCATGTTCATCATGTTTGGATAGAGGGCATTTGGAGAAAGGAGAGCAGTTAAAGAACAGGAGGAAGACTGAGGCAAACAGCATCGCATGTTCACATGATAGACCATTCTTCTAGAAGTATTCTTCTGCCCTTTCTTATTAAACAAATACATCTCAATTTAGATAGATTAGGAAGGAAAAAACTGTTATCTAGATGAAAAGAATAGTTTCTAGAGGAAATTTCTCTAGTACGAAAAGATTAGTTTCTAGCTTACAAATACCTCCCTCCCCTCTTCTTCCTTTCCCAAATCTTTAGTATTATCTAGATGAAAAGAATAGTTTCTCTCCTCTCCCTTCTCTTCTTTTTAAAATTCCTATACAAACACACAGCAAAATGTAACTGAAATTATCCATCAACTGTTTATAAGTATGCTGAACAAGAGACGTGTTAGAGTCTGTTATGCCACAAGAACAGAATGTGATTGCACTTCAAAAGTGAACTGAACTACATACCTTTATTTTTTGACGGGAACTATTCTACATAAATATGAAATAAATTGATTAGTAAAAGGTACACGGGCAAGCTGTCTTCAATCTGACACTTCAATTAATGTACATATTAGCACAATTACTTTGAATCTCCAAATCAAGCAAGAAGTGACACTTGAAAGCCCCAAAAGCAAGCTACATAAGTTACCCTATCCCACAGCAGTACCACACTGTCCTGAGATTGGGAGGATATCTTCTGCTTCCGCATGCTATTTTATGCAAAAAGTAGTTTAACGCGTGAAAGGATAGTTGCTGCTATGCTGAACATTTGTTTTGAGTGAGTTTGTTAAAAACATTCAAAATCTGTCTCTCAAGCTCAAACATTCTCTAGTTATAAGGCTACAAAGTTACAACTGACAAGCATCATTCTACCACTTTTTCCCAAAAGCGCAGATTAACTTGTCATTGTACATCTTTTCAGCAATTAGACTGGAACATCAATAGCAGATACAAAAAAAAATACTTGATTATCATAGGATGCTGAAAAAGACCAAATATAAATCTAAAATGTCTCTGTGTTGAGAAAGACAATACTATCACCTAGGTGCTAGAAACTCTTAAATGTATTTACCTCCAAAAATGAGAGGACATTTTACTGGAGCATCAACACAATATTTCTGTAGTTCTTCAGCAATTTCACCAACTTCCTTGCGCTCTTCTTTTGTTAATAAAACACCTCGATCTGTTTCCGTGACCTGTAGGGGAAACACACTAAAAATTACTACCACCAAACTACGCACACTTGCCATATTGACCTCATACAAGGTACGGAGTACATCATACAGCTCCACTAAGTTTTCAGTCTACTTCATATATAGAGGAGATTATTAGACACTTTCTGAAGAAGGAAGATAACACGCCACATTTTCTCCCCATTCCTTACCATATCCTCCTTCTCTCCTCCCTTGCATCTACATTCTTCCTTTCCAATATTTCTAGTATGGAACCAAACAAGAGAAATGAAGTTTGAAAATGGATTATCACAGAAATCTACTTTTTATTGAAAATTTATTAGCCCAAATTATTTTCCTTCAAACCACAGCCAGCAAATATACTGTTGGGAAATGTACTTTCAGTTTGTAAAAACCAACTTCTTTTCTGTTCTGCTTGTATTATTAATTTGGTTTTGAAGTGTTAGCCTCAAATGAAAATAACAGGGGTTAGTTTGCTAGGTATATTGTGGGTAGACCCAACTTGTCCTTATAGGAACTCGCTACAATTCATTACGTCTTGTAGTAGTCCATCTCAACTAACATTGTGTCTGATCAGTAAGCAAATTACAAGAAATACAATAACTGAGTAGAGTGAGCACTGTTTTCTCATCGTCTCTTACTCTTTCTTCCTCCACAGTCCACACTTATACCATGTGCATATCTCACATTCTCACCATGAATTCAACCACCCAATTACATAAACACACAATAGCACTTCTTCATACCAGAAAGGAAAAATCTAGGTAAAATGGGGAAGAACAGAAACATATTCAAACCTTAGAGAGGATGTCCGAGACGAGATCACCGGCATTATTAGGCGCAAATTTGGCTTTGATCTTTTCACCTCAAATAAATAAGATTCAGAAAAGATATATTCAGAAAAGAGCCTACAAGTTCAAATAAGGGCTACCAACTTCACCTTACAACAAAAAAATAAATTCAGGCATGTCATATAAGTTCAGATATAATCTTTAAAAAGGAATATATATGTGACAATTATCTTTAATTTTCTGTAATTTCAGCTTACTAATCAAAACCATCATTTTAATCTCTTTAGAATCATCTGTATTATGCTGGTTCGCTGCAAAATGTCACCAGAATCACGAATTTCATATTCAATGTAACGCTCGTCAAATAGCACAATTACAAGAACTACAATAACTTGATCACATTAAGATACAAGTTTTAGATGTTTATCAAGATGGCAAATTTGTAAATATATAGTAAAAAAAAAAAAAGCATTTGTACCATGAACAATGCACATTTTTGGTAAAACCGCTAATGGTGTCAGCGTTTCTACCATAAACACTGTAAATTTTTGGCCATTTATTTACAAGTTTGCTATTTGATCAACAGATTAACTGGGCGCCCTCATTTTTCACATTTATTTATAACTTAATAACAAATAATCACAACA
This sequence comes from Chenopodium berlandieri, assembly GCA_034703905.1. Classification (NCBI taxonomy): domain Eukaryota; kingdom Viridiplantae; phylum Streptophyta; class Magnoliopsida; order Caryophyllales; family Amaranthaceae; genus Chenopodium; species Chenopodium berlandieri. The sequence goes on along the minus strand of CM068279.1, from coordinate 38,463,790 downwards.
AACAAGATCAAATAAAAAAAAAATAAATAAATAAAAAGGGAAGAACAGAGAAGTTAAAAATTCAAACCTTGGAGAGAATAGAGGAGACGAAATCGCCGGGAGAAGTTGAAACCACCGGAGCCGGCGAAGATACGGCGGCGGAGACTGTGAGAGGGCGGTTAGGGAGGCGGAATTGACGGCGAGGAAGAGAGAGAGTGGAGTGGAAGGGGGTGCGGTTGGAGGAGAGAGAAAATTGAGGTTCCAAAGTTGAGAACAGTGTTGACGAGGAAGCTGAAGCTGTAGCAGAAGCAGCCATGGCGGAAAAGAAGTGGAGTAGCAGATGGTGATTATGCCTGGTTATCGTTATGGAGAAGAGAGAAATTTTGGTGGATTGGGTGATTTTGGAGATGCCACGTCGGCTGGAAAATATGTTGTGGACCCACTATTGCCACATGGATCTTAGCTAAGTTATCGGGACTGGAGACTAGAGGTGGGCACCGTGCCGTGCCGGGCCACCACGGGCCGTGCCTGGCTTATGTTGGGCCGTGCCATGCTGGGCCACTATTTGGCGCACCCCAGCCCACCGCACGACCCACGTGTCTGGCGTGCCGGGTAGCGGGCCACCCCAATTTATTTATTTATTTTAAATTGATGTATTTTTTCTTTGAACAACTTTTAAAAATGAGTATATTTAAATAATTTTATTAATTTATGTTTAGGTTTTTGTATTATTATATTATTATTGTTCTTTTAATTTTTTTTTTTTTTTTTGAATGGAATAAGAAGGGGTGATTTCATTAAGTAATAATAGTCATTCGGCACTTACAATCATCCCTTAAGAGATCTAAATTCTCAATACAAGAATTAAACACCCCTAAACTAATGGCATCGCTTCTGAACTGCTCCTGGATAAATTTAGATGTCTTTGCATCGTTCTTGACGGATCTCCATTGATGTATAGTCGCAAAAGTGATAAAACTTGATTGGTCATCAAGATCTGCAAATTTGCAAGACGAATCTTCTAAATCTCTGCACCCCTATATCAACAGACACGCAATTCCACAAATTTGTAAGACGAATCTTCCGAATTAGTATCCCTGCACACACTAAAAACAAACAAACAAACAATACTAAACCCTACATGGAGGGACTGACAAAACCCTACATAGAGGGACTGACTAAACCCTACATGGAGGGACTAACTATAATCACCATACTGTTGGTGATCTTTATTGGCTAAAAACATTAAATTAAAGAAGAATTTGGGGCTTACCATCGATAAAAATCGATGGCAGCCCCTAAGTTTTCCTATAGTGGCTAGGTTAGAAGAGAGAGAATAGAGAGAAATTTAGGTATTGTTCTTTTAATTATTAAAGTTCTTTTACTTTTTATTATTTATGTTATTTTTATTATTAATTTTATTTTTTATTATTATACATATTTATTATTATTTAGCAAAAAGTAACAATGCATATAATTATAAAATTTACGAGTGCGATAACACAAAAATTGATGAATAACTTATTTAATTATTTTATTATACGGCGGTACGATAAATCGATAATACAATAATTTATAATGATAAAAATCGTACAATAATTGATGAATAACTTAACTTAATAGCTTATTTTTCAATAATACACACTACAAGAAAACAACTTTATTCCGACGGAAAAAATCCGTCAGAATCATGGAAAATTCCGTCAAAAAAACGGCCTTCCGTCGGAATAAGTCTGTCGCAAAACCCTTTGTTGGAAATTCGACCTTTTCCGACGGAATTTCCGTCGGAAGGCTAGTTTCTGACGGATTTATTTCTGTCGGCGCTGTTTTTTACTTTAATCGAGAGTCCGTCGCAATTTTTCGACGGAATCCGTCGGATTCTACTTCCTTCCGATGGAAAATTCCGTCGGAAAAGTTAATAAAAAAAAGGCCAATTTCAAATTTGCTACCACTAAAAGTCATGCACCTCAATTTTGGTACCTCTTTAAAAAAATTTTTTATTATACTACCACCTAAATCATTGTTGTCAAAATTCAGTACCATTTGACTGAAGCTGTTAAGTTTGCCGTTTGGTGGGCCCCACGTCAGTTAACTAACACCCCTTCAGTTCTTCTCTCTCCCCCCTCCCTTTCCTCCACCTCTGCAGCCCACCACCCTCAACTGCCCAGCCAGCCCAGCCACCCTCCCCCCTCCCCTCTGCCGGCGACCGGCGCCCAACGCTTTGGCCGGCGTTCTTTACCCACGCCCTGCTCCACCATTCACAGCCGTCAACAACCACCACAAAACCTGCGCAATAACAGCAGCAATTCCCTTCCCGGCCACCGCACCACCCACCAACACCACCCATTCGAGGTAGGTGCCATCGATTTGCCGTAAAATCAGCCCAATTGAAATAGAAAAGCTCACAAATAACCACAACTCACGCAACCCCTGCTCCTTCACTCTTTCACCACCACTTCGCACAACCACCATCCAACACCGATCCTCCCGCAAATCAACCCGCAACCAACAGCTAGCCACCGCTAACTTTGCACCGACAGCAGGACCGGCCACCGACACCACCAATTTGAACAGAGCAGCCGCCCGCAATTAATGCTCCAATTGAGGCCCAAAATGTCGTTGGTGGGGGAAAGGGATTGGGGTAGGGTCGCCGGCGCCGGCCAAAGCGTTGGACGCCGGTCGCTGGCAAGGAGGGAGGGGGGAGGGTGGCTGGGCTGGCTGGCAGGTGAGGGTGGTGGGGTGCAAGGGTGGAGGAAAGGGAGGGGGGAGGGTGGCTGGGTTTTTCTTTTTTTTTTTAAAACATTTTTTTTTTTGAATAAACTTAACGGAATCCTAACGGATTCCGTTAAGTGGTACTGAAATTAAAAACTGTGATTTTAGGTGGTAGTAAAATAAAAAAAAATTTAGAGGGGTAGCAAAACTGAGGTGCCTGCCTTTTGGTGGTAGCAAAATTGAAATTGTCCTAAAAAAAAAAACAAAAAAAAAACAGCCCCACCCACCACCCCCACCACCAGCCCACCCCCTCCCCCTGCCCTCCTACCCACCCATACGACTAGGGGTGTACACCGGTCCAAAACCGGACCGGACCTGGACCGGACCTGTTTGGACCGGGGACCTGAATTGGGTAATTATGAGGACCGGGGACCGGACCTGAATTAACAGGTCCGGTTCCGGGCCAGACCTGAAAAATCAGGTCCGGTCCGGGTTTGGACCTGAATGGACCTGTTTTGTGACTTTTTCGTTTTTTTTTTTTTTTTTAATAAAAAACCTGTTGGACCTGCATATGGACCTGTTTTGTGATTTTTAGACCTGTTGCATAATTTAATAATTACATACAAACCAAAAATTTTTTTTTTTAATAAAAAACCTGTTGGACCTGCATATGGACCTGTTTGGTTTTAATTTTTTTTTTTTTTTTTTTTTTTTTAAAAAAATTACGATTTTCCCGGGTTTCAGGTCCGGACCTGAAAACCCCGGGTTTGGACCGGGTCCGGACCGGGACCGGAAACCTGGATTTTTAAGAACCGGGACCGGACCTGAATCAACAGGTCCGGATCAGGTCCGGTCCGGTTCAGGTCGGTTCAGGTCCGGTTTCAGGTCCGGTCCAGTTTTTGTACACCCCTACATACGACCATACCCCCTTCCCCACCTATGACTGCCATGATTGCCCCCCTACCCACCCACACCACCAGTGCCCCTAAACCGGACCACCAGCCCACACCACCCACCTTAGCCCACCAGTCCCCCTAACTCATACCACCAGCCCACACCACAAGCACCAGCCCACACTAGCCCACGCCACCAAACCAACAAAACCTTAAGTAACGGCCACCCACAACCACCACCCAAACCACGAAACCCACGAAACCAACTCTAACCCACGCCAGAATCCACGAAACCACCCACCACCTTCACAAATCGCCACCCACCACCAGCCCACACATCACACATGCACACACAACTAAAAACCCAAAATAAAAAAAAAAACAAAGAAAAAAAACAGAAAATCGGAAAATTAAAACATAAAACATACCTTAAATTGAAATGGGCTCGAATTTCACCACGAAAACGGTTTAACAAGGCCAAATTCGGCCATTAAAAGTCTAGATCTAGGCTTTTAATGGTCGAATTTGGCCTAAAAAACCTTGAAAATAATCAAAACAAAATCAAAGGTGGTGGTGTTGGTTGCGTTGCGACGAATTTCCGGCGGTGTTGGTGTGACATATGGTGGTGTTGGTGTGAGAAGGAGGGGAAAGAAGAGGAGAGAAGAAGGAGGCGAGAAGGAAAAACATAGAAGGGGAAGGAGAAGAGGAGAGAGAACGAGAAACCAGAAAGAGAAGGGGAAGGAGAAGAGGAGAGAGAACGAGAAACCAGAAAGAGAAGGGGAAGGAGAAGAGGAAAGAGAAGAGAGGAGGGGCGCAGGAAAGAAGCGCTGGAGAGAGAAAGGAGGGAAATAAAAGAAAAGGGTTAGGGTTGGGGAAATATTTTTTTCCTTTTTTTGAAGTTATATTCCGACGGATTTTTCCGTCGGAAAGTGCAAATATTCCGACTAAATATAAATCCGTCAGAATATATGGGCTTTTCGACGGATATTCCGTCGGATTTTATTTTTGTTGGAAATTTTTATTCCGACAGAATATTCCGTCGGAAAGCCCATTAATTCCGACGGATTTATATTCCGTTGGAATATATGGGATTTCCGACGGAAATTCGTGTCTGTCGGGAAAAGGCCTATTTCTAGCAGTGATAAAAATTAGCTATAATTAATAGTATGTAATAATCTAATTATCTTCTTCGTCTTCGTCTTCTTCTTCTTGTTCAAGTTCATCGGCCAATTGAACTAATTGAGAACTAGTAGAACCCTACGTTCCTTCATCGTCGTCGTTTTTTGCATAAGTACGATCTTGGCAGTGAGTTTCGGCATCCAACCAATCCTTGAAACAAACACACATTTCAAGTGTTTCTGGTTTTAGTCTTGTTCTTCTATCGTCGAAAACTCTTTCTGACGCACTAAAAGCTCTTTCGGAGGCAACGGAGGAGACTTGAATAGCAAAAATATCACGAGCCATGGCCGCCAAAATTGGATGTTTCGTGCTTTGTGCTTTCCACCAATCAAGGATGTCTAGACCGTAGCAACTCCAAAACGTCGCTTTGTGTTCTCCTAGATGATGATTCATGCACTACCTGAAAACTTAGACATCATGTTAGCAGCTTGTGCAAATAAACCTTTAGCTCTTTTACCTACAAAAAAATTAAGAATAGTCAACACGTAAAATTGCAACAGTAATAAAATTGTTACTTTTGATAGTGTAAGGCAACAATTCATATTTGTTACTTTGAAATAAACCATTAATACTAGATTGCATTGCAACATTTATTAAAGTGTTGTTATAGACTATATAAGACAACAATTGCTTAAAGTGTTACCTTTTTATCATCTATGGCAAAATTCATAAAAACTGTTGCATGAAAAGATAACAAAACATTCATAAACACTAGTGTCACATGTAATAATTTTCTCGTGACAAGCATACACTTATGCCACGATTTTTGCTACAACAACAACAAAAAAAAAAAAAAAAAAAAAAAAAAAAAAAAAAAAAAAAAAAAAAAAAACTTATAGTTAGATTTGCTCATGCCATTGAAATGGAGGAAATTATAGCATACAATAACTTTACTGAATATATATTTACATGACAATTAAATTAGATACCATGAATTAGCCATGTTACTTCGTTTTGCTTTACTTCTAACCTTGAAGATATTTGAAATACCACAAGCACTAATTGATACAAAGTAGAATTTTAAATATAATACAAATTAGAGATCGAATATATTTGAAATATGATCTACTTCTAATAAACACTTAAATTTTTTATACAGATATGCTTTATTTTTTTTTCCAGTGCAATAACGCCAACAGTACAAGAATATATCAATAGTTATTAGTAGAAATATTTTAAAAGACACCAAAGAAATGCATTAGTTTTATAAAAACCTCGGTCCCTATAATTAGAATGAAATAAAGTAAAACCCATAATAAGATGCACGATAATTTTTAATTTTTTTTTTTAATTTTTCCTTATATATGATCTGCTTCTAATACATTAAATTTATGTTATAAAATAATGCTTAACTTTTTAGTTTTGTTTGGTGCAATGCGAAGAAGTACATATCACTAATCACTAGATACCACTCACTACTCGTAGAGTCGTAGTAGAAAAAATTAAAGACTTAAAAAATGCACTAATTTTATATAAATATTAGTCCTTATAATGTATAGTAATACTCCGTATTAAAAGAACATAATTAGAGGCATGTTAATTTTACAAAAAATCCAAGTCCCAAATTCCCTCCCCCACTTCTCAGTTCTCACTAATCACCTACCATGTACAACCGCTACACTGATTTCCCCTCCATCTCCACTGACTCCGCGCCCATGCTGCCTCCATTGAAGATCGGCGACTTCCCTTCTCCATCACTGTAGAATTCCACTTAAGTAAGTCGACTCCTTCTCTATCTCTTCCATTTCAACAATTGAGCAAGGTTAGGGTTTCAATGATTTTTACCTAGTTTGTATCTTTAATATTCAAATGACCTCTCACCGACATTTTCCGCCGACCAAATATAATCCTCTTCGTCCCTCTCTCCGCATCAGAAAAAGTAATTACAACCAACAGAATATTATGAATTGAACATTCAAAATGATGAAGAATCGAAGTGAAATTCCATGATTTGAAATGAAGTTGGGAAATTAGGGTTTATATCAGGAGGTATTTGGGGGATATTGGGAAAAAAAGGCTCAAACCATACCTCAGTTTGTCAGTTTCACGCCTTTCACAATAAAGTCTATTTTTTTAATTTTTAAATTTCCAATGTTTCATCCATATTCATTCTACTTTTTTCAATTTTTAATTTATATTATCTAGTCGTTAAATTAATTGATTATATAGCTTATGTATGGTTGAATTAGTTTTATTTTTAGTTTTTTGAAGTGATTAGTCGAATTAGTTGTTAGATTTCTTGAAAAATGTTTGGATTTCAATTAGTTTGGTAACATTTTGAACCAATGAGGAGCATTATGTCATTTTGTTGGTTGAATTTGATATAGAAATCATGAAACTCATTGTAAATGGAGGGTTATTATGTATTGTAGGGTCTGAATTTGTTATAGCTAATTGAAATTAAGCGTGTTGTTTAGTGGAGGATCCATGCATGTTGTGTTAGTTTATTTTACAAGTAAGATACTATATATAATAAGCCTATAATAAATTTGGATTATCGTTGTATACTTGTATTCGTGGAAATGTCACCAATATATGCATTTAGGGACAAGTGAAGCTCTTTGATAATATAAAGCCGAGGTCTATATTTATTCGATATAAATAGACCTCGACTCTATATTATTAAATTGTACTATGGAGTGGTCGACACTCGACAAGGAATTCGACTTTTCTGGTTGTGTCTAATTCTGATAACTGTATAGCCTTTGTAGGTTAATTATTATAACTATGGAGGTATTAGATGTCGTTTGATTAGTATAAAATGTGTACCATAAGACCTCTTTGTGGTATATATTGAAATTTTTGCTAGTATTGGTTTAGCTATTAAGAGTCTCACTTGTCTGATTTTTCATGGTTTATGATTGGGTAAATTCGATGATTGGGTAAGTTGATATTATTCTTCCTGACCAAACAAGTTGATGATGTTGATATCCCTTTGCCTTTCCTTATTTCCTTTTAAATTTTTTCAATTTTGATTACAATTGAGGTGCAACTCAAGTTCCAAAAGTTGATGTTATAACTTTAACTCGAGTGAAAGCCTAGTCCTTTGATTACCTTGGCTCTTTTTCTTTGATTATGTGATTGAGGTAAAATAGTGTGTACGTGGGAGTTGATTGATAGATGTTCATTTTGGTTCATTTTTTTTGTTGTGGTTTAATTAAAAGTTGTCGAGAGACTTTTTTGCTGATAATTAATTAAATAATGTTATACCGTCTAAATCTATTAAATTTAGTTCCCATTGGTTGAAATTTGCTTATGGGAAAAAAATTATTTACATAGCTTAGGGTTGAGAAATTTAAGACTTATTACATTATACACTTGCCTTTTGTGTTGGTACATGCTTGTTATATGGTTCTCATTTTTTATTATTATCATTATTTTCTTGTAGGAACGAGAACTGTTGGTTTAGATCAAACCATCACAAAACCTAAAGCTCTTGCTCTTGTTGCAATCCAAGCTGTGTTATTGACTAAAAATAACTGTTGATATCCCTCCATGAGTTGCGTTAACTTGTTTTCATTGTCAATATGTACCACTTTTGGAACAGTATAGATTCAAGAACCTATTAGAAACTTTTTGGCGAGCTGAAACTGATAGCCTAAAGTCTATCTTATTTGGGCTCCTCAAGACTAGCTTTGGTACGTAGTTGAACAACATAAATAAGTTGAGTATTTGGCTGCATAAATACACAACTGCTTAACAATCGGGCTTCTAAGTCTTCTTGGTATACTCTTTCATCCATTGGTTATGTTCTATCTACTAAGAAACAGAGTTTCTTATATTGATATTCCCTTACCTTATGTGCACAAGTTCTTTGTTGATGCAGATGCTGGTTGCTGTTGGTGCCCGTCATTCCTGGTGTTGTTGCTCGTTGTTTCTGTTGCTGCTATGCTCAGTTGCTAGTTGCTAGTTGCTTGTTACCTTGTTGCTATTCTAATGTGTATTAACTTTTTTTTTTTTGGTACACATGCTACTTATTATATTACTGTTGTGATGTAAACATTACAGTCATTTAATAAATTAAATTTTAATATTTTATTTTCATATACTAGTGTATGTATATCATTAAATTTTTAAAAGGCATTTTTTACTTGCAATAATTATATTAAAAAAAAAAAAGTAGTCAATTCATTTTAGTTGGTTTGATTCGTACTGAATAAGTAATAATTCTAAGGTGTTGCCCTTAAGCTATTTGGCAACACTTTTGCATTATTACTAGCATATTAAACAAGTGAAAAGGTTGTTACATATTATGACATAAGGTTATAATTTTTAATTGTCTCCTAAGGTGGTAACAATTTTCAGTTGTTGCCTTTGTAAAAGTGTTGCCTTAGGTATCGTTATACCTTGGCTTTAAAAACTGCTGCCTTTGAACTAAAATGTGTTCCCTTATGAATAGACAACGGGGGCATAAACTACGCCTCATATGTGTTGCCTTAGCTACAAGGCAACACTTTTTTTATTAATAGGCAATGATTTTTCAGTGTTACCTTTGCTTTATTTTGTTGTAGTATTTGGATGATTGAGAAGGACAAATCGAGTCACGGTTCCATATTTAGATTCACAATCTCTATATAAGGCAAAAAAGTGATTGGTCACATTAGTTTTATATGAATCAACATCATCTTCAAAATTCATGCATTGAAAATAAATATTAATTAATAAAGATGTGCCATCATACTTTTGTTTTGGATCTAATATAGAAGCAAAAATATAAATCATAGGAATAGTAGTGTAATATTTACGCCATTTTTCCTCCATTGATGGAAGATATCCATCATAATCGTGTTGTAATCGGTGTTCATAAAAAAATTGTGCAAGTAAACATGCATTGCTAAGAAAAGAATGAGCACAAGGATTATAAACAGAAGAAAAACAATGTGTCATACTATATAATAATTGTAAAAACTGCATATATTTTTCACAATTAGACCAATCATCATCTAGTAAAGCAAATTGTGGAAATTTTTTATTATAAAAAATTGTTAATGGAGCCTTGTACTCAATTTCCTTACTCAACATTTCATAGGTGGAGTTTCACCTAGTTGCACAATTCGTTGATATTTTAATAGTCTTTGTCCTTTGTTTCCTGCAAAAAGCTTTCTATTCCTGAAATCTCATGTTAGAGCTGTTAATAGACATAATAGCATTTCTAATTTTGTGATAAAATGGACCAATTGCTTGTGTTCCATCCTTCACACACAAGTTAAGAACATGACAAATGCATCTAATATGAAGTGCATCTCCATCTAATATTACATCGATCAATTGTGCTTTAACTAAATTTGCACTAAATGTCATAGAAGTTGCATTATCAAAAGTCATAGACATGATTTTGGGCCTAAGATTATATGCATCAATAGCTTGCATTAGATGTTGAGCAATAATAAGACCGGTGTGGGGGTATTCAAGCATTTTAAAATGGATAATGCGTTTTTGTAATAACCAATCAGTATCCAACCAATGACAAGTCACACGCAAATAGTGATATCCGTAACCACGAACCCATGCATCAGCAGTCAAAGAAACTCTACAAGTAAGATTACTTAATTCATCATATAACTTCAATTTGTACTCTATAAAAGATTTAATGGAAGCCGAACGGACAGTTTTTCTAGAGATTTTTTTGTGTTGGGGTTGTAGTGCTCGGTTAATGTAATCGTTAAAGGGATCATTTTCGGCAAAAAGAAAAGGTTGTTCGGCATGTACTAACATTCTCCCAAGTTCATCTCGATCTATCTCTATCATAATTGTAAGTGAAGCCATGTGGATGGAATTGAGAAATTTTGAGTTGAGTTGGATCACTAGATGGACCACCACATTTTTTTACATGTCTACTAAGGTGTCCCGTCCCTTCCTTGGTTTCGGCCGAGTAAATTTTGTTACATGTCTTACACTTGGCTTTGGTTCCATCTCTACTTAATTGAAAATATCCACAAACATTACTCTTTCGGTTGGTATTAGCAAGTTCCTTTTCGGTACACCATTCTAATGTGTTTGGAATTTGGGTGAATTGTTCACTTGACCCGGTGGCATTTGTTTGACTACCTTGGGTAGTTTGATAAAAAGATTCATGTTGTGAGGAGTATAAAATGAGGTGAGAATTGGTTAGTTGAAATCTCGAACTAAACATATTCCAAGGAGACATATTGTCAAATTGTTCGAACCCTCCCATGATTTGGCCTGGGGATGGAAGAAGGGGGTGGAAGTGTTCAGATTGGGCATGTTAGGGGGGGCATTGAAGTGTTTGGATTTGGTGATTCCCTACTAGTACTAGCACGTTTTGACTTGGCTTTCCTAGAGGAGGAAGAAGGGTTAGGGTTTGATGCCATGATTAATAATAATAACAATAATAATATCAACAATAATAATACTAATAATAATAACAATAATAAATAATAATAATAATAATAATAATAATAATAATACAAATAATAATAACAATAACAATAACAACAATAGTAACAATAATAATAGTGACCTTAACAAAATTATAACAATAAGTATAATAATAATTATAACTAATAATAACAATAATTATAACTAATAATAACAACAACAACAACAACAACAACAACAACAACAACAATAATAATAATAATAAATTAATAATAACAACGACAAAGATGCGTTAGATATTACAACAACGCTTTGATTGCTTTCCACTAATTAATTTCCCGAACTTATAATATTTTTTTATTATTAATTGTTATAATTGAGAGAATTAAAGATTATATGAGTTTTTTTTTTGAGAAGTAGAGATTATAAGAGATTAGGAATTAGAGAATAAGAGAATTACAGAATAAGAGATTTGAGAATAGTTAAGTTGATGAATTGTTGAAAAAAAACGGATGAAGAAGTGAAGTATTTATAGGAAAATTGATGAATTAGTCGTAAGAGAAATTTGGAATTATAGTCGTTAATGCTGTTGGAATATAGTCGTTTATGGCTGTTTAAAGCAGCGAAAACTAGTCATTTGCATGGGCCGTGACGTGTGGTTGCCAGCCGTGCTCACGAGCCAACCTGTGGGCCAAACAACCGTGCCACAACCGCGCCGTGCTCATGCCGCCCGCGGGCCAGCACGACCTGTGCCCACCTCTACTAGAGACTATTCTCCCTCTGAATGAAATACAAAGTTTTATATGGAGTATGTGACTGGTTACACCGCATAGTCGGGGTTATTCATTTAGGGATAACCTTTATTCGATCGGGTAATCTCTGATCGACCAAGTAAACACCTAATTGGTAACTCCTAATCGATCGAGTAATCCCTGATCGAGTGATCCCGGCCACATGGCTAGCCACACAGAAAACGTGTGGCTGAATGAAACGTTCTGACTTTTTTTTTCACTATTTACATTTGTTTTTTAGAAAATGATAAACATTAGCCCTAAAAGAGTAAATACTACCCCTGTTTCGTCTATAACCAACTTAGTTGCACAATCCCCAAAACAAAATTTCTTAAGAAATGATTAGTAAATGAGGGGCATGTGATTGGACGAGAGAGAAACTAAACACCACCAGCACCTACCTTGTAACCACCGATCACCACCACTTAGATCTGAAACCCCACCACAACCACCCAAAACCCACCCAACCAACTCACACCAACAACACCCCACCCTTTTACCACCCTCTCACGGTCTCACCACCACCAAGATCTGAAACCCACATCACTACCCCTAAAATCGAAACCCCATCTCATCACCACCAACCAAAACCCCATGTCACCAGCCACCACCAACGAATCGAAACCCCACGTCATCAGCCACCACCAACAAACCGAAACCCCACGTCACCAGTCACCAGCCACCACCAACTAACCAAACCCCCAACTCACCACCAGTAACGAATTGAAACCCCACCTCACCACCACTTAGAATTGAAACCCACCTTGCCACCACAAAGATCGAAAATGCACAACCACGAATACCTCACCCTTATTAGTTACAAAAAAACCATCGAACCTTACCCAACTTGCGAGTTGAAAACTTTGAAAAGGGAAAAGGAGGCGGCGACGAACTGACAAGGTGGAAGTGGCGGAGACTATGATGAGAACGGGCGGCGAATCGATCGAGTGGTGGTGGTGTGGTGGTGGTGAGAGAAGAGGGAGAAGAGAAAGAAAAGTATTGCTGCTGCTACTGGTGGTGGTTGAGATGGAGGAGAGAAAAAAGTTAGTGATGTTGGTGGTGAATATGGTTGTGAAGGAGAGAGAATGTGGGTTGGGGTTTTAATTAGGGATAAATTAATTTAGGTTAATAAGTTAATATGTGGTTTATTGAAGTTAAGTACAATTAAGTAAGGGTATGGTGGTAATTTTACAAAAAAATACTAAAAGAGGAAACTTTTAGTTTGTTGTAGATAATGTGTAGCATCTGTTTTTGGAAAATGTTGCAGATAATATGAGGTAGTATTAAGCAAAAATTAACATTAATTACACCAATTTGAGCGTGATTTGGTCGTGAATTCCCAACTTAATTTCATTTTAGGAAGTAGATTTAATGCTTATATATAGCCCTAAAGGTTACATATATCATTACCCTTATTTTTTATTTTTAGATTATTCAACTTATTCATTTTAATTAATGTTACTCCTTTTTTTTTTTTTTTTTTTTTAAGTGTTACAAAGAGCATATAGTTTGCAATTTAATTAACTTAAATATATAAGACGTAAGTGGAGTATTAAATATTTGTAAAACAAAGATAACGGGGTTAATAGTTTATTGAATAATAATGAATATAAGAGGAAATATTGTAAAACAAAAATAGTGGATTTGGGTTGGGACCATGAGATGGGGGAGATACAATATTAAATTATAACTTTTTGACAAAAAAGAAGTGTAAGGTTGTAATACTCCGTATTTTTATATGTATTTTAATTTAAATAAGTATTTCTTAAAGTATTTAAATAATTCGAAATGAATTATTTATGGTCTTATTAATTTAAGAAGAATTATTATTGTAATTAAAAGTTTATTTTTAATTATTTAATAATTGTGAAAATATTTTATCTTATGATTTGGAAATATTGGGGCATATTATTTTATAAAAAGATAATTTTAAAAGTCAATGGTATTTAAGGAAAGTCAAAATACTAGTTTGACTAGGAAAGGGATCATTAAGGGTAGTAAAGGAATTTTAAGTAGGAGGGATATTGAGAGGGGGTATAAATACCCATCATATGCCTAAGGTGGAGTGCACCCAAAGGTAAACTCTCTTTCTCCTCTTATTTTCCTTTCCCCTTAATTTTTCTCCTTCCCCTTATTTTTTTTTAATGTTTTTCAATCACCACCCACACTCACCACCACACGCCACCACCGGCCAACGGCCACCACCACTGGCGCACGCCAGCGGCGGCGGCCACCAGGCGGGCGCGCGACAGCCGGCCAACCATGGTGGTTCGTGCGCACCTTTAAAAAAAAAGATATTATTTTTCTTTTTGACTTTTAATTTAATATAGCCTAAATCTAATTATTGTTCTTGGGTTTTTGTGATGATTTTAGGATATTTGATGATAAGTATATTGTATAGGTAAAATTGCTTTAAATAATACGACCTTTAGCCCGTCCGCTAAAAACAAGTCCACCTTTTGATTATCCTAGAATAATATCACCTTTTGGGGGTGTCCGCTTTAAACAGGTTATTTTACCTACAACCTAAGTAACCGGTTTTTTTTTTTTTTTTTTTTTTTTTTTTTTTTTTTTTTAATAAATTCATTTAACAATGTAATTAATCTTAATAACAACTTTAATTATGATTTTATTAACAATTAAATCAAAAAACGAAAAAAAAAAACAAAAAAAAAAAATCAGCCCCCTCCTCCTTCCCCCTGACCTCCTCCTGCCCCTACCCCTGCCACCCATCACCCTCCTCCCTTACCACCGCTCCCCCATCACAATATTATTCTGGGATAATCAAAAGATGGACTTGTTTTTAGCGGACGGGCTAAAGGTCGTATTATTTAAAGCAATTTTTCCTTTTGTATATAAATTTTCAGATTTGGTTTTAAATTAAAAAGCCCCAAATTGAAAACCCTAGGTCTCTAAATTAATGTTTATTGATGGAATTTAATTGTGGTTGATTAAAACCATTGAAATAAGTGTTTTAAATTACAATTACAACATTTTTACAAGTTTTAATAATGCTTGAAATTTTATATATAACCTATAATTATGTTTCTTGGAAGGATTTTTTATTACCCATTAATTGGGAATAAAAGTAAAGGTTTTAAATAAAATTTCAGCTTGTTTTAGAGGGTATGAGTGATTTAAAGAGTGTATATATTGCTAAAAATTTGTGTGGAAGAGGTATTAATACTTCTTTGTAATTTTGGTTTGTAGGAGACTTTCAAGTGAGTGATTTTATTTAGTCGTGGCGATTTTGAGGTCATATTCAAGGTATGTTCGAGTACTTAGTAATTACTTGAATATGTAGAAGCATGCTAGCTTTGTTTAGTTAATTCCAAGTAGTATCATGGTAGGTGATGATTGGAATTTGTTGATTGGATTGATGTTGGTGAATGATTTGTGATGTGTGAATTATTTATGGTGAATTGGTAATTGGAATGAACTATGTTGGTATGTTGATTGTGAACCACACTTTTATTAGTGGCATGATAGAGAGCAAGTTTAATTAAACTAAATGTTTAGTTTGGTTTGGAATATGAAAAGGGAATTTTATTATAGTTCATATAATTTTTATTGATGCTATAAGCATGAGGAAAGAGTTATTTAAGTGTCTTAGTACACAGGAATACATTATATTGCGGTGCTTAAGTGCACTTAAGGTGTTTCTAACACCGAGGGATAGGATTTGCGGCACATTATGTGTTTAAGGTGTCTTTGACACTAAAGTAAATTAAAAAGGGTTCAACTATTAAATTAATGTGGTCACTAATTGTTCAAGAATTTAATTGGTATGTTTGATTGCTTGAATATATTATAGTGTTTGATTGTGTTATAATTTGAGAGTCATCACCAAGTATAATGATATGTAAACAACATAAAGTGAAAGAGATTACACACCAAAACTCTTGGAACGTATATACCTTGAGTATGAACATATGAGGGGAGTTATGGGGTTTTATATTTAACCATGACTTCTATTAGGAATACAGGACGCTGCATTTTCCTTTTTACGTATCTTATGCGTAGGACGTCCAGTCACTTCACGTGACATTTGCCTACCCTGTTAGCTCCCGGTGTAGTTTACCTCAATTTATTTGAGGCAGGGATTTGGTTGGAAACCCGTTCGATGTGTAATCAAAATTAAATAAACATTGGTATTTGTTTAGTTAGGTGTTGATATGCTTGTAAACAGGTGCTACATGGTAAGTTGTGTGATGATAGGATGGATGTATGTTAGTGTGTTTTTATTACGCTTATGTACTCAGCATTGCTGATTGTGTGTTTGTATGTTTGTTTGGCCTTGTCTTTACCTTGGCCCTACGACGACCCATTTCTAATGGCAAGTAGTGGGGACAAGTAGAGAGAAGCTTTACAGGTGGTGAAGCATATTCATGATGGGCATGAGTGAAGAGCGAATCATGCTTAGTTCTCATTGGAATATGATGTGTTTTATTTGTTTTGAATATTATTTATTTTATTCTGCTCATGAGACTAACGCTAAGTTTTTTTTTTAGTATTGTTAGGTTTTAAGGGCCTACAATGGTTCCAAGTTGTAGGTTGACTTTGTTTGATTTAGTTTAATTTGACTTTTACTTTCGTTTGGTTTGACTTTTTAAGTCGACTTGTTTTTAAATGGTTTTAAAGGTAGTCTTCCGCTGTGTGAGTCTTCGATATTTGCCTTAGCCGTTTTCACGGTGGCGGTAATGTCTTAGATTTTCCTAATTCGTATTTTAAAAGGGAAAAATAGGTATGTTAAAGGAAAAGAATTTCTAAGGTGTTACAAAGGCCTTGTTTAGTTCAACTTATTTTTAATAATTTCAGGGAAAAAAAAAGTTTAGGTCAGATCATCATTATATGTGCGGTTTTTTATCGTTAAATATCTTTAGTTTTGTAATGAAAAAAATGATAAAATTACATATTAATGAAAGACACATTATTACGATCTAACAAGACCCCACCTGATATATTTTTTCTTTATAAATTGTTGTACACATAAAGTCAAAGTTTGATAGTTTGATTAAATTAGACAATCAGATCTGATTACATGATATCGCATCTGTTTCGGGGTTTTTTGAGGTGTCCTACGGGAGAGTTACAGCACCGAGAATGCACGCCTGACTTCTGTACCTATAAAACCACGAAACTCCGGTTGGGTGGAGTTCCGCCTCCGAAGGTCAAGTTAGTATGATTCCGGATGAGATTACGTGCGAAAAGTAAACTGGTTGTTCTCTCGGATTCCGGGAGATTCCGCAATTAATATTGTTCGGGTTTTGTGTGTGTATTTATGAATACCAATAAACGAGGTAGATTCCTCCATTTATAGCAGATGAGGATCTGCTCCCCCATTAGGGTACAATGCCACGTGGCATCCATTGGTTGGATGCCCATGGTGCTATAGGGAGGTGACACGTGTCAGGCCCTTATTGGGCCACGTGTCTAGGGTAATTTTTACCCTAAACATTTGCCCCTCACGGGTGCTGACGTGGCTATGCCACGTGGTACCTGTGACACATGCCAACCGGGCAGGAGGGCGACGGTTCGCCTCCTTCCCTCTTCTTTTTCAAATTTTAAACTAAGGGGGGAAAAGGAGGTGACGGTTCACCTTCTGAGATTTCCTATAAATAGGAATCTCCCTCCTTTCATTTCTCACTTTGCCATTTTTGAGAGTAATTTCTTGAGAGAAAAAAGTGAGAGCTCCTGACCCCGCTTGGTTGCTCGTGCAAACAGCCTTCAACTTCCAAACGTCCGGATACCGCTTGAGTTACGTAGCCCGTCTCACTAAGGTATCCTTCTGACTTAATCGGTCTCTTTAGTTGGATGTTTGATTATGCTACAACCGGCTTTTGCCGTCTGGAGCTTTTTTAGGCAATTTTTATAATTGCGTCTATTGAAAATCTCAGCCGGTGTAAACCGTCTGAGTTATCTTCTGGCACTCTCATTGAAGGGTTGCATTCAATAGACCCTCAGCCGGTTTACACCGTCTGGGGCATCAAACAAGCAATCTCATTGGTGAGTTGCATTCGATAGGTCCTCAGCCGGTGTGAACCGTCTGAGGTATCTTCGAGCAATCTCATTGGTGAGTTGCATTCAATAGACCCTCAGCCGGTGTAAACCGTCTAAGGTATCTTAAGGCAATCTCATTGGTGAGTTGCATTTAATAGACCCTCAGCCGGTGTAAACTGTCTGAGGTATCTTCATGCAATCTCATTGGTGAGTTGCATTCAATAGACCCTCAGCCGGTGTAAACCATCTGAGGTATCTTTGATCAAACTTTCTTTTGATCTGCTTTGCTGTTCCCTCAGCCGGTCTCGCACCGTCTGGGGGGTGAGCAAGCAATTCCCTCCTAAACTGTTTTGCTGGAACCCCCAACAGATCCTTTACCGCCTGAGGTGCCTTCAAACAGCGGATACGCAACCGGCCTTCAGGCCGCCTGTGTTGGTTCTGTTCAATTCTTTTTGCGCGTTGTCCACTAGTGAGCCTCAGCCGGTTAATGCCGTCTGAGGGGTCTTTGGACAATCTTTGATAAAATTTTCAGATTATTTGCTTCTGCAAACCTACCACAATCGGCCTTTCCCGCCTGTGGTATCTTTGGGCAACATTGGCTACCCAATCCGGGTAGTAGCATTGCCGAATGAACCCAGCGTCGAGGAGCTTTTTGACCTCGGCGGCTGCCGCTTGAGACCTCTCCTCACCATGATCCCTCTTCTTTTGCCTAACTGGCTTTATTTTGGGATCAACGGCTAGCTTGTGGACAGTTAGATCCGGACTGACGCCTGGCATCTCCTCCACTTCAAAAGTGAAGAGGTCTTTGAACTCTCTTAGAAGTTGGAGCAATTCTGCCCCCAACTTTTCAAAAGAGACCGTCCCAACCTTAATTGTTCTGTCAGGACGGTTGTCTTCCAGGACGACATCAAGGCTTTCACCAGCCGGCTGAGGCCGGGAGTCATCCGGCCTTTCCCTGGCTAGTGATTGCTATTTTATTTTTCTAGCGGGGGCCAATTGGTCCGCCTTTCTCTTTGTACCGCCTGCCTTGGGGACAGGCCCGGCTTCTTTGTCATCGAGGTCAATAGGATCCTCGCTGGGGCCGGTTGCATGGGCAGTCGGCTTGACGTCTGAGAGATAGCACTCCATAGCCGCCTTTTGGTCCTTAGGGAGCCTACTGACCCATCATCCCTCTCGAATTTTATCAGCATGAGAGAGGGGATGATTACCGCCTTGGACTCATTGAGGGTCGGACGTCCCCATATGAGGTTGTAGGCAGTCAGTTCTTCGACTACCATAAACTTGACGACCATGTGTCGTCCTTCCCCCTAGCCACCCAACCGGATGGGTAGGTCAATCCTACCCACCGGATGTACTACCCCACCTCCAAAGCCGACTAGGGGGTGGGGAGCTTTGTGCATACTGTTGGGTTTGTACTTTAGCTTCGCCAAGAAGCGATAGCTTATCAGGTCAGACGAGCTCCCGGTATCGATTAAGATCTGGCCAACTCGTTGATTGGCAACTTTACATTCGATGACAATAGGGTCATCGTGGGGCCGCCTGACCGTACCTCTGTCCTTCTCAGAGATGAAGACCTCTGGGAAGACGTCTTTCGACGCCTGGCCCTCGTCCTCTGAGGTGGACAACTTTCTGATGTTATCCTTGGCACCCCGGATGGTGGGACCACCGCTAGCGAAGCCGCCTGCAATGGTGTAGATTTGCTCCTCATCAGTGTCTGAGCTTACCACCGGCTTCTTAGACGGTTGTCCACCGTTTTTGGGGTTACCCTTGGACTTCGTCTGATAGGACTTCAAAGCCCCCTCATCAGCCAATCGGTCCAATAGCCGCCTGAGGCTGTAGCAACCATTGGTGTCATGGCCAATGTCCTCATGGAATTGGCAATACTTGCTCTTATCCCGATTTTTGACAGCGCGCTTCAGAGGAGCCGGCTTCTCAATGGTCAACCGATTTTTCATCTCCATGAAGATGGAGGAGAAGTACTTGTTGAACTCGTACTTGGGGATGTACGGTTCCAACTTCTTTTTCTTCTTCTGGGATGACTGACCTGGGCGGTCAGCTGCCCAGACTTCTTTTCTTTTCTTCTCTTCTTTTCTGGCCGGCTGTTGGAACCGGCTCTCTTTTATGTCAGACCGCCTGGGTTCTGACGAGTGCTTGATGGCACAGAGTTTCGTTGCCTGTATGTAGGCTTCGACCTCCATTAGTGCCTCTTGCGGACTAGGTCGAACTTGAATGTCGACCCATCCTTCAGACCCTTGAAGAAGTTTGTGTACGCAACTTCGTCAGAAAGTCCTTGTATCTGAATTCTCATCAGATTGAACCGCCTGACATAGGACCGAAGTCCCTCCTTGTCACCCTGCCGGATAGCCCCTAGGTCGAGATTGGTCTTCTTGGCCGGGATGTTCATGGAGAAGTTGGACGCGAACAGATATGCAAGCGTCTTGAAGTTATTGATGCACCAAGCCGGCAGGTTGCCGAACTACCGTTGGGCTATGCCCTTCAGCGTTGCTGGGAAGCATCGACACCAGGCAGCGTCATCCAACCCCTGTAGGTACATGAGGTTGGTGTAGGCCATCAGGTGGTCTTCCGGGTTGGTGGTACTGTCGTAGGTACCTACCAACACGTTCTTAACCTTGGCAGGCTGTTCCACCTCGGTTATCTCCCGGGAGAAAGCCGAAGGCTGTTCCCCTAGGTTTAGCAGCCGGAGCTGCCAGTCCATAGGCTGGACGGTGTTTGCCGCCATTCCCCCAAAGGGAGACAGCTGCATGTAAGGTGATCCGGTTCCATATGGTTGCTGGGGCACATATGGGACCTGGTGGATCACATGAGGAGCAGTACGAACGGACGTGTCGTGTGTCTGGATCCTCGGGTGGGTTTCCGAATGCTTAATTGAAGAATTGCGGAAACTGTCTGGGTAGGTCGACGTAGAAGTCGACTGAGACATGCTCTGACTTCTCTTCTCCTGGATTAACAATCGGGCATCAGAGAAGGTCTTTTTTGACCCATCCGGTTGTATGTGCCGGATGGCCTTTCGCTGCCCTGATTTAGGGAAACGAATTTTAGAGAGATCGATTAGGGGCCCATCCGCCCCCTTAGGCTTCGGGTGAGGAGTAGGCACCCAGTCTTTAATTGGCTTCTTCATGGAAGCTTTCTTGGCCGACTGGCCCTTGCTGGAGCCAGCTGACTTCTTAATGATGTCCTTGATTTCCCCTTTGAAACTAGTCATGAGGTTCATGAGCTCGTCTCTGGTGACGGGGGCAGCCCCCTCCGCCGCCTGGGGTTATCCAGGGTGCTTGCCGCCTGGGTTGTTGGGGCAAGCTTTGTCTTGACCCCGTTCCTTCCTTTCTTTGGAACGGGTGCGCCTAGAACGGAACGACCCGTCTGGGGCCATATAGGTTTCGACATTGTAGTCGTCACCGCTTCCACTTTCGTGGTCCGTATGGACCTCAGGGTCAGCCGGGGGTCGGCTGCCCTCTACAATTGGTACATTTTCAGATGTCATCTCAGAGGTACTCTCCCCACAGACGCCGCCAAATGTTTCGGGGTTTTTTGAGGTGTCCTACGGGAGAGTTACAGCACCGAGAATGCACGCCTAACTTTTGTACCTGCAAAACCACGAAACTCCGGTTGGGTGGAGTTCCGCCTCCGAAGGTCAAGTTAGTATGATTCCGGATGAGATTACGTGCGAAAAGTAAACTGGTTGTTCTCTCGGATTCCGGGAGATTCCGCAATTAATATTGCTCGGGTTTTGTGTGTGTATTTATGAATACCAATAAATGAGGTAGATTCCTCTATTTATAGCAGATGAGGATCTGCTCCCCCATTGGGGGTACAATGCCACGTGGCATCCATTGGTTGGATGCCCATGGTGCTATAGGGAGGTGACACGTGTCAGGCCTTATTGGGCCACGTGTCTAGGGTAATTTTTACCCTAAACAGCATCAGATTAGATCGCTGCATTTGTTAAGCAAAAATAAAGGTGAACTAAACAAACCCTAACAAATTTAAAAAAAAAAAAAAAAACATGGTCGCATTTGATAAGTGTAACACTTACAAAACACACGGAGGGAGTAGTGATTTATAGAGTAGATAAGGAAAAATGGATCATTTGGATTTTGCACATTTGTTGAGATACAATTTTGATCATTAATATCTTAATCGTTGGATTAATCAAGGTTTAGGCTAACAGAATTGTCATTTTTCAAGGGTGATAAGACCTTAAATGATTTTTTTTTGTAAAAACAAAAATAAATTTTTTACATTCATAGTGCATTTATCTTGGCTCACTGTTATTATGCATATGAGAGAATATGAAAAGGGAATTTTATTATAGTTCATATAATTTTTATTGATGCTATAAGCATGAGGAAGGAGCTATTTAAGTATCTTAGTACACAGAAATACATTATATTGTGGTACTTAAGTGCACTTAAGGTGTTTTTAACACCGAGGGATAGGATTTGCGGCGCATTATGCATTTAAGGTGTATAATAAAGTCTAAATTGTCGTGCATTTATATTTATTTAATTCTTTTTTTCTCTCTAAAAATGACAATTTTGTAAACATGTATGTGTAGTCATCAATATAGTCCCTTTTAAAAGTTCTACTTCCTAACACATCTATTACTTTATACTAAAATTGAAGTGTTTTTTTTTACCTCCCAAACTCCCTACAAATCCCGCCATAAATAACAGTCACTCGATATCTATTCATAATTGTTATCATACATCTATTACTCTATACTATAAATTGAAAAGATTGGAAAGTGATCATAAAACAAAAAAGTACGGAGTAATCCGTAGTATTTTTTTTAGAATTGATAATATTTTCTCTCTCATGTTTTATAGCTGTGCATAATAACTGTTATCACCCTTGAAAAATGACATTCATAGTGCATTCAATCCTTTAAGACCTTAAGTGCACATTGTTAATTTTATCTTGGCTCACTCAACAGTGAACATGGTTTAAGTAATAAATAGCTTGCTTTTAAGTAAGTGTTACTCCCTCTGTTTTTTAAATTATGATTATTTACATTTTAAAAGTTTTCAACACACTACTTTGATTTTTAATATCTTTAGATATTAATGAATGTCATAAATTGTAGGATTGAACTGCTAATGTGTATATAATGAATGATTTCAATGATTACTTTTAGAATTGGGGGATTTAATTTATGGCGACTGTTTACCTTCTGTTAATTTAATTACGTAAATGCTCTAAGTTTTTTTTATTACCATTGGTAAATAATTATAATTAGTTTTGGGTCTAGCTAATTGTTGTTCATATCTTGAATTTGAATTTGCGTTACCTAAATTGTTTATGGCTTGATTTGTTAAACAATGTGCATGCTCTAATGAAGTCTAAATTGTCGTGTATTTATATATTTTTTTTCTCTCCAAAAATGACAATTTTGTAAACATGTATGTGTACTCATCAATAAAGTCCCTTCTAAAAATACA
The DNA here is from genome assembly GCA_034703905.1 of Chenopodium berlandieri. Classification (NCBI taxonomy): domain Eukaryota; kingdom Viridiplantae; phylum Streptophyta; class Magnoliopsida; order Caryophyllales; family Amaranthaceae; genus Chenopodium; species Chenopodium berlandieri. The sequence continues at coordinate 38,440,441 of CM068279.1, read as the reverse complement.
TCTATTACTCTATACTAAATTGAAGTTTTTTTTTACCTCCCAAACTCCCTACAAATCCCGCCAAAAAAAACAGTCACTCGATATCTATTCATAATAATTGTTATCATACATCTATTACTCTATACTATAAATTTAAAAGATTGGAAAGTGATAAAACAAAAAAGTACGGAGTAATCTGTAAGTATTTTTTTTGGAATGTGATAATATTTTCTCTCTCATGCTTAATATCTATGCATAATAACTGTTATTACCCTTGGAAAATGATAAAAAAAAAAAAAAGGTACTTCGTAAATATTATACTCCGTCCGTCCCTTTTTTGATTGACTCATTTGAATTATTGGTCCAAAATGATGATCCCATTTGCATTGAAAAACCTCTAATTTGCAACAATATTTATGCAAAGTTAGCTTTTCTATGTAAATTTTGTTTTTCCATGTATTTTTTTTATTACTTTCTCTTTTTACGGAGTACTTTTTTGCAAACCCCATGTGATTTTAACTTTTCAATATACTTTTACTACTTCCTCTTTCTCTTTTTTAATTCCCGTGAAAAATTGCTCAAATGAGTCAATAAAAAAGGACACGAAGGGAGTATATGGTAATAAAAGTAATTCATTAGCTTAAATACAATTAATGTCCATTAAGAAAGGCTTAGCAACTTCTCTTTTATGCAATGTATCTTACCTTATTCTTTCATGCAACTAATGTATCTGATTAATTACTCCACATCAGCTTCATCTTTTATGCAGTGTACTTTCTTATTTTTATGCATTGTACTTGTATGATTGTACTCCCTCCGTCCCTTATTTTTGCCCCATTGTAATTTTATGGGTCAAATTTATAAAACTTTGACCATAAATTTCCGATAATTTATAAGTGATAATATATTCATGTGGGGTCTTATTAGAATCATCTCATTATATATTTTATTAATATCAAACTTTTATAATTTTTATGCTTATAGAAATTAAAATATATATGTTTGAACACGCATTTTAAAACTGTGAAAAATCAAATGGAAAAAAAAAAATAATGTAAGGGAGTATCCGTTAAGTTGTTGTCCCTTACATTCCCTTTGAATAAGTATATAGGGAGTAAATATTTTACTTCAAGTACAACAAGTCAACAACAAATTAAGAAAATTCAAGTATACACTTGATCACATGAAAGCAATGCCCTGTTTCTCCTGATACCCAAAAGCAGCAAAACCCCGAACGACGGAGCTTCGACCATTAACCTTTTTGATTTTCTCTCTCCTCATTTCTGGGTTTAAGCTTTGATGGTATTTCTATCTCACTCTCATAACTTCATAGATTTTAGACTTGGGTTTTCTTCAATTTCACAAGTTTTGGATTTTAACTTATGGGTATTTGCTTAAATGTTGAAATTTGTGAAATTGGGTGTTTTTTTTTTGTTTTTTTAAATGGATGCAATTGGTTTGTTGCGGTTTTTCATTTTGTGTAACTGATGTTTGGAATTTTTGTAGGTTGGTAGGCTACGTTTTGTTCGCCTTATTTTTTCTTATTAGGAAAAAAAAAATTATTTCAACTTATTTGTCAAAAAAAAAAAGTTTAGATCAAATTACTTGTCAAAGAAGAGGAAAAATAAGTTTAGATCAAATAAGAATAAATAAGTTCAAATCATATTAGAGTTTTTTTTTTATAGCTAAATATCTTTAATTTTGTACTGAATTTTTTTTTATGAAAATCACATCTAAATAAAATACACATTATTACATATCTAATAAGACCATTGATACTATAAATTATTGTACCCTTGAAGTTAAAGTGTATTTAAATCAAACAATCAAATTATGTCAGATAAGATCAATCAAGTAAAAATAAGATAAACTAAACAAACCCTTAATGTGAAGAGAAATATAAAGGTTTTCTTTAGGGTTCGTTCAAGTACTAAATTTAGTATAAAATAACTTAGATGAAGGACCTTTTAAAAAAAAACATTTAAATATGCTATAGACTGTATTACACTTTTTGTAAACCACAATCTCCATGTACGTACGGAGTACCTAACAAGCTTAAAAGCTTCATCTTTTGATGATTTGATAAACAGTTACAATTAACTTTTTTATGGCAGAGGAATAGAAGACAAATAATTAATCCCCATTATTGTGTGTATGTTCTTTGTGTTTTGGATTTTATTGGAAATTTAAAACAATTAATTCATTCTATCATCTTGCAATATAATGAAGATGAAAAAAAAAGTTGAAAATCTGAAAATTCATCAGGCATGAGATGTTCATGCTGCTTAAACTCTGAAAAGTTATAGGCAGTAAAGGCTTGAAATATAACAGTGGTAGGCAATAAAGGGTGCCGGAAAATAATTCCCATAGGTGGTAAAGGGCCCTGAAAATTAACTCCGGTAAGTAGTAAAGGGCCCCGGGTTGGTTTTTTATTTATTTATTTTATTTTTTTTATTCCAGTAGGTAGTGAAGAGGCTCGAAAATCTTAGTCGGTATTAAGATGAAGGCCCTAGAAATATTTTAAGAATGGGGTTGAATCTGGGTATCGAAAAGGTATAGTGAATTAGTGATAATATGGCTTTGGTATTGAAAATTTGAGAAATAGACAGATTAAAGCGTCGTGTTTGTCAATCTAAGACTCTAAGTTCATGTAAAGTATCAGAGATTTTTCTGTTGAGGATAAATAGTGGTTGAAGACTTGATGACTACGTGATATGTTTACAAATTAAACGTTAAGGGTAATTAAATAGTTATTGAGTGTAGAGCTTTAAAACAAGGCTAAGCTTGGACTAAGTTGTCCTGCACTTGGCTAAAATTATATCTGCATTTAGTGGGTTTTTTTGTTTATATTTTAATTTCTTTTCATTTTCGTTTTTTTGTTTTTGTTTTAGATGATAAATTTTCTGAATTGTAAGTTTTTCAAATGAGAAGATTTTGGTTTAATAATGTGTTGGAATTTGTTAAATGGGTATAATTTACTTGGTGTTGCACGTCATTTGTTCATTGAATAAAGTCTAGCAAATCAAAGTACTGCCCTTGTCATTGGTATGATAGAGTTTTGTTCATATAGAATTTTAGTTGTATAATTGGCTGAACAAAAATTAGGTTTAGTGTAGTTTGATTTTCTAATTTGCTGTCTTATGTAGCAAAAAATTTGTTATCTGCAATTTATGGACTCTCCAAATGCCCTGGAAAAGCTGGTGCTTGATTATGAGACCTCTATAATTTCGATAGAGTTTAGATGTGAAAATTGTCACATGTAGTTTTTCTTAATTTATCCATTAAAGTTAAATATATTAGTAATTTTTATAGTGGCCTGAACATAGGTATTGCTGCTCTGTTGATGATGTTTATTTCTTATTTTCTGGCAATAATTCCTTTTACTCTATTTGAATATTTGATATTAGCTTTTGAGTGCATTAGGATTGCGTATGTAAAGTAAAAAAAAATAACATGAATGTTGAAGATTTTTTTTTTGGATGAAGTAATTTATTTATTGGTATCAAAGATGCAGATACTTATTCAGACTTCATATGTAAGTGTAAAAGATGCAGTGTATGATGATAATAGGGTCCGTTTGGTAGGGTGTAAAACATTTTCAATGTAAAATGGTTTTCCATGAAAATCATTTTACAATGGAAAACTCATTTTCAAAAAAGTTTTCCGTTGTTTAGTTGAATGGAAAATGATTTTCCATTTTAAGCATTTTCCATTGTTTGGTTGAACTGAAAATTCAATTGTGAGGGAAAATGTTTTCCCTCCACTTGTGATGGAAAATGTTTTCCTTCTAAATTGGGGGGAAAATGTTTTCAATAAGGTGGAAAATGATTTTCCACCCCAAGTTTTACATTTTAATGTTTTACACCAAATCAAACAATGTAAAATGGGAAAACACTATTCAGTGAAAATATTTTACGTCCTACCAAACAGAGCCTAAATCACAATCTAAGAGAAGATCGAAATACCATTCTTGTATTTGATGCTTACTTACCTTTTATCCAATGCTTAGCCATCTGTTAGTTTAATGCACGAGTTCACTTCAAACAACATGCAAAGTGTAGCAATTAAATGTTGCTGCATCATCATGTTATTCATGTACATGTTTTAATATGATTCCATGATATATGTTGATTCCTAATAGATGGGACTTGAGGGAAATGATGGCTTGGGCACCAGTAGTAACGGTAAAGATGGATTTGATGATATTGATCTGGATAACTGGGACGATGAGGATATGTACTCAGATGACGATGCTGATACTATTGACATGAACTTGCATGACCTTGGCGAGGCTTCATTGATGAACTTCTGCAAGAAAGCATCGTCATCCTTCTTCAAGCAGCACGGTCTCATCAGTCATCAGATTAACTCCTACAACAGTTTTGTCCGTGAAGGTATAAAGAGAGTTTTTGATAATATTGGTGAGATAACTGTGAATCCAGGTTATGATCCCTCGAAGAAGGGTGAGGGTGGATGGAGATATGCTTCGGTGAGATTTAGGAAATTCGAGCTTGAGCGTCCAATGTTTTGGACCGGAGAGAAGTTTCAAGCAGATGGTGGGAAAGACTTTATTAAGTTGCTTCCCCGACATGCCCGGCTTCAGAAGATGACTTACTCTGCAAGATTGAAAGTTGAGACTCACCTTCAGGTTTGTTAAATGTCACTAAAATCATTTAAAATTTGCCACAGGATGCTGTAATTATGGTTTCATTTGTTTGTTCGTGGCCGGTTTTTGATTCTTAGATATATACCCAAGAGAAGGTCATAAGTGACAAGTTTAAAACTGGTAAGTCAGAGTATATAGACAGAACTATATTGCACGATGAAACAACGGATGTCATCATTGGAAGGATCCCTGTGATGGTGAAGTCTGATATATGCTGGATGAGTCAAGCTGAGAAAGGTGATTGTGAATTTGATCATGGAGGCTATTTTATAGTCAAGGGTGCTGAGAAGGTAGGTCAACATTTCCTCGTATCTTATCCATGGGTTTTATTCATTGTTTTATGGAGATCAGTGACCTTTTTTTCTTATCCCATTTCTCCTATAATCTGAAACGTTATCTGTGCCTTTATTGCAGCTTGTTCTAGTACATAGGTTGTATCTCTATAATTGTTGCTTATTGTTGTAAGTTTTTTTTTCCTATACGGAATAATCACTTTTGGTTTATGTAGCCGACCTCACTTATGGGATTAAGGCTTTGATTGATTGTTATAAGTTTTTACCGCATCTTGTTCTGTCCACTGCAGTGAAGCTAAATAATAATGATATTTGACTAAGTTGATGTTTTGAACTTGCTAAAGATATTAAACTGCAATTTATATTGGTGGCTATCTGCGCAACTGCACTTGTATTGCCATAGGTTGTATTTCAGATTTATACTTTTCGAAATGCTCTGCAATCAGTTGGACTCATGTCTTAGTTCTTACAAGAATGATCAGGTGTAACTCTTTATTTTGCTTTGACCTGGGTTATGTTGGATATGGTAACTGCAGACATTTATTGCTCAAGAACAGATCTGCTTGAATAGGCTTTGGATTTCTAGTGAACCTTGGAAGGTTGCTTATCGATCTGAGTTCAGGAGAAGAAGCTTACATGTCAAATTAGTAGAGAATCCAAAAGTCGAAAACATCCAAGGAGGAGAAAAAGTTATAAGTGTGTACTTTGCGTTTGCAGAAGTCCCTATTTGGATACTCTTTTTTGCCCTTGGTGTGTCATTTGACAAGGAGGTGGTGGAATTAATTGATTGCAGCACGGATGATGGTCGCATCAGTAATATCCTCTTTGCATCCATTCATGATGCTGATGAGAAATGTGATGGATTCCGTCGTGGTGGCAAAGCTTTGGAGCATATTGACCATATAATAAGACAATCCAAATTCCCTCCCTCCGAGTCCGCTGCAGACATTATCGAAACAAACCTTTTCCCTGGTCTTTCTGGGAACAAGCAGAAGGCCCGCTTTCTTGGATATATGGTAAAGTGTCTTTTGCAAGCATTTTTAGGCAGGAGAAAGTGTGATAATAGAGACGATTTCAGAAATAAAAGACTAGAGTGTGCTTCTGAGCTTCTAGAGAGGGAACTTAAGCGCCTTATGAGGCAGGCTGAGTGGCGAATGGTGAAGGCAATGCAGCGGGACCTTTATGGAAATCGTGATCTGCAGGCTATCGAGCACTACTTGGATGCATCAATCGTCACCAATGGTCTCACCAGAGCATTTTCCACCGGTGCATGGGCGCATCCTTTCAAGAAAACAGACAAGGTTTCTGGTGTGACTGCAAATCTCAGGCGAACTAATCCGTTGCAGAGTACTTGTGATATGAGGAGAACTCGTCAGCAGGTTGCTTACACAGGGAAGGTTGGAGATGCCAGCTGCCCGTAAGTATTTCAAAGTCTTGTCTTATAATCATATATCTCTTTATAGCCTAAGTTACATTGGGTACTCTAATTAAATTTGCAACCATGATTTCAGACACCCTTCTCACTGGGGAAAAGTATGCTTCTTGTCTACACCGGATGGGGAGAACTGTGGTCTTGTGAAGAACATAGCTGCTACTGGACTTGTCAGTTGCAGTATTAGTAAGAAGGACCTGCCTGATATATTGGTGAAGTGTGGGATGGAAAAATTAGTGAGCGACACTTGTACATCACTGAGTGGAAAGGACAAGGTTTTTGTGGATGGCGATTGGGTAGGAGTATGTGCTGATTCCCTCTCCTTTGTTCAGGAGTTGAGAAGAAAGCGTCGGAAAAAGCGTATTTCAAGCCAGGTACTATTTCATTTTCCTACATTTGTTCTAGATTTGTAAAGCTGAATATGTCACGTTTTAGAATTATTATTATTTCTTGGTGCCTGATAGCTGCTAGTTATTACCTTGTGCGTGTGTTCTTATCTTTTCATTACATTAATTCATGATCCCATATATATGGCGCTTGGTTTGTAACATCTTTTTTGTATGCTGCTAAATGCTATGAATCTCTGTTTAGACCCTCAGTCTATCCCTCAAATTTGTTTTTGGATTCATCGTGCTATTCTCATTATATACGTAGTCTGAGCCTCGTTAGACAATGGCCTTTCACTATCTTATCCACACTTCTGTATTAGTGTAGTATAAGTTCCTGTGTAAAAATCTAACACGTTGTTGGCACTTCTAGGTTGAAATCATACGTGATGTTCAAAATTCTGAAGTGCGAATATTCTGTGATGCTGGAAGAATACTTCGACCTCTTTTAGTAGTTAAAAATTTAAAGACAAGTTTATTGAAAGGGGATGAATTTTCTTTTGAGACCCTTCTAGACAAAGGAATAATTGAATTGATTGGGCCTGAAGAGGAAGAAGATTGCCGCGCTGCATGGGGAATTAAGTTCCTCTTCGAAGATAAGGGAAAAGACGCTGTCAAATACACTCACTGTGAGCTCGATATGTCATTTTTGTTGGGAGTCAGTTGTGGTATTATCCCCTTTGCAAATCATGATCATGCTAAGAGGGTTCTTCACCAATCTCAGAAGCATTCTGGACAAGCCTTTGGATATTCCAGCACAAACCCGAATATAAGAGTAGATACCTTGTCCCACCAAATGTACTACCCTCAAAGACCTCTCTTCCGTTCAGTAATTTCTGATTGTCTTGGAAAGCCAGGATATCCATTAGGCCGCAACCAGATACTTCCAAAGGCAGAGTTTTTCAATGGTCAAAATGGCATTGTGGCCGTAAATGTCCATCTTGGTTATAATCAAGAAGATTCTTTGGTCATGAGTCGAGCTTCCCTAGAACGAGGCATGTTTAGGACCGAGCATATTAGGAGTTACAAGGCTGAAGTTGACAACCAGGAATCAACAGAAAGGAGGAGGAAGTTTGATGATACTGTTAAGTTTGGGAAGATACAGAGCAAAATAGGACGGGCTGACAACCTTGATGATGATGGATTTCCTTACGTTGGAGCAAACTTGCAGAGTGGAGATATTATCATAGGCAGGTGCGCGGAATCTGGGGCAGATCATAGTGTCAAGCTTAAGCATACAGAAAGAGGCATGGTGCAGAAAGTTGTCCTGTCAGCAAATGATGATGGGAAGAATTTTGCAGTTGTTTCACTTAGACAGGTAATGGTGTGCTCTATTTTTTTTTCTCTTTTTGGGAAAGAAAGTAATGATGTGCTTTGGATCAATTATGTGGGTTAAATAGAAGCATGTTGTGATATGAGAAAATGTATGCTCTGGTTGACATTTCATCATAAACAGCTGTAAACCTATTATGTGATGGGGTTAAATGTATGCTCTGGGTTAAATTTCATCTTGAAATCCACTTCTATTTGTGATTTATAAGTCAGTCTCATGCTGTCAATTCATGCAGGTCCGTTCACCTCGTCTTGGTGACAAGTTTTCGTCGATGCACGGCCAAAAGGGTGTTATTGGATATCTTGAGTCACAGGAGAATTTTCCGTTCACAAAACAAGGGATAGTGCCTGATATAGTAATCAATCCTCATTCATTTCCCAATAGACAGACTCCTGGCCAACTACTAGAGGCTGCCCAGGGGAAGGGCATTGCATGTGGTGGTTCATTGAAATATGCCACCCCATTCTCTACTCCCTCTGTTGAATCCATAACGGAGCAGCTTCACAGGTCGGTCAGTTTTTACTTTCGTATTCGATTCCCTCCATTTATTCTGTCTGCATTACTGTATTTTTGCTTGAAAATTAACTCCCCTCCCTTAATAGTTAGACTTAAATTATGTTAAGATAATAAATTAGTTAGTGTTATTGTGATGTTGTATATTATCTCCGTATCATGTTATTTGCAACGATTAGATATTTTCTACTCACACTTTATGTCAAATCATTGCAAATAATATGAAACGGAGGTAGAATATGAATTTTTGAATAAATGAAGAATAGAAATGCTTGATCGACTCTTCCATCACAATGATTGCAGGGCTGGATTCTCAAGATGGGGGAATGAAAGGGTCTATAATGGAAGAACAGGAGAGATGATCCGTACCCTTATATTCATGGGGCCCACTTTCTATCAGCGTCTGAACCGTATGTCTGAAGACGAAGTCAAGTATCGAAATACAGGTCCTGTACATCCACTGACCCGGCAGCCAGTGCAAGACAGGAAACGGTTCGGGGGTATCAGGTTTGGGGCGATGGAACAGGATTGTCTGATCGCCCATGGTGCTTCAGCCAACCTCCATGAGCGACTTTTCACTCTAAGTGACGCGTCCCAGATGCATGTTTGCAGGAAGTGCAAGAACATTGCAAATGTGATTCAAAGGATAGTCCCTGGTGGAAAAAAGATCCGAGGGCCTTACTGCAGGTTCTGCGAATCTGGTGAAGAAATCGTCAAGTTGAATGTGCCATATGGGGCCAAGCTGTTGTGTCAAGAGCTGTTCAGCATGGGTATTTCGCTTCGTTTTGATACCCAGCTCTGTTGATACTAACCAGTCTTTCGTTCAGTAAATCAGTAGCTATCTTGTATTCTTTATGTAAAATATGTAATATGCTTTTGAACCTGTTTTGATCCGTCAGGAAAAGGTGGATAGTATTGCCTAATTTTTCTGCAGAACATGCTTGCAATCATGAAGAATGTTTCAACCTGACATCTAGTTTGATGTAATTCCAATTCTCAATTTGTTAATAGCTAATTTATGCCATTCGTATCCTTATTCAATCTTCTCCAACATGTTTTATGGTTTATCCATTTTAATCTTAGTTCATTTATCTGTGATTTATTCCTTCAGTAAATGAGCTCGTTCTCTAGTTTGTCTCTAATAATCTTAGCCTAGTATATAAACTAAGCTTGGTCTGCGGTCTGCCATGTTTTTATAATTGGTAGTAATTTAATATGAACCTCTAGAATGTATAAGTCATTTGAATTTCTCTGGAATGTGTATGATAATGATAAATTTATGCTTTTGCAAGTTGTCATTGGTATAACTTTAACTTTTTTGTATTGGGTTGGATCATAATCAAGTTAGGTTAAAATACATTCGTTTAATCAATTAACAGGTTGAAATGACTATGGCCGAAACATGTTCATTGTTTGGGTCTGTGATGAAAACTAACGAATCTGTTCAGTTTGGTTATCTTTGGTTGAATGTTGTATATGATATCAATTGGCATGATTTAGGTTGTAAACGGATTTAGCTGGTGTTTGGTGTAAATGAATCTGTCCCTTATTAGGTGATGGTAGAATATCCTTGTTGTGTAATGTTTCCTTCACAAGGCCTCTCTTTATAGTTATGTAATAATAGGTATGGTTTCTGTTTTTGTGAATATGTGATCACTTGACGACTACATGAGAGTAACATTTTTACTTGTTATTTTAGGATTTTTTTTTTTTTTTTTTTTTTTTTTTTTGAGAAAAAGCTAGAAGTACCATTAATCAAGGTTTGGACAAATTGTCCATGAGTACATAAGGAGCAACATCGGAAGGATTATGATTTTCCCATACTTGCTCTATTCCGAAAGGTACTAACCTAGCTAAGTGATGGGCAACAACATTCCCATCTCTACGAACATGCGACCAAGAAACATAATCAAAGTGTTTACAAGAAAACATATCATCAAGAATAGAGTCAAGATTCGAGAAATAAATAACAGATTTCGAGAGCCGATTAATAACTATTTGGCTGTCCGATTCCACCACCAAGTTCTTCACTCCATACTTGCGGGCTAGCTTCAGACCAAAGAGAATTGCCTTACACTCCGCGACCTCGGGAGGCTAGCCACCCCTAGTTCTACGAACACCAGCAAACAACACCTCACCATTAACATTTCGTGCCACAGCCCCTAGACCAATCCAACCTTCCTCTCGTAAGCTGGCGTCGCAATTAACCTTGATGAAGTCATCGGGGGGGAGGGTCTCCAAATTTTTCGGCTGCTTCTCTTCCTAACCCCAACTCCACCATAAATTTTCGTGATGTACTTGAGACAGTCCTCTACAATTTTTTACACTCTTTCTTTGATAATTAACCAAGTGAGGCACCTCCTTTGCATTAAATATTTTATCGTTGCGCCTACTCCAAATAAACCACAGCAATGCAACACCTCTCAAGCGTTTCAATGAGTCAATTTTCTGCCACCGCACAAGCATCTCTTTAAAAGCCTCACTCGGATCAGCAGGTACAAGAACTTCGCAGTTAAGTTCTCTCCAAAGGTCCCTCACAACATTACAGGAGAAGAAAACATGCCCCATAGATTCACATGTCGAAGGACACCATGGACACGAATTGGAATCAGCCATGTGTCTATAATGTAGGAGCTCTCTCGTGGGAAGGGACTTAGTGCACGCTCTCCATAGAAAGTGCTTAATTTTAGGGATGGTTTCAAGGCTCCAAATCAACACCCAAGCATCATGAAAGTCTTCGAGATTGCAGGACTTACCCAAGAGGTAAGCCGTTTTGACAGAGTATACACCGTCCTTTGAAAATGCCCATATCAGCAGGTCTTTTTGGGCTCAAAGGCTTATAGGAATACGCATGATGCACTCTATATCTCGGGCTTCAAAATTTGCAGCTAAGATATCATAATTCCAGTCCCTATTCTCCTCATCAATAAGGTCACAGACCAAAGAAAGGCCTTCAACTCTTGGAGAAGTGATAAACTTCCCACGTTCATCTGCAACCCAAGGAGCCGCGTATATGTCTATTGATCTCCCATCACCCACCCTCCATATGAGACCCTCTTTCACAAGCGCTTAGGCACACTAAATGCTACGCCAAGAGTAGCTACCATTCAATCCAAGAGAGGCATCTAAAAAATCACAATGAGGGTAGTATTTACCTTTCATAACTCGGCTAAAGAGAGAGTCCGGAGCTAATATGAGTCGCCACGCTTGTTTACCAAGCAATGCATCATTAAAGACTGTCATATCTCGAAAACCAAGCCCTCCAAGATACTTTGGTTGGCACAATCGATCCCGGCTAAGCTAGTGTACTTTGCGACGATGGACCGTATGACCCCACTAGAATTTCGCAACCATGGACTTAATGTTGTAAACTCCCATAAGATAAGTGGGAATGGCCTGGATGACTGACTTAACAAGGACCTCTTTGGCCGCTCTTGACATCAATTTCTCCTTCCACCCGTTCAGCTTCTTCCAGATCCTGTCTTTCAAAGTAGCAAAAACCATTCTGTTCGATCTCCCCAAGATGGTTGTAATCCCCAAATATTTCTAATGTTCCGTCACTAACCTCATCCCCAAAAATTGTATCAACTCCTCCTGTTTCGACTCACAAACATCTTTGCTATAAGAGACCTTCGATTTTTCATAATTAATTTTATGCCCGGAAACTGCTTCATATACGTTGATTATATCAAATATCTGTGAGCATTCCACTTGGTTAGCTCTAGCAAAGAGCAGATTATCATCTGCAAAGAAGAGGTGAGAAATTTTCGATCATAGTCTGCTATCACCCGCACCATGAACGAGCCTATGATCCGAAGCCATCTTTATAAGGGTCGAAAAAGCATCCGCAATAAAGATAAAAAGATAAGGAGAGAGCGGATCACCCTGTCAAAGACCACGAGAAGGGATGACTTTACCGCAAACGTTCCTGTTAATGATGAAAGAGTATTAACACAACTCATAACGACCCGAACCCAAGACTCTGCGAAACCCATCTTCAATAGTAGTTTTTCAAGGAAAAACCACTCAACTCTGTCGTACGCCTTGCTCATATCAAGTTTCATAGCTATGGTTCCCTTTCGACTCGTGCTTCTCTTCTTCATAGTGTGAAAAAGCTCCATAGCAATCAAGGCATTGTCTGTGATCAGCCTTCCCGGAACAAAAGCACTTTGATTTTCCGAGATCACATTTGGCAAAATTTCTTTCAATCTCATCACAATCACCTTAGAAGCAATTTTATATAGTACGTTACAGAGAGCAGTCGGCCGAAATTCAGTCATAGAAGTGGGGGAATTCACCTTGGGGATGAGAGCTATATTCGTACTGTTAACTGAACTTGGAGACAAATTCCCGTCAAGGATTTGAGAAACTCGATCAAAAACTGCATTACCAACCACATGCCAAAATATTTGATAAAAAATGGCATGTAAACCGGGGACCCGGGGCCTTGCAAGGATGCATGGCACATAAAGCAGCATAAACTTCATCCTTACTGTACGACCTCAAGAGCAACCCATTGTCAACCATGCTTATCGAGGGGGAAATGGCTGCAAGAACTTGTTCACACTCATTCATAGAAGGACCTGTAAAGGCACAGAGATTAGTGTAAAAAGTTTCTACAAGTTTTTCAATTTTTTCCTCCTCCATACACCAATCACCATTCTCATCAAAAAGACAATGAATTTTATTTTGTTTTCTTCTTTGCGAGGCCTTATGATGAAAATACTTCGTATTACGATCTCCATCTTTGATTTCGGAAGCCCTTGAACAAAGATACCAATAAGCTTCTTGTTTCTCGAAGTGATCATCAAGTTTCTTCTCCAGAGCCGAACACAATTTAATATTAGCAGCTGACACTTCCCATCCTTGCACTTCTTTGAGTTGCTTCTCGGTTGCCTCGATTTTACAGTCTAAATCGGAAAACTTCGAGCCACTCCAACGTTTGAGGGCAGCTAGAGTGAGCTCAAGTCTGGACTCCGTCTGCATTGCTGCATTTCCATTCCAAGCCTCCTTTATAGTCTGCTCACAAGAACGATCAAGCAGTCTCAAAATGCAGTGTTCGTTTCCCCTTCTTTCTCTGCTTTTTCCTCCTTTTCCATCTCAATAAAATTGGACTATGATCCGACTTATATCGTACTAAATTCTCAACCTCAGCTTTAGGGAACATAGTGCGCCAAGGATTATTAAGGATTTTTTACGAAACTAAGCTTAATTGGTAAACAATTTACGAATATAGACGCGTGGCCAAACTATTTACGAAACTGAGCTTCTGAGGTAAAACGCTGACTGAGTCAGCGTTTTACCCCAGTTATTATTTTTGTAAAAAAAAAATTCGTATTTTGTGAAATACAAATTCAAAAAAAAAAACTGAAAATACACAAAAACGCTGACTGAGTCAGCGTTTTTTGTATAGGCATAATAGGCCTTAAAACGCTGCCTCAGGCAGCGTTTCATTAACAAAGGAAAGACGCTGCCTCAGGCAGCGGTTTTAGCTGGTATATTGCTCCAGAAAAACGTGACAACATTCACTCTTCTTCAATACTCAAACTCTCTCAAACGGTTTTTCCCTCATTGCAGTTGTCGTCCCCGCAGCCGGAAAGCCCGCTGCCGCCTACAGCCGCCGCCGCCTTGTTGGTACTATCTCTCAAACTCTCCTCTTCATTTTAATGACATTGTTGGTACTTCTCACTCATTGGTTTTTAAAATCTAAAAACCTAGGTTAGTTTGATAATTATATACTACATTGTTGTAGTTTAATAATGTTGTTGATTATTCTAAGTTAGTTTGATGTAAATTGATAATTATGTTGATAATTCTAAGTTTGTTTGTTGTAATTTGATAATAGTTTAGTTTAAAAGCCCTAATTTGATGTTAGTTTTGTATGAAAGTTTTTGATGAAATTGTGGAAATTATTGATAAAATTGTTGAAAATGTTGATAATGTTGATGAAATTGTTGTTTTAATTTTATAAAGTAGCCTACATTGTTGTTTAATTACGAAAAATATGTTATGTAGAATATGTTGGTTGTTATAGTGTGAATATGTTCGTTGTGTACTTTGTTTTGGTTGTTATGTGAATTGGAACAATGTTGGTTAATTATGTTTATAGTGTGAATATCTTGGTTGTTATAGTGCGAATTGGTGGAGATTGCATGCAATTAAGATGTGTTTTTGGTTGTTGTATAGAATATGGCTGCACAAAACGCAGCTTTGTTATGCTGATGGGGGGTGAATTTGTGTCTGATGGACCGAATGTCCAGTATAGTGGTGGAAATATGGAACCATTGCCACTTGGACCGGACATGACTTTCAATGATATGATGAACGAGGTTCATAGCATTATTGGCTTAAACCCAATGAATGTACAACTTAACATTCAAATGAGGTTTGAGACTAATAATGCAGTTCAAGTGTTACCTTGTTCTAACGATAGACATTTGAAAGCTTTGAGGAGCGCTGTTTTAATGAGGGGTTTTCCACATGAGATATATGTAGAAATAGTGTCTACATGTACGCAACAAAGTACTCGACCAGATCAACAAGCTACCTATTTTTCCGGATACACAGAGTCCTTCCGAATGCCCTCACAAGACATTCCATCAACTGAATATGGGATGGGGTCCTTCAGTAGACTGCTTCATGACGATCGGTTCCAGAGGCCGTTGAGTTCACATATAGCTTCACCTGTATATGGTGGACCATCTACGACAATGTTTGGCCAATCTGGGCCTTCGACATCGAACACATTTATATCTTCTCCCATGCAACTCCAAAGTTATTCACCTACGCAGCATGATGATCATACATCACCGTTTCAACCATTGGTGAATCATCTTGAAAATCTACAACATATGGTGAATAACGAGTTGTCTCTGTATAATGCGCTTCGGGAAACAAATGATGAGGATGAGAGCGAAGAGGAGGAACATGGACTGGATAACATGGATGTTGATTCTGCAGACATGGAAGGTGGGGAGGCCATGGTTAGAACTCCTATTCCTTGGTTAAGTCAAGTAAATGAGAATTATGAGGTTGATCAATATTGGGCCGAATCAGGTAGTCATACAACATTTGTGATCGGGGGAGAGTTTGAGAAGGGTATGTTCTTTGAATCTAAGAAACTGCTTCAGGATATGGTGAAGAAGTATTCTATACAAAGGAACCAATTCTACACCACAGTGACCTCGAATGAGAAGGTCCTTCATCTGCGGTGCAAGAAGAATTGTGGTTGGTCGCTACGAGGTACTAAAAAAAGTGAGCACTCAGACGGCTTTACCATAGTCACATACAAAGGCCCGCACCGGGAGACCTATGTCACTAAAGTGTTATCTACAGATCATGCACACTTGGATTCATCCATAATTTCCAATTTTGTGAAGTCTTTTGTGCAGAAAGATCCATGCTAGAAAGTTGAATTTATACAAGAACTCATATCCAAGCATTTTTAGTTCGACGTTAGTTATTGAAGAGCATGGTATGCTAGGGAGAAAGCCATAGCTGAAGTATTTGGAGATTGGGAGAGTTCTTATGGCAAACTTCCGCACTTCATGGAAGCACTCAAACAGTCAAACCCGGGAACTGTTGTTGTATGGAAACACAAAGCTCTGGTAGACGGTGTTTATTACAGCAACATGGAAGTGTTTGAACGAGTATTTTGGGCCTTCAGCCCTTGTGTTGAAGGTTTTAAACATTGTATGTCTGTCATCTGTATCGATGGGACGCATTTGTACGGGAAATTTAAAGGAACATTGTTGGTTGCTACAAGTGTGGATGCAAAGTTCCAAGTATTTCTGCTTGCATTTGCGTTAGTCGAAGGGGAAAACTCTTCCAGCTGGTCTTACTTTCTGGGTTGCATTCGGGTTCATGTCACTCAACGAGATGGCCTCTGTGTTATATCTGATCGAAATCCTGGGATCATTGCAGCAATGAATGACCCTAACGTTAGTTGGATTCACCCAGCCGCGAGCCTATCACAGGTTTTGTGTTCGCCACTTGGCTTCAAACTTGAAGACTCACGTGCGGAGAAACGACATGAGAGATATGTTCAAGGCTGCTGCGTACCAAAGGCAGGAAAGAAAACTGCAAGCTGATTTGAGTTTGATCGGTCAGGCATGTACCAAGGCCATACAGTATATTGTCCAAGTGTCGTTGCCTATGTGGTCTTTGTTTCACGACGCTGGTCGTAGATATGGGATATGTACTACGAACTTCTCAGAAACATTTAACAATATGTTGAAGGGTGCTCGATTTTTACCTATCATGTCCATTGTCGAGTTAACATTCCGCAGAGTTAATAAGTATTTCACTGATAGAAGGGAATTATCTCAGGCTAGATCTGAACAGGGACTTACATACCCCACCAAGGTCACTTCCACCATGACGAAAAACATCGCAAAGGCTAGATATCACAAAGTGGAAGCGTATAACCGTCGACTGCATATATATCAAGTTGAAACAAAGAGGGGAGATAGAATTGGTAGAAAAGGAGGCCATAGACATACTATTAACTTTCAGTTAAGAATGTTGAACATAAAACGCTGTCTGGGACAACGTTTTCTCTGCTGGTCTGCAGATTCAGCCTTTTGCCACTTTCTTCTGCCCCCACCCACCACCCCCTGCCATGATTTAGCCACCACAATCCACCACCACCCACACCACCAACCCCCACCGTCGACCACCATCTTCCACCACTTTTGACCTCCCTTTTTGGACTTCAAAACAGTCCAACTACCTCCAACAACACTTCAACCACCTCCACCACCAGCACCAACCATTCAACAACCGTTGATAACCACCCACCACAACCAACAACACTAAAACCACCATGAACAACCACATTAACCACCACGGGCCATCCTTTCTACCCCATTTTCGACTATGGATTCCAAATGTTTGTTGTTTAATATACATTAGCCTAAAAGGATCTATTTTGACTGACATAAGTCCGATTTGGATAAATAAGCAAAGAAAACTTCAAACCACAAACAGATTCATTCAATCAGCATGTCTTATATTAATAATGCAATCGTTATATACAGCATTCCAGGAAATGCTTGTGTAGAACAATAAAATGATACAATACTATCACTACTCATCAATTTGGTCTAACCCTTCCCTAGCCTGACTATCGTCCCTTCGTCTTGGACGACGCCGACTGTAATGGTGAATGGTGGTGAGTGGGTTCCGGGGCGGTGGGGGAGTGAGCTGGCTGGACCATGCGTCCTCCTGGGTTCTGATGGGTGCAGAACCGTGGAAGATGTACTCCTCTGCCTTTGTGTGCGATGTAGGATCACCTCCACTGCTACTCTGGCCGGGGTCGAACCGCGAATGGACGGAGTGACCATCATCACCGTCCCGCAGGTGGATGAGATAACCGTGACCATGTCTGTGTAAGGAAGTCACGGACATATCTCGCATCCGCTCGACCTGGGCTCTGGTGGGTTCGTTTGTAAGGGCGGGGGACAGTGCATCATACATCACCACCATATTCGCCGCCTGCAGTAATCATCGAGCAGTCAGTTATATGATATTAAAAAAAATTAAAAAAATGAGGATGATAAGTAGAGTAAAAGAAACTCACATATCCGCTAATGACGTCATGTGCTGGGTGGTAATGTGTGGACGGTGGTGTGTAGCTGGGGTTGATGAAACGGCGTGTGATAAGCCTGTACCACACCATGTACGGATCGTCATGATCCATAACGCCCTGCATCGGATAACCCTGAACGACATGACCCAACCGCTGCTCCCATAGCTGAAGATATTGCCAATGCTCCAGTGCCCAGTTTGTCTCCGTCTTTCCCCGACGGTCATGTCGTGAAGGCGCACGACAGTGTCACAATGCTAGGGACACTAGTACAAAAAACTAATTTAGAAGCGGTTCAAACCCCCTAATTGGAAGCGGTTTTGAACCGGTTCGGTTTGGGAGGCTTGCCATTGTCAGTTAGAATTGGAAGCGGTTCAAACCACTTCAATTAGTGGAGAATTGGAAGCGGTTTGGCGCCAAACCGCTTCCAATTCCCATTTTTTAAAAACAAAAAATTCTACAATTGGAAGCGGTTTTAGCGCCAAACTGCTTCCAATTCCTATTTTTTTTAAAAAAAAATTCAACAATTTGAAGCGTTTTTGGCGCCAAACCGCTTCCAATTGTAGTTTTTTTTTTTATTTTTTTTTATAATTTATTACTAATAATATTAATATAATAATATTATTAGTGACCTTTCACAATAATTTCAGTATTTTTAATTAATAATAAAATAATATTATTAATCGATATAAATTTATTATTATTAATTAATAATAAAATTAATATTATTAATTAATAATAATATTAATATTAGTTACAAAATAATACAATAATATATATAACACGAAATAATTATATATATAAAAAGTAACATCATTAATATATTTAATGAACAACAATATTTAATTACACCAAAATATATTAAGATTACAATTAGAAATACTACGTACATACTAATACGTACTTAATTAAAATAATGTTGACAATAATAAGTAATTAATAAAGTCAAGCTAACAAACCAATATAACCATTACGGCAATTCTACATGCCATCAAATGTGTCAAAAAAAGCCCACATGTCGCAAACTTCATTGATCGATTTCATTCCTTGTTAACGGGCCTTCCCTTTGAACCTTGCAAAACTTTAGAGAGGAAAAAAAAACCAAACATTGTCATGAGTATCACAACACCGAAATGCACCAATATCACAGATTATTCACCGAAAATCACCAAAATGGCCGAAATGCACAAAAACCACATGATCACGTGCGTGTACAGGCTGCTGGGCAGCTGCCTGGCTGGGTGCCTGCCTGGCTGGGCAGGTCCCTGCCTGGCTGGGCTGCCTGCCTGGCTGGGCTGTGCACCTGCCTGGCTGGGTGAGCTACTAACATACCCAAATTCTTTGTTTTCTTTATAAACTGACATCTACTAATTCTAACAAATCATATTTAGTATAGTTAACATGTTTATAGGTTGAAATAGCTTAAAAGTATTCATTTTCATGCAAATACAACGTTATAGGAGCATAAGTAGGAGAAAATGGCATAAGTTAGCTTCTTACTTACCCAAATTCTTTGATTTCTTTATAAACTAATATCCAACTACTCTAACATACCATATTTAGTATATTTAACATGTTTATAGGTTGAAATTTCTTAAAAGTATTCATTTTCATGCAAATACGAGGTTATAGGAGCGTAAGTAGGTGAAAATTTCTCAAATGAGCTTCTTACTTATCCAAATTCTTTGTTTTCTTTATAAACTAACATACATTCCTTCTAACAGTTCATATTTAGTATATTTAACATGTTTAAAGGTTGAAATTTCTTAAAAATAATCATTTTCATGCAAATACAATGTTATAGGAGGATAAGTAGGAGATAATGGCATAAGTGAGCTTCTAACCAATATAGCCATTACACCGATTCTACCTAGATGCCATCAAACGTGACGAAAAAAGCCCACATGTCGCGAACTTCATTGATTTCCTTGCTTGACAACGGACCTACACTTTCAACCTTGCAAAACTAAAGATGACAAAAAAAATCAAACATTGTCATCAGTATGTAGCACCCCCCCATGTGTTATGCTTGTTTTATGTTCGGTGCAATAATGGAAGCAAGGTATAGATTGAATACAGTAAAACCATACCTCATCTACTTGTTGTGCTTCCGAGCAATTGTTGACTATGTCAAGCATAAACCTCATCATGTATAGGGCACAATCAAGTCCGTTGTTTTGTTGCGCACACTGACATGCCACAAAGGTACTGTTATCATGCGTAGCCATTACCGAAGCCAAGTATATTAAACAAATCACTAACTCAAGGCATTACCTTTGCATATTTCCACTTAGGACCCGCAACAGAACGACAGTTTAACTTCTTCATAACACTTTAGGAAAATAAGTTCTAAGTTAGAAACATAAATTCTCAATGATTTAGGTTAGGGCAATCAACAAAGGGAAGCAATATGTACCTATTCAGTAGGTTCTTCACTAGCAACCTCCGTGGTGGAGTCTGTCGAATAGAATCAAAGTGGTAGATTGTGTTACTGGATACGCAAATCAGCAAAAGGGTCCAATGATAACTGCATATATTTACATAAACGTGGACATATTATACGCCTCAGCTAACTGCAATTTCAGAATTTGGAAAAAAGGAAAAAACAAAATTATGACATTTTGTGACGTACTCCTCAAAACATGGGGCTAATATGAACTTATCTCCACCACGAGTTGATTCCTTCATACTCCTTTCTAGGTAATCTTCCACTTCACGAGGGTTGCTTAAGCATTTGGTAATGGAGGTTTGCTCGGGGCATAACCACCCAATTGCAGCCTCGGAGTTGCATCCACTAACAAGGTGCTCCTGTAGTTCCCTTCACGACAGTAATGTAGGGATTACTTATTAATTACATTGTTTATATTCGAAAATGCAAAGCTAGGGTGATTATGATTAGTGGTAGTGAATTACTTCATGAAAGCTTGAATGATGGAAATGTTAAGCATGGCACCTGATAGAAATTCCTTCACATCCTCTTTTGTAATTGGTGCGATCCCATCGTCATCATAGTGGAACATTTCCTTAGGTAAAGTCACTTCAATAGATCTACCCCTAGGCAACTCGCTCACACGGTTTTGAAGAAAAGTACATGCTTTGGACAGCGAGTTCAATATGTCAGCTTCTACTAGTGGAGTACAACTCGCAGCCGAACCTCTCGAACTCTTCGTCAACCCTTATCCTTGTCCTTGTTGGACATTCTTAGATTTTGGCTTCTCCATCTTCTTCATTTTGGATGACTGATTTTCATTTGTAACATAAAAGCACATGGTTAAATTACAAGCTGTTTGGGACATGTTTTAAAAACAAGCTAAGTAGTGTACACTTACCCCTCCTATCAACCTCACTCGATCACGTGGCCATTGCACAAAGCTACCTTTCGCATCAAGTAGCGTGATGAAGTCATATTTCTCTCTAGGCACCGGTAGTGGCAAGTCCTCAAACCCAGGTACTATGGAATTGATGCCGACGGAGATGTAGTGGGTATTAGTAGTAGACTTGAAATGGACCTTGTCAAACGGTTGTGCGCTACCATACCCCACCAACTCACCATCCATGTTTCTCTCGGGGTGAAGGAGCTCACATGGCGTCTCTTCCTACACATTTTATTAGGACAAGTTATAACCTAATTAACCAGCGTCATGCTATACAAGAACATATAAGTGAGACTTGGAAATTACCTGAACATCTGGAAAAGGATCAGGTTTTTGGTTTGCAATCCCTCTTGAGTCTGCATGCGTCGGACTAGGATTCTGCAAAAGTTCAAAACAATCATGCTAAGGCCTCGTTTGATGATATGGAGGCCATTGAACTCAATTGTAATTCAATTACCTCGCTGCCAACAAGTGGATCGTCCATGGCATCTTTGGGTTGACTACATGAGTCAACTGGGGTTACCAGGGGCATAGACAAGGTTGGCAAGTTCATATGCTTCAAAATAGCATTGAATTGACTTTGCAACTGTTCTTGCACCTCTTTGCGGATCTCCGCCTTTATTGATTATTTTTCCTTGGCATCCATTCGGTAGGGCGAATTAACACTTGATCTAGATCTTCCTGATCTAGTGTAATCTGAACCCATAACCTTTTCCCACCCAAGTTGTTTGCCGCCTGCTCCAATTACTCGCCCAGGGTGGTATGGTTTTCCCAAAGCCAAGGTAAAAGGATCGTTCTCAATGCTTAGAGTGAGCTTGCCTTCAACCACTTCTGACGTATGCTCGAGCTGCAACAACACAAAAAAATTTGGTTCATTCTAAGTTAGATGTAGTCGTTATCGAAATATTAGATAATGATAATGGTGAAATATTATCATAAATGTCATAGATTAGGGTGCTTACAAGTGCATCTGCTACTGTTTTGGTATCCGGGTGCATGACGTACTTCCCGGTGTTCTTGTCGATCCCATGCATAGCACACCACCAGTCATTGGCACGACTCACCAAAGATGTCACCGTGGAGGGAATCGGTGTATCAGGTGAAGATATTTTGGATGTGGGGTACAAACCCTCTTTGATCCACTTTTCTCAACTTTTCGCAATTGTCTTACAACCCATATGATGGTTATACATTTTCTTCTCAACATTGCGCGTAGCTTGTTGACTTCTTTCCTACACATTAGCAATTGTTCGCATCATTATATGAAGTGAGCAAATTTTTCAAAGTAACTGTA
Source organism: Chenopodium berlandieri (assembly GCA_034703905.1). Classification (NCBI taxonomy): domain Eukaryota; kingdom Viridiplantae; phylum Streptophyta; class Magnoliopsida; order Caryophyllales; family Amaranthaceae; genus Chenopodium; species Chenopodium berlandieri. The sequence continues at coordinate 38,417,585 of CM068279.1, read as the reverse complement.
ATTTATATAAGATTACATACAAGTGTGCAGTAGTAGTTGTTGATTTCGCCACGAACTTCTCCCAGTCCTTCACCGTTATTTGTGGATATACATCCCACGGTTTCTTCTCAACTTCATCCTTTCCTGCATTACCCATCAAAGTTTTCTTGGGTTTATGCCTTTGTTTCTTATGGATCCATCTTGTTCTTAACAAACTTTTGAAGTTTTTGAATCTCTCTTGTACAAAACCTTCAAACAATCTCCTCTTGTCTGGGTCATCGGGAATATTGAACACACTCTGTAAGAATCGCAAACTTCCATGTCAGTAAAGTGAAAAAAAAAAATTGAAGCAAAAATTGGAGAAAGGAATTAGCCAAAAAAAAATTGAAGCAAAAAATTGAAGTAAAGTGACCTGCCCAACCAGGCAGGGACCTGCCCAGCCAAGCACCTGCCCAGCCAGGAAGGCAGCCCAGCCAGGCAGGGTCCTGCCCGGCCAGGCAGGCACATGCCCGGCAGCCCAGCCAGGCAGGGAAATAACCAGCTAGGCACCTGCCCAGCCAGGCAGGCAGCCCAGCCATGCCTGTCATGCTGCACCCACAACGAGGCAGGCTCGAAGTAAGGTTTTTAGGCACGAATTTTTGTTTTTTGAACTCGAAGTTTGGTTTTAAGGCACGAATTTTTGTTTTTAGGCTCGAAGTTTGGTTTTTAGGCACGAATGCATTGATTTTGACTCGAAGTTTCATGAACAAAACTGAAATAATAAACACTTACCATTGTATCATCCCAAAACATTTGAAGCAACCCTTTTGGAATCTATGCCCAGTCAAGTGTGATCGGTATTTTACGAGTTAGGATGCCAATGTGTGTGGAATATTTGCTACGCCATTGCCCAGTAGGTTGACCCAACTCGTCAAACTCTAGAACCATCTGTTCCCCGGGCTTCTTAAATGCTTTTGTTGGACCCCTAACCTTTCTCTTTCCCGATGCCTTTCCACCACTGCTGGTTTTCAGTTGACGTTGCATGTCCATTTGGCCGTTTGAATCTTGTACAAACTCGGAGACAATATCATCCACAATAGGGGGGGCTTCAGCTGACATCTCATAAGCATCAAACCTGCGCTGCAACTCATCATGAACTTGGTCTTCTGGTTCGCCCAAATCTTGCTCCTTATTCACATCATACAACTCGTCACCAGATTGAGAACTACCATGGTCTTCATCATCCATATCCTCTACGTGGTGAATGTGTTCATCACGACCCATTTTATGTACACACCTACCACCACAAGCAACGCAAATAATTAGTATACAAAACATGTTTACAAGCTGAAAATGCTAATACAAGAACGAATTGAACAAAATATGTACAAAATGGCAAAACTAAGCTTCTACCATCCCCAACTTCGTTATTTTCATACCTATTACACAACTATCCTTGTAACAACTCACATTAGGTATACTAATAAGTGTTCAAAATATGAAAATGCGATAAATGAAATGATTCCATGCTAATACAACAACGAAGTGAACAAAATATGTACAAAATGGCAAAAAAGGGCTTCTACCTTTCCCAACTTCGTTAATTTCATTCCTAGTTCACATCTAATCCTTCTTCTAACAACTCACATTAGGTATACAAAACATGTTTACTAGTTGAAAATGCGATAAAGGTAATGATTTCATGCTAATACAAGAACGTAGGTAGAAAAATATCCATGTGCTCTTCTAAATATGGGTGAACCTCCGCAACATGATGAAGCACAAATAAGTGAGCTTGCAAGAACTGATCATGAGTAGGTGAGAATCGTTTCGACCCGAGTGTGCCATGAACATCAAGTCTCCCTTCATGTCGGGAAGTGGGAAGCCCAATTGGTTCGGCAACGGCAACATACTCCGCCACGAAATTACCAATCTCCTCCGCCACAATCCCTTGAATCATACTACCTTCTGGATGGGCTGGATTCCTGACTTTATGTTGTAATGTGCCCATGTGTCTTTCAAAAGGATAGCACCACCTCATAAAGACTGGACCGCACATCTTGATCTCACGAACCAAATGAATGACCAAATGCACCATTATGTCAAAAAATGATGGTGGAAAATACATCTCAAATTTGCACAATGTTACAACTACATTCGCTTGGAGAGCATCAAGTGTAAAAGGATCGAGCACTTTGCTGCATATAGTGTTGAAAAACGAACAAAGGCTCGTAATAGCTTCTCTCACGTGCTTTGGTAAAATACCACGAATGGCAATCGGTAGGAATACTTGCATCATCATGTGACAATCATAAGATTTCATACTAGTCAACTTCAATTCCCCATTCAAGGAAACGAATCTTTTCATGTTTGACAAGAAACCAGAGGGAACCTTAATGTCATACAAACAAGCACAGAACTTTCGTTTTTCGTCCTTTGACAATGTGTAGTAAGCTGGAGGTAAATACACCCTTTCATCTTTCTTCTTTGATACACCGATGCCCTTTCCTTTACGCTCCCCCTTACGTTTATCGCCACCATCTTCCCTTACCTTTTCCATTACCTTTGCCTTCCCTTCCTTTGGCTGCACCCACAATTCCGGACGAACGCCCCACGCTTTCAAATCTAATCGGGCGCTCTTCCCATCCTTTGTCTTGCCATGAATACCCATTATTGTCCCAACAACTCCATCACAAACATTCTTCTCTATATGCATCACATCGAGACAATGTCTAACATCATGTTCTTTCCAGTACTCAAGCTTCCAAAAGATCGATTCCTTTTTAAATAAGGCATGTGGGTCTAAAGTTTTCGAAGTTTTACCAAAAACAGTTGGTATACCCTTCACTCGACCATACACCTCATGTCCACTCAATGGCCTAGGCGCAACCCCTTCTTCAACTTTCCCATTGAAGGCCTTTTTCTGCCTACGATACGGGTGATCGCGCCGAAGCAATCGTCGGGTCCTCACGTACACATCTTTGCCGTAGTGTTCAAGGTACACGTTTGGTGTGTCATCGATACAAATAGGACATGCTTTATGCCCTTTGTTCTTATACCCGGACAGGTTGCCATATGCGGGAAAATCATTAATGGTCCACATCAGGGCTGCACGCATTAGGAACATCTCGTTCTTATGGGCATCATAAACAGAAACTCCTTCATCCCACATCTTTCTCAAATCATCAACAAGGGGCTCAAGGAAAACATCAATGTCGTGTCCAGGTTGCCTTGGACCAGTTATTAAAAGAGACAGCATTACGTATTTTCGTTTCATACACAACCACGGAGGCAAGTTGTAGATCACTAAAAGTACCGGCCATGTGCTATGTTGGGTACTCAGAGTGCCAAATGGATTCATACCATCGGTGCATTACCCAAGCCTCAAATTTCTGACTTCATCACCAAATGCCCTGAACTTCATATCGATGTTCTTCCAAGCCGGAGAGTCAGCCGGATGCTTCAGCAAACCGTTTTTCTTTCTTCCCTCTGCATGCCATCTCATGTTCTTAGCATCTTTTGGTATTGAAAATAGACGCTTGAATCTTGGAATGATGGGAAGATACCATAACACTTTGGTAGGAGGTCCCTTCATACCAGCATTGCAGCTCTTTCTCTTGTAACCCGACTGACCACAACGTGGACATTCCTCCAACTCTTCATATTCATTTCGATAAAGAACACAGTCATTAGGACATGCATGTATCTTCTTATACTCCAAACCAAATGGACACATGAGTTTCTTTGCATAATAGTACGACTTAGGAAGTTCATTCTCATCAGGTAACATGTCACATAACACAGTCAACAAAGAAGTAAAACTAGTGTCGCTCCAGTTATACTTTGACTTAATGTTAAAAAGTGTTAGCACGACTGATAGTTTGGTGTATTTTTTCGACCCGGGATACAAAGGCTTTTTGGCAGCCTCTGATAACGACTCAAATACATCACATCGGTCACCAAATTCACCTTCAACATTATGCATCATCTCATCCAAGTGATCACCACCACCGTCCTCGATCTCATCCCCATCCTCATCTCCATCTCCACCACCATCACTTCCATAATCATCTTCCGCACGAATCTCGGCTTTGTTATCGTGAGTATCATTCCCAACAACATTCTCCCTATACGATCCCTGTTCACCGTGCCAAACCCACACATGATATTGAGGCCTAAACCCATGACATACCACATGATCCCTTATTGTATCAACACTGTCGACCATTGTCACATTATTACAGTTGACACAAGGACAATAAAGGTCATTCACACCCGTTTTGATCTGATATTGTGAAGCACTCTCGCAAAACTCTTGGACCCCATTAAAGAAATCCAACGTATCACGTCTACCATACATCCATCCGCGATCCATCAACGTTTTAAATTGCCTTTACGCAAACCAACACATTATAAATAATGTAAAATTGCAACATATAATCAAAGTACATTGTTTGTATTTATATCGTTCATGCATATAGTGTAAAAATGAATGCTCCTAAAAAGGTCCTTATCACTCCAACCTAACCCATCCTGGAACGTCTAATCTCACTAGTGAATGTATGTCAACTTTCCAATTTTAGGAAAATCCGGCAGCATTTCGCCCTAGTTCTCCAAGTACACAATGTAGGTAAATAATTACCTACATATGCACCCGGAGAACATGGAGACGAAATGCTAAGCCGAGATATTCCTTAAAATCGAAAAAGAGACATACGTTCACTACCTAAGTGAGATTAAACGTCCAAGAACAGTCCCAACCGGGGACTATTCAAGTCTTCCTCCTAATGAGAAAGACTTGAACCGGTATCTAGGCAAATGATGATGCAAGCATTCAAAAATTTCCATTTGTTTGACATTTAATAAAACACAAGTTCATTCATTCATATAATGCTATTTGGACTACCTACAAGCAAACTAATCTTACTTTCAATCCATTCATTAATTCATTACTTTTTAGCTACTCAAATTAAAACAACTTATAACATTATAAAATTAAGGTAAGAATTAACATTTTGTATACAAATAATTCATATATTAATAAACATAAAATTTGATTAACTAAAATTGAAACCCTAAAATTTGGGAAATTATTAACAACATATAAGTAATGAATTTAAATTAAGCATGAACTCACCCAAAAATATGGAATGTGGGGTAAGAGGGAGAGGTGTGGTGGCCTGGTGGTGCGTGTGAAGGTGAGATGGGGGAGCACGCAGAGGGTCGCAGCAGGGGCAGCAGGCAGAGGGACGCAGCAGCACCACCCTAAGGTGGTTGTGGTGGTGAAAGCAGGCGCAGCAACCCCTTTTCCTAACAACACTCAATGAAAGAAACGAACGGTTGTGGTGGTGAAAGTAGGCATCAAGGTTGTTGTTGTGGTGGGTAAGCACGACAATGGTGGTGTGGGATGCTGTGTGATGGTGGGTGAAAGTGAAGGAGGGAGCGAATTGGTAGGCGGTCGCACACCTAACAAAAATAATAAAAACCTAACTAAACCTCCTAATATGTAGTAGGGTAAGTCAGGGTCGATCCCACAGAGAAGGTTGGACTAAACAATGGTTTCTATGAATTACAATAGCCGAATCAAGATAAAATAATGAGTTGAATAATATATACTATGAACTAACAAAATAAATCTAATAATAATAAAGACTCTAGAATTAAGTATTACCACTAATATAATCAATACAAGATAAATTCCTACCCCAATCAATTAATTATATGCTGATAAGGAAAAGTAATCCCTAAATAATACCAAGGACCTCTCTCGAGTATCAATGGCTTCTCTAACCCACAATCAAGCCTATTCTCATGGAATCATGCAAATTAGAGACATTAAGCACATTACTCTAACTTCCTAATTATCCATTCAACTACTCTCGTGATGAATATCAAACCCTTAATTGATCTATTCAAATCCGTTAAAACCCAACTCTCGCTGCGATTAAAACAATGGAATAATAACAATACTAATTATCTCTAATCTAGTATTGGCATAAGCGCAATCAATTAAGCATGAACAATATAAATAATTAATTGAGAATTTAAAAGAATAAATTAAGTATTAACCATATTAGGGTTCAACCTAAATCTAGAACAACAATCTACTCTAACATATTAACAAAAAAAACAAGAACAATAAATAATAAAGAAAACATGAATAAATAAAGAGATTAAAAGAAAATACCGAATCTTGAATTGAATTGAAGGTAGAAAGCTTGAATCTTGAATTACAAAAGTAAAGGAAATAAAAATAGAGAACTAGTTCTTAATAATAGGAATTGAAAAATAAAATAAACTTAATTAATTAATAAAACACCACTTAGTATATAAATAGCCCTAGAAAAGATAAGAAAGTCGGCAAAAAAGCTTGGCGCACAAGGATCCCAGGAGGCACGGACGTGCCTAGTGTAAGGCACGGACGTGCCTAGTGTAAGGCACGGACGTGCCTCTCTAAAAACAAAAATGCTGCTGAGTCTGTCTTCCAGTGCCTGGTGATGGGCACGGACGTGCCTGCTGTGCTGCGCGTATCACTCATCTTAAATCAGTCATAACTTCATATCCGGAGCTCCGTTTGAGGCGTGTAATATATCGTTGGAAAGGTCTTTAAGTCTACTTTCCAATGCAATTTGAATCACTCCATTATCATTTGTATATTAAAAGTTATGAGCATAATAGTGAACAGGTGTCATAATAGTGGACGAGAAAGATTTCGTGAAGGTTCGTGGGCCTCGGCTCAGCTTCGTAACTTCGTAAAATCTCCAAATTAGCTCCGTTAATCCTGAAATACATCAAAAACAACAAAACTACCCATAAAAGCATTGAATCATTGAAACTAAACCAAATTACACCAAAATGGACTAAAACACTCGACTAAGCTAAAAAAAACGACTAAAAATAAGCTAACAAATATGCACAAAACACGACTAATCACGAATTGAGTTGAAGGAGGTGTGCAATTGAAAGCAGCAAACACGAAGGAAATGAAGGAGGGAAAAAAGGAGGGAACGAAGGAAATAGAATCCGGTTTTTTTTTTTTTAAAAGAGAAGCGGTTTGAACCGCTTCTAATTACCTTTTAGAAGCGGTTCAAACCAAACCGCTTCCAATTCTCCTCTTGTTCTTTTTTTTTTAATCCCGGGTTTTTGTATGGAATTGGAAGCGGATTCCAATAACCGCTTCCAATTAGTGGCTTCCCATTACCTATTTTCTACTAGTGGGAATAGGCTGGTGTAGTCCGAACTGTCGCACGACGCAGTCAGGTAGGTGACTCTCCACAACCTCGAAACAGATCAGGGGGACCCTGGCACGCCACTCTCCCTGATGCTCCAGTAGATGTGCAGGCATGACATCTACCAACTCCGGTACAAACGGATCCCATGTGATCTGCAATAACACATCCTAAATAAGTTAGTCCACAATCAGTATACAGAGTACATAAATGATTACAAATATCCTCATAGTGTCTACCTGATCCTCCGTGAGACGATCAAGGGCGTCTCGGTAGTATAGGAGACCCGTCGCCGCATGTGCCTGTGTGAGTCTGGGGACCATCCACCTGTGGCAACAAATTTGTTACGTATGTTTGCAAAATGAAACCGTATATGGGAAAAAAAATGACAACTGTTACCAACCTTGCAACCATAAGCCTCATCAGCTGCAGGGCGAGGCGGAGCGATGTACGACTCATACTGGTCATCCTGGTCCTGCTGCCCCGGACGATGTATAGCAGGCCTACCTGGTCTTCCTACGTGGATGTGCTCCCAAGCCTATAGCTTCAATAGCAAAACACAAAACTATGTTAAATATAGGGGCATTTTTAAGTAACAAAAGATAGTACATCAAATAATCCAAAAAAGTAACAGATGACATATTATCGTCTGGTTCCATATGTCGACACTTCGATGGGTGTCCTGTAGTGTCAGGACAGAATGGTCAACAGATCCGGGTGTCCTATCACGTACGTCCATGATATCTGTTCATTGAAAACGTTACACACCAAACACCAACACAATAAACGGAATAGCAATTTCAATTGAAAGGCATAAATAGAAAATTTCGAACATCCAATGTAGAAAATAAAAATCATCCAAATGAACACAATAATACATACTGTAAAAAATTATAACTGTTTAATCAAAATAACACCACTACATACTACTATATCAAATAACACATATACACTTAGGTCCTATGTTGGTCTAGATGGACAAGTAGTCCGGTTGTGGCCTTGCTGGTGACAACGGCTGCATTTGGTTGGGGGCCGGTTGCTGTCATCCATCTCATTGCATATGCGCTTCGACCTTGGTTGACCTTTTCCACGTATCATTGTGCCGTCCGAAATGAGTTTAGGGCCTACGTACTGTGCCCAGGTTGTCTCGCAGGGGATAGGCCAGAACTGTGGTGCATAGGTGTTCATGTAGGCGGCCGACTGCAACAGAGGGTCCACCCACGGCCGCTCTGATAGTGAGTATGTAGCATAGACTGCTATCACACGAGAACATGGAAGGTGGAATATCTTCGGTTTGTTGCATGTACACGTTCTCAACTTCCAGTTCACCGTATGCTTGTGGCCTCCTTTACTACCAACTCTCTCTCCCCTCTCTGTTGTCACTTGGTAAATATGCAATCGGCGGTTATAGGCATCCACTCTATGATATCTGGCTTTAGCGGTGTTCTTCTCCAGGATGGCAGTGACCTTTGGGGGGTATGGAAGTCCCTGATCAGACCTAGCCTCGGAAGACTCCCTTCTCAAAGCGAAATACTTGTTAACTCTGTGGAAGGTTAACTCGACATGGGACATAATCGGTAGAAACCAAGCTCCCTTCAGCACATTGTTGAATGTCTCCGAGAAGTTAGTAGTACATATACCATACCTGCGACCATTGTCGTGAAACAAAGACCACATAGGGAACGGGACTTAAACAATGTACTCGATGGCCTTGGTACATGCCTCACCAATGAAACACAGATCAGCTTGAAGTTTTCTTTCTTGCCTTTGGTACGGAGCGGCCTTGAACATGTCTCTCATGTTGTTACTTCGCACGTGAGTCTTCAAGTTAGAAGCTATGTGGCAGACACAAAACCTGTGATAGGCTCGGGGCTGGGTGAATCCAACATTAAGATCATTCATTGCTGCAATGATCCCAGGATGCCGATCAGAAATAACACAGTGGCCATCCCGTTGAGTGACACGATCTCGAATACAACCCAGGAACCAAGACCAGCTGGAAGTGTTTTCCCCTTCAACCACCGCAAATGCAATAGGAAATACTTGGAAGCTTGCATCAACACTCGTAGCAACCAACAGTGTTCCTTTATACTTCCCGTACAAGTGTGTCCCATCGATACAGATAACAGGCATACAATGTTTAAAGCCATCGATACAAGGACCAAAGGCCCAAAACACTCGTTCAAACACTTCCATGTTGCTGTAGTATACACCGTCCACTAAAGCTTTGTGTTTCCATACGACACATATTCCCGGGTTTGACCGTAGGAGTGCTTGCATGAAGTGCGGAAGTCTGCCGTATGAACTCTCCCAATCCCCAAATATCTCAGCTATATCTTTCTCCTTAGCATACCACGCTCTTCGATACGGGACATCGAAATGAAATTGCTTCGAGATCAGTTCCTGTATGAATCCACTTTCAACGAAGGATCTTTCCGCACAAAGGACTTCACATACTCGGCTATTACGGACGAATCCAAATGTGGGTGATAAGTACATAGTACTTTAGTGACACATGTCTCCCGGTGCGGGCCTTTGTACGTGACTATGGTAAAACCACGCGAGTGCTCACTCGATTTAGTACCCCGTAGCATCCAACCACATTTCTTCTTGCATTGCAGATGTAGGACACCATCATTCTGAATAGAATACATCTTCACCATTTCTTGAAGCAGTTTCTTGCTCTCAAAATACATTCCCTTCTCAAATTCTCCCCCGGGAACAAAAGAGGTGTGGCTACCCGATTCGGCCCAATACTGATCAACTTCATAGTTATCGGGTACCTCACTGAACCAAGGTATGGGAGTTCTAACCAATGACTCACCATCTTCCATTTGTGCAGGTTCATCATCCTCCTCTCTGTTCTCATCCTCATCATTTGTTTCGGCGTACACATCATACACCGACAATTCATTATTCACAACATCATCAAAATGATTTGGCTCTTCTCGATACGGTGATGCTTGATCATCACCTTGCATACGAGAATAGCTATGAAATTGCATCGGTGAAGCGACGACGACGGACCAGGCTGGCCGAACACTGTCACACATCCCCCCGCATGTACTGGTGAAGCTATATGAGAACTAAAAGGCAAGTGAAATTGGTCGTCCTGCATCATTCGAGTGAAAGATCCCATCCCATATGAATTCGATGGAATATGATTTGAGGGCTCTTGGAAGGACGCGGTGTTGTAATCAGAGACATATGTAGCTTGTTGTTCTGCCCGAGTACTTTGTTGGGTACATATAGGCACCGTTTCTACACATATCTCATTGGGAAAACCCTTCATTCCAACCATGCTTCTCAAACCTTTCAAATGTCTTTTCGTAGAGACAGATAACACTTGAACCCCATGACCAGTATCACACCTCATTTTAAGGTTCAGTTCAACAATCACTGGGTTTGAGCCAATACAACTGTGAACCTCGTTCATCAAATCAATCACAGTCATGTTCAGTTCAAGTGTTATAAGTTCCATATTCCCTCCATTGTACTCAACATTTGATCCATTACACAAAATTTCACCTCCCCACCGACATAACAACGCTACATTTTGTCCAGCCATATTCTACGTAACCAAAACACATATTAACATAATTGAAATCTATAGTGAGGTCAAAAAAGTTGCCCACAAACTAGGCATTAACTCCATTTATAAAATCTTAGTTTAGGATGCAATGCAAAACGATTACTAATAAACTACTATTTTAAACAATAAACTAATATGAAATGGTAGATAAATTATCAATAATGAAATAACCGTCTTCTCACCAATAATCTATAATTATCAACAATTATATTTCACATAATACCATCACTAATTTTAACTATTTCACAAATAATTACCACATTACCATCAACAATTTGATGAACAATTTCATCAACAATGTACCACATTACTATCAACAATTTCAACAATTTCATAAACAATTTCATCAACAATTTCAACAGTTTCATGAACAATTTCATCAACAAAGTACTACATTGCCATACAAAATTATCAACAATTTTCCACATTTTCATAAATAATTAGCAAGAATCTTATACAATCTCAATAACTAATAGCAATTGTCAACATTACAATAGTTTGAACTTAGGGATTACCACGATTTTGAGTGGGTGAGTGAGAGAAATAGGGACAGCAGCAACACCGTCTCGCGGCAGCAGCATCGGCGTCCGGCAGCAGCAAATGTGATGGCAGCGGCGCTTCGAGGCCGGTGGTTCACCGTGGTGGGGCAGCGACGCTTCTACGAAGGAGTGAGAATGAGAGTGAGAACAGCCTGCGAACACAAACATAAAAACGCAAGAGACGCTGATTGAGACAACGTTTCATTTAAAGGAAAAAAAACAACCAAAAACGCTGTCTCAGTTAGCATTTATGTGTGTGTGTGATTTTTTTTTTGTTTTTTTTAACTTTTATAAAAACTCACAATTACAGAAAATTAAAAAAAAAAAAAAAAAGTCAACACTTAAAAACGCTGTCTGGGACAGCGTTTTTAAGTTGATTTTTTTTATAAAAAAAACCAGGCATAAAACGCTGTCCGAGACAGCGTTTTAGCTTGGAAGCTTAGTTTGGTAAATACTTTTGCCACGCAACCATTTTGGTAAATATTTCCCAAAATTGGCTTACTTTGGGAAAACGTCCCTATAAAAATGTATGTGAAAAACTAAAAAGTTAGATGGATGTATCTATATCAAAGTACATTCGAGCAGAGGTAGCAATATATGTGATGACAAAGTTTATAGGATAGATAAGTAGGTTTAGGGAGTTTGGACACAAACATGAGTACATGACACATATAATCTTCAACGCAGGTTGGCTATGTGCTAACTCATGGGAAGGTCTAGTTTGGGAACCAAATCCATTTGGATGTGTAGATATTTATTTGTTTATTTTAAGATAAAATACAAGTTTATCACCTTGATAACACATGAATTGTTTATTACGGTGGCAAATTTGTAAATAAATAACAAAAAAAAACATTTTTCAAGGAAGAACCACTAATAATGTTAGTGGTTTTACCAAGAACAGTTTTTTTTTTTTTTTTTTTTTTTTTTTTTTGCACTATTCATAGTAGAACCGCTAACACTTTTTAGAGGTTCTATGATGAACATTGCAAAAAAAAAACACTATTCATGGTAGGATTGCTAATAGTGTTAGCAATTTTACCATAAATAGTGTTTTATTTTTTTTTTTCATTTATTTACAAATTTGTCATATGATAAACAACTCATGTTTTATCAAGGTAATAAAACGGGCAAGTCTCTTACCTTAATATTTGAAAAACTCGTTGAGTCAAACTGAGTTGGTGAGGAATCCACTCACCATATGGACTAATCTAGGCAATATTGAGTTAAAGTAAAACACATTGGCTTAGGACTATAGGGTGGCCATATCAAACCGGTGACTTTATGTTTTCTTCCTAATTGTAAAAGGAGTTGCAAACAACAATAATGTATAAAAGAAATCTTATTTAATACCCCGATCAAGTACCAAATCCAAAATTTTAATCAAGTAAGCTAATTAATATCCACAAATCGGTAGTTTTATGCCATTGTAAAAAAAGAATAAAAATAAATCTGTGCCACCACAATCATCTTCTAGCTTCCTCCCTTTCATATCCCTCTATTCACTAATTAACAAGTTATGTTACTTTGATTTTAAAATTGACAAGTTTTATCTCTTTTCATCGATCTCTTCCCTAGGCTTTGAGCATCTGCATCTTCACCAAACCATACTGCCTTTTCTTATCCTTCAATTTACGTTATTTCCATCACTCATTAATCATTATTATCATCCTTTTTCCCTTTGTTGCTTTTCTTATGTCTTACCATTACAATAACAATTTTAATTGAATTTCTTCTATCAATCCTATCATGCCACAATTATTTTTCTTGAATAATGATACTTCTTCCTCTCTCATATAAAAGTCTCATTTAGTTTAATTACAATCATTTTTAAATCCCTACCTTATAAAATTAGTAAGAAAAGATATTGAAGCTTTTTTTTTTTTTTTTTAGGCAAAAGATATTGAAGTTTGATAGATTAAAAGTAAATACTTAAAAAAAAAAAACAAAAAAAAAAGGTGGACTTTGAATAATTAAAAATAAATATAAAAAATTAAGATAAGTAATTGTATGTCTTTCAAAAAAAAAAAAAAAAAAAAAAAAGTATCTGTACGAGTAATTTATGTGAAATTATCCATGACATAAATAAAAAAAAAATGCCTACTCTTTTAGTTAAAAGAAATATCTCTTCTACCGAAATACACATAAATACAATTAATATGTCTTTGAACTTTAAACTTGAGAATCATTTATTTTAATCACCATCCTCTAAAATGGTCTTTTTGCAAGGTATGGAAGTATTAAGAATACAATGAATGGCGAATCCTTGTCACCTCACAAAATACTCTAAAGAAGCTATTTTTAGGGCTAATGCATGGGATCTAATTAAGATCGATCGAGTTCAATCAGGCATAAAAATAATGCCAATAACAAAATAACGACTAAATAAGTTAAATTAGATTAGACATGATAAGTTCAACTCACATAAGTTTGTTTAGGTAAACGAACACACCTGAACACCATCCCAATTCCCAAATTTGCCTTTGACAAAAGAATCACCATCCCCCTAACAACAGTCGAAAAGTCTAATAGTGCAATAAAGAGACATTTTAAAAGTCTAATACTACAATAAATAGAGTTTAGACCATTAAACCCTTTTTTAAAATAAAATAAAAAAAATGTGCATTATCTTCCCAACAGTCCACTTGTTCAAACTTTACAATACTTTATAAACTTTCCAATCACATCATAAAAAACATTATTATATAAATTCCTTCATTATTTTACTCAAGTTTTTTCTTGGACTACCCAATCAAAAAAGCCAAACAAATTTTATAAAATAATCACAAAATCAAACCTTAAAATATACAACTTCCAAAAACAGAATATTACGGAGTAATACTGTATTAATTAGGGTATCAGTATAATATAATGATTAAAAATAAATATAGAAATACAAATAATTAAGACTTAATATATGAATTAAAACTTACTATTATACGAACATATAAATTCGTCATTTTTATCATTAGATCAGTGTTATCGCTCTTCCTTCTTTCTCATCATCATCGATTCATCGTCTTCGTCTTCGATATCGTAGATCGTACGAGAAGCAATTTTCACTCTCCTCTTTTTGGATTGATTCTTGCATTTTATTCTTCAGCTAATCCGCACTTAATCAGGTAGTACATTTATTCTTGATTTTTTTTGTCGATTTTAAATTTAACGAATTTTGATTTTGTTGATTTGTTTGATTGTACTTGAATTAGGTTTTTATTTGTTGTTGTTTTTTCGGAAATGATTGATGAAAAATTACGTTGATTTTGGAAAAATTAGGGGAATGTGTAGTAATGCTGTAATTTGTATGTGAAATTTGTGTGAATTTGATTGTTTTTTAATTGAATTTTGAGTTTTTGTTTGGTGGTTGATTGTTTCAGTTTAAAAATTAACACTTTTTGACGTTTGGTTTTCTCTTGTTTTTGGGATTAATTTGAATTTTTCTTGACTTGATTATATTATATTTTATGGATAGTATTGTATAAATTGATGTGACATAAAACCTAAATTATTGGTTATTATTTCCTTGCGTCATTTTTGTTCAGATTAGTGTGTATCTTGAATCAAACTCATTTTTGGTTGTAATTATTGGATTTTTGAGTTGTAATTTACTTGGTGTATTATGAGCTTTTGGATTTTGGCAGTCTGAAGCCCTTGGATTGTCGTCTCATTCTGTGTGTATATTCAAATTGAGTATTTAAGCAATTTTGATTTAGATGTAGTTGGACTGGTTATCTGGAAAAATGCAATTAGCAAATTGGGTATGCTTATCTCTGCAATGGTTTTTGTTTCGAGCCTTGGGTGATTCACTGTTTCATTCCATGAAAGGCGTCAAAGAGCATAATTGTTTAACTGTAGCCACTCGGGTTATCTTAGGATGGTGCTTCACCTTTTCAGATGAATGATGTACATGAAAGATTATCAATCCAGGTTAAACTGTGGGGGGGGGGGGGTGTGGGGGGAGAGTTGGCTTGGGCGGCTTTCTTTCAGTTAAATAACTAAGTTTTCCTACTTATAACCCTGCATTGTAGTCCTGAATTTTGTGGTCTATGAACAGATGTTAAATACTGTGTAATATGTTACTTAATTGTCAACAAATGTCATATGAGTGCCTAAAGGATTTTGAGCCGATATGCAATTTTTGGTATGACCACCTGGTAACAAAAGCTCTATTCCCACCAAATAGAAGGTTTTTTTTATTCATCACTTTGAATGTTTAGTATTGCATTGCACCTGAATACATTTATAGAAAAGACTGCTTTTGATTTTATTCTTGGAAACCAAGTGATTACTTTTCATAATTTGTGAATTATGTCTTTCAAATACAGGGAAATCTTGTTAGGATACCATTTGAGCCAATCAAGACTATTGTTAATTGGGATTTGAATTGTGAATGATGTGCAACTCCGAGATGATGCCAGGTTTCTAAATGAAGACATCTCGTGCATGGCAGTTACGTGTAAGAGACCTGGTGACTATGCCTGGGTCGCGTCAGCGGCCACATATGAAGAGGCCAGTATGGATTATAATACTGGTCTCTATGGTGTGTCTTTTTCTCATTGCTGCCTATGTCTATCCGCTCCGAAATTCTGCCCCCTGCAGTTTCTTTTCCTCTAGTGGCTGTCTAATTTATGCTGAAGAACAATCCACTCCTACTAGGGAGCTGACCGATGATGAAATTTATAGCCGTGTTGTAGTTAGAGAAGTCTTAAAAATACCTCATGTTGAATCTAAAAACCCAAAAATTGCCTTTATGTTTCTGACGCCAGGTACCCTACCTTTCGAAAGACTCTGGGATAAGTTCTTCCAGGTAACTGCTCATATCCCTTCTTTCCTTTGTTAGTTTTCTGTCATTATTTGGTTTATGTCTTGTTTCTCTTGGCCTTCATCTGAATGAGATGGTTTTGCTGGGTTGTGTGTCTTGACACTGCATTTCGTTTACATTGTCTTTATTTTCTTACTCACGTGAGGAGTTGATGTTTCTAATCTAACCTTATACTTCATCCATTTACCAATGGATGCATCATCATGGTCTCCAATGCAATTGTTTGACCATAAATATCTTAATTGTACATTAGTAAGAATTATAAAAATCTAATATTCGTTATATTGATTCCGTGGGTGGACTTACCTGTGAAAATATACATTGAGATGAAGCTAAAAAGATATCACGTGACTATTCAAAATTTCAAATGAAAATTTACAGTAATTTTTTTTTTTTTTTGAAGTTTGACCCTCAATAGATAAACGGTGCAACTATAAGTGAACAGAGTAAGTATTGTATATCTTTCTGTTCACTTGTATGGAGATGTTATCTTCCTAAGGGCAAAGGTAGACGGAGATTTTGCTTCCCTCATTCTTTGACTTGTATTTTGGAGTCTGAGAGGGGTTAATTGACTTTTGGAAATCAATTATTTAGGACATTTCTGTTGTAGAAGATATGGGGTGAAGATGTAAGAGCCTGAGACATAGTACACTGGATTCTGTAATTGTGCTTGTACGGTGCATATAAGAATTTTCAGGTATTCTGGCTATGTGTATTAAGGAGTGATTGAAAGAGTAAAGTAAACGGAAGAGCACGGGAGCATAGATGCCACATATGTAATGTCCTCTAAATTCACAATCAACTTGGGTTTAGGTGATTGCTAAAACTGTTACTTTTTCTTCTTGGTCAAAGGCTTGGTGCTTTATGTTTGCTTTCCTTCTTGGGGACTTATTGAATATCAAACACCCTTTAGACACATGTTCATTGGACCAGCGATGTACAAGTGTCTTAGTTAGGAAGGCTTGTATGTGAGATGATTAGGAGTTTGGGACTGAAACTCTGCTGTCACTTGTCTGATATGAGTAAACCATGATTGAGCTCGTCTACTTGCTCCAAAAGGCTTGAACAGCTCGAATTTGGATTTGAGGAATTCAATTCTTTTGGATTGAGTTATCATATTGCTTTCAAATCAAAGTATTATTCGCAAGTATGTTTTACGTTGTAGTAATTTATATTTTCTCTGATTGCTTATTCGGAATATGGTTCTCTTATGTGGTCATATAATAAAACATGTCTACAGATTGGCATGAAATTTCAGAATAAAGCCTATTTCTTTGATTGGGAATGTCCGAATACCATAGCCTTGCCAGCTTTCGTAATTTTATACTAGCACATTAGGGTTACTATGGTTTTTGGAGTTGAATTTTGAAGTCTACCAATACATGGGTTTACAAAGTAAATTGCATTGCTCTAGATTTAACACCTTATTGTCCTTCACTTTTGTCATATTGATTTTAGATACAAAAAAAGACTGGAATTTGTATAATTTCAGACTCCCTGACCCGTCTTTACTCTAATCATCACATAAGTGATATAACATGATTTTTTGGTCCTCAGGGTCATGAAGGCAGATTTTCTGTATTTGTACATGCATCAAGAGAAAAACCAGTGCACGTTAGCCGTTACTTTCTTGGTTGTGACATACGCAGTGACTCGGTAAATTTGTTACTTTGCTGTTAATTTTGCTGAGTCTTGCCTCGTATATTTTCTTGTATTATCAGTGAACTTTGTAACATGATTACTTTTAAAGACAAAGAAGCATGTTGATGGATAAAAAAATATCATGGTTGTATTATTTATTTGGCTGTTAATAGCAGCCAACGAACTATTATCAAATTAATATTCTTCTGTTGCAGCATAAGAACAAATCTTTAAGTGGTATATTTTTTGAAATTTCGGCTAGAGTTACTCTAAAACATTAATAGTTGTTTGGACAAGGAAATGAAAGAAAAAGCTTTCGGTCTATTCTTTGTCATTCTCTGTATTAAGGAAGCTTATTTATAATGTTCTACCAGTATTATGCAGCTCAATATTCTTTTATTGTGTTCCAGCATAAGTTGCATACCCAATATTTCAGTTATTATTTGTTATCTGTATTTTTTGTGACTATTCAATGTATTATGTTAGTAAAATTTAATTGGTTGCTTTACAATGCTAATTCTCTTGAAGACCTGTACCTATGATTAATTCACAAATCCTCCATGTGAACTGCGATCCGAGAAATGTGAATTGGTACTAATGAGTGGTTCATTTGTGGACTAATATAACTTTACTAGCCTACTAGGTAGCAGATCGCGTTCCCATACCCACACTTATAGCACGAATTAGGTAACACTACCCTGAAATATGACTTATTGCAGGTTTTCAACATTTTTATTATTTTTTTGGATGAGAAATTACTGTTTTATTTGATTTTGCATATAATGTGGCATCGTTTGGTAATTAAAAAATATTTTGATATATACCTCTGTCAAAATTTTCACAGGTAGTGTGGGGTAAAATCTCAATGGTTGATGCAGAAAGGAGACTACTTGCTCATGCTCTTAAAGATCCTGATAATCAGCACTTTGTATTACTGTCAGACAGGTAGGTACTTTTGATTAATTGCTTTTGCTGTACCCTGGCACTTATTGTTTGGACTTTGGAAGATAAGCTCAATATCAAATGGCAATCATGATAACATTGTATTTTTTGCTCTTTGCAGCTGTATACCGCTTCATAATTTTGATTATATCTACAACTATCTCATGTTCACAAATGTCAGCTTTCTTGACTGGTAAGAAGCTAATTCTGCAACAATAATATTGCGACTTATTACCTTAATTGTTCTCAAACACCACATGGTTTCTAAATTCTAGTATAACTATGGGAATTGGATGTTGTATAACTTCCATATATCAAACTATGAAACTCAAACCTGGCTGCTAGTGTATGACAACTATATCTTTAGGTGTCAACTTATCCATCCTCTGAAGATTTTGCATGGTTAAAATTGAAATGAAGTGTCAAGCATCCAACTCATGGGTACTTGAGGTTAAAGGAGTTCAAGTAACATAGGTGTTGAATAATGAGTGTTATTTCTAAAGTTCAGCATTAAAATCAATTGAATCTAACATATCTGCTTTTCATTAATCATTGTTTGTCACTAGAACACTTCATATTTCTGTAGTACAATTATATTGTTTAGAGCTGATACTGCTTGTTTGTCTATTCAATCAAACATATTTTACTGCTCTTTTTTTTTTTTTTTTGTTTCAAGTTGGCTTGATGAATCCATTGTCTGTATATGGCCTTGAAAATGAACCTCAATATATGTTTATTGATCTTGATTTTACACTTCTTTTTCTGATATTTTTGTACCCTTATTTTTTTGAGACAAAGCTAATCAGCCCTGATTTTCTCTTTTCAGTTTTCTTGATCTTGGACCACATGGTACTGGAAGATATTCTGAGCACATGTTGCCCGAGATTGAAAAGGATGACTTCCGGAAGGGTTCACAGGTATGAATTAACACAGATCTAGCTTATGTGACTATTGGACTGCCATATGTTTCATAGTTGATCTCCCTTTGTTAAGAATTATGCCACCATGCTTGTCAGAATTTAGTCAGATTGGGTTTGAATGTGTGATAACTTATATACGTCTTTTCTAACCAAAAATAGTAAAAAGATTGAAGGATTTCTGTGTGTAATTTCTAGTTCTCTCTCATTTGTATCCTTTATCCCCTTGTTTAAATAAGGATTCTTATTTTTGAGGTTCTTTAACCAAAGTTCTCGTTTGTAACTCAATGTGTAAACTTGTTGAAGAGAATTTAGTTTCCTTTTCTATTTATCCCACTTGCAATTCTTTTGGAAGGCTTTTATTTCTTTGTTTGCTGCACTGTGCACTTGCATTAAATTAGTGTGTAAAATACTGAAATTTGAAATTATCCTGATAGGAAAACTAATTTGAACCTTTTTGTGTATTTCTGAGCTTTCCTTCTGATGTGCTGTGTAGGTCCTCTAAAGAAGCATGTATTCTGTTCTATAATAGTATAATCATAGTCAACCATTGCCTATCTTGAGAGTACTGGTAAAGTCATGCATGTTAGAATATAGAAATTAGAGAAGAAAGGTTGTGGTCTTCAAGGTGATAAATTTTGTTGTAGAAAACTTGTTTTCAGGCCTCCTTGTCTTGTCAATTTGTCATGTTGCGGCTTCTGCCAACTTCACTTTTCCTGATTAGGGACAGTTTAATCATCCTTGATTTCAGTGTTTTTTTTTTTTTTTTTTTTTAATGAGATTTGAGAAGGTTTGCCATGAGTTGATGTATTTAGGGAATGCTTATAGAAGTTACTCAATCCTCGAAGACAAACTAGTTTTTTTTTTCCCTTACGGCTCTCCCTTTCTCTCTGTTTGCACCTTTATATCTGAATCTGCTGGTCATTGTGTGTGTGTGTGAGAGAGAGAGAGAAAGAGAGAGAGAGCCGTTTTGCAACTTTTAATTCTGTCTGACATGTTACCGTTCCCTGTGATTGAGAGATAAATTTTAACTTATAATTTTTAAATTTCTTTTTCAGTGGTTCACCATGAAACGCCAACATGCCCTAATTGTCATGGCTGACAGCCTATACTACAGAAAATTCAAGCTATATTGCAGGGTAAACTTTACAATTTTTTGTTTTTGTTTTGATTCTATGTAAGATTCCTGCTTTCTTCTTACGAGGACAATGTCTTGCAATGATGATTTCTATTATTTAGAGTATTGTTCTTTGAATTGCTATTGCATCCCTTCATATGCATTTGGCTTGATACGCTTGAAGGTTACATAGTTTTCTTCTGATGTACATAACTTTATCCTGCCTGCACTTCATTTGAAGTTGCAGCCAACTGTTGCATCTTGGAATAAGGGTCAACGGGAACCAACACTTTGAAAAGGTTGGGCCTTTGTTTCTAGGACTTTTCATTTTACCTCAAGTACCCTCCTTAACAATTAGACTTGGGTATGATCTTTTGACACCTCATTTTAGTTAGAGTATGACACGTAAGACTTGTACCAGTGTCTGCTCACAATACCTGAGTCCGAGTAACAGGGTTGTTTATATTTTACTCGCTCTCTCCATTCAGAATTGTGAGTAACAAGGTTGTGTGTTGCCCTTTGAAATTAAGTTTACTCATGAGTGACATGCTAGCTAACTCTAAGTTGTTTGAGTACAAAATCCTTTACTATGTGAGGTTCCAGTATTCCAAAGCTTGCGCATACTGGTGGGATTAAGCAAAGTTTGGAAAGTGATCCTGAAGTGGATTGAACTTTGAGTCTTCCGATTGACCGATCCTCTCCTGTAATCTGTCCATTTTCTGTGCAATACATATGATTGTTACTGAAGAATGAATTATTGTCATTTTTAAATTCACCTATGTGCCAATAACTTGATGATGAGACTTTGGAGATGACATTGTCACAACTAGTAAAGTTTTTTAGACTTTCTCTGCTGCTAGATTGTTAAAATTTTGGAACCTATTTCAGATTTTTATGTTGAAGTTGGTTTTTTTTTTCTTCCACAGCCAGGAATGGAGCACGGGAAGAACTGCTATGCTGATGAGCACTATTTGCCAACTTTCTTCCATGTCAGTAGTCTACTTAATACAAATTTTCCATTGTCTTGTAGATTATCTAGTTTGTATGTTCCTCATTTTTTGTCTTTAAATATGTTCAGATGACTGATCCTGGAGGCATAGCTAATTGGTCAGTGACGTATGTTGATTGGTCTGAGAGAAAGTGGCATCCCAGGTCCTTTAGAGCCGAAGACATCACTTATGAACTTCTAAGAAATATGACAGTATGATTTCCGTACAGTTTGACTTTTGTTTTTGCAGTCATTGATAATGAGTAGCTTGCTAACTTTTTTTTGGCATGACGCAGTTTCTTGATCAGAGTGTGCATCTGACGAGTGATGAGAAGGTATAAATTATTTTTAATCTACCATTAAATTCTTGAGAAGACTTGAACATGCATGGTAGTTTTTTGGCTGACAATGTATCGTAGTCTTGAACCACTTGATATATAAAGTTTTTTTGTGTTACAGAATATAGTGACAATAACACCATGCTTGTGGAATGGACAGAAGAGGCCTTGCTATCTATTTGCTCGGAAATTTTATCCTGAGACATTAGAAAAGTTGATTACTCTATTCTCCAATTATACGGTGGTATAGTGGGGGAACTTCTTTATTCTTTGTGGTCGATGATATGGTTGACCTCGTATTTTTTGGTATATATAATCAATAGGATGCATGGATATCCTTGGATGAATTGCTGAACACAACCGTTGCAATGTTCAGAAATGTTTGGTGATCGGCTAAACTATCAGCAATACAGCATTGCTTGACATGAGGACAAGGAGATGAGGGCTTGATTTCTTCCGATTGGTTCCTGCTTCGTAGGCCAACTATGTGCAGTCCCTTCTGCCTCCCCTTAGAGCTCTTCTTGTTTGGTCATTTTTAACCGTAAAATTTTGGGTTGCAGATACTCGATTAGGTTTGTTTTAAAACTAGTAGGTACTCTAGTATAATTAGTCCCTCTTTTTTGGGGTGTAGTATTATTGAACCTTGTATTTTAGTGCTATGAGCTTTTGCTTTTGGTAATGAAATATAAGTTAGAGAGATTTTTTTATGTAGAATTAGTTACACCAATACGATTACTGTATCTCGAGAAAAAGAAGAAAAAAAAATCACCAAATAATGGATCAACTAAAAATGACTCATGGAACAGATCAACAGATATATATAGGTGGAGAGTTGTACTCCATCAAGTTAAACAGCAACTTGTACCTAATGTAACCAGATTATTATGAAAATTTTGTTAATTAACATGCAATGATTTTGGAACAATTCTAGCTGAAGTATTACCTTTTTTTTTTTTTTGAAAGCAGCTAAAGCAAAAGCTCATGCTTGGGTGGTAAGATCTTCCCTCTCGATTCCAAGGGATCCTGGGATCAATTCTCATTACCCGTCTTTCAGGCTCTCTAAACACACACGACACGAGAAAGAAAAAAAAAAAACAAACAAACAAAAAAAAAACTAGCTGCAATGTGTCACGATGTCATCAACTAACATGGTGTTATTGAGTACACATGTTTAAGGTCATGCTTTCCTACATATGACCTATAATTGGTGTCATATAGGCCAATTTTGTCTATTGTAAATGCCACTCGACTGCCCAAAATGTTGTTAATCGTTAAGTCATGAGACTTGATGGATTGACTCGGGAAATGCCGCCCCATGTAACTTTTGAATGGAAAATTGCTAACATAACCCAGCAACATACTTCTACAGCTTTGGAACTCGATTTATGGTTGCAAGCATGATAATCAAGAAACAATTTTGTCAAGGCCCCTTGTATTGTGTCTACTTTCAACTAGCTCGTACCCTGTAGAAAAGGCAAAAAATGTTGTTTGACAAAGTAGTGCATTAGAGGAGCTTTTAAAGATATAGTATTTTGACAAAAATTGTACTCGTAGCATTTATAATTTTGAGTAAGTTTATTGCAACATATTGACCTAAAAGCAGCAGAAGCTCAAAACTGAATTTTGTATATGTAGTTGCAATTCTTTACAGGAAATCAGGAATGCCTATCATATTTCACCATAGATTGGATGGTTCATAAGACAACATGCATGTCCACATTAGACTTTTAAACATGGAGTTTTCAGCGATTGGATCCAGCATCAATTCCATCAGTCTTCGTGCCTGTGGCAGATTCCACAAAAATCAGTCGTCCTTGAACTATCTGCATTGAAAGAAAAGTAACAGCTCATGAGGCAACCAAGTTAACTTTGCCTCTTGGTCAATTCAGGAAAGAAGAAACAAGAGAATCAACAAGACGAGGATCACAGGAGCGAGTACTTAAAACTTTTGAACATATTCTTTGCCAATAAAAATTGCATTGTTTGGTGTGGTTTCCCTTACGTCCTTACAAATATGTATGATAATAGCTGCTAAAGTAACTAGTCATCATAACTAAGTTACTGAAAGTAAAATTTGCAAGTATGTATCCATCAAACCTTCCATGAGAAATTGGTAATGAAACCATAGATGACTACGATCTTCCTGCAAGGTAAGCTTCACATATAGCACATCATTATATTTTCTTACACCAATTTAGGCAATTTGATCTTTGTATTTGAATTCACATTTTTTACATAATTGTTAAACAAGCAAACACCTCAGTCCTGTGAAAACCATGTCTTTCCATATACCTTTGACTAATTCAATGTATAATGAGAACTCCAAATAAACACTATCTATCTCAAATGAAATTAAAGAACGCTTTATCAAATCTCCATCAGGCAGTCTTCCAAATAGAAAACACTCTCCTCCCTCAAAGTTCAATTCCAGATTTCTCCATCTCAAAGTCCCGTAGAAGCCACTTATACAAAGTGTCCAATAGCAAGAAAAAGTCTAGGGTATAATTTGCAATGAGAAATTGCGTAACTTGCGTTCAACCTAAATCTCTCTAAAGCTAACTTATTTTCTCCGTTTCCAACCTTTTTTTCTCAACCCTAGACCTTTGGTACATGCATCAATACAATACAGGAAAACTCCTCCACTGCCCACCCATGGCACGTATAGCTTATGTACTGATGTACACTCTACATAAATTGTGAAAACCAGAACCTACTTAAGGGCCCTTCTGTAGGAATCCCTCCACTTCCATTTAAACAGTAAGGTACTTCTTTTGTTTGTTTGTGTTTTTTTTTTTACTTGCAACACTTCTAATTTCACGATTGTCAATACATTTTAAACACAACTATATATAATCAATAAGTAGAAGTTGAAATAACTTGACATTATGAAAGTTAAATCAAAACGAATCCAACGAGATCCCATATGACTACATTTTCCTTAATTATAAATCAATAAAGCCGGTCAAAGTGGAGTATGTAAATAGATTAGTCAAAGTGTTGCAAGTTAAAAGAAAAGGAGGAGACCCCTCATTAGAGTAAGGGAAGAAAACATCGAAATCTGATATATAGGCACTAAATGTATTAGAATTTCAATTACTTCAATCTTCATCTATGAAGCACAAAAATGTACTCTTTTATGTTTCAATATTAAACATACCATGTTGCCAATACGTCCAAATTACCAATTTTAGACCAGAATTAAAAGTGGCTTGTAACATGCGAATTTTAAAAGCACAAAATTTCAAAAAAGTGAACTTATTTTGAATTGCTCATCACTTATCACTATCCAAAACCCAATGTAGACACAATGGAGCTGTTACAATTTGCAATTTCTGGCAAAGCCCGTATTACAAATTTACAATCCCAAATAACGCAAACCCACAACTTCAGGACAAGTTTTTCCAAATTCAAAATGTAAACAAACAAATTAAGAGCAAGTAAAATGGTGAAATAATGAGAATGAAGTAGAAAAATTACCCTGCCATTCAAACCCTTAATAGCTTTATGCGCCTCATCTTCTGTCTCAAATGTAACGAAACCAAACCCCTTAGTCCTTCCAGTTCTGTTATCCATAATCAACTTAGCTGTAAACAACACAATTGAATCACATTTATCATCACAGCTGAGAAAACCACAATTCAATGGCTAAAACTTTCACATATAGTAGAGCAATGACTCAAACAACAATCCAAAAGAAGAAAATATGTGACCACTACAATCTACCTTCTTTAACCTTGCCGAATTGCAAAAACATGTTCCGAAATTCATCATGTTTTGTGTAAAATGAGAGCCCTGCATCGTTTCGCCAATATACAACCAATTAAACAAAACACAATATAACATTAACAATCTGAATTTAACTAGTAATTACAAGTATCTTACTGCTGACAAAGACCTCGGAGCTACATCTAACAGTTGAAAACCGAGACTTCAACACCGTAAAGCATCGAAATTTCGCCACAAATTTCATCATTTGATGCTTAAAAATTTCTTAATTAAACCAGGGCAATCCTCATTAACACATTGGGCATTAATTTCCCAAGTTCAACCACCAAATGGGTTTAATTTATCCAGATTAATGAATCATTATACACCAATTTCCCTGCACAAAATTGCATTTTCTCAATCAGGTGGTTTCTTCCTAACATTAAAGAGTAATATAAACCAAAGCTTGCAACACATTAGCATTCAAAGTTGATTCAATTATCAAATTAGGGTAAAAAATTTAGGTTTAAGTTCTTCAAGTATCAATAAACCAAAGAAATACCTCAGAAGCTGGAAAGCTGCTTCAGTGGAGGAGAAAGCTCGCAAGCGCTTCAATGGAGAATTCAGAGTGCGCTTCAATGGAGGTGAGAGAGTGTGGGAGGGGAGCAGCGAGGCAGGAGACAGGAGTACACTGGACCTTAATTTCCTCTAATTTTCAATGACAAAACTTTGGTCCCAAAATAATTTGGTGTCGGCTATAATGAACCGTACGTCCGTACAAGAAAAATTATGGAAGTTTTAAAAGTGAATCACTAACAAAATTTAAGAAACTTTTAAAGGAGTGGTTAAAACGTTGGAGTAAGAAAAAATGAAGATTTGAGTAAACTTTAGCAAAGAAAATCAATACAATTCATAAAATATTAGTGGATAAAATAATAAAATTAAATACAAAAATAAATTTAGAAAGTATATACTACCTTCATTTTTTTTTATGTGCAACTTTTGCCATTTTAGTCCGCTTACAATTATGTGTAACTTTCTATTTTCTTTCTATTTTTAGTAAACAAAAACCCTGAAAATTACAAATTTACCCTTACTTAAAAATTCAGGTTTTCTTAATGTTACCCGTATCTTATTTTAATCACAATAACTTTTTTGTCTACTCTAAAATCATTAACCTAATTTTACCCACCCATTTACTCATCTCCTAGTCTACCCACCACCCATTTACCCTCTTCATCTCTGCTCTTCATCTCTTTCACCTTCACCCTCTTCATCTCTTCATCTCTTTCACCCTCCTCCCTCAAGAGTCACGACCACCGCCCCTCCCACTTCCATTCTCTCTCCTCCTTCACAACCACCTTCCATCTCACCGGCTTTCTGCTCCCTCTGACCACAGCCCTTAGCTCCCACCACCGACGAACAATGCTGTCTCTCTCTTTGAATTTTCAACCGGATCTGCTTTGGGCTTGGAACTTGATTATCGAATTTCGTTTTTTTTTTCCTTTTTTTTTGGGTGATTTATGTTCGAATTTTCTGGGTTGTTTTTCGATTTTCTAAGTTTCGAATTTCTAGGTTTTGATTTCGATTTTCTGGATTTTGATTTTAATTTCCTGAGTTTTGATTTTCTAGGTTTTGATTTTGTATTTCTAGGTTTTGATTTTGATTTTCTGGGTTTTGTTAAGGGGGTGGGTTAAGATTAAGGGGTGGTGGGTGGGTTAGGATTAAGGGGTTTTCTACGGTGGTGGGTGGGTCTGGGTACATGGGTGGTGGGGTGGTCTGAGTTAGGGTTAGGTCTTGGTGGCGTGGGTGGTAGGGTGGTCTGGGTTAGAGGTGGGTCTTGGTGGCGTGGGTGGTGGGGTAGTTTGGGTTAGAGGTGGGTCTAGGTGGTGGAGTAGTCTGGGTTAGAGGTGGTGGGGTGGTCTGGGGGTGGGTTTGGGTGGTGGGGTGGTCTGGGGGTGGGTCTGGGTGGTGGGGTGGTCTGGGTTGGAGGTGGTTAGGGCTGGTGGTGGAGGGGAATGTTAGATTTCTGGGTTTTTTGGTTAGAGAGGGGGCTGTCGGAAAAAAGAGGGAAAGACGTGAGGGTGGTGGTGGTTTCGTGGGGTTGGTTGTGGTAGTGATTTCGTGGGGTTGGTTGTGGTGGTGGTTTCGTGGGGGTGGTAGTGGTGGTGGTGAAGCCGGTGATGGTGTTGGTGAAGGCGGTAGTGGTGGTGGCTGGTCTTGGTGGTGGCAGTGGGTGGTTTAATTAATTATCCAAACATTCTCTCTCCACCTTAATTACATACTCCTATAATATATTAATCACCATTATACTTTCTTAATCTTTGCCCTTCAATATTTTGCCTCGTGAACCGCAATTTGTGCCAAAACTGCACATAAAAAAAACGGAGGTAGTATATAATCACGACACATCGGAGAAATTACAAGTTAATAAGTTTAAGAAACAAACTTTGTCAATCAGGGGGTTATATATGTCTTTTTTACTAATTTATTTGGGGATAATTTAGTAATTATATTTCATCTCCTTCTTCCTCCATTCTCCCTTATTTCATCACTGCGAACCACCTTCTTCCTCACCCGACCTCAACTGTAGAATACCCCACCACCACCTATGGTGGTTAAAATTGCTACTGCGAAGGAGACCCTTCCCCTAAGGTGCTGATATGGCCTTACTTGACTCTCTTTGTTGCTAAGGTATCGTTTTGTTTCGCTGTGAAGTGGCGTTGAGGGCTTGAGGCCATTGTTGTCAAGGACTGAAGAAGAAAAGGGAGACAACGAGGAAGAAGAAGAGGACGACGAAAAGATCGTCGGTGGGAAGGGTTTCGGGTGGTTGAGGTGACTGTGATGACGATGGTTGCTATGATGGTGGTGGCTATGATGATGGGAAGGTATCTTTTTGACTCGTCGCGCTCTTACAAAATTAAAATAAGTTATAGAAGAAATAAAACCGGTAGAATTGCACTTATTATAGCAAAAATAAGTAAGATTAATCTAGGAAATATAAGTTCTAGTGAGAGTTAATAGAGCTTTCCAATTTCAATATAATTAAAATAATACTTCTTACTCCCTCTTTTTCAGATAAATAATTAATTAACAAGCTTTAATAAGATAAATAATTTCAGATAAGATAAACTATGATGTTAATGATATGGAATATAAAATATATTAATAGTTAAAGTTGTACATTGACATGTGTGACGGTCAAAGTGATGAATTAAAACAAAAACAATGGGAGCTACGAGTAAGACTTTTCGCATTCCTTCGTTTTAAAATAATTGTCACAATTTTTTCGATACATATTTTAAGAAAAAAGTAGATGGGGAGTGGGGACCATATATTTGAGTCGACAACTCGAATATATGGTCCCCACTCCCCACCATAAATTCAAGTTGTTTAATGTAAAACAATTTTTTTATATGTAGAAACTTTCTACCTAAATGGACTAATATGAAACAAATTTTGGTTTATATTATCAAAACAGAGACATGAGAGAGAGAAAAATGTTAGTGGACCATAATGAGTACAGTAAATAATGTATAATTTTATTAAAGTGGTCATATACCATTGATGGTATTTATGGTAATGTGTCAATTATTTTTATTTTTTTTTTAATTTTAAGACAACAGGAGTACAATAAATTAATAAATAACTAGGTTAGCCCCGTGCGATGCACGCCTTTAACATAAGAAATGAATTATAAACTCTTTAGCATATATTAAGAGAAGACAACTACTTCCTCCGTTTTCCTAATTAAATATGAAAGTACAATTCCAAAAAACCATCATTTTTATATTTAATTCAAAAAAATTAATTAAAGTATATTATTAACTATTTTTAACAACTAATTGTATATATCATAATATGCATAGAAACCCAAAATTTTAAATTCAATTTGAAAACATGTTAATAAAAAAAAAGTGGGGAAATCAAATAAATTCCCACAAAATTAAGCAATCAACAAACAATCAATTACTTCCTCCGATTTTGGTTATTTGCAACAATGGTACCGTTTACGGATACCAATGCAAAACTTTTAGGAAGTGTTTAGTAGTGGAAAAGTGGGTAGTGGGGTAAGTGATTAATGAATTAAAAAGGGAGGAAAAGATAGTGTTTTATTTTAGGAGAGAGAAAAAGTTAAATATGTGGACCCAAAATTTAAATTTTTTGGGCAAATTTTGGCCCCAATTTTTTTGCCACCCATTTTTCCCCCTCAATTCCCCCCCCCCCCTGTTTTATCAAACCATACACATACAAACCATGAAAACCACCGAAATTTTTTTCCCACCAAATCCAAAATTACAAAACACATTCAAATTTCCCCCCCTTTGAATTTTTCATTCAAGGAGGGGTATTTAAACCACCTGCCTAAGTCAGTTCCTACCAAACATTCTTTACAAATCAGTGTCCTACATTCCAGAAACAAACAAACAGTCCCACAAGTCAGTTCTACCTACATTCCAGAAATTAACTACTACTACGTCAGTTGCAGCTTCATCTTCTTCTTCTCTGGTTCAGCAACAGCAACCCGGTCAAAAAAAAGCTCCCACACCTCATCACCAGACCTGACAACTTGGGAACTCAGCATCATAAGTACACTGAACATGTCAGTATTTGCAAATGATCCATTTTTTGGCATTGATCAGATGCTAAACGATGAACACAATATGGGACACGGTGAAGCAAACAACCAGGAAGGGACTGAACTGAATGACAGCAACAACAATCAGCATGAGGGTGGATTTCAAGAACCAACAGCAAGGAAACAATTGACTGCTCAGCAAAAAAGGGAGCTGGTAGATGGTTTTCTACTGAAGTTGGAGGGGGGGGGGGGGAGTTGCCCAAAGGGTACTTATCAGAACAAGCAAGAAATTTCAATGTACACAGGTCAACCATCCAGAGATTATTTACAGACATCAAAACACAAATGGCAAAGGGGAATGTCATAAATGTCAGAAGCAAGAAACTGGGCAAAATTGGACCCAAACCCAGAGAGTACACTGATGAGTTCCTACAGTTAGCACCATTACATAAGAGGACAACAGAGAGAAGCTATGGATCTGCTCTCAACATCTCACATTCAGCCATCCATAAATTAAAGAAACAAGGTAGACTGAGAACACATACAGCAACAAATCACCCAGCATTGACATCCAACCACAAAATAGCAAGAATGAAATGGGTGTTAAATCATATACTGCCAGCCACACAGAATGGGGACCCCAAGTTTGTGGACATGCAACAAGTTATTCATGTAGATGAAAAATGGTTCTACTTGAACCCAGAAACAAGGAGGTTCTACCTTCTACCAAATGAGACAAATCCATACATGTGCCAACAATCCAAGAGGTTCAAAGTGAAAGGGATGTTCATGGCAGCCATAGGAAAACCAATTTTTGACCCTAATGGAGCATTACTACATGATGGTAAATATGGAATTTTTCCATTTGTCTATGAAAGCATAGCCAAGAAAAAAAGCAAAAACAGAGAGGCTGGTGCTGTGGAAATCAAGGCAACACAGAATGTCAACAAAGAAGCCATAAAAGCAATGCTAATCAACAATGTCATTCCAGCAATCAAAGCTAAATGGCCTGCCCATCTACCCAAGGACATATGGATTCAGTGGGATAATGCCAGACCTCATCAAATTCCAAGGGATGGGGAATTTGAATCAGCCTGTCACTCTGAAGGATTCAACATTCAATTCATTTACCAGCCAGCTCAGTCCCCAGACTTAAATATGCTAGATCTAGGGCTGTTCAATGTAATACAATCAATACGATACCAATCTTTTCCCAAGAACCTAATGGAACTCATTGCAAAAGTGAAAGAGGCTTATGAGTTGTTCAACCCAGTGTTGAACAAGCACTGTTGGATTAGTCTATAGTGTTTTACGGAAGAGATTCTGAAACACCAAGGAGGGAATAACTTTATCCCACCCCACAAAGGCAAAAAAAGGCTGGAGAGGATTGGGATGCTACCAGAGCAACTAGAGGTGGAAAAGAATGTGGTTCAACAGGCTGTTGATTAAATCAACACTATTTTCATATCAACTGACCAAGGGATTGAAGAAGATGAAGGGATGCAAGTAGATGCTGACTGAACTCAAGTCAAAGAAATGAAGAAGGTTTTATTGGGACTGCCACACATAACCATTGAAAAGCTAAGAACAAGCATGTAACACAGTATGTGCTTTATTTTTATTTTATTTTTAATTACAGTATGTCAATCATTGGTTAGGTGTCTTTTGTAACAAGTTATGCACACTATTATCGTAAGGCAGTCTTAACAACCTATTTTTGGGAAATGTACAAGGTTTTGATAAATGTTATCAGTTCAATGATGGTTCTCTTATTTACAAGTCTTAAAATTAGGATGAGGTAACTTTGCAAAACAGACTCATAGCATCATTCCATCAGATGGGGTTTTTTTTTCACATACACTGCAAAACTGGTTCCCTCAACAACAACTCCTATATGGAGTTGTTGGAGCAATTCCAAGTTATGCATGTTAAGTGTCAAATGAGCCCCTTCATCACTTGGATTTTGCAGGCACACACAACACAATGAGAGACTCTTACTTCACCTAGGGACAGATATCACATGGGGGGACTCATACAGGGACACTCATGTAGGCAACAAGTTGATCATCATTCACCATAGCATTAACCCCATTGCCAAATGGACATCAAAACATAACAGAAACCAGGGACAACCAGCATGTTCACTGAATGCAATAAAATCACCCACACAACCACAAATGAACACATATAAAGCCAGAAACAGGATAACCCAATAAATAACAACATCATCAAACAACCATAGGAACAATTTCCCACTCACAGTCAACCACCAACCAGCATGAACAGCAAACACAGCAAGCAACCTATACAAGCAACAACAACACACTCAAGTCTGTGCACCAGCCTCAGGACAACAAACACAATCTACAAAGGCCAACCACCATCCCACTAATAGGTTTTTTCTTTTGGATTAAAATATAATCAGTTTTTTTAAGGGCATTATCGTAATTTTACAATAAAAAAAATTACCAAAAAGGGAAACAAATCTATTTGTTGCAAATAATAGCAAGCACCCCGATTAGGTAAATGTTGCAAATAACTGAAACCAGAGGAAGTATATAAAAACACAATCAAATTACTAGACCATTGTAATACCTCTTATTTTTATACGGTTTATAAATTAGAGTATCATTTTATAACGTATGTAAATAATTTAAAATGAATTTTTTCTGGTATTATAATATTTTAAAAGGTTTATTTAAATAAAAACCCATCATTTTAGGGCTTGTTTGGCATCGTTTTTTGTTTTCAGTTTTTTTTTTTTTAATAAAAACCAAAAAAGGAAACAAGAAAAAGGAAACAAGAAAAAGGTGTTTTCACTTTATTGTTGTAATAAATTTGACTAATTTTTTATTCATTATAAGATATATATCATATATGATTTTGAAAAACAAAAACCAAAAAACAAAAAACCACAGCAATGCCAAACAAGCCCTTAATTATTAAAATAGTTTTGAAAACATTTTATTTCCATATTAATAACTTTGGGGCATATTTAATTTATAAAAAGGTGTTTTAAAGTCAAAGGAAATTTGAATAAAGTCAAAAGACCACTTTGAGTGGAAGTGGGAATCATTAAAGGTAAAAAGGGAAAATCAAGTAGGAAGAGGGTTTTAGAGAAGAGTATAAATACTCACCCAAAAGCAAAAATTAGATTTTTCCCAAGGTGATAATTCCAAAGAGGTAAACTCTCTCTCTTTCCTCTTAATTTCTACCTTATTTCCCCTCTTCCCCTTCCCCTTTTCTTCACCACAGTACACCATCGCTCACGATGGTCGGTTGCCATAACCACCACCACAGCCAACCGCCGCCAACACACGCCGGCAACAGTAGCAGTCGCTGGG
Source organism: Chenopodium berlandieri (assembly GCA_034703905.1). Classification (NCBI taxonomy): domain Eukaryota; kingdom Viridiplantae; phylum Streptophyta; class Magnoliopsida; order Caryophyllales; family Amaranthaceae; genus Chenopodium; species Chenopodium berlandieri. Next base: position 38,383,874 of record CM068279.1, on the reverse strand, counting down.
AGGCGGCAGCAGCCCGACCTCCCCTCCCCTCTTGTGCGTGCACGATTGTGTTATTAAAAAAAATCTTACTTTGATTTTTAAGCTTTGATGATTGAAAATTTTGGATATTTTGTGATGAAATTATAATAATTTTGATGGCGTTTAATATATATAATTTTCAAACTTGATTTTATATGAAAAAGCCCCTAATCAACTAAACCCTAGGTTTCTAAATTGATATTTATTGAAAGAAATTAATTATGGTTGATTCATACCATTGAAATTGATGTTTTAAAATTAAATTACAGCAAGTTTTAAGGAATTAATATTGCTAGAATTTTTATATAGAGACTAAATTAAGGTTTTCTTGAAAGGATTTTAATTACCCATTAATTGGGAATAAAATTCAGTGGTTCTATATAATTTTCAGTATATTTTAGAAGGTTTTAAAGTGTTTTAAATTGTGTTTATATTGCTGGACATTTAATATGAATAGGTATTAATGTCTCTTGGTAATTGTGGGTTATAGGAGACTTCCAAGTTAGCGATTTTGTGTAGTCGTGGCGATTTTAAGATCATATACGAGGTACGTACGCGTACTCGATATTTATCAAGCGTGTAAAAGCATGCTAGGATTTATTTTAGTTAGTTCTAAATTAGTATCATGATAGGAATTGGTTGGAATAGGTGAATTGAATTGGATTGTTGAATTGGAATGATTTTTTGGTGAATTATTTGTGAAGCATGATTGGTTGAAATAATTTATTTGTTGGATTTGGTGATCCTGAAATATTGTTATTGAACCATGTATTTATTATTGGCATGATTGATGAAGGCTTATTTAATTAAACTAAATGTTTAATTTGGTTTGGAATTTAAAAAGGGAATTTTATTATGGTTCATATAATTTTTATTGATGCTATAAACATGAGAATTGAGTTATTAAGTATCTAAGTACACAGGAATAAAATATATTGTGGTGCCTAAGTGTACTTAAGGTGTTCTAAACACCGAGGGATAGGATTTGCGATGCATTATGAACTTAAGGTGTTTTAATACGGAGGTAGTTTAAAAAGGGTTCAACATTAAATTATTTGTGATCACTAATTATTCAAGAATTGAATTGGAATGTTTGATTACTTGAATAAATTGTATTGGTTGATTGTGTTGTGGATTGAGAGTCATCACCAAGTCTAAAATGTAACTAACGTAAAGTGAAAGAGATTGCACACCAAAATTCTTGGAACGTAGATACTTCGAGTGTGAACATATGGGGGGAGTTTTGCGACTTTATATTTGACCATAACTTCTACTGGGAGTCCATGACGTTGTATTTTCCTTTTATTTTATTATGCGCAAGACGTCCGTCACTCACAAGTGACACTTATGCCTACCCGGGTAGCTTCCGAAGTAGTTTACCTCAAATTTTTTGGGGTAGGGATTTGGTTGGAAACTCGTTTGACGCATGATCAATTAAATGAACAATTAGATTGTCTATTGTATGAGTTGTATGTTGTATGCTTGAAAACAGGTGCAAGAAAGTAAGTTGTGTGATGCTAGGTTGTAAGCATGTTAGTGTGTTTCGTTTATGCTTATGTACTCAGCATTGCTAATGTAATACCCCGTATTTTTTGTATGTATTTTAATTTAAATAAGTATTTCTTAAAGTATTTAAATAATTCAAAATGAATAATTTATGGTGTTTCATTAATTTAAAAAGAATTATTTTAATTAAAGGTTTATTTTTAATTATTTAATAATCTTGAAAATATTTTATTTCATGATTTGGAAACTTGGGGCATATTATTTTATAGAAGGAAATTTTAAAGTCAACGAGTTTTTAAAGGAAAGTCAAAATACTAGTTTGAATAGGAAAGGGATCATTAAGGGCAGTAAAAGAATATTAAGTAGGAGGGTTATTGAGAGAGGGTATAAATACCCATCATATGAGTAAAAATCAAACTTTGCCTAAAGATAAACTCTCTCTCTCCTCATATTTTCCTTCCCTTAATTTTTCCCCTTCCCCTTTATTTTTTTTTTATTTTGTGTCATCACCATCCACACACACCACCACACACGCCGACCACCACCACATGCAGCCGGTAGGCGCCGGCGACAGCAGACGCGCGGCAGCAGCCCTGTTGTGGTGTCGAGCTGTTGGTGTTCGAACAAAAAAAAAATAATCCTTTTTTATTTTTAATTAAATCTAGTCTTGATCTAATTATTGATTTTTTGTTTTGTGATGATTTTTATGATGTTTGATTTTAAGTATGATATATATAAAATTTCAGATTTGGTTTTGAATTAAAAAGCCCCAAATTATAAACCCTAGGTTTCTAAGTTTATGTATATTGATGGAAATTGTTTATGGGTGATTTAAATTATTGAAATAAGTGTTTTAGAACACAATTACAGCAATTTTAGATGATTTAATAAAGCTGGAATTTTAAAATACAAGCTATAATTATGTTTCTTGAAAGGATTTTTAATTACCCATTAATTAGGAATAAAAGTAAAGGTTTTAAATTAAATTTCAGCTTGTTTTAGAAGGTTTATGAGTGATTTAAAGAGTGTATATATTGCTGGAAATTTGTGTGGAATAGGTATCAATGCCTCTTTAATTTGTAATTTTGGTTTATAGGAGACTTTCAAGTGAGTGATTTTATTTAGTCGTGGCGATTTTGAGATCAAATTAAAGGTACGTTCGCGTACTTGGTAATTACTTGAATATGTAGAAGCATGCTAGGCTTTGTTTAATTAATTCCAAGTAGTATCATGATAGGTGTTGGTTGGAATTGTTTGTATGATTGATGTTGGTAAATGATTTGTGATGTATGAATTATTTATGATGAATTAGTGATTGAAATTAATTATGTCAGCATGTTGATTATGAACCACCCTTTTCTTGTTGGCATGATAGAGAGTATGTTTAATTAAACTAAATGTTTAAATAAGTTTGGAATATGAAAAGGAAATTTTATTATAGTTCATATAATTTTTATGGATTCTATAAGTATGAGGAAGGAGCTATTTAAGTGTCTTAGTACACAGGAATAAATTATATTGCGATGCCTATGTGCACTTAAGGTGTTTCTAACACTGAGGGATAGGATTTGCGGCGCATTATGCGTTTAAGGTGTCTTTGACACCGAGGTAGATTAAATAGGGTTCAACAATTAAAAGTTATGTGCACTACTAGAAATAGGCCGAATTCCGACGGACATATTTTTCCGTAGGAAAATTCGTATGTTTCGACGGATTTTTACTCTGTCGGAAAATCCGTCGAAAAGTTCCGACGAAATTTAAATCTGTCAAAATATATGTAAATTCTGACGGATTTTTCCATCGGAACATTCCGACGGATTTTCCGTCGGAACATTCCGACGGATTTTCCGTCGGAATCTATTTTTTTAAAAAAAAAAACAAGAAACTCTAATTTGTGGATCCGCATCTTTCTTTCCCTTTTCTCCTTCTCTTTCTTTCTCCTTTCCTATTCTCCTCTCCTTCCTCTTCATCCTCCTTCTCTTTACTGTTCTCCCTCCCCATCCTCCTCTCTTCTCTTTCCTCTTCTCCCTCCTCCTCTCTTCTCTTTCCTCTTCTCTGTCCTTCTCCCTCCTCGTCCTCTCCTTCTCACCCAAAACCACCATAACCGCCACCAACAACAACAACTCCTTCTCCTTCCTCGTCCTCTCGTTCTCCTTCTCACCTAAAACCACCAACAACAACTCCTCCCTCCTCGTCCTCCTTCTCACCCAAAACCACTAATACCAACACTAACAACAACAAATTTGCTAAAAACAAAGGTTTTCAAGTCAAATTCGACCATGAAAACTCTAGATCTAGAGTTTTCATGGACGAATTTGACCTCGTAAACCCAATTTTGCGGTTTGTGTGGTCAAATTAAGGTATGTTTCTTATTTTTTCGGATTTTATTTTGTTATTTAATCAGTTTATATATATATATATATACGGTTGTGGTGGGTGGTGTAGCTGCTGGAGTTCGGAGTTGGTGGTTTTGGGTTTTGTTTGGGTGGGTTTAGGTGATTGATGGTGGGTCGTGGGTAGTTTAAGGAGGGTTTAAATGATGGGTAGTGGGTTCGAATTAGGTGGGTTCGAATTAGGTGGGTCAATTGGGTGGTTTAAGGTAGGTGGGTTCGAATTAGGTGGGTTTAAATGATGGGTCATGGGTTAAAAATGTGGGGTGGGTTAAGGTGGTGGGGTAGGTTAAGGGTTACGGTTCTGGTGGGGTGGGTTAGGGGTTAAAGGTTAGGGGGTGGCGGTGGTGAGCGGGGGTGGTAAGCAGGGGTTGGATCTGGGTTGGACGTGGTGGGTGGTGTGAGCTGGTGTGGGCTGGTGGCGGGGGTGGATTAGATGGGTTGGATGTGGTGGGTGGTGTGGGCTGGTGGCGGGGGTGGATCTGGGTGGGGTAAGGGTTAAGGGTGGTGGGTTTTTTTTTTATTTACTTTTCCGACGGAAATTTCCGTCGGAATATACCACCTTCGACGGAAATTTCCGTCGGATATTCCGACGGAAATTTCCATCGCAATATACCTCCTCCGACGGAAATTTCCGTCGGAACATTGCGACGGAATTTCAATTAAAGTCAACTAAAGCGCCGACAGAAATAAATCCGACGGAAATTCCCTCGGAATATAGCCAAATTCCTACAAAAAGTAATGCGACGGTGCCCTCCGACGGAATTCCGTCGGAAACCGTCATTTCCGACGGAATTTCAAGATATTCCGAGGGATTATTTCCGTCGTTGATTAGGCGTTTTCTAGTAGTGGTGGTCACTAATTATCCAAGAATTAATTTGGTATGCTTGATTGCTTGTATAATTATAATGTTTAATTGTGTTAAGGTTTGAGAGTCATCACCAAGTATAATAATATGTAAACAACGTAAAGTGCAAGAGATTACACACCAGAACTCTTGGAACGTATATACCTTGAGTATGGACATATGGGGGGAGTTATGGGGTTATATTTAACCATGACCTTCTATTGGGAGTACACTAGTACAGGACGCTGTATTTTCCTTTTTATTTATTTTATGCGCAGGCTGTCCAGTCACTTCATGTGACATTTGCCTACCCGGTTAGCTCCCGGTGCAGTTTACCTCAATTTATTTGGGACAGGGATTTGGTTGGAAAGCCGTTCGATGCGTAATCAAAATTAAATGGGCATTGGTATTTGTCTAGTTAAGTGTTGAATGTCTTGTATGCTTGTTTACAGGTGCAACAAGGTAAGTTGTGTGATGATAGGATGAAAGCATGATAGTGTGTTTTATTACGCTTATGTACTCAGCATTGTTGATTGTGTGTTGTATGTTTGTTTGGCCTTGTCTATACCTTGGCCCTACGACAACCTATTTCTAATGGCGAGTAGTGGGGACAAGTAGAAAGAAGTTTTTCAGGTGATGAAGCATTTTTATGACGGGCATGAGTGAAGAGCGAATCATGCATAGTTCTTATAGGACTATGATGTGTTTTATTTACTTTGAATATTATTTATTTTATTATGCTCATGAGACTAACATAAAGGTTTTTAGTATTGTTTGGTTTTAAGGGCCTACAATGTTTCAAAGTTGTAGGTTGACTTTACTTTCTTTTGGTTTGATTTTTTTTTTAAGTTGACTTGTTTTGAATGGTTTAAAAGAAAGTCTTTTGCTGTGTGTGTCTTTGATATTTTCCTTAGCCGTTTTCACGGTGGCGGTAATGTCTTAGATTTTCCTTTTTCGTATTTAAAAGGGGCAAAACAGGTATTTTAAAGGAAAGGAATTTCTAGGGTGTTACAGCTGATTGTGTGTTTGTATGTTTGTTTGGCCTTGTCTTTATCTTGTCCCTACAATGACCTATTTCTAATGGCGAGAAGTGAGGACAAAGTACAGAGAAGCTTTTCAGGTGATGCGGCATATTCATGTTAGGGCATAAGTGAAGAGCGAATCTTGTTTAGTTTCCATGATGAGGATATGATGTGCTTAATTGCTTTGAACATTATTTATTGCTTGTGAGACTAACACAATGATTTTTAAATTATTTGGTTTGGGATTTTGAAAGGGCCTACAATGGTTCCTAGTTGTAGGTTGACTTCAAACTTTGGTTTTAAATTACTTTCGTTTGGTTTGACTTTGGAGTTAGTTTTATGTTTTAAAAGGGATTTTGAAACGAGTCTTCCGCTATGTGTCTTTGATAGTTGCCTTAGCCGTTATCACGGTGGCGGTAATGTCTTAAAATTTCCAATTTCGTATTTCAAAAAGGGCAAAACAGCTATTTTAAAGGAAAGGAATTTCTAGGGTGTTACAACCATACTCAATCGACGGTCAGACAATGAAATAAGAAAGTTGTGTAACGTTTTTTCAGATAGTATAAGAAGAAAAAAAAATAGATCTAGAAAAAGAAGAAACCATCTTTCAAGAAAAAAAAAAAAAGAACCCATTAAAAATTAAAAAAAGGAGAAATAAAATACAATAAAATTGTAACACGCACTTGATTAAAGAAAAAGAAAAAAAAAACCAACAAACTTCACACACAAAACCCAATAAATAATCCAAGAATAGTTATAAAGAAGATAGAAAAAGAAGAAGATATACCTGTGCAAGGAGATATTAAACAATATAATTTATAACCTAAATTATAAAATAAAAATTAGAATACAGTAAACTAAAAGGAAAATGATAAAAAAAAAATACACATTAATATATAATCTCAACTATGGGCAATTTACTTCTAATAATTCCAACTACGGTTTATTTTTTATGATCCCAACTATACTATGCGTTTGCCTACAATGGTCCCAATGACCGGTAACCTGCTGAAAGTGTTTTTTTTGTTGGGTTTTAATGGTCACGTGTCAATGCGTGATTGGTCCAAATGTAAAAAAAAAAATATAAAAATAAAGACAAAAAAGAAAAACATTAAAAAAAAAAAAAAACAAAACAAAACAAAACTCCCCAGCCACCTTCCCCTCACCGCCAAACCCAAACCCCTCCTCTAAACTCGCCGGAAATCGACCGGCCACCCACCTTAACCACCAAAATCGATCGGACGTTCATATACCGCCTCATCTGACCTACCCTCGACCCCCTTCTTTTCCCCGAACCCACGTCGTGTCTACCTTCTTTCTCGAAACCCTAACCACCCGACAGTCCCTACCTGAAACAACCCCTAACTCCTTCCTTCAGTTCCTTCCCCTACCTGAAACAATCCCTAACTCCCTTTCCCACACCCTAAAACGGCGAGGAGGGTCGTTTTGAGGTGGGGAAAATAGATTGGTGGCTATTTCGTGGTGGTTTAAGGGAGGAATGAAGGTGGTCGGTTTTTTATGTAACACCCCCAAATCTACCTCTACGGAAATACTAATATAATACGTATAATTATACCATAGAGATAGACTTAGGCGTATTACCACCGCGTGATTACGCAAGGCTACTCAAAATACTCAACTCAATAACAAAACTTGCAGCGGAAACTCAACTTTCTTTTATTAACACTTATAAAAATAGTAATATTGTTATGAGTACTCAAAATAAAGACAAGACCAACATTCCTAAACTAGGTGAAGCAATTCAAATCCCGGGACTCCCATATGCTCATTCATGACTCCACCTGAAAATAGTCAACACTGCTTACCATTACGGTAAACAGGGCGAACCAAAACAAATAAGAAATACGGGTTAGCAAAATATGCTAAGTACGATAAGTGCAAGATAAGGAAATTCAATTTAATTATTTGCAAACATGCTTTTAAAACCAATTCCAATAATTAATCCAATGAATTCCAAAACTCATGTTTCAAAACCAATTCTCAATAATTCAATAATTCGATGAAACGATTTATAAAACCAATTCTAATAATTCAATATTTCAATAATCAATTCAATAAAACCAATTCCTCTTTTTAAAACCAAATTCCTCTTTTGAAAACCAATTCCTCACCCAAGTGTGCACACCCCCAAGCTAGTCTCCTACTATTCAGGGCTATTTTTGAGGAAAGACTCGGTCATACAAAGTCCAAAGTCTTATCAACCAAATCCGCATAGTGGGATTACTAACATGCTTGTAAAGCTTTAATAATAATAATTCAATAAAATTCCTCTTTGAATAAAATCAACCTTTATAATAGGTTAACTCAAAACTCCTTTTTATTTAATCTAACGTGCTTTCAAAATCAACCTTTTAATAAATACTTGAGAATTAAATCTCATATAAATAACTTTTCAAAATCAATAACTCTTCCTTTGAAAAAAAAACTTTTTAAAAACTCTTTAAAACAATCCAACATACTTTTTAAAACCAAATTCCTTTAAAAATAAATTATTTCAAACCATTCAGAACATGATATTAAAATCAATCCTTCAAAAATACAAATATTAAAATCAATTCCTCCAACCATACTTTATTTCATAAATCATAGTTCAAATCAATTTAATTCTACCACCAATAAAATCATATAAAACATGCTATTCAAACCAATCACTTTCGAAGGTATCTAGCCACCTAAACGTACCTTGATTCCAGATATCAATCAACACTTCGCACTTTCAAAGTTCAATCTCGAATGCACCTTGCAATTAACATCACCATAAGGTTATCACAACATTTTTAGACATAAACTCAAATCTAATGTGTATGGACTATAAAAATCTCTTAAAAATAATACTTTAATATAAAATTACAACTTTGAAATAGGTATTTATATTTTAGAAAACTAACCATGAAGACAATAAAGGAATAGGATTAAAGAGAATTGGATTTGCGTTGGAAAGAATAGGCAGAACTTGCATAGGTCATAACTCCTTTTATATAACTTCGAATTGGATGATTCTTGAGCCTAACCTCAAGAATTTTTTGAGGAACAATTTTCCGTGAAATAGAAAAACCCCAAAACTGACCAAAAGTGCCAGAAAATTGGCTCTAAAGATATACGGGCTGATTTTCTTATAGAAAAGAGGAGAAGAAAAGTAGGAAAAAGGTTGAGGGAAAAGAAGAAGAAGAAGAAGAGAATTGAGTTTTTGGTGTGAAGAATATGAGAGGTATAAGGGGGTATTTATAGGCTAGCTCATGTAAGAATTATGGTAGGAGAATGTAGGAAGATTTATAGTAAAAAGAGTTAAGGAAATTACTTGGAGAAGAGAATGAAAGATATATGGAAAGTTTAGATATTAAGATGATTAAGAATAATAGAATTAAGGAAATTGTGTTGTCATGAAAAATAATATGGCAAAAGGATTACTTGGGGAATAATAAAGGAAGATAAGGTAGGAAAATTAAATGATCAATATATTTAGGAGATGGAGAAATGAAATTAAGGAAAAAAGAGATTTTAAGGAGATAATTAAAAATACAATTTTTCAAAATAAATCACCCAAAATTTGACCATGAGGGCCTAAAATATTGAGCTTCCATAGCTCAAATTTTCGGATCCTATTAGTATATTTTAGGGAGTTATTTTGCTAAATTTAAGGAATTAAAAATAATTGTGTAAATAATATTTATTGTATAAAATAATTAATTAATGAAATACCAATTATTCACTAAATAAATTAACCTAGAAAATCAGATTTTACACTCTAGGAAAATCCGAAAATCTTAGTCAATAATTAGGAATTTCGAACCGTATTAATTAAATAATAAAATATAGTTTCTGCTTTAATTAAAATGTCCAAAATATATAAATAATTCGGTTTTTAAAATAAATTAAATGGATAATAAATCTTATCCAAAATATAAAAATAATAATTAGGTTTCAAAATACTTTTGGCGTCAAAATTCAAATATCATTTTGGCTCCAAAATTCAAATAGTAATCTAAATTACAAAAATACCCTTTTTAGGAAATAATAATTAATTAATTAATTTAGAAATTACATATCAAAATACAGGGTATTACATTTTAGGCCGGGCTGCGCATGTGTAATACCCTGAAAATTTCCTTCTTTTAATAATACTCATTTACTCTAAATAAAACCCTTTTTAGGAAATAACCAAAATATTACCGCCACCGTGATAACGGTTAAGGCTAATATTTAAAGTCACACAACGGAAGTCTTAAACATAAATCAACTTTTAAAATAAAACTTGAGTTCACAACCTCAAAACAAAAGTAGAATAAATCATTCACAAGTTGGAACCAATTCAAACATGGCCCTTCTTAAAAACCAATTAAAAATAAACACAATAACATTAGTCCATAAACAAAACAATAATTCAAAAATATCATAACTAAAAAACATAACAAGTAACTCTTTGCACTCATTCCCATCATGCTCTTCATACTTCAAGTACCTGTTACTTTCTCTTTATTTCAACCCCTCTACTCACCATATATATGGGTCATAGTAGGGCCAATCCAAAGGAAAGCCAAACACAAGCACAAAAGTACGAATCAGTAAAAGCTGAGTACATATGCACCACACTAACATGAATATCCTGGCATCAAATAAAATAATTAAAACATGCTCTCCATACAATCACAAGTCAACTTACCTTTGACTTATAACTAGCAATAATATTAATTATTAAATAATAGTTTTGGATTACGCATCGAACGAGTTTCCTTCCTTTAAAAATAGCCCATTAAACATGGAGCTTCCAATCACGGAGCTACCCCAATTGGCACCTACTATGTCACACTTGTGACAGAATTCCTGCGCATTAATAATAAAAGAAAATACAGCATCCTATACCCCTGTAGAAGTTATGGTTAAATATATAACTCCCCCCATATATTCATACTCATGGTATATACGTTCCAAGAGTTTTGGCGCGTATCAAAGTATAGTTACCAACAAATCCCGAAATGCGGGGGCTTGAGATTTACAAATTTAACTCGTGATGACTCTAACCAATCAATCAAGAACAAACATTGCAACAATCAACACATACTTCCAATTCATTCTTGAATTAATTACTGATCACATACTATTTATTTTAATTAAGGTTCTTTGCCTAGTTTTGTGCACAAAATTGCACGATTACTACCTTGGTGCATAAAATGCACTACTAAACTTCCTTGATTCGAACTCAACTTACATGAGCGAGTAAATAAATAAATTAACTTTTTTACTCAATACTAATAATAAATGGGTGAGAAATAAATTCATGAATCATGCTCAATAATTCTAATCTTAGCTTTTTAAACATACATAAGCATTGCTTATTAAATTCATGCTTTCTTGATGCTTGAAAATATAACATACTTCCATGATTCATACATATTAAACTTGTATCATGCCTCAAATAATATATTCACATGCTTGCATAACAATTCATGCTCAACCAACATCAATTCCAAGCATATAATCAACCAAACATGATAGTAATTTATCACTTAAATCATACTTTACAATCCTAGCATGATACTACGCATACACAAATATTCTTGTGCACATACGTACCCTGAATAATGCCTAAACTCGGCCACACTCGCTAGAAATCACCTAGCTCGAAGCTTCCTACAAATAAGAATACATAACTATACTTAATCCACTATTCTCACAAATTTCCGACAATTATAATACACTTTAAACCTTACTAATCAACCCAATTTAATAACATAAAAGCCATAAAACCTTTTCTTTAAGTGGGTACTTAAAATCCTTTAAAAAAAGACTTCGTTTGTATGACTTAAATAAAATTCCAGCACACTTATTTAATATAAAACATCACTAATAGACTAGGAAATCATATTTAAATCATTAAAACCTTTTCCCCTTTTATGGGTAATCAAACCCTAACAAAATAATTAAAAAGTAGTGTGTATAATTAAATTCCAGCATTAAATTGAGGGCTTTAAACTCATTAAAAACCATGTTTAAACCATTGATTAAATAATAACAACAACCTAGGATCAAACCCTAACCATATACATTAAATTCCCAAATTCTAGGGTTTATAAATTAGGGTTTTTAATTAAATAAAAATTTGAAAATTATAGGAATAATTTAACAACATCAAATATTCAAAATCAATACCAAACATAATCAAAATCATGCTTTAAATTAATAAAAACAACTAGAATTAAATTAGGAAGAGAAAAGAGTTTTTTTTTATTTTTTATTATATATATATATATATATATATATATATATAACAATACCGAACCAAAAACAAAACAGAAAGAAAGAGGGTGGCCGGCGGTGGTCGATGGTGGCGCCTGTGATTGTTGGCCATGAGGGGAGGAGAAGAGGGAGAGATAGGCGTGGGAAAATAGAGAAAAAAAAAAAGAGGAGAAAGAAGAGAGAAAAAGGAGAATGAAAATAGGAGGAAAACTTTTGGGGTTTTTGTGAAATCTGACAATTATGATTTTTGAGTGAAAAACCTTTGGGTTTTAAAGTATTTATACTCCCCTTTTAAAACAAAAACTCATAATTACAAGACTGCCATTAATAAATTCTACTCCCCCTTAACTTCTTCCTTTGGGGCCAACTTGTTCGGCTCTTAAGTGTCTTCAATTTCCCAATTCAATTATTTGACTCAATTATTGATCCAACTATTTAAATAAAGATGACTCAATTCAAAATACTTTTATTGACTCAATTAATGACTCATATTATTTTATACACACTTACATAATATTTAAGTAATTAATTTCTTTTAAAATGAAATGAATCATTTTAATTTATAAAATAAATAATTTATATATAAAAAAATATTATAAAAATATGGAGTACTATAGTGTGATTGTGTTCGTGGTGGGGTAAGAGAAGAAGGAGGGCGAGGGAGAAAGGGAGGGGGCTCGCCGATGGGAGGAGTTGTCAGGGCACTGACAAGCTAAAGTCGTATTTCCTAATCAAAGTAATTACCTAAGTCCTCTAACTAATTATAGATAGGGAAGTAGGGTCGAATCCACAGGGAAACAAGTTATTCCTTAATAATTAATATAATCTAGATTATCAAGTAGCCAAATTATTATTTTTTATAGGAATTGAACAAAGGAGAATAATTAAACTAAAACAAATTAAATAAGGGAGGAAATCAATAAATCAAAACCTAGGGTATAGGTTCACCAATAAATAATATTCCACGGTAAAACACAACAATCAATTATCAATACATCTATTAATCAGATCATAAAGGACTTTCGCTACGTATTACAATTACAGAATTAATCTACCGGTATTAAATCACATCTCTCGAATCTTGACTTAACCGTTTATAAATTAACTTGCCTATTGAAACTAAGCCAAAAAAATCAATTCTCACCTCTCGAATCTCGAATCAATATTGCATAACTCATACAATTAGACCTGCGCAAATCTAATTTAGCTTTAACTCGATCAATCAATAGGAAATCAATCAAGCATTGACAATCAATAATAATAAATTACCCTTTCATATTATTTATGGATCCCTAAAACCCTAGAAATAAAACTGCTTGTGCATAATTAAAACTAAACTAATCAAAGCAATTAAATAAAGCATAATAAATCAAAGCAATTAAATTACTGAAAATAAAAGGGGAAGAAATCATTACCAAAATAAACGGAAATAAAGGATTGCATAAAACCCTAAGTGTAGAGAGAGAAAACAAGAGTATTAACTAAAGGCCTAAAACTAAAAAACTAAAACTCATGAAAGATGTCCCAAAACTCGCTTAACAAAAGCATACTTATACTTAGGCTAGAAAATCCTAATTAAAACAAAGTAAAAGTCGCGTTAGTCTCCTTAGAAACACGCGTCCGGTCGGGCAGAGGTTCGCCCGGCCGGGCCCGCCTTCGGGCGAAGAGCTGCTTCTTTCCATCTGCCTCACCCGGTCGAGCGCGCCTCAGAGCGAGGGTATTCCCGGTCGGGCGAGCACTCGGGCATACGTGGACTTCTTCGATTGGGCTATTTTCTTGGCCCAATTTGCATTTCCTCCTTAGGTCTTTAAGACTCGGTCCATTGCCTCGGTTTCTTCTTCTTCGCCGAGCCCTTAAACACCGGTTTGATTGCTCCAACACGGCCTTGGGCTTCGGATTGTGGTCATAATAATGCGATCCTACTCCAACGCTCGTAGTGGCTCAAATAAGTCCGGGAAAATGCTCCAAATCCGCAATTTCCTATAAAACAATACCAAATCTACGAAAACACTAGAATACACATATTAGTGATAAGAGTGGTTCTAAAGAGCCAAGAATACTCCTAAATACGACCATGGGACGGGGGTAAAACACTATATAAAATGAACATATCAGGCACCGGCCGAAGGTGGGCAGCCGGTCGCCGACGACGACTTGGGGTGATGGGCTGGGTTGTGGTGGTGGGAGGGGTGGTTAATTGGGTTTAATTCTTAATTAATAATTAATTTCTAATGAATTCTTAATTAAGTTTTAATTATATTATTTTCTGATTTTTCAATTTTTCAAAAATGTTAGGCAAATTAGAATAAGACACATGTTAGTTTTTTTTATATAATTTTTTTATGGTTTTAATTTTTTTTTTTTTTTGAAATTTTTTTGGACCAATCACGTGTTGATACGTGTCTTGATAACCTGTTATAACAGGTCATTAACTTTGTGTTGACCGGTTGGGACCATTGGAGGAAAACACATAGCATATTTAGGATTATTAAAAAATAAACCTTAGTTGGGATTATTAGAAATAAATCGCCCATAGTTGGGATTATTAAAGTGTATTTTTTCAAAAAAAAAATTATGGCTAAGAATTAAGTAAATGGGGCAGATTGGAAATATAGAGTAAAATTTAAGGAGATGAGAGAATGAAAATCTTTGTCATCCAACGGAAGATGAAACGATAGGGGAATGATGGAACTAGGAGGTCATTTATTATTGTGACAGTCAAAATTGTTTCAATTTCCTAAGCTAAGATGATAAGCTGTATTCATACTACAGATTGGAATATAATTTTTAGAGCAATGTTAAGTAGGGTAGCTCACAAAGGGAAAAAAAATATCATTGATCCTTTTTAAGCGGGAAAAAAAAATTAAATAAGAGATTGACACATAAACAGTAATGACATCAGCGGTTGTTATTTTAGTAATATTTATAGATAGGGTCATGTTGTTAAAGAGATAGATCATATAGTCCATAGAGATAGTGAATGTCTTTCTCCATTTGCCTTTATTTATTTTTTTTATTTTTTTTATTTTTTTTTAATCACTAAGGCAGTTAACGTGCGCACCATAGGTAGCCATATTTAGGGAACTCATCAATTTCGCCGTATGTCACAAATTGAGTTGTTGACAGTTAATATTAACTGAGTAAAAAATATGTAAACAACTATTTTTAGTGGTATATATGTTTGCACATCATTCATAATAGTTTAAAAAAAAGAAATAGTTAACATCAATGAGGACAAATAAGTAAACAACTATTTTAAAAGGTATAAATGCCCGCACACTATTCATAAGAGTTTGCTTGAACTTTTAAATAGGAATAGGAATGAGATGGTAGATAACTCCTCTTTTATATTAGGGCACAACTATAAGCTCAACACAACAACACCTCCATCCCACCCGATCCCATCCAAATCTTTTTTGGGTGAAATTCAATCTCGCGACTTGCAAGAGTAACTATGAACAATTGATTTATTCTCAAATAAGCCATTAATATAATATTTAACAATATGTGTAGACTTTTACATTTAGAGTGTAGTTGTGCATAGTAGATGTTACAAGCTATCTGATATGTGTTCAATGCACGTAATACATGAATTATGAAACTAGCACTTTGTTTGGATAGAAAGAAATGGAAGGAAAAGAAGAGAAGAGAAAGGGATGGGAACAAATTCTCTTATTTGGGTAAAGGATTGGGGGAAGGAAGGAGAGGGAGGGATCCATTTTCCATCTCTCTATAATAAGCATAAAATCTCTCCAAGATTGGAGAGATTTGGAGGGAAAATGGAGCTTACGTCCCCCTTCCTCCTTTTTCCCTCCCCTTCCTTTCCTTCCTTCTTTTCTATCCTAACAAAGCGTAATATACATTATATTTGGTTAAATAGAAGAATAGCTTGGATTTTCGAATTCTTTACCTATTACGGAGTACTCCATCATTTAGAGGAGAAAATTATTGAGATAATCGTCCCTAGATTTCACAAGATTATAAATGGATAATCGTTTTTAAATTTCACAAGATTATAATTAAATCCGAAATTCTTAAAAACAATAAAATTTAGGGAAAATTCAAAACTTAGAGCTACCTTTTTTACTTAAGAGCCGAGGAAGGAAAGCGCCTCACCTTTCTATGCATTTTATTTTATTTTTTAAATTTTTTGCAGCATATCCTGTGTCTAGTCACAACATTTGTTTATGGGAATAATCATCACTCCTTAATATGAGAATTCTCAAATATCCATGTGCACAACCTTAATTTGTCCATAAGAGTAACGTTAATTTATTATACGAGTATTAAAAGAATAACTCCACTTAATCATAAGAGTAATCTCATGTTTCCAATGCGGTAACTCTTACAGTCAAGGTAACCCAAGTTGATTATTGGTGTAACTCCTATTACTTAACTAGTTGTTTATAACAGTTATACATACATAAAGTGGCTACACCATGTGGTTAGCTACATATTTTATTTTTTATCTTATTTTTTATTTTTTGAATGACTATTACACAAAAAACATAAAAATGGAAACGCAAGGTGTATGAAAGCAAAAACGTGGTGTATGAAAGCAAAAAAGTAGAGCAATAAACTAAAGTCAGCAAAATAAATTTTAATCAGTAAAAGTCAATAGCTTAAAAGAGCAAAGATAAAAGATAATTAGAAAATTTTAATTTTAATTTGAAAAAATGATTTTAGTTCAACAAAATTAATTTAAAGTTAGTAAATTAAATTTCAGTTTAAAATACTTTTTCACATTTTAACTCGTTGGAAAAGGGGAAAAAATTCTCCACTCACCTCAATTTACGAAAAAACAAGCAACAAAAACTACACGTGCCATCACATGAAATATTCCATGCCAAATATTTGTTAAAAAATATTACTCCGACATTATAATTTTTTTTTTTTTTTGACAGAACGCACTATAATCCTTTAGTTATTACGTTATTTTTTTTATAGATTCGTATGTCTCAAATATAAAGTCCGTATGTTATTATCCTCTATAATACGGATTAATTTTTTTTTAAAAGGAATCCTCTACAATAATTTTAAATTTTTTTAAAAAAATCCTCTATAATAATTACAATCAGACAATATCTTTTAGATTATGGTAATATTAGATACTCATAATCCTAATACATCTTTTTTGATACGTAATCCATCATCAATAATGAAATAATATCCAAAGTCTATCCTAATTCCTAAATACATTTACCCTGTCATTTTATTTTTAAAAAATATTTATTTTTCTCAGACTTGGAAAAGCAAATTTTACTCTTTGATACACAAAAACATAGAAAAATGAGCTCAAGATGAAATCACGACCGTCCAAAAACGCGGGAAAACAATATACCCTTTCATTTCCCTTTATTGTTTTATTTTAATTTATTTAAAAAAAAATAATGACAACCCAAAAGAAGCTGTGAAATTGTCAGTTATCTTACATTTCCTTCTTCTTCCTCCTCTTCTCCATACTTATTAAACTACCAACAACAACAATCTCTTTCTCTCTCTAAAAACTTCTCCATTTTCTCTCACTAAAAAAACCCACCTTTTCACGCTCTGAAAAAACCCACCATTTTCTCTCTCTACTGTAATCATGCCACCAAAGAAGCGTAGAAGTGAAGTTGACGACCTCGCAGGAGAAGTGCCTCCCACCGTCGAAGTTCCGTCGCAAAGAAGGGTGACTCGGAGTTTGACTCGGAGTGACGCGGTCCCACCATCACCACCATCTCAGGTGGCTTCCAAGAGGAAAGGGAAGAAGCCCAAAACGACGGCTGAAGTGCCCAAAACGATGGCTGAAGAGGAGAAGAAGGATGAGACTGATGATACTGAGGAAGAAGAAGCTGTTGTTGATGATGGTGATGCTGGTGCTTCTGGGTCTGGTTCTGCTGCTACTACTATCATCATTGAGCATTGGTATATCTTTGTCTTCTTTGATTTTTCTCTCGTTTTTGTAAATTTTTCTGGGTTTTTAGTGATTTTTGTTTTAGGGTTTGGTTTGTTGATGGAAGAAAGGAAATGGGTTTTAATTTTTCTGGGTTTCATTTTGTTTTTTCGAATGTGTGTGTTTATCTTCTGGGTTATAATAATATCTGGGTTTGTGTTTTTCAGTAGCATTTTTTTTTGTATGTTTTTTTCGTTTTGGGTTTGTATAAGGGTTTTCAAGATTTTCTCTCTCTTCGTTTGTTTGGGTTAATAATTGAAGTTCTTTTGATGGTAATTGATTATGGATGTTCTTGTCATTATTATCATATTAATTGTGAAATTATTGGTGACATTTTGAAGAAAGTGGACGATTGTGTTGTGTGTGTGCTACATTTTGAGCCATTATTATCATCTGACATTTTTATTGTTTCTTCTGTACTGTGCTATTTTGACTATTTGGAATTGTTTGTCAAAAAAATGTATTGATTTAAGATACAAAAAGTAAATGAGTACTCAGTATTTTGTGGATTTCCTATATGGGTGAATTTGGATGAATTTTGTGTCACTTGACGTCTCGAATTTGCATACGGATTTTGCTTAATATTAATTTTTTCTTCATTACAATCGTTTTTGGATCAGCATTGAAATTCAGTTTATAATGGATTTAGTTTGAACTTGTGTTTGAATATTTGACTAGTACGCACAAATTTGCATAAAGGGCTCTGTGATAATGTGGACTCACTTCCTGTTAGTAACATCATTAGGGTAGTGGGAATGTCCTTGACATTGTGGTTTTGGCTCTACATTATTTGGAAAAGATGTGTTGTGGGTAAACGAGGTGTTGTTTTGGTGGTGATAAAATGTATGTATGATATATGCTGGCAGAGTTGGGGTAGTAGTTCTCATGGAGTGTTCGAAGAGAATCTTTGAGATCTTGTGCAAGAGCTGATATTCATAAATAAACAACTTAAGGAAAGAATTTTGCTCGGGAGATTTGAAACACGTCTAATTTAAGTGTATTATATATGAGTTTTAGCTTGCTTCATATAAGACAGGGTTTGCAATTTGGGTTTGTGGTTCCAAATTCTGAAGAACTTTCTGTAAGATGGCATAAAATAAAAGTTTTCTTTGTGCTATGATCGAGTCTTAGGTTGCATGGTGGTCTGCAAAATCAACTTTCATCTGATTGGGATGCTGAATGCCTTCATTGACTAATTACATTAATGTCTATTTGTTTCTTTATTGGCATTTGAACTTTGAAAAGCTGAAAGCTGTGCCCAGTTACTTATATCAAACTAGCTAGCAAGTGGTTATTTTTGCATTCATAAGCAAGAATGTTAGTTTGCTAACTTGCCCCAGTAGCCTGTGCCTTCGTTTCTTCAGCAGAAATATTTAGGAGGTATAGTGAGACAACCTGCAAGGCTTGTCCAAGTGTATATTTAAATTCCACATGCTCATACTGATTATTAAATCTTATTAGCTTCTATGACAGATTATTTCTGATGCATACATGATGTTCTAAATGCTGAAGTGCATTTTCTTGGCTTTTGCCAGAGTCATTTAATTAGTAGCAGATGAAATCAGTGCTTATGTTTTATGGAGGTGCCTCTAATATAAAAAATGTGGACTTGTTTATGCTTCAGTTTTACTCAATTGTTTCTACTTTTTGCTGTTGCAGTAAGCAATGCGGATCATTCTCAAGCAGGGCTACACAAGTGCAAAGAGGCTTAATGAAGGATTTACCTGGTACCAGAGTGCTGGTTAACCCTGAGGCGGTTAGTTTAACAACTATCTTGTTCAGTTTTCCCTATTTTTGCAGTGTGAAAGTTCATCCTTTGATTGTGTACACCTTACTTACACAATATCATTACAACAACCTTGAACGGGATAAAAGGATGCCAAATGCCATGCAATTGTGTAGAAGTTCTTAGATAGTGGGTTGTGATAGGTCTGAGCATGCTTTTAAAATATTGACATCATGCTTAAATGATTATACCAGAGTACGAGCCTTTAAATGGCGCAGATTTAGGCAAAATTGCATATTATGTAAAGCAAATGAGGCAATATTGAAAACCTTGGCTGTTTTAATATCTGATAAAAAAATTCCCCTGAGCTATAAAATGAAAGTTTTCATTAATAGTTTAATATGGTGTCTTCTGTCTTTATGTCCACTTTATTATCTCCTTTGCCCCCCTCCCTTCTTTAATGCGTAAAACGTAGAAAGTTAGAAGGCTTGATTATTAATTAAGGCTGTACTAGCCCCCTGCTTTGACAACTGATGTCATGCTTTAAAATGAGAGGGGTGGGAAAAACTGATAATGCCATGTTAGTTTCTATTCTTAGACTCAATAGTCTCTCTTAAATATTGACATTTTCCTCTCGTTTCAGCCAAGGAAAGGATGTTTTGAGATTCGGGCGGAGGGTGAGAATGAACAGACATTTGTCAGTCTTCTGGTAAGCTTCAAGTGCATGCAATGTTGTTTCAAACAATCTTACTTGCTTGCTTTATTAGTACTCCTATGTCATCATGCTGGTCCTAAGTATAATTGTTATACTTGAGCCGTCGAGTGCAGGCATGCATTGTTGTATATTACTTGTAAATTTTTTGATTGATGGTTTGGTTACTGGATGTATTAATTGCAGGATATGAAGAGGCCATTTAAACCAATGAAGGATCTAAACATGAAGGAAGTCATTGCAGACATCATCAAGAAGATTCAGGGTTGAAGGTTGGTGTGAACCTGTGCTAAGCTGAGATAGCTTCATTCTTTTGTGGTATCTGAGAACATTTGCTAAAATGTCAGCAATGAACTAGACCATTCTAGTAGTATTTCGTAAACCTAGAAACTAGTATATTACAATTGATGTAACAGGGTTAGTACTCTTGGTGAACTTATATTTCGTTTCAAAACTGTACACAGGCGCTAGCGTGATTATTGATTAGTCACTTTGATCAGAGCTTAAACTCAACTTATCTGATCTGATGATTCTGATCATCACATTTCTGCTATGGAAATTATTGTAGCTAGCTGGTTTTCTCTACACAGGCTCTACTCATGGTTTTATTTTGATGTGAAAGATTTTTACGAGACTTTGATCCTGCATATATCTTTGTCCTGAGCACAAGTCTCACTCGTGTTTGTTTCTCACTCGCTAATGGCTCAATAGTGGATAAGCAGGTACCATTTCTTCCCGTGAGGTTTGCAACTCTCACGAGCATTGAAGATCTGTGAATTTAATTTAGTTATTTACTCTTAATCAGGTTTGCTGTTTTATTCATATGAATGTTCTCCTGAAAATACAAGTTGTCCTGCTAATCACATGTTCTCTTATATTAGGACTTTGTATATACATTTTGGAGTTGAAAGTAAATGCTAATATACCATTTAAAGCTATTAGATGATAGTATTGTGGCTTTGCTAGCAATCTTTTTAAAGCTCTCAAGCCATCTTACTGCTGCTTAATGTGGAGTTTAAGCGCATTCCTAAAGCAGCTCCAAATCTGTAAAGAAACGTAGTTGCCAAAGTATGGAAAGGCGTCAAATTAGAGTTACTACAGGCAAAATAGAACAGCAGTTTGGATAAACAGTCTCGATGAAGATCTAATGCTACAAAGTACTCTGTAGTAGCTTTCTCTGCTTCATGCATTACTAGATTGGATAATGATGAGTTACTTCAAAGAAAACGAACGTCAATATTAGAAAGGCCACATTTAATTTGAGATGATCCAAATTACTAAATAAACACTGGAAATCCAGCAGTTATGATCGAAATAAATTGTTGGCACCACACAATCAATAAGCTAAATTATAAGTATCAGATCGATCAAAATAGTTTGTAGTAACAATTAGAGATTGAAGATCTAAAACAGCAAACCTTAGGTGAATCCATTCAGCATGAAAGCGCGATTATTCCATGTTTAGAAATATAAGTAGTATCAAAGATTTGCCCTAACAATAATAACTCGAGTTTTTTAGGCATTGCACAATGCCTGGCAAGTAATTCTGGTACAATCTCCAAAAAAGAGGGGTTTCTTATAAAAACAGAGAAAATAAAATGATTTATAGAAATTTAAATGATTTTAATTAAGTAAAATTTTGTAGCACTACCATCACAATAAAAGAAAACATCATGCATGCGCCACAATTGAGGCACCAAGATATATTCAATAAATGAATTACTGTACGACAGTGGAACATGTTGCAATAAAAATTTCCAGTGGTCTCATATTTTATATATCATCAAATCATCCATATATATATATACTTCGTATATATGTTACGTAGTAATTTGTATTAATTTTCGGTTTATAATATACTTGTATGTAGAATATCATTTTTGAATAATTTGTTACGAGTATTTGGTTAAAAAAGTGCATGGCAAAATATAATCTTGCGTAGTCACCGGTACAATATATATTAAATTTCATTTATATTTAATTTATATCATTCCACCACTTTCCTAGTACAATATGTTCAAAGTGTAGAAGTACTTAGCTTTTTAACTGATAATCAATATAAGTGACCTGTCACATATGTCGTACACGAAAAATGGGCTAAAATTTTAATTCACCAAGATATCCTAACAAAATGCAACAACATTTCCAAAAGAATTGAATACTCTTCTATATATCTTCAATTTTTCTTAATTACCCCCATGACTCCTTTGAACATAAATCCCCAAATAGAAAATCAAAGCACATGCAAGAACATTCAAATTAAACTTAAATATACATTAACTTGCTAGTTAAGTTATAGGTAGTGTGCCAATGCTACCAAACCCATAACAGCAGCAACCACACCCCCAGCAACACTCAACCTTGCACCACCATTCTTGTGTGGGACCGACTTAGCAGGCGCCTCCTTATCGGCATCGTCCGCTTGTGGGGCCGGTCCCGGGGCCGGCCCACTAGCCGGAGCCGGAGAAGGGCCTTCACTATCGGCCCTTGGACTATCTGCGGAACAACCATCATCATCATCAGAGGGGCCAGGGGCGGGGGCCTCCACCGACTTAGGTGGTGGGGCGGCCGTAGGAGTAGGAGGGGAGGCTTTAGGGCTACTAGAAGGCGCGGTGGGAGGTCCTTGTTCAAGGCCAGGAGTAACAATAGGCTTACTAATTTGAATCACGGAAATGTGGAAAGGCTGAGAAGCTAACACTTTCACCATCTTGGAGTCTTGTGGGGCCCCCTTGGCCGTTGAGCCGAAGACGATATCCCCGCCGGACTTTGAAATGTTTAGGAGTCCTTGCCCTCCGTTGGTTTTCCCTGTTTGTTGGAAGAGGTTGGTAGCTTTGACTGACTTGCCATCCAAGTCACCTAATTTTATGCTATCATAATAGTCAAGGATGACGTGGGTGGCAAGTATGTACCCTAGGGTTGTTTGTGGTACGCTTGTGAGGGGTCCCACGGCCGAGTTGTCGACAACGAGGACGGTGACCGTGCCTTGTTTGTTGATTCCGGCAGCCACACCGGTTTTGGTGAGGAGTTCATTGAAGGTGCTAAATTGTGGATGTTGGTCTAGGAAATAAGTAATGTTAAAGGCAAAAATTGAGGTGGTTGTTGAGAAAAAAATAATGGAGATTAAGAGGATAATATTAGATGTCTTGAGATTCATCTTTGAGATTGAAATAAAATTTTAAAAAATATTAATGTTATAATTCAATTTTCAAAGATGAATATATGTAATTATTGAATTATCCTCTTAGGTTATAAACGTTTTTATTCATGAAGAAAATAAAGAGCATGCAATATAAGTCTTCATAAAAAAAATTATATAGCCTTTTGTTGATGACTCGATTAAATTATATAGTCTAATTATAGTTTTTTCCAACAATTTGCATGGTCATTATTGTGTGTATGTCTATTTTCAAGCTATTTTTACTGGTGAGAAAATAATGTTCATCAAGATAATCTAAGCCTATTTTTTAAAGTAATATAAGTACGTGCTAATTATAGTTTTACTTATCAAAAATTGTCAAAGTAATCATGAGATCAGTAAAGTTATGAAATTCTATCTATTTTAGTTCTTCAAATTAGATTATAGAGTCATTAGAACACAATAGCAGAGTCTTAATAAAATTAAGTTGAATTAGTTTTACATAATTCATTAATTCGATCTCATAACCCTAACTCAATGCTAGTGTAGGTTCGTTTTACATAATTCATTAATTCATTGAATCAAAACCATATACTCCGTATTTTAGTGTCTCTTTATCAAATAATATATATTGTTATATATATACGGCATATTTTAGAATTTAATAGTCTCTTAAATGAACTCTATATACATACATTTATACTCACTCCCACCGCTTAATATTGTTTCTTCTTCCTATTTAAGACGCATAACTCTCAATAAATTACACCTTATGTAACTCATAGAGTATGATTCAGATAAGATACGGAGTATAATTGTATATATTCAATATCAACGGGGATAGATACATTGATGTCGTTCTAGAGAGGCCTAATACATAGTCAAATCACATATTTAATTTGTTTAATATAAAAACAGAAAACAAGAAGAATAACAACCTAACCCTAAGATATTGTGAACGTATGATCGATGGTATATAATAAAAGAACTAGTGAGCGAGCAATATTATTAAGCTAAGAACAAATTTAGTAGGTAATTATTCTTTTTTTAGGTGTTAATCTATTACATAGAGAAGTCTTTGTAATGTTAGGCATCTTGCCTAAAAAGAATTAGGGAATGTAAATTGGAACAGAAATAATAAGAATTTAAGATAGAGATAGATCGATATATCTTACCAAAATCTTTGTTTAATGGCTTAATGCAAAGATGAATTGTTGCCAAATAGACTTGATGCTTAATAATGTGCGTGTCAAATGTTCTTTACAGTTAATTAACAATATACTAGTCATTGATTTTAATAACTACTACTCCGTATGTGATAGAGTATTAGAGTAGAATATCCTCAATAAATGTCTTTTTACGCTATAATTATAACATCAACGAATTGTTCTTCATTCGTTGTGTTCGTTCTGTAATCGAAACAATAATACCCTTGCTTATGAAAACTCATTTGTGCGACGAGTATGGGTCTATAGCTTGTTAAATTCAAGAATAATTGGAGAAAACGGTTTAGCCTCGCATTGATAATTAGGACAATATATATACACAATACAAGAGACCTAATTTGCCAAAAACTCCTAACAAGATAAAATTAGACAAATATACAATATTAACATAAACAAATCAACCGCAGCCTATCATTAACGAATCTTATACATGCTCTAGAAAAATTCAAGGTGGGGAAAATGTTAAGATTGAACTAAAATTTGGGAAATGTCGAGAAGCTTTTAGAACTTTCTAGGATAATCTTGTACATGCTCTAGAGTTCTCTAAAATCTTATACCTAGGAGATTTGTACTTAGAATTGTGTAGAAGTCTCTAGGACTTGGTGTGTAGAAACTTTCATTTGAGCAGGTTAAGAACACTCTAGAAGAATGTTTTAAGTGGTAAGGAGTATAAATAAGGATCCTCCCCTCATTTTTGTATCATTCACACAATTGTAAACTCTCTCAAGCATTAATACCCAAATCATTTTTTATGACTCTCTTAAATATTTTCGTGCTTGTTTTCTTACTTGTGCCTTTAAGTTTTCACACTTAAACTTTGAATTATCAACACTTAGCCTTGCTAAGTACTTCTGGGAGCTTTGATTAGACTCTAACGAATGGTAATTCTAATAGGATGCATGCAAAAAGACTAAGGTAATAGTTAGCACGTGACACGATACTCATGATTCAACTTTCAAATATGCCCTTGCTTAGCTAGGAAAACTCATTTGCGCGAGGAGGATATAGTAATACCAAAATTATTTTATAAAGTATTCGACAACTTCATTATCTTAACAAAATAGAGAATCTGTGTAAAAAAATAAAAAAAAACAAAATAGAGTTTTCAAACCATGTATCAAATATATCACAACTTAACAAGAAATCAGTGACTTTAACTTGTATTAATAAAAATTAATAGAAGTCAAACACAAAACAACACTGCTATTTTAATTACCTAAAACTTAATTACACCTTAAATATTAATTGATTTTCAATAATAGTACAACCTTGATTTATTTTGTTTGATAATTAAAGTCCTAACCATGCTTCTTGCCCATCAAATGTCTTACAATTCATACCATATAATAAGTCTTTGTCGTTTTCTTCCTCAATGCTACAATTATAATTATCACTTTGTTTTTTTCAACGAACTTTCTATCATTCTTTAAATCAGCAATCTTCACTTGCTTTATCTTGTTATATTAGTAAAATCATGTTATTCTTTTGATTGTCTGGTATCATTTGCATTATTAAAACTTTTTATTCATCGATGCTCGATAAGTTGAGGTTGTAAAACAAATTTTCACCCAAATATTTATAACATTTACTATTAGGGCAACTTATTACTAAGTTATTATCAAACTTATAATTCAATTCCTTGGAAATAGTCATTTGTAGATATATAGTTGTATGGGTTAAACTACAAAGAAAGAATATAAGGGTATTAACTTTTATTAGAGGAGTATATAATTGTATGTGTTAAAGTACAAAGAAGGAATGTTAGGGTATTAAATTTTATTAGAGGAGTACGTACTCAATTTATAGCAATATATATAAGTTATTAGTAGGGTGGGATTTATAATATTTTTTTTTGCTAGGTAATTCCAAGTAGAGTTGAAATTGGATCATATAACAGATAAACAGATAGATTATCAATTTATCATTGACAAACTTAAAAATCAAATCAACTTTCCATAAAATAAATTTGAAATAACAAATTAAACTATACTTCAAATTAATGTCTCTTGTGATTAAAGATAAGATAATTGAGATTTGGGATTAAACTTAGTTTTATTTATAATAATCGAGCGAATTACACCGTGTCCGTTTCGGGTTGAAATTTTCAACTCATACCTAACTTGTTTAATTTCGTGTCGACCCAATTACTTAAACAAGTCGGAAATTCTTGATTTAAACCCGCTTATTTCAAGTCGGATTCATGTTGAGTTATTGTGTCGTGTCAGCTTTAACAACCTAGCCACAATAACTCATGGGTCATGGTTAAATCTTGATGGGGCTTATATATAGAACACCCTTTCTATTTGCATGCGTTAATATAATTAGGATAGGCTTAGATTCTTGGAAGTTGAATTGAAACTTAGCAAATCAAATAAACATTTCACCAACAATTACTGAATCTAATTTTTCATCAATCAAGACAACATATTTTAGATTATTTGTCTCGTTATTAATCATGATTAAATATACACTTCTGATATACAGCATATCTTAGAATTTAATACGAAATATACTTTTTTAGAAGAACTATATACTTGATTGTACTCCCTTCGTTCCCTTTCTTTTTCTTATTTATGATGCATAACTTTCAATAAATCACACATCACCTTAAACAACTCATGCTGTATGAGTCTGATAAGCTAGATTCGCTTTTAACGTGAACATATCAAATGTCTTAATGAGATTTAATGCGTGGAATCACTTAATTTATTTACATAAAGCCAGAAAACAAGAAGAATATCAATCTAACCCTAACAAATTATAATAGTGTAAATTATTGTTTCGGATGAAAACAATGGGACCTTGTTGAAGGTCCAATGAAGTGGAGTAGACTAGATTCGGTCCAAGTGATGTTGGGCCGAAGGTTTCCTGCACAGTAA
Organism: Chenopodium berlandieri; assembly: GCA_034703905.1. Lineage (NCBI taxonomy): Eukaryota > Viridiplantae > Streptophyta > Magnoliopsida > Caryophyllales > Amaranthaceae > Chenopodium > Chenopodium berlandieri. The sequence continues at coordinate 38,356,222 of CM068279.1, read as the reverse complement.
ACACACGTAAACTAGCCTCGGGGGTGTTGCCGAGGAAGGCCCCTCCGATGCTAAAGTCAGTACAATGTGTCGAAAGAGAACACTATGCAAGAGAATTAGTTGCTTGAGGCTTTTTTGTGAATGTGAATCCCCTTACAAATGCAATATTGATGGCTTTTATACCTTGGCATATATGGAGAAAGTGGGCCTTGGCCCATTTGACTTTCCTTGAGGACTGATCCTTGACTTTAGCACAAATGGAGAGTTGAACCTTGACCTTGGGCTTTTAATTGGATCATTTACTGACTAGGCCCAATTGGACTAAATTGGACCCAAACAACTTGCCCCCCAGACCCGATTTGGAAGGATGACGGGTCGGGTTTGATTTAATCAGAAAAGGAGGGAAGTAAATGATTTAATTAATCCAAAAAATTTGAATTTAAACCGCAGTTAATGAGATAACGGTTAAGGTGGATAATTTGTGGAAGTTGGACGGGTAATGGGCGATTTGACTGCAAGATCGTGTGTTTAACGGCTATTTAGTGGTGTATCCAAGAGAAATTGAAACGCAGACTCTCCATATTCCTATTTCCAGATATATTACTAGAGGCGCGTCATTTCTCCTCACTTATTCGCCAACACAACCTAAAATTTTCGAGAGACCCTAAGAACCCGCATCAAAACCTCACAAATTCCCCGAGCATTAAGCTTAGAATCTGAGATTCGTCACTACCAATTCGTGAATCGGCAATTTCCGCTTCAGATTAAGGTAAATTCCTTTGATTTTAGTTTGTTTTTCTTCGAATTTGAACTCCTTCCCTTTTTTTTTTTTTCGACTTTTTCTTCAAAAGCATCAATGGTGAGGGGAGTTAGAGGTAGAGCCCGTGCTCCAAGAAGAGCAAGGCCAATGCCCGATCCCAGGAATAGGACTGGGATCTGGAATGGACGAAGGGTGGAGTCTGACCCTGCTGAAGGGATTAGGGCGACTCCCATTTCTTCGGCCCCTCCTCAGAGAACAGAGGGGCCGAGCGCTTCTGGGCGGGACGACGAGGTTCCCGCTGTCCTTTGGGATATCCTTCCCGGATTTTCAGAGTGGGAGGATGCCGAAGTAGCTTCGGCCATGATAAAGAACCGCCCTTATTCATGGTGGGTTGAGAATGCCGAACGATATCGGTTTGCCGAACAAATTGAACTGCATTACGGCATCCTTGAGGCTGATGGGTACTGGTGCCGAATGCCCGTAGCATCCGATAGAATCCATCGTCCACCCCCGGGGTATGTGGGGGTGTACACAAGACAACTTCAATATGGGCTGAGGTTTCCTTTGGACGTGTTCGTCCGAGACTTGCTGATCCATTACAATATTTCCTTATGTCAGCTAACTCCCATCAGCATCCGAAGGGTGATGACATACTTATGGGTCTGCAAGTTCTTCAGATATGTGCCAAACTTACACTGTTTCAAGAAGCTCCATCGGCTAGTGCCAAATATTCAAAGTGGGCACGGAAGCCATGGCTCTGGGTGGTACAGAATTGAGTCTCGGCCCCAGTATCTAACCATGTGGCCGAACGATTCTTCAGACAAGGACTGGAGAGGCCAATGGATTTGGGTTAGGGCACCCACAGACCCGAGCCACCCTTGCGTCTTCAGCGCTCCCCGGTACCTTGCTGAGCCTGACCCCGACATGGGGAGTTTAGGTCCCCCCGAAGACAATGGGCCAGACCCGAACCTCAATCAACAGAACATCTTCGGCAAGCTGCCGAACCGGGGGGGCAGTGGCCGAATGCAGCATATCCCGGAGACTTGGCTCCCTGATACGCATTACGTTTTCCAAGAGAATATGCTGGCAGCTGTCGGCCTCAGCCGAAAGTTTAAGGATGGTGAGCTTCTTCGGCTGGGGCCGAGGCCTTTTAATTAGATCTCTTTTTCACTTCGCTTTTTATGCTGTGCCGACTTAACAGGATTGACCTTTCCCTTTTTCTCTTTCAGAGCGGGACGAGACCAACGTCGGCATTGACTACGCTCGTCTCGGCGTCAACCGAGAACGAGTTGTAACCGATCGGGCCCCCTCTATCACTGAGCCGAGGCACAGGGAAATTCATCTAGACTCTTCCCACCTCCAAATTGAGGCTGTTGCTCTGTATCAGAGGCAGAAGCCTTGGTGGAAGAAGAGAGATCCTTGGTTTCAGCTGCTAGACGAAGAAGCTGAAGCTGCCCGTACAGCCGAAGAGGTTGCACGGGTTATTGAAGCTTGTGAAGGAGGAGAAGGGTCCTCCAGGGCTGCTGAAGAAGAGGCTGCGGCTAGGGCAGCTGAAGAGGACGAGGCTTTGCTGAAGACCTCGGTGAGTTTTTAGATAATTCTATCTGTTTGTTTTTTTTTTTTTTTTTTACTCATTCTTCTTCCCGTCTTTTATAGTCTGACGAGAGCAACAGACATCGAGAAGGGAAAGCCCCTGTTCGTCCCGAAGACCAAATACAAGAAGAATCTTCAGATTCAGATATGGACGAACAGCCACTTCTGAAAAGGCGCCGAAGAATGGCCATCATAGGCCCACATGATTTTCAACGGAGGCCGATGACCATCGGCGTATCAATCAGGGAACCCGAGGAAGGCAATGGATCGCCGAGGGTTCCCCGGCCACCACCTCAATCACCTCCTAAGACCCCTCCGCCACCTTCCGAAATGGAGGTGGAGTAGAAGGTTCCCGATCCTAAGGGATTGATCCAAGGTGGAGCTGCTGAGCCCAAGGATGAAGATGCCGTGATGCCCAGTGCTGAGGGTTTCACGGCAGATATCGCAAGGGAAGTTGAGGCCTTCGTCCTCGCCGAAGAGAAAGAAGAAGTCATAGTGATTGACTCTTCTGAGAAGGAGGATGCTGAGCCATCCAAAGTTAATGAAGCTCCATCATCATCCTTTCCTTCCTTCCAGACGCTGCAGTCTGGAGAAATGGGTTTCTCGGCCCCCCGAATTCCAATCCCAGATCACATCTGGGACCTCATCTGGGGCCAGAACCGAGAAGGTGCTGCAGCCTACTTCGGCAATTTTGCTGGCATGTCCGAAGTAGATAGGGCAAGAATCTGGTCGCTGAAGGCCACTGCTGGGATGGGCGAATCCAGCAGATCAGTTCCTGACCCAGCCAGGTCTAACCAACTGCTGATGATGCAGGTAATCTTCCTTGCCTTTATTTTATTATTATTATCACTCTTTTTTTTTTTTTTTTAACTCGTGCCCCTACTTTCAGTTCGTGCACAATCAGACTCTCACAGTAGAGTTGATAGATACCCTGCAAGATAGGGTAGACGCTGCCGAGCACGAAAAAAGGGTAGCCGAGGAAGAGTTGAAGCTTGCTAAGCTGAAGCAAGCAGCAGCTGAAGAGAAGCAGCAGAAGGGTGAAGAATATGAGAAAAGAGCTGCTGAAGCCCTTAAAACCTTCTGCGATGCTATGGAGAAGGAAGTTTTCCCTCCGCTGATGGAAGGGGAAAAATTCCTCCACGAGCATATGGGAGTGGACATCTCCAAATTCAAGGCTACAATTGAGAGCCGAATCCAGGGAGGAGCTGCTGCACAAGCTGAAGTGCAACAACAGCTAGAAGCTCTTGAATCCAGCCGAATGGCTGCTGAAGAGACGCTCCAAGCCAAGAATGTCCAACTCTCAGAGGCTGCTGCTGCTGCTGAAGCTCAAAGAGCTAAACTCCAATCAGCTGAGGATCAACTGATAGCCAAGAAGGCTGAAGTGGCCCAAGCTCAAACTGAGGTTTCCCAGGTTCAGCAGGAGCTGAACGAACTGAAAGGCTCCTCCTCCAAGCTCGCCGATGAGCTGCAGAAATCCAAGGAAGACTTGGAGGAGACGAAGAAAAAGTTGGCTGATGCTGAGGCTTTACTCAAGGTCCGTGTCTATACCCAGGAAGAATATGAGATGGGTTTCAGAAACGGGTTCAGAGTATGCCGAAGAGTTTGCCTTCATGCTGAGCCGAAGCTGGACTGGTCCAAATGTGCTGAATGGGTCCAGGATCCCGAAGACCCTCATATGAAGTATGCAACTCCGGTCGAAGCCGAAATCCTTAAGGCTGAAGAAGCCGAAGAAGAGGCTGAGAGACTGGAGTTGGAAGCTGAACAAAGGGAACGGGAGGCTCGGCAAAGTGCAAAGCCTGCTTCTTCTGCTGCTGGGGCTGAAGCCACCATGGGGCCCGACAACGCTGATCAGTCTGATCCTCGGGCTGAAGCATAGGAACTCGGGCAGTCGTCTTCAGAATCTTGCGGTTCATCATGCGCTCAACTTTAGACTTGCCGCTTTCTGACTTTTTGCCTTGTTTTTGCTTCAGCTTGCCTTGTCGTACAAAACAGTATTTTATTTTACTTCTGTACGTATTTCGGCAGCTGTTATTTTCCGCTTGTGGGCGGCTGCCGATATAGTTTTTAATTTGTTTGAACTTTGTAGCTCAATTTCTGAGCACGAATTATTAAACTGATGTTATTTTCTTCAGCTGCTTTGTCTTTGAATGCTTTATTGTTTCTTCAATTCTGCCGAACATATTCTTGCACTGATAGTGCCTCTTAGTCCCCCAGAAATTGAAGTATGACTCCAGCTGAATAGAAAATTTCTTTATTTCTTAGACTGCTAGCCGAGACACAGGGCCAGCTGAAGGCAATGCTTCGGATAATGGCTCTCTGGGATATGAGGCTCAGCTAAGGCAATATCCCAGAATTGCCCATGGATTCGTCTTTGGAGAACAAGTCTTACTGAAGTTTGACCTCAGCTGAAAGACCAGAGTTCTTTAAAAAGACGAGCTTGTTTGCAATCTGAAACCCAGTTACCCGAAGGCGAAAGTTTCAGACGAGGTTGAATAAACAATTTGCTGTTATCATTGATTTCCTGTCTATCTTTGAAAAATGGATATCCGAAACACAGGGCCAACTGAAGGCAATGTTTCGAATAATGGCTTTCTGGAATACAAGGCTCAGTTAAGGCAATATTCCAGAATTGTCCATGGACTCATGCCTTTGGAGAACAAGTCTTACTGAAGCTTGACTTCAGCTGAAAGACCAGTGTTCTTTAAAAAGACGAGTTTTGTCAGCAATCTGAAACCCAGTTACCCGAAGGCGAAGGTTTCAGACGAGGCTGAATAAAAAACCCTTAAAGAGTAGATAGAGACAAGAAAACTTTGATAAAACAAAAAGTTGCAAATGTTTATGTAAATGGTGGCTCCAAGGCCTTTCACTAATCCGAAATGTACTTACAAAGATTGTTCTGTCCCGAAGGGTTTATACATGATATTTTTTCAGTACATCAGCGTTCCAGTGATTTTTCAACTCAGTTCCATCCAACTGCCGAAGTCGGTATGTCCCTGGCTGAAGCTCACCACAAATTTCATAAGGCCCTTCCCATGCAGCTGAGAGTTTCCCATGGATTCGGCCTTTCTGGACTGCAGCAGCATTCCGAAGGACAAGGTCTCCAATTTTAAGAGGTCTTGCATTGACCCTTCGGTTATAAAATTTGCTGATTCTCTGCTTATAAGCAGCCATTCTGACTCGGGCTGAGTCTCTTACTTCGTCGAGGAAATCGAGAGATTCCTTCATCGATTGCTCATTCTCAGCCGAGAAATGGTGCACTCGTAGGCTCTCAGAGCCAATTTCCACTGGAAGAACGGCTTCGGCACCATACACTAGCTCAAAAGGTGAATAGCCCGTTGCCTCTTTTTCGGTTGTCCGAAGGGACCAAAGGGTTCCAGGGAGCTCCTCCAGCCACTTAGACTTTTGATCCTCCACCCTCTTTTTGAGAGCATTTAAGATCTGTTTATTTGCAGCTTCGGCTTGCCCGTTAGTTTGTGGGTGGCACACCGCCGAATATGCCAGTTTGATGCCGAACTGATCTGTATACCGCTTCAGCGGTATGTTGTCGAATTGCCTCCCGTGATCAAAGACAAATACTCTCGGGATGCCGAAGCGAGTGATGATATTCTGCCAGATAAATTTCCTGACAGTTTGTTCTGTAATGTTCGAGGCTGCTTCGGCCTCGATCCACTTACTGAAGTAGTCAACACCAACTACCAGCCATTTTTTCTGGTACACAGCCTCTGGAAACGGTCCTAGTATATCCAATCCCCATTGGGCAAACGGGAGTGGATTAAGGATCGGCTGAAGATCCCTCGCTGGCTGGTGAATAACTGGAGCATATTTTTGACATTTTCCGCATTTCCGGACCAGCTCTTTAGCATCTGCGATCATGGTGGGCCAGTAATACCCAGCCCTCAATGCCTTGTGGGCTAAGGTCCTTCCCCCAATGTGGTTCCCACAGATGCCAAGGTGAATCTCTCGTAGGACATAATCTGCGTCCGTTGGTCCCACGCATTTCAGCAACGGGGCTGAGTAGGACTTCTTCAAAAGTTCCCCTCTGAAGACAATGAACCTAGAGCTGGTTCTCTTCAGCTTAGAGGCCAGAGCTCTATCTTCGGGGGCTACACCCCGAAGTTTGAAAGCTAGGATGGGGTCCATCCAGCTTGGCTCCGGGTCAGCGCAGCACACTTCAGGTGCTTCGTCGACACTTCTTTCTCGACGCACTTCCACATATACTGATCTGTTCAGCTCGGTAAGAGTTGAACTGGCAAGCTTGGAGAGTGCATCGGCTTGAGTATTCTGACCCCTTGGGATCAGCTGAACCTCGAAAGTCCTCAGCCTTGCAATGACTGATTTGATCCTCGCGAGATAAGCTATCATGGAGGGTTCTTTGGCCTCGTAGCTGCCGCTGATCTGATATGCAACTAGCTGAGAGTCTGTTTTCAGGCAGACATGATCGGCTTCCAGGGAGATACACAATTCTAGGCCGGCGATTGCTGCCTCATATTCGGCTTCGTTGTTCGAGGCCTTAAAAGCGAATTTTAGTGCATACTCAAAGGATCTGCCTTCGGGAGAAGTTATAACTACTCCTGCCCCCGAACCGTTTTCGGTGGAAGATCCATCCGTAAACACAGTCCAGACTTTCTTTTCGTTGTCTAGCTCCTCTTGGTACGAGCATTCGGCCAAGAAATCCGCTAGAGCTTGAGCCTTAATCGCAGCCCTCGGACGGTAGCTGATGCTGAATTCTGTTAGCTCAAAAGCCCACTTGGCTAGCCTACCAGATTTCTCAACCTTGCCGAGAACTTTTTCCAACGGCTGATCAGTTAAGACCACTATCTGATGGCAATCAAAATAAGGCCTCAGCTTCCGAGCAGCTACTACCACCGAAAAAGCAACTTTCTCAAGCAGAGGGTAGCGAGTCTCAGCATCCGTCAGTGTATGACTGACAAAGTAGATCGGTTGCTGACTTTTGCCTTCCTCCTTCAGCAGTACAGCGCTGATGGTGGCCGGGCTAACGGCCACATACAAGTACAGAGTTTCTCCTTCTGCCGGGCTAGCCAGCGTTGGGAGTTGAGCAAGATGCTCCCGAAGCTGTTTAAAGGCTTCTTTTTGCTCTTCTTCCCAAACGAGCTCTTTTGTTTTCGGGAGTTTCAAGGCTTTGAAGAAAGGTAACCCTTTATCCGAAGCTCTGGAAATGAACCTCGAGAGGGCCGCCATTCTTCCGGTGAGCCGCTGAACATCCCGCTTTGTTTTCGGCTCAGGAAGGTCGAGCGCTGCTTTGACTTTGGAGGGATTGGCATCAATCCCCCTCTTGCTGATCATGAAACCAAGGAATTTCCCTGACTTTACGCCGAAGACACATTTCTTCGGGTTCAGCCTCATTTGATGCTTTCTTAAGGTGGCGAAAGTTTCGGCCAGGTCCCTAACATGGTCCTCAGTTTTTTTGCTTTTGACGATCGAATCGTCAACATAGACTTCCATGTTTCGACCCTTTTGAACGGCAAAAACTTGATCCACCAGCCTTTGATAGGTTGCCCCCGCATTTTTCAATCCGAAGGGCATCATTTTGTAATTGTACACCCCAGCGCTCGTGACGAATGCCGTCTTTGCTCGATCGTCGGGGTGCATGAAGATCTGATGATACCCCGAGAATGCGTCCATGAAACTAAGCAAGGCATGGCCACTTGTCGAATCGACTAGCTGATCGATCCTCGGCAAGGGATAGAAATCCTTCGGACAAGCCTTATTTAGGTCCGTGAAGTCAACGCACATCCTCCAGGTACCATTGGCCTTCTGAACCATCACCACATTTGCCAGCCATTCTGGATATTGACAAGGCTCGATGAAGCCTGCCTCCAGCAACTTTTTGACCTCGGCTGCGATGTCTCGGTTCTTGTTAGCGGAGTAATTCCGCTTCTTTTGCTTAATTGGTCGGCACGTTGGGTCGACGTTAAGCTTATGGGAGATGAGGTCTGGACTTATCCCGGGCATATCAGCTGCCGAGAAAGCAAACACATCCCTGTTGTCTCGAAGGAGCTGAATAAGTTCACAACGGGTGTTCGGATCAAGATCCATCCCAATCGTTACACATTTCTCAGCATCTCCTTCGGTCAACTCGACCGTTTCAGTCTGCTGGTCCATGTCCATTGCTGATGGACTGGACTCTTCACAATCTGGCCTGCTGTCTATGTCAGCGGGCATCCCAGACTTTTTGTTCTTCGGCTGGCTCTCTGAGTCTTTCGGCTCAGATGAAGAGCTAGCCTTTTCCCTTTCTGGCCCTTTTTCTCTTGGCACAGAACCTTGGGCCGAAGCACTTAGGCCTTTCAGCTTTTTTGTGCTTCGCTCTCTTTCTTTTTCTTTCTCCTCCTCATCCTTGTCATCGTCATCTGGGCGACTAGTGGATGGCTTGAGGTAGTTGCACCTTCGGGCGTCCTTTTGGCTACCCTGGATCCTTTCGGGGAAGCCGGCGTCTGAGACGTAAATCATCAGCTGATGATAAGTTGAGACGACCCCTTGGATCTCGTGAATTATGGGTCTCCCCAAAATCACGTTGTACACTGAAGGAGCGTCAATGACCAAGAATTCAGTCATGACATTCCTGGCTGCCTCATCGCAGCCGATAGTGACAGGAAGTGTCACCTTCCCATCTGGGTAAGTTGAAGCCCCGTTGAACCCGGATACCGGGTAGGGTACCGGCGTAAGGTGCTTGGGCTTCAGCTTGATTCGATTGTAGGCCTTTCGGAACAGAATGTTCGCTCCGCTGCCACCGTCAACAAGGACCTTACTGACGTCGTGGTTAGCCACCGTGGCGACGATCACCAACGGATCCTCGTGAGGGAACGTTACCCCCCGGCAGTCGGCAGCTGTGAACGTCATGTTCGGCACCGGCGACTGAGGAGGCTGAATGTCAGCGTTGTTCACCTGGTGGGTCAGAGCCCTAAGGTGTCGCTTGTGCTCCCTCCGAGAGCATATTCCTCCCGAGATCACATTGATTGGAGAGAATTTTCCCTCTGGCTTTTTATTGTTCTTCCGGGGGAAGTCAAGGTCTTGCCGAGAGTCTTTTGCCAACCTCTCGGATTCTTTTTTCTCGCGGTGATCCGCGATGTACTTTTTCAGGTACCCCTTCCGGACCATGTCCTCTATCTGGTCCTTCAGTTGGATACACTCCTCAGTGTTATGTCCCGTAGATTCGTGGAACTCGCACCACTGATTTTTATTTTTTCGCTGATACCACTCTGGGAGTGGTCTCGGCTTTCGGTAACTCTGTTCCTCCTTCGTCACGCTGTAAATTTTTGCGCGCGGAAGGGAGAGCGGAGTGTAGGACTCGTATCTGCCCGTATATGAGGCGGATTTCTCCTTCTTTGGGTCGCTGGCCGGAGATTGCTCTGAGGCCTTTGCCTTTCCCTTTGCCTTGTGGCCTTGGCCTTCGGGCGAAGGTACTTGCTTTTGTTTCCCTCCCCCAAGCTGGGGTTGGGTTTTTGCTTTGTTCCACTCTTCGGCTCGAATGAACTTATCCGAGGCACTCAGAGCTTCTTCCAAGGTTTGCGGGGTGTGCATGACCATGAAGTCTAGGAACTTCCCAGGTTGGAGGCCATTCTGCATCGCAAAAACGGCTAGCCCCTGGTCCAGCTGAGAGACACTTGATGACTCGTTGCTGAAACGAGTCAGATAGTCTCGGAGGCTTTCGGCCTCCCCCTGTTGCAGACCCATAAGTTCCGCCGTAGTCTTCTCTCGGCGATTTGCCGTGGAAAACTTGCTCCTGAACTTGGAGGACAAATCATCCCACCCTGTTATGGAGCTTTGCTTTACTCCCTTGGAGATCCACGCTTGTGCGACCCCCTTGAGAGTGGTTGGGAAATATTTGCACCAAGTCGCTTCGGACCTGGGGCAAAGATGCATATGAGCCTCATACGAGGCAATGTGGTCCTTCGGATCCGAAGTTCCATCATATGTGATGTGCGACGGTATTTTAACCGTAGGCACGCGCTCTTCCAGTATCCACTGCTCGAAGGGTGAACTGGAGGGTAGCATAACAGCTCTGCCCTTGTTCCTGGCCGAAGGGACCGCGCTCCGCCCTCTTAGAGAGGTAGGAGTGGTTTTCGTCCCTGGCTGGGAAGTCTGGGCCTCGGCCGCAGGGAACGAGAGGCGACTATGCACGCTCGGTTCCTGGCCGCCGAGTCGGTCGAGAACGCTTCGGCGAACAGTCTCAGGTTGTTCTCGGTGAGCAGGTTCTGGCCGAGAAGCTGAGCTGCTGCTCTTATGCGTTCCTGGTCGAGAGGTTGAGGATCCTTTGAAGAATTGAGGGTTCTTTTTCCTCTCTCTTTCAGTTTTCCAGGTATCCTCTTCCCACTCTTCCAGCTCCCTGAAAGAAGGAAGCTTCCCACCACCATGGTCTAGCCTCCTCCGCTGATGCCGGGTATGCGGAGGAGTTTGATCACGAGGTGGCGGCATATTTTGTGCCCTCATTGCCTCCATGAGCACGGCCAGCGCTCTTGCCACCTCCTCCGAATTGGGCCCCGTTAAAGGGGTCCTCGGCTGAGCATGGGAATGAGAGCGGACGGTCGATGGTTGGCTTTGGGGCACTGAATGTGTCCTATGACCAGATTGACCCTTGCTAGACCGAGAGTGACTCGGCCTATGAGAAGAGTTTTGAATTGCGGGAGAGAGGGAATCTTCCCTGTATGATCCTCCCCCCGAGCTGGCACCCTCTGGAGAGTTCCGGCCCGGCGAGGGTGATGGAGTAGGGGTTTTAGGCTTTTCGCCTGCTCCTTGACGGAGGCCTTTGCTCTTGCGATTCTTAGCCATTGCTACTAAGATAATTGCAAGATGATCTTGGCTAGAAGTTTGGCTTATAGATTTTTGAAAGTCTTCCCCACAGACGGCGCCAAATTGTTTCGGATGAAAACAATGGGACCTTGTTGAAGGTCCAATGAAGTGGAGTAGACTAGATTCGGTCCAAGTGATGTTGGGCCGAAGGTTTCCTGCACAGTAAACACACGTAAACTAGCCTCGGGGGTGTTGCCGAGGAAGGCCCCTCCGATGCTAAAGTCAGTACAATGTGTCGAAAGAGAACACTATGCAAGAGAATTAGTTGCTTGAGGCTTTTTTGTGAATGTGAATCCCCTTACAAATGCAATATTGATGGCTTTTATACCTTGGCATATATGGAGAAAGTGGGCCTTGGCCCATTTGACTTTCCTTGAGGACTGATCCTTGACTTTAGCACAAATGGAGAGTTGAACCTTGACCTTGGGCTTTTAATTGGATCATTTACTGACTAGGCCCAATTGGACTAAATTGGACCCAAACAATTATTATATTAATTTTTGAATGAGCTAGTGAACAAGAGTATAAAGCACAAATTTTGTACGTACGTAATTATTCTTTTTACAGGTATATTAATCTATTAGATCGAGAGCTTTTTTCTAAGCATCTTGCCTAAAAAAGAATCATGACATATAACTGGAACTAAAGGAAATATACTACTTTGTATAACAGTATAAGATAGACATGTATATATAATGTATCTTAATACAAAATTGACAACTTTACGCAATACACTGATAAGATAATTTAAGTACTCGTAACTATGGTCAGCCTAAATGCCCTACTTTATATACGTAGTATTTCCTCTATTTTTATTTACTTGTAATACACTAATTTGACACGTATTTTAAGGAAAATGTTAAATTAGATAAACAGACACATTAATTCAAATATAATTTTATCACCAATAAGAAAAAAGTGTTAAGTTATCACGGTTTAGATCTTATAACTTAATTCATCTATTTACCTTTTCTAATCACTTCATCAAATATATAGCATGCCAAGAAGGTGTGTTGCAAACTTGCAATAACAAGTAGTACGTATAAAAGGCAAAGGCAAATAATTTAACTTATTGTTATTGTTTCATGAATTATTATGTTTCTAATATGATATATAATAGTCTTGAAACTTTGAGGATCGAAGATAATTATTTACGAGTACATAATAAATACGGAGTGCTAAACTACTCCATCGTCCCTAAAAAACCCTATGTCTTGTGGTTACACAGTATTAGAATAGAATTGGAATAACAATGTGATATTGCTGATTAAAGTTGAATATAAAAAGAAGGTATAGAAAAAATATAGTGGGGTTAGAGGAATTTCGTTGATCAAAAGTGAATAAAAAAAGTTACTGTAATAGATAATGATACACACCAAACCACCCAGATGAAAAACAAGGCTTTTATTTACGGATAAGAGTTATTCTGTAATAAATTCTATTTATAGATAGAGGGAATAATTAAGGTTATCATCTAATTAAATTGTCTTTTATTAGTATTTGTGACTCTTCCGTGCTCATATAGCTAACTAATGAGCTTGAACTTCATTAGTTGATGTCATCACATATTCTTTTCTCATCTTTTCTTTGATTTATTAGATTAATAAGCTTAATTAGTTACTAGATGACTATTTACATATAGTGTATTTATATATGAGCATGGAAGATGCATCTATCTTACTTTCTTTACTTTTTAGGTTGATATGCTAGCTAGATTAATTTTGTTCGATCTCCTCCTTTAATTTTCACGCCTATCGCCGCAGGGCGTATATTGATGCTCCAATCTCTAAATTTATCCCTTTTTTTTTTTTTTTTTTTAAGCAGTCTTTTGAAATATAACTACCATATTATTTTAATGATAAATAATATGAGCGATCCATTTTTTTGTTTTGATGATTAGAGAAGTGGAAGTTGTTTGGAGGATAGTCCCCAAAAAAAATGCATTTAATTGAAGGGTTAGGGATTTTGAGTGCTATGGTGAATTGTTGATAAAGGAACTATATACCCGTGCTAATGCATCATATATTATACGAGAAAGAAAATAACACAAAGTGATATGTTAGTACTGTCTTCAAAAAAAAAAGTGAAATGTTAATAGTAGTTGTTACAAAAGAAAATAAATAAATAAAAAATAGTGGGGATGGCTAGTTATTGATGTTTTTTTTTTTCTAATGAAGGAAGTTATTGATCTTTTTTAAAAGCTTAAAAAAAAAAAAAACCCTAAAATGCATGAGATTTGAGTATTGGGGTTTTGGAGGCTTCACGTTAAAACGACTCTTAAATTATATATAAGATTTTAATCCAACATAAAATAAGTATTTTTCGAGAAACTATAAAATAAGAATAAAAATTACATAAATGAAACTAAAAATTTGATAAATTAAAAAAAAATGTTGATAATAATATTTTATAGCAAAAATAAATATAATTAATTACTTGGAGAAAAATACGTCAATTATGAATTACATAATTATTAAAACATTATGGTAGTCATATCGTGGGAAGTATATAGGAAAATCAAGAATATTGTAATAATTAAGCTCCTAGATTAAGCGATTACTATAATACCTAGCTAATAATTGCATTGCTTCACTTTATTCAATCTCATTGGGGATTAGTTAATGAGACTGTGGTCACTATGAGTTTAGTGATCAGAAGTGTTTGTAAGGTTAGACGTGAATGTTTATGAGGTCAAGTGCGAAATTAACACATCTAGAGATAGGTGTGGGAGCATCTAGTTTCATATCAAAAGTGACTTAATTAAAATGGAATTTTATTTACTACAAAAAAATTAGCCACATTTTCCGTAGTAGCTGACAATACAATAATGTTTTTAAAATTATTACCTCCTTTGCTTATTGTTATTGATAGTTGCAAAAAAGTGAGAGCCTGACTATTTTGAGGGTGCGTTTGGCATAGATATTGGAAATGGAGTGGAAAGAAAACAAATAAGATAGAGGAAAGGAATTATTTAACACTTAGCTTTTCATTTGTTTGGTTTAATCATAAAATGAATCACTTAACCATAGCTTCTTTTCATTTTGTTTGAGGAAGGTAAGGGTAATTGTTACCTTAAATTTTAGAGAGGTTACAAATAGTGGAAACCATTACCCCAAGGTAATGGTAACTGTTACCTAAACCTTCTAACCAAACACTTAATAATAGTAACCGTTTAATTGAATCCAATCCAATCCCAAAAAATACTCTAACCAAACATGCTCTGAATGTTAACTAATACTTGTATTCTTGTAACATGTTGAAAACTATAAACAATTGATCGTACAAATTTTTAAATAAGACTATAACCAATGGCCAATAAGACTATAACCAACGGACCGTAGTTTTTAAATAGGACCGCCGGAGAGAGAAATGAAGTCATACATCAAACTTTGGTCGATTACAATTCTCAAACTCCAGTTAAGCTACGCAATGAAATACATATAGTTTTTTTCTGGAAAAAGAAGGTACAGAATTTATGCCCTTATTGGTGGGAAATGAAGTCATCAAACAATTAACTTTGGCTAGCTAGCTGCTTCCATACAAAGATGAATACCACCATCACTTTTCTTTGAAAGTTGACTCACATTCATATATAATCATAATTCCTTCTAGCTAAGCTAGCTAATTAGCCTCTAAATTGCAATCCTTTTATGTTGTTAAATATTCCCATAATCTCGATTAGGTAAATTAATTGCCTAAAAGCATATTATGTTTTATATGAATGACCAATTATCTTATAAGCTTTGTTATGGTCCTTTGGGACCTTCCTTATTCCTAATTTTCTAAGAAAAAAAAAGATGTTTAGGAATAAATTCTTTTTGCTACGGCACGCATTGTTAAGAAGAAAATCTCTATTGTATAAAAACTAAGAAGTTTATTCTCCTAACTTTTGTTTATATATCTTTCCTTAAAAAAAAATTATAAGAAGTTCATTCTCGATCTTAATTAGTACTTTGTATTAAACTATTAATAGAGATTATATTGATAAAGGTATTTATAAGCTTTAGTGATATAACAGCTATGATTCCCCATCTCTTTTCTTGTGTTAGTTGCTACCTTTCTATAAAGGTTGTGCTTGTTTGGTATTGATTGTGATAGGTATGTAAGAGAGTACAAATTGATTAAAGTAACTGTATAGATGATACACTTAGTGCGTGTTTGGTAAAATATAGTAGACGTGTAGTTAGTTGTTAGCTGTGTAGGTAGATGTTAGTTGTTAGCTGTGAGATAGATAATTTAGGTATTTTTGAACGGAATAGATAATTTAGGTATGAGTGTTTGGTAAAGTAGCGGTTGACTAGCAGTTACATATAAAACATCAATATATTATTTTTAAAACTATAGATTAAATTTTCAACAGTTACCTCAAACGCTACCTCTAATTTCAAAAGCTAATATTTCTAACTTTTGATAAAAGCTACCTCCACCACTAAAAGCTACCTTGACCACTACATTGTCAAACACTAATTTTTTTTGTTAAGTAGTGGTTTGACTAAGTCAAACCACTAAAAGCTAGCGCCGAACACGCCCTTAAACTATCAAATTCCACAATGAAGGATAATATTTTGAATAGTATTGAGTTTTTAAACTAGTAAAACTTACCATTTTAACCAACTATTGTGATTTATACGCAAGTAAAAACATAATTATGTGATATTGAACTTTGTTAAACTATTTGGATATATACTTGTAAAATTTCAAATTTTTACTTATTAATAATCAAAAATATTAACAATTAAAGTTTTCTTAAAAAACAAAAACCACATATTTATTGGCCCTATGAATAATTGACCTATTTAGTTATTTGTAATGTTCAATTTGGCAAATCTAATGTGTTTTAGAGTTTTTCAATCAACTATCCAAAACTCATATAGAAACAAATCAAAACCCCAATTTGACTAATAATTAATCTGAATCATGATAATTTAGAGATCCACACTCGATGTTTACTAAAAGATTAATGCAATCCGAATCGTACTTTGAGTTCTATACTAACTATTTACATACAAATTAAATCATCTCCATTTCATATAGTACCTTTAATTTTTTTTTATTTCCTTTGTGTATAATTTAGAAATGATGATAAAAGTGAAGTTTGATGTCAAAAAAAAGTTACTAAGAACATAATGATAAGTAGGTAATATTTCCCAACAAAATACACTACAAAAGTTGACCTTGACAAAATTCCTTACTAAGCTAATTAGAATCTGAAACCTAGACTAGAAACATAATTAATGATGAGAAGAAGAAAAACATGCCTTTAAATTTGTCGTCTAAAGTGTGGACATTATTTTAGTGGCTGAAATATTGAAATGGAAATACGGAGTACTTAACTAAAAGAATTAGAATCTTATGTTTTTGCTTTGCCTTAATTTTCTTCTATGCAATATTATGATGTATATATATATAAGAGAAACATTGTAGATTGTTTTAAATGTAACTGTATAATAAGAAGAACAATTTGTAACCATATACGTCTAGAATTATATGATTGGTAAATTAATGAAGATGACACACATCTTAAATTAATAATTTGAGTCACATGCAAATATTGTTAAACATATGCATCTTGTATTTTTTTACCAATTTTAATTTTGACTTTCCGTTTTTAAAAAAGGTATTTCATATACAAAAGATGTATAGAGATGGTGATTGCTATTGCTTTAGCATGTTGAATTGTTGTTGGTGGTCCGGTGTGGGTACATCGGTACTAACTAGTCATGTTGATATTGTTGATTTGTTGTTGTTAAGATTGCCTCCTTTTTAATGGGTGACTTCCTTTGTTTGAATTTAATTGACATATTATTATTTATGTCAGCTCAGATTTGTTATACAACACAGTTAATTACCTTTGGCATCGAATATACATTCAAAATGAATTAATGTGTACATAAATTAACTAATATGAAGAGAAGGGATTATGATGTTGGGAATCAATCGTGTTGTCATAAAAATGTCCTAACCCACCCCAAACCCAACAAAGCAAGTGATGCATTGTATGGACGTTATTTTCAAAATTTGACACAAGTCTAGCATAAGCATGACGGGATAGTTTATGTGTCAACTCTTTAATAATTGGCAATTTTACAAAAAAAAAAAAAAAAAAAATACATTTCGTGAAAAGATTAGTAATTAAAAGTCTGCCCCATTGACATGCACGTGGACTGGTTCATGCATATAGGCTCTATGTATAAAATATGGGTCTGATACAACACAATTTTTCTTAGACCGTTACAAACATTATCTATTTTAAAATAATGCACGATGCATGCATAGCATGATTGCACGACATGTAGACTGATCGATCCGATTCATGCCCAACTCTTAGCAAATATATATACATTTCATGATAAAAGAGGATATATCTATTTTTTTTTTTTTTCTTTTAAAGAAGGATATATCCTTGATGAGTTGATGGCAATGGTTTTGACTAGACAAATAACTTTGCCAAATGGCAATAGCGGCTTGTTGCGATGTAGGACCAATGAGGCCATGTGAGTTTCATGTGGTTGTAACGCTTATTTCCATGACATAAGTTAGCATGATGTAGGAAGTTCATTAAAGCTTAATTATTTGGTGTGGTCAGTCCATTTATCTTTATTTTTTACATAAAGTAGCTAGTACATGCTCTAATAAGGTTAATGTGCATGTGTAGTAGGACAATGACTTATCATTTGCAACAAAATAAATTTAATTGATTTATCATTTTTGTACGAATTGGTTACTAATATGTAAGACATGATTTGTCTATATGATACAATTTTATTATATCTAATCTAATACAGTGCTTATTAATTTAATTGAGATGACTCCTCCACCTCATCATTCCAAGTAGTTTGGCCCATGTCTCTAAAAATGACATTTTAATTTATATGCAAATGATTGATTTGTATTTATATGGCCCTAATATAACATCAGCTATACGTCACATGTTCTTAATCGTTAATACTACCAATCATAAGTAAATCAACTTGTATCAAATATTAGTTGATTTAATATGATTGCACCTCCCAACTTTGAAATTGGAAGATTAGTCTTTATGGAGGGCACTTTAGAGATGGAGATTTCTTTTCCCCCATCTATATGTCTTGCTCACTAACGCGGGTCAGAATGGCTTGTGTATGATCTTGTTCTAGTAAAACAAGTACCTTTTTCTTACCTACCAAAAAAAATTTGAATTAGCAATCGAATTGGTCATGCTAAATGTGGACACCAAGTCCTAAAATTAGCTTACGCTATACCACTGTATATACACATGATGTGTGCTTGAAATTTTTATCATTAATGAATTTGCAAAAGATTTGAATATAAATAGCCTGAACCCAAATTATAGATCAATCACCTTTATAAAATCCAAATTCAGTTAAAAGATCCGATCCGCTTATCACCTCTTATGTCTAGTTTGAACTTGATAATGTGTGTGGAACAAAAATCTCCTTTGCCCATATGAACTCCTTTCTTTCATCATATGCTGATGAGTACATTGATATGACCTTTCTCTATGCTCCAACTCAAACTTGCATCATTGCATGCACACACTTACCTTTTTTCATGTAGGACCATCAAATGATGGGCACTAAATTTATCCTTTTTCACAATCATATAACATAAGTACATAACTATAAGACATATCAAAACTTTGTGACATATAATTATGAACACCAAACAAACTATTCATATGACATGACCCAATATACATATCAATTTATCATTAGGTCTTGTCCTCTACACAAATTCTCTAGCTCAAAGCAATTATAAACCATAAAATCATAGTATCTAAAGTACACTACTTGTTAATTACATGCTATGGACCAATAATATAGTGTTACCATCCCCCATACACCTTATTCACATGGGCTTTGCGTGATCAAAGTGGGCACTACCTTTTTTGCCATTGGATTAATTTTCCTTTTGATGTATAGTGTTTTAGGCTAGACTAGCTCTTCCTTTTTACTTGTTCTTGGTTCCCTAGATTCTTCTATTTATAAGAACATAAGCATCAAAATTCCTCCTAAACTATACCCACGTGTGCCCTAAATCACACCACAAGGCATCTTCTTGTACCCCCCCAATCAAAATTAAGAACACCCATGGTAGTGGGACCCTTTTCATCTAGATTCTTATGCTAAAGGTAATGATAATTTGATAATTGATAGATGGATGTATTGTAAGAGTATTCCCCCCTTGTTTTATCTTCACCCCATGCCCCCTAGCTATATATATACCTCCTTCCCATACCTCCCCATTCACTCATCCATCCACCTCTAAACATTTGTTTAGCTTTTTTATACATCTCGAGAAAAAAAAAAAAAAAAACACAAACTAATCCTTTCAATACCCTAACACTCAGTCTAGTAAAGAAAAATCAACAAAACAAAAGCTAAAGATGTCAGGAGTATGGGTGTTCAAGAACAATGGTGTGATTCGTTTAGTGGAGAATCCTCAGGCCGAGCAGGGTGGAAGTGATCAGGCAAGAGCAAGGAAGAAGGTGCTCGTACATCTTCCTACCGAAAGAGTGATTTCATCATACCAAACCCTTGAATCAATCCTTAAAGAACTAGGGTGGGAGCGTTACTTTGGAGGTGATCCTGATCTCTATCAATTCCATAAGAGATCTTCCATTGATTTGATATCACTTCCTAGGGAGTTCTCCAAATTTAGCTCGGTCTACATGTACGACATTGTCGTTAAGAACCCTAATGTCTTCCAGGTTCGCGACATGTAGATCCCATATATCTACATGGACTACCATCTATCACAACTACTTATCTATACAAAGTTAGTTAGGGTTTGTGCTTGCATGTAAGTATACATAAGCATTGCTTTTTTAATTTTGCGCACTTTTTTGTGTCCCCTTTTAATGAGTGTTAAGGTTTACTTCAAGAGTGATGGAGTATTTTTCATGTTTGCAAATTTTTCATTTCATCCAAAGAAACTAGATATTGATGTGTACGTACCATGGACGTACACTCATCATCACCTTATTTATGTATGTCTTGGTTATTCCATATATCGATCAAACATCAAAGTAAGATCACATTACATTCAAGCTTCTCGGATGTAAGATTTCTTGCATCATTTTTAATTTCCTTCTTATAGATAGATGTTTCATTTGGTTTGTTTCTATTCCTTCAAGTTAATACTAACTAAGCTAGCTCCTTGTGTTTCTCTTCAATTCGAACCCATGCAAGCATATTGTATGTAATTGAATTACATTAATAATGAAAAGTTTGACAATTAATACTCCATATATCTGTTGTTGTGATTTTATTATTGCTTTGATGATTATATTAAACCTCATATACTTCTTTGTGATTTATTAGTTTTGTATAACAAGCTAAGATATAAAACACGTACCCTACCATGCACGTACCAATTAAGCAGAGAATTAAAAATCATATGATTCTGATAATAATTGTGATTTTATATATACATAGTGTTTTAGGGTATTAAGTATAGAACCTTCAATTCTGTATTAGTAAAGTTCATAAACCTTCTTATTCTTAAGCAACTAAGTGTATTAAACTAAATATTGAACTAGTTGTGAACGAAGTGGGTCGATCTTTTTAGTGAGCCCCACTTTATGTGATACTATAAATATATAGGTGTACATCGAATGAGAATTATAGGATAAAACTACTTGTAAGGTGACTTCAAGTTTTCTGTATTGTCTATGTGATGCTAATTGGTATGGGGGTATGGTTGTTGGTGCCGTGGAGGAGAGATGTTGTCGTTGGTCGGTGGAGGGTAACCAAGTGGTGATGGTGGTTATCCGCAACCGCGTCAAGTTTAGTGGCCTTGTAAAGGCTAAGTGGTGGTGGTAGTGGTGGTTATGGGAAGTAACTAGAATAGGGGTGAGAGTGAAAGATTAATCATAAATGGTCAGAAGAATAACTCGTGGTTGCTTTATATATTCGCCTCTTTTTTTTTTTTTTTTTTTTTTTTTTTTTTTTTTTGCACTTTAATTAGATGCATGTTAATCACATTATATGAGTTGCTATATGGAAGTCGGCAAGTTCTCTTTGCCTTGGTGATTAGAATGATTCGATAAGAGGTGTAAGGTTTTGAGACTCGCTAAAGCGTTTTTTCAAGAAAATGTTTGAAAGAGATCACTGGGCAACAAATGTCATGGAAAATCATTTTTTAAGAAAGTATGATATATGCTATTATCATGCAGATGATGTCATGCGCCATGTCATTATGAAAAAAAAAAATCTTTAATTTAAATGTATGGCATAAATAGAAGATTAGAATTTGTATAATAATACTTACTTTGTATATGTGAAGTAATAACAAGTAAAAGTAGTATAACCATTTATTTGCTAGCAACCTCCTTTTCTTAAATAATTTTCACACAAGTTTTTTTTTATTCTTCTTCTTATATACTTCCTCCGTTCCTTTTTAGTTGACACGTTTCTTTAGTCACGTTTACCAATGCACAAATTCAACCATTCATATCTTTAATTACCGATAAGCAAAAATTATGAAAATTTGATATTTTGAAAATATATATTGTGATGAATCTAACAAGATTCCACATGACTATATTTTTCATTACGTAAAAAGCACAAAACACGGTCAAAGGGAAGTGTGTGAATAGTACTAAAGTCAAAACTGTCAAGTAAAAAAAAACGGAGGTAGTATATTTAAATAAAAGGACGACCAATAATCTTTAACGGTGTTTTTTTTTAAAATATTGATAGTATTTATGATAAGAAATACAAATTGTTCGTTAATTATAATTAAATTAAAATTTGTGGTACCTACCATTATAAATTGACATATCATACGACACAAATAAAATTTCGTATCAATAAAAAACCCCATTAAAAACAAACAATAATTTCTTTAAATCATTACTCTGTATCATCATCTCCATATCTATTAGGCCATACATACATGCACTTTTGTATTTTACATTGACTTAATATACTACACTACCTAATTTCTAAATTTAAGGGGGTTGTTAAACGTCGCTCCCAAATTACTAGGCGTCGCTCGCATTTTTTCCTTGAAATTCCGTATTTACCCCTCGTATATAAATACTCACGCACGACACTCACTCACGACAGTTACAACACATTTCACGCTCGATAAACTTTAAAATCTGATTTTTTTTTAAAAAAAACAGAAAATTCACAAAAATAACTAATATTAACTAATAATACTAATACTAATTACTCAAATTATCACAAAAATAATAATAATCATAATAAAAATTATAATTATCATACAAAAATTACATTAATAAATTTGATTACTTAATTTCAAAAAAAAAAAAAAAAAAATCTTTTTGATTAATTAATCAATAAAAAAAAACAAAAACAAAAATATTAGACATCCGCCTAAAAAATCTGGATCCACCTTGGAGGATCCAGATTTTTTAGGCGAATGTACACTTTTCAAAAAAAAAAAAAAAAATTCGAGGACTTACAGAATCCTCCGACGATGCCTCCGGTGTACGATCGTTATCGTCATCCATCGTCCTAAACCCGTCGCTAAAGTTTAATAATTTTTTTTAAAAAAAAACATTGGATTTTTGGTGGTGGGCTCGGGAATTTTGGGTTGGATGTGGTGGACTCGAGAATTTTTTTAACCAAGTGGTGGATCGAATGTGCTCGGGAATAATATTAAAATGCTCGGGAATCTTTTTAACTAAGTGGTGGAGCCTTATATAGTCCAAGTTATGGAAAGGGCAATATGATCCTTTCATGTCAAAATAGGCGCGACGCCTGGTAAATTGGAAACGACACTTAGCAGTTCACAAATTTAATTATCCTTACATAGAGTACAAGCAATAATGTAAAATAATTAAATAAAATTATATTAATCCTTAGAAAAATAATATTATATTATACAAGTAGGATTATACAGTATATGATCAATTATTAACTGTCAGATGTTGACATCCTTTAATTCAGAACACAAACAAAAAGAAATGAAAAAGGTGAAGAAAAGAAGATAAAGACCTGTGTTCAAGTGGGGTACTGCATTGTGATTGGCTGTTGGTCAAGATTTCAACTCCCAGAAGTGTGGATACGGAGAAAATCTTTAATCCTTATCCCCTTCAATTTGAAATTTTGAATTACAGTAATACTTGTAATTTGTAATAGTCTCTTCATACCATATTGTTTTTCCCCTAAAAAGGAAAAAAGTATATGCACACGAGTGAAAACACAAATATGTAGAAAAAATATACTTTCTCCGTTTTATATTATTTGCAACGATTTGACATAAAGTAGAGAGCAAAAATGACTAATCGTTGCAAATAATATGAAACGGAGTAGTAAAGATATTTTGAATAGTTGAGTGAATAACAACAACAAATCGAAGCCAACAAAAATCGAAGTCAGGATATCTTCGGTGGACGAAAGTGAAGGCTATAGGGTCCAAAATAAAATAGAAAAATTATTTTAGAACACCCAAAATCAAAAATGGAAAAACTAATAAAGGATAGAGAGAGTTTTTACTACCTCCGTTTAAAATAATTTGTAACAATTTGATATAAAATATGTCTAATAATTGTAAATAATTTAAAATGGGATAGTAATAACAATAATAATAATAAAATGAACCTAATTTTCGCCATTTTTTATGCACTTCAATTTTTCATCTTTTTTCACTCCTTCCTCTCTTTCCTCTCTTTTTATAATTTTCTTTTGTAATGGATGAAAATAACCATAATTATGCACTACTACATTTGAGAGCTAATCCAACCCCTATTTCCGTTGTATTAGGTGTTAAAAACCGTTGTATTAGACCTAATACAACGGCTAGCAACCGTCACATTTGCTAGGGTTGGATTAGGTCTAATACAACGGTAAAAGGAACCTAATACAACGGCTTGGGCAATCCGTTGAATTAGGTATCCATTGTATTATAGGTTCCTTTCTTCTTTTTTTGGAATAACTGAACCTAATACAACGGATTGCTCCCCAATCCGTTATATTAGATCTTTCTTCTGTTGTATTAGGTCTTTCTTTTTCTTTTTATTATTATTATTATTATTATTATTATTATTATTATTATTATTATTGTCATTATTGTTATTATTATTATTATTATTATTATTATTATTATTATTATTATTATTATTATTATTATTATTATTATTATTATTATATTGTCCATCCAAGTCCTGTCCAGATTGTTCAGAAGTGTATGTCAACTGATCAATGTCTTCATAGTTTGCAACTTTGCATCTTAATATTGGTATTGTATCTTTGGATGATTAGAATTTGAAATTTTGAAAAACTAAGATATGAAAAATTGAAAAACGAAAAACGAAGAATGAAAAATTGAAAAACGAAAAACGAAGAATGAAAAATTGAAAAATCTAAAAACGAATATCTGAAAAATTGAAAATCAGAAGAAAAAAAACAGAAATCGAACCAAGATGTGAAAAAAAAACCCCGAAAAAACCCAGAAATCGAACAAAAAAACGAACTCAGAAAAAAACGAAATCGAACCCAAAAAAAAGGAACAAAAAAACGAACCCAGAAAAACGAAATCGAACCAAAAAACAAAATCGAAATCGAAAAAAAAACATAAAAAACAAACCCAAAAATCAAAAAAACAAAAAAAAAACTAACCCAAAAAAAACGAAATCGAACCCAAATAAAAACCCAGAAATCGAACAAAAAACGATCTAAAAAACAAGAACAAAAAAACGAAAAACGAAAACGAAAACGAAAACAAGATCTGAAAAACGATCTGAAAAACAAAAAAAAAACCTATCTTAAAACGATTAAAAAAACAAAAAACGATCTAAAAAAACCCTACATCTGAAACAAACCTAGAAAAAAAACTCAGAATTCGAACAAAAAACGGACTCAGAAAAAACGAAATCAAACCCAAAAAAAACGAACAAAAAAACGAACCCAGAAAAAACAAAATCGAACCAAAAAAACGAAATCGAAAAAATTGAAATCGAAATTGAAAAAAAACGAAATTGAAATCGAAATTGAACCCATAAAAAACAAACCCAGAAATCGAAAAAAAAAATAATAAAATAAAACTAACCCAAAAAAAACGAAATCGAACCCAAATAAAAAACCAGAAATCGAACAAAAAAACGAAAAACGAAAACGAAAACAAGATTTGAAAAACAAAAAAAAAAAAAACGATCTTAAAACAATTAAAAAACAAAAAACGATCTAAGAAAAACCCAGAATGAGGGAGTTAAGGAGAGAGAGAGGGTAGATGAGAGAGTTAAGGGGAGATTAAAAATGAGAGGCAAGAGAGCTAGGATTCGAGAGATAAATATATAGAATGAGGGAGACAATGAGCTGAGTTTTCAAAAGCCCAAGAAAAAAAGCCCAAAAGGGTCTAATACAACGGTTTCTTCAATCCGTTGTATTAGACTCCTCAATCCGTTGTATTAGCTCAATACAACGGATGAATTTATCTAATACAACGGTTAGTATAAACCATTGTATTAGACCTATTTTAGTATAAACCGTTGTATTAGACTACATCTAATACAACGGTATGAAATTAGCCGTTGTATTAGCTAATTTTGTACCAATGTATTAGATTTAAAATGTAATAGTGATGGAAGAAATAAATATGAATTTTCCAAATAATTCAAATCCTCAATACAATTCAAACACTCCTCCTTTTGATCCAAGTATATTCAATAATCCACAATTTCAAACTGCTTTGCAATGGTTTGGTAACCACCAAAGACCTATAAACCCGAATTATACATCTCAAATTCCTCACCAATTTCATGGGAGCTCTTCTTCACAAAATGTCCCATTATTTCCCATGTCCCAACATTTTATCCAACCCATGGATCAATCTGCAAGAGTTAATGTTAGTAGCACTGCTTCTCCAATAGAAGATGTGCGGGAAGCTCAACATCTAGAAGATCTCGATGATGATGTTGCTGACATTACTGGAGAAGACCCCAATGATAAAAAAGCTAGTGCATGGAGTATAGCTGAAGATAAGGCGCTTGTTTCAGGCTACATCAATGCCGGTGGGAACGTTACCATAAATACAAAACGAAATAAAGCCGGTTTATGGGCTGCAATTGGGAAGTTATACGAAGAGGCACGGGCAGATAACCTTGAAGAGATAAAAGAACAGACCATTAAGTCCATGCAACAACGTTGGGATTTTATCAATAAATGGGTTTTAAAATGGGTTATGGCGTATGGCTATATCCTACGACACCCGAAAAGTGGAAACTCAGGTGGGGACGCTGTCCAACATGCCCATGAGTATTATGCAAAACTCAATCATGGAAAACAGTTTACTTTGATGCATTGTTTTGAAACACTGCAAAATTTTCCTAAATGGGACCCACACATGGTCCAACAGCTTCCTTTGGAGAGCGAGGGAAGTGGAAAACGATCCGAACCAGAATCACCAAGTGTGGGTGCTGGAAGAAAGCGGCCTCCGGGTATAAAAAAAATCAAAGAGTTTAGCTACAGAAGGTAGTAATTCTTGATGAATGTAGTGATAAGAGGCTTGATCAAGGAGAACGGATGATCGACTTGATAAACAAAAGGAGCGAAGATAGGAAAAGGCAAAAGGAGGAGGAGATGAAATTCGACATGTTACGTTCATTGATGGCAAAACCCATCCTCGATGAATTTGAAGCCGACATGTACAAGAAGTTTAGAGAGGAGTTTAGTAACAGGTTTTTTTAAAATATATAAGTTAAGTATTAGTTATTTTTATGTATTAACTATTTTATCTTTTAGTTTCTGTATCAAGAGTTTGTCTTTCAGCTAATAACGTTATGTTTAAGAGTTGTTGTAGTACTTAAGATTGTAATCGTACGTAGTAGTAATCTTAATCGTTTGTATTTTTAGTTGATATTAGATGTTGTAATCTTATGCATGTGTTGGAGTACTAATATTATGTTTTCTACCAAAAAAAAATGTAATTTTCGAATCTTTAAACCTTATATAAGTTTAGTCACATGAAAAATCTTTTATGTTAAATACTCTAACAAAATCTTACCTTATCAACTAAAAATCTTATTCCTCTGATTAAAAATCTTACCTTATCTACCAAAAATCTTACATTTTGATAAAAAAATCTTACCTTATCTACCAAAAATCTTATCTTATCTACAAAAAATCTTATCTTCTGTAAGAAAATCTTATCTTCTGGTAAAAAAATCTTATCTTACCAGATTGCAAATCATTTTTTGTAACTTTTATCTCAATTTTTTATAAATTGACCGATTTCGCTTACAACACTTTCACTATCACAACTACAACTACTACATATTAGTAATTTTAAAATGAGTACGTAGTAATTCAAATTCTTCCACTTCTAGTGATGAAATCTATGACTACATGTTGCTTGATTTTATTGAGGGAAATCGGCAACAACAAATCATAGAAGATGCATTGAGATATGTGGTTAACACCACCATGCAACAATAACAAAAAGATGTTCCACGTCAGAGAAAACGAAGGGAAGTTATACCACGTAATCGTGAAGCAGCACATGATCAGTTGGTTGCTGACTATTTCAGCGACCAACCATTGTATGGTGATGATAAGTTTCGACGAAGGTTTCGCATGCGGAAACCTCTATTTATGAAGAAAGTGAATCAACTAAGTGAAACTGATCGATTTTTCCAGCAACATCCACATTTGGGTGCTTCTGCAATACAAAAGTGCACAGCGGCTATAAGGATGTTAGCATATGGCTGCGTAACTGATCAAGTTGACGAGTACCTCAAGCTTGGGGCAACTACGGCTAGGCATTGTATCACGCACTTCGTTGACGGAGTGATTCGCGAATTCTCAGTAGAGTACTTGAGAAAACCAACCTCTGAAGATATGAATCGCCTTCTAAGAGAAGGAGAGGAAAGAGGTTTTCCTGGTATGTTGGGAAGTATCGACTGCATGCATTGGGAGTGGAAAAATTGTCCGGCGGAGTGGAAAGGGATGTATCAAGGGCGATCAAAAACGACAACGGTTATCTTAGAAGTTGTTGCATCTTGGGATTTGTGGATATGACATGCCTTTTTTGGAACACCTGGATCGTGCAACGATATAAACGTCCTTCAACGTTCACCCGTCTTTGACGACATTTTAAATGGTCGTGCTCCACAACTTCAGTTCACCGTGAATGGAAATACTTACAATCAAGGGTATTATCTCACAGATGGGATCTACCCAAAATGGGCAACATTTATAGATGCGATAACTGCACCTCAAACCCCTAAACAACGATTGTTTACTACCAAACAAGAGAGTATTAGAAAAGATGTAGAACGTGCATTTGGAGTGTTGCAAGCTCGATTTGCCATAATAAGGCGTCCTGCTTTGGCATGGGGTGTCGAAATGTTGTGGAAAATTGTTATGGCGTGTATTATCATGCACAATATGATCGTGGAAGATGAGCGCGATAGTTATCTTAACTATTGGGATCCTAATGAGTTTGCTACTGAGCAACCCGAGTATTTAGCGGGAACTTCAAATCAAAGAGCAACGACTTTCACCGTGACCCCGCGCTACCAAAATCCTAATCTAACCACATTAATGGAAACACCAGAAAATCTCCACAATAAACAAACTCATATGTCACTTAAACAAGATTTGGTAGAACATTTGTGGGCAAGATTTGGGAGTACTAGTAATCGGTAAGGAGAAAAGAGGATAGTTAGTTATTTGTCTTTAATTTCTTGTATTTGTTGAACTTTAGTGTATCAATTAGTGTTTTTATTCCTAATTTCATGTGTTATTGTATCAAAATATTGGTAAAGTATGGTAATTTTTATTATGTATGCTAATTATCAATTCCTAATTATTATTATTATTAGACCTTATCATTAAAGAAATCAATAAAAAATAATCTTTCACAAAGATAAAATTTGAAGGTGGGGCCATATTTATAGTATAAAAAAAAATCAAGAGAATACCCTTTGATGTGGGAAAAATAAATGAAAGAGGATGGAAGAGAGGAAAGAGATAGTGGGAAATGAGGTGGATGAAAGAGAGTATGAGGCGTAAAAATAGGGTAAGGAGAGAGAATGGTTGAGAGGACAAAGCCATCCTCACCAATATTTATGCTCTTAGTTTGATTGATTTTAATTTGTAGCTGTTGTTTTCTAGACATGCAAATAGTGGCTGGGGTCATTTAATAATTGTGGGTCCAAACCAACAGAAATGGGTCTTCACGTGAACATTATCACGGCTTTCCTGAAAAGTCCTTACTTGCAATTTCAAATTTTCAAGATATTCACGTCGAAGTGTCCAATATATACTCGGCTGTGTTTAAGTTGCTTCTTATTTGTTCAACAAATTCATATACCAAAGGGTTATGCTTATGCTCGTTTCATTTGGAGACTTTGTTTACTCATTGAGAGCCTTCTAAGTGATCAAACAAATGGAGCTTGGATGTAAGCGTACAAATTAATTCAACTAACCGATCCAAAATTATGACTAAATTCATGCACATGCCTACCTTTTGCCTCTTTGTACTCTTACCTAGTTACCAAGTCCTAATTTCCTTTTCATATATTGCATCATTTTAATCTTGTCCAAATTTAGAAAACATTGCATCATTTTAATTGTGAAAATAAAAAACCACAAAACTTTTGTTAAAATGGGCCAAAAACAAATACAGCTTCTGAAAATACCTCGGCCGTTCCAAATTATATGATACAATTTGATTTTGTACGTTATTCACATAACTTGCTTTGACTTGTTTTGTGATTTCGTATTGAGAAAAAAATATAGTTATGTGGAATCTTGTTAGAATCGTCTTAGCGTCTATTTTTCAAATATCAAATTTTTATAATTATTGCTAATATGCAATTAAGGATATGAAGGATATTTGTATTCGAAAATATGCATTGACAAATGAGCCTAATTATAATTGAAATGTGTCATCTGATATGAAACAGAGGAAATATAAAACAAAGGAGAATGTATATTTTAAAATTACAGTAACTCTCAAACTTAATCACTAATTTTTTTAAAAAAAGTTAATATTTGAAAGTTTATATCAAACTGATTCTAATCAAACGTAACTATACTTTTTCCTTATGTACAAATTATATTGATGGGTAAGAAAAAGGGATGTAAGTAGTGTAAAGTCCAAATATTACAATTATATGAAATGGATGATGAATAAACAAAAGACCAAGGAAAGAAAGTATAACATATATGTTCAATTTTTTTAATAAAGTAGTTGTCTAATTTATAGGAAAATTTGAAAAATACCATCATGTATTGTTCACATTTTGTACAATACCACTTCAAGTTTTTTTTTTTATTGTATATTACCACCAGTTTTCTCAAAAACCTAAAAAAACTCTCACCACTTTGCCCGACTCCCCTATATGACGTCACGGTGAGTCCCACTACCAATTGTTCCTCTCTTTTCCCTCGGTCTCACCTTTGTTCATCCTTCTTTTTCCTCTTTGTCTAATTTTAATATCAATTTGCAAATCAATTAGGCATTATTTAGGGTTTTTATTCGCTAATTTGTTCTTCAAGCCAAACGACAATGCAAAATCGAGGGTATAATTGGTTAATTAGGATGATTAGGGAAGAAGAAAGGGGAAATTCGAAGGAAAATTGGTTAGTAGGACCCATCGTGACGTCATTTAGGGGAGTCGGGCAAAAGTGATGGGAGTTTTTTAAGTTTTTGAGAAAACTAGGTGGTAATATACAATAATAAAAACTTGAGGTGTTATTATACAAAATGTGAACAATACATTGTGGTATTTTTCAAATTTTCCTAATTTATAAGCAAAAGTTTTCCGTGTTGATAGCTTGACCAACTAGAAAGATGAAATTCATTATCTTAAACAAGACAAAAACTCTTATTATATATACAATAGATGTATTGTATACTTGTATGTATGTTATAAACTTCGCAACGAAGTGAAATTAGTTAAGTGTATAAATACGTTGCATATAAGACTTACTATTAAACAAACAATAGCACCATTAATTATCCTCTACTTAAATTTTGAGGTGAAAAGACTAAAATTTGGTAGTGTAAGGAATATCAAGATATTTCTGTAAAGTTATTCAATTGAAAAGTTGATTCTTGTTTGATATTTTATGGATGATAAGATTGGAAACTAGATAGCATGTTATATAAAAAAAAACTATAAATAAATCATTCTAGTTTAAACCTTACAGAATAAAGATATGCACCTGAAATAAGTTTTTTTTAAAAAGTGCATCTAGAGTTTATATTTAGACAACATGAGTTTTTATATTGAGAAGGGATGTAAGAGATGAGGAGAAGTGGCAAATGCAAGCAAAACAAAGGAGCTCTTCTCACTATTGGATTGGAGGTTGAAGTATCTCATTTAGTTGTAGTTGAAAAGGGCTCCTCAAACTAGTTAATTTATACTTCTGAATTTTGATAAAATACAGATGCACGCGAAAGCTTGATGCAGTCAAATATAATATCACAATTATAAATTTCCATGAACTATAATTTCGAAGTAATTAATTACATTGGAAGACTTATTCTAAACCTACACGTGTGTTCCGAGTGAGCTCCGGTAATAACGGTTATCTGGGGTCGATAAAGGTTTGATTATCGTCCAACTGGATACTGCACAGTCAACGTAGATTAGTTAACCCGGAGGTTTATCTATAGAGAGAGAGAAGTTTATAGAGATAATAAAATCGTACCTTAAGTAAATTATGCTTGGGTATTTATAGGAAGATAACCAAGCTGCT
Organism: Chenopodium berlandieri; assembly: GCA_034703905.1. Classification (NCBI taxonomy): domain Eukaryota; kingdom Viridiplantae; phylum Streptophyta; class Magnoliopsida; order Caryophyllales; family Amaranthaceae; genus Chenopodium; species Chenopodium berlandieri. Next base: position 38,324,401 of record CM068279.1, on the reverse strand, counting down.
GCCACGTGTTGATTCACGTAGCTGCTGGCATGGCAAGTGGGCGGTGAATATCCACGTGGTCGGAAGCAGCTCTCTACGTGGCTGACGAGAATATGCCGATATGGTATTCGTACTGATATAGAGCAAGACCTAAGGTGGGAGTTCCATTTCGTTGCTCTTTATATCATATCGACGCTGGTATCATCCCGTACAATGTGTACTTAATATGAGCACTTAATTAGACATATCTAAATCATGAGAGCAAGTAAATACTTAGAACTTAACCATTGTGACATTATATTGTATCCGATCACTCTAACTTTGGTGAGTAATTCCCTCAGGACCGTCACCATAACTTCGGTAGAACACTATTTTTCTAAACCCAAAGATGATATATGCATGCCTATTTATAGTTCTATATATTGGTCCATGCACTTGTAAATTTCTTCACCAAACTTCTAGTGTTTCCAATCATTATATTTCTTGCGCCCACCTACATAATCCTTTAAGAATGTTTCATGCACTTTCTTTGTCTCGTTTATATAGATCATTCTATACTCAGATATGTTCACCATTTCTAGATTTTTCTAGTAGTATTTCGTTTTCTAAAATTACTCCAACAAGTTGAAATCCAAGATATTGAATTCATGAATCAAAATTGGTTTTATGGAAATATTAGTACATACGGATATTCCATAACAAAGATTAAAAGATCTTAAACACATATGAAAACCTAAAGTATTACCATTTAATATGTTGATGCCAAGTAAAGACTTAACTTAGAGAGAGTGAAATTCAACTTGAAGGAAAAGAGAAATTTCACTTAAATTAAATTCGTTTAAATTTAATCTGCAATCATTAACCTTTTTACTAGATCACAACTCACAAGAGATTAAGGGTTGCAATTCAAACTCACCATTTCATGTTATAATAGTCACTCTCTCGACATTTTTATATTTTAGGTCTTTTTTCTGAACAACTATATGCTTGTCTATGAATATAATGAATCACTATAACACTATATATTATATGTATGGACCTATCAAATGATGGATACTCATCTTCATATATAAATTTATTATTCAAACTTATATTCTCTTTAATCCACTATATAGAGAAAAGAATCCACTATATAGAGAAAAGAATCAAGATACGAAAAGGTAATGACCCTACCAATTCAATTATTGGATTAAAAAGCTAAAATCTAACTTTTGTGGTTAAAGGATATTTGTGAATCCAACTGTATAAGTGGTCCAATTCCATATCATTCTTGTAATGGCACTTTCAACCCAAGAATGAGAAGATTGGTTTAGAATTGTCCATGAAAAATCAGAAAAAGATTGCAATATCTTTTTCTTTTATTTTGGGAGTGGATGTTAGAGATGAGGGGAGGTTGCAAAAAGCGACCCTTTTTTTACAGTTGGATTGGAAGCTTGACTCCTTGACTGCTTGAGCATCTTGAAAATTTGCAATTGTCTTTGATACTTCTAGTGTCTTCTTGACCATATTTCACTTGATTAAAAAATTGAAGAAGACCAATACAACAATATTTTTATTTATGTATAAATAAAAGTTTTTTTGAACTATACATTGACATAAATCGATCAAAACCCACCTAATTACGGAGTTTTATTTTCTTACATTTGATAATTTAACTTATATGTAAAGTTCATTTAAATTAACCACATACATAGTAATTAGTATAGAGTATAAACAAAAATAAAAAAAGGACAATACGAGTATATAATTCCTTTGTGTGTGTGTGTTTTTTTTTAAAATTTCACATTGACTCTTAAATGTTCTCTTTTGACCATTTTAGGTGATTTGTGCCTCAGCTAAAACATAATAAGAGTGGTGTTGTTAAATTCATCGTAATTTTTATTTTTACAAATCAACTTTCTATTAATTTTATTTATATGCTAGAAATACTGAAAAGGTCAAAAGTTTTAAGCTAGTAAATATCAAAGCCAAAATATTACAGCTAAAAAAAAAGTATAAGGGTCAAGCTTATGTCCTATAAGGTCAAACAAAAAACATGGAAGAACCCAGAATAATAGCTTGCATGGTTTTAGTATTTTACATCTGCCATATTTTACTCTTAGCAAAATAACACTAACATATTAGTTTATGAGTATGAAAGACTTCAAAGCATGAAATATATATTTGTTGCAAAGACTTGATGATAGCTTGCCTTTTGGTTAGTAGACGAATTTTGTTGATGACTGATCAAACAAGAGTAGCTATTATACAAGCTCCAACCTCATTATTGACGGCAGCAACTCCCGTACTGTGCTTCTGATCATATGCATATACATCCACGTATATGGTGCTTATACGGTTATACCAATTTTATGTACGTATAATATAAGTATGCTGATTATACTACGTATATCAAAACCAGTAAAACTACAATAGTGTTGGGAGCGGATTCTAGCAACTTACAAATTAGGAAAAGATCAGTCAAAGGATCAATTAAAGAATACAATATTTGACTTCACTCACACATAATGAGGAAACAAGCGGAAAAAGGAAAGATGCATGATCAAAGATATCAAAGGATATTCAATGAAATCATAGCTCATCAATCAAGGATCTAATTGGGTTAATCAAGAAGTCAACAATCAATTAAAGATCTTATGAAATTAATCAAGACTATGGAATCTATCAATTAAAGCTAAATCAAGAAACGAATCACTTGAATGATGAAATATTATTCGCGCGTTCCAACTGAGTACGGAAAGTTCGAACTTAACAACACCTTTCTAAGTAAGTCGACCGCCCTTCTGAGTAAGGTAACTTTCCTTCAAAGCTCGGACCATTTGATGATGCGTAATGAATGCTTGGACAACAAGCATAATTACATACCATGATTTAAGGAGCGAAATCAAGGAAATATCAATCAACTAAGTCAACATTTCCTGAAAGACAAAGATGTCAATCAATATTGTCAACATTACTAAAATAATGAGGATTCTTCAATTATTACCTTTATTAAATTTTACAAATTATTGTAAATAGGATGCTAATTGTAATAGAATCCATTCATACATTGTCTAATACAATTTACTACACTTTTATACTAAAATCTCTAATATTATGTCATCCTGACTGATATTATTTCATCTTTCCTCAAAAATGACTCTCTTACTTTGATCTTTGTTCTTTGATTTATAATTATTATTATTGTTGTATTATTTCATTGCTCTTAACTCGTTTATTTGGAGATTGTGTTTATTTTCTTTTAGCAAATTTGATTATTAATACCCCTTAAAACCTGTAACAAATTCCTAGAAATTCCCTTTCTAAGATTTGTACTAAACAAATAGCACGAGGAACAAATTCTAATGAAAATTCATATGAAAAGGTAGTAAAATTCTACTAGGTGAAACATCCCTTAACTTCTACTTGTGCAGCTTTTGATCAAAAGCCAACATATACATGTAGCTGCATTTCCATACATTTCATTATCATACTACGAAACAGGAGCTTATCTACTCGATATGATTCCTTCCGGGTAAAAAAAAAGTAACAAAATATGCTACTAGATATGAAACCTGAACTGATTCAGTACTAATACAGTGATAACTGAACAGGCATAAGATCCATCCTTTATCAGTATATTATAGCCATCATCTCTCGATCCGTTGTCAAAATATGGATTTAAGCAGCAGTAGGCTTGAAGTGAAATTCATCAATCGTAGAGTATATTAAGCCTTCATCCTCCAAACATGGGATGGATTCCCTAAGAACAGCAGGAAAACAACGGGTCGTGTTATGTAATGACTAATGACACATGCTTCTCATCTTTTAATTTTATGTTTACAAACTACTTTAGGAGGGTAAGGGGATTGTTTAAGAGAGATAACGATAGAGAGAAAAGGGATTACATGAGCTTCTCCACTGGAATCTTCAAATGCCGAGCAATTTCATCCCTGTGTACACCCTTTTCTTGGGCCCTAAAAGAATGTAAACTTTCAGTGAAACAGCATATAAAGCACCAATGTGATCAAGGCATGAAGCAGTACCGAAGGGACTTTGATTTGCGCATAAAACTAGAAATGCGAATTATTCAACTTGCAAAGAAACATACCCACATATTATGAAAAAAAAGAGGATAAAAATTAGCACAATTGAAGCAGCAACAGAAAAATGGTACAAACATCTTCTAGACGATGAAAACTTGCAGTCCAAAACATGAAAAGATGATTCTAAAGTGATTCACAACTTACAGGCTTGAAGATTGCATTAAATAATCAAGTATCCTCTGATCAACGTCTTTTAAGCCATCAACACTCATTTGCATTGAGAACTGAAGTAGAAAAAGACAAATCAGAAAAGGTGCAAGATAAATTTAGAGCTAGCAAGCTGATAACAATCATTGGTGTCTCGAGCTTACTTGATTAGGTGGAGATGAGTGAATTCCATTGGATTCAACCTTGACTGGAGTGCTATGCGATGATTCCATTGTCTGACCTTGAGTGAGAGAGTCACCTTTCTGCTTAAGTACAAATAAGTACATTCAAAGTGAGATTAAATTCGCACTGCAAATACAATATTCCTGAACTTGTGGTAGCCCTGTGGTTGGAGATAAAAATAATCTACCTGTGACTTGTGGTTGACAATATGCTGGTGAATGCACTCTACATGATGGAGGGTAACCTCGTTAAAATTAATGATAGGCCTGCAAGCACCAAATTCCAAGCTCTTATTAGTCACCAGATTGCCATACAATTACAAACTATAATGAACGTCTGGCTAACATTCAATGTATTACAAGTAACAAGACATTTCAGAATGATAGGATTGGCCTAGTGTTCTGAAGGCTACATTTTTTAGAGGTTATTGCACCCCCTTTTATAAACTTAAGAAATTACATGAGCCCTCAGAGAAACATCTAAGCTGCTATTGCTAAAACAAAAATGTTTTATCATGGCTTCCTCCAATTCTTCAAAGTGAAATTAATCAAAATCCACAAAGACCGCAACAACAAATGAAATCTTGAAAACCAGCAACATTTACCGGAAACAAATTTTGTGCCTACATAACCTATTACGGTATAACTATTAGACCATGAACTTGTTTCAATACATTAGCAAAAAGTAAATCACTCATTTCATCTTAAATTCACCCTATTCCATGCCAAAGGACCAATAACATACAAGCATCTTCAAAGATGTAAAATGTGATAAGCAGCAATATGATAAAAGTCAATAAAGACTTGAACAGCAGAAAGTGATTTCTGCAATTTCTAATGCTACAAACTTATATTATTAAGCCATTATAATTGTTTATATAAACTTATGCTGTCCTCAATTAATTAAAAGAAGGCGAGAATGTGAGATCGCCATGTAGTAACATCAAAAAGATTGAAGGAATATGAAGAAAAAAAAAGGATTTCAAGACATACCGCATGTTAAACACAGCTATTTCATTGTAGCCTCTGGTGTTCCTTAAGTGACCAACTAGCCGAACATACATGCCCTCTCTGTTGCAAACAAAACCATATCACCATCAGGCATTGAGACAAACAAAAAAACACAACAAATCCAAGTCAAGAACTTACTCTATAACCTCCATTTGCTTCCTATCAAATGGTTCATTCAGCCTGGACAGAAATTGAGCAAGAATGTAAAACATTAACAAGTCAAGCAAGAAAGAAAAACAAGACCTTAACACCATTAGAATTCACTAATTCAAACACAACCCTCATTCAAAGTACAGATACTACAGATTACTCGAAGTGTTGAGCTCAATTCTTACAAATGAAAATAATCTGTTCATCTTCATGTTGACACAAATGATTAAAAAAAAAATGTCGTATCATTGAAAAATCAAACCAATGGAACGGAAAACGTTACCATCTTTTACATCCAATACGTCCAGTTCCATCATCAAGGGTGAACGAAACATCAGTCACTTTCTCTGTTTTATCAAGTACCATTCCCACCAATTTGACCTGAACCCATCAAACAATTGACCAAAAATAAACTCAGATGTTGTAAGCATAAAAGAAAAGAACATGTAAATTCAACCATTTAGATAATATGAATCACCTAACTCCAAAAGGTGACTTTAAATCCTTAAACAATCCTAACATCAAACTTGTCCCTTTTACAACTTACTACTACCTCTGTTTGTTTTTATTTTAATATAAAAAAATCTTCATTTTGACTTTTCAAGTTTGCCTACTCAACTTTTAACATTAATATCTTTAGCTCCCAAAAGGTAAAATTATAAAAAGTTGATATAAAAAAACTATACATCGAAGCGATTTTAAGATCCTACATGTTTATGTATTTTCTTGTATATAAATCACCAACATTGGCTAAATCGGAGTATATATGAATAGCCATAACAATATTCGTACAATCTAAGAAGCGCACACAACACTTGCTGCCTTGCCGAACCAAATACTAGAGGTATTAGTTACAAGCAGACCTGGTTATTGGGCTGTCAATTGCGGGTTGGGTCAAAGAGGGTCACATTTTATAGGGTCAATAGCTGGTCGGGGGTCAATAGCGGGGGTTAATGGGCAGGCCAACAAAATATCAATTAAAATAAATATTGAACAAAGCCATTAAGTATATATGAATACAAATTTACTATCTCGTTAAATATTAGTTGCAAATTTGGGGTACTATTTGTGAGATATAAAATATTCTAAAATTGCGAATAATATTTAACGGAGTTAGTACCTATGTAATTATTTTTACATTATCTATTTTGTTTGTCTATTAAATTGGTAAAACATTTTAGCCCTATATTGACCCTACCCAATAAGGGTCCAGTCCGTTAAAGGACTAATCCATTAAAAACCTTTTAAGCTTGGCCCTGACCCTATTATTATTGGGCTACCCTACCCAATAACCCGCTCTAGTTACAAGGTTCTTCTTAGTATTTATACTCATGTTCACCTAGGATTCAATTTGATACTAAAAGGCTAAGATCAAAAATTAAACCAAAATTACTTTCTTTAAAATTTCAAAACACATACTTATAAATCATACAGCAAAAAAATTAATAAGTCACCTATTTATAAGTAAACCTTCTAAGTTCTAATAGTAGGTTGACTTCAAAAATATAAATGTTCGGTAAAAATCATTTACATCTATCACATACCATTTTTTTTTACCTAAAACAACATTTCCAATATTTTAAAAAAAATATAGCAACTATAATTCGATAAATATCACAAATCAATCTTAAAATCTTCAACATATTGCATCAGAAAGAAAAAACAGCAGTTTGCAATTCCATTCAAATCACATCCAATAAAAACCCTAGATCAATCAAAAATTCAATTCCAAAATTTTCGGCTTGAAAAACAAAACTGAGTATTCATGTATAAAATCAACAAAAAAATTAGACATTAATGAGGAAGAAATGTTACGTTAGTGACATCGACGCCGTCGAGGTTGAAACTGGATTTATCGTCGGCGTTGGAGTGAGAAGCTTGGCTAATTTGCTTCACTGTTACTGGAATTGTTCCTTGCGGATCTCTACTCTACTCATCCAAAATCAAAATCAAAGTCAATATTAAATAATTCCATAATTAAATGAAAATAATTGGAAAAAAAAAAGGGGATTAAGTTATACTTTAGCAGGAGAAGGGGTGGAATCAGATTGAGTGAATTGAGAAGATGAGAAGCCATTGTCGTACTGGCTTTGAGAGAACATCATTTTGATTTTTTAGAGAGAGAAAATTATTCTAGAGAGAGAAAGAGTGAGTTTGGGAGTTTGAATTGAAATGGGGAAAATGGTGGAAGAGAGGGTTTTATGTGGTAGAGGTAAGTGAATGGTTTTAGCGCCATTTTTTTGTTGGTTTTCCCGCCCTTTTTTTTGTTTTTTTTTTTCAATGATGAAGAGTTTGAAAACCTCCCTTTTTCATTTTATTTTTTTTATAGGGGTTAGATTGATGCTCCTCTCCTTTTATCCTCTTTTATTTGCTTCGAAAAGGATAAAGGGTTTTTATTTTTGGTTGAAAAGAGTTGATGAAAGAAAAAAAAAATGGTAGGATTAAATGAAGTGAATGTGAGAGTAAAGTTGTGGTCCCTGTAACCTAAAGATAATATCGGGCCAAATTTAAAGAAATAGACTATAAACTTATAAAGGGAAGTAGGACAAACATTTAGGGGATGGAAAGAATATAGAGTACTTCCTAGTATAGAGTTACCATTCTAAAATTTAAAAAAATAAAGATAAAATTTATGGAATGATAGGACCATAGGAGTGTAATTACTTTACAAAGTAGGTTAAGTTTGACCCATTATATAGAGTTTCGGGTAATTGTGTTCAGCTTTCAGATCATTCTCACATTGGGTAATTTTTTTGTCATGTCTGTATGCACAACATTGAATGCGGCAAGAACTGAGGACACATGCTCAAGGCATGTAAAAATGTGGCCTTTTAAAAGAGTTCTAGGTATGCTGATAGAATTGCATATCTGAGAAAAGCATACTGCATCCCAATACTTATCTACGAAACATGCAGAGCAATTCATAACTCCGTAAATGCAGTAACCAGTAGTTGGTAAAACCATGTTGTAACAGTGATTTCTGGAAAGTGTGAGGATTATAGGAGCATTGTGCTCCAGGTGGAACACATCCTGCCTTGGGGTGCACGGTGATCGGTGGGACTAAGTCCATTAGTCTAGTATACATGCATTGACATACAAAATCAAAGACTTAATTGATTAGTGTGGCCAATGGTAAACAATTATGCAACTCCAAGAAAATTATTTACTCAACCATCAAAACCGGTTGAATTATGAGCGTTTCTTGTGAACTACAAAGTGAGCATTTGCTTGATAAAGAAATCAATTCTATCTGATTTTAAATGATTCCTACTACTTTTCATGTCAAATTCAAAAGTACAAGGATCCAGACTCGTCTTCAAAAACACGGCATCCCTGGTGTGAAATCCAAGTATCCAACTTCAACTAACTTAACGTCCAACCATGGCACTTCTAGCTGATAACTTTAGAAACCACACCAGCACCAACTGTTCGACCTCCCTCCCTCAAAGCAAATCTTTGCCCTGTTCGAAGACAATGAGTTAGTGCTACTACATCAGTGGATTATAATTTTATTTAACATAACAAGAACCTCACAAAGTTAAAGTGTTAAAACAAAGAGCAGAACCAACTATCTAGTTTATCACTAATGGTTTTTTGGAATACAAATTTATTAAGCAGGCGTCATTGACTCCATCTGTCACCGGATTCTGCTGGATTCATCATATACTCCTGAGATCTCCAGAAGTAAGCAACCTTTCATTAAATTAAATCACTAAATCCAAGAAGCATGACTCGTAAAGTATACACTCTCTTTAATCACTCAACAATCATAAAGGTCTATTTGGGCGACGTTTCCCAAGTGAAAGTTGTCAGCAAACAGCTCAATCAAAGATCAAAAATCACATAATCTCTTCTTACTGTAGGTCACATAATCTCTTCTTACTACAATGGTCATTAAATTAAATCACTAAATCCAAGAAGCATGACTCGTAAAGTATACACTCTCTTTAATCACTCAACAATCATAAAGGTCTATTTGGGCGACGTTTCCCAAGTGAAAGTTGTCAGCAAACAGCACAATCAAAGATCAAAAATCACACAATCTATTCTTACTACAATGGTCAGAACCTCAGAACAAAGGGCAAGTTTACGAAGATTTCCATTGCAGATTTACAGTATTGAGTTTTGCAAAAAAAACATACATCTTTGACTCCTATCAAGCCACTTACTACTTTCCAAGAGAACATCGTACAACTAATTCGATAATAGTCACTCCCCCAAATCCAATCTCTGGTAAAAACTCTTCCTCCCATCGGGAAAAAAGAGAGGGGATAGAGAAAGTTTTTTAAAAAGAGGCTGCAATTTTCATAAAACATTTTTTGTCACAAACTACTGTTTCTGTGCAGCATTTTAACTAACTTATCACTATTTACAGTTTTTTTTTTTTTTGGGAACAAAAATTTTAATTTACAGCTCATCAAACTAAAGTCCACTTTTATTGCTTACTTATTCTACCACGTAAAGAAATTCAGAATGGCTAGAGCTAGCCAAGCTAGGATCTAGGGGCTGCGCAATGTAGGCTGAAACCAATGAGATGAAAAGACAAGCCATTTATAGGATTAACAACCACAGACACTAGCATTGAAGTTACAGTCTTAAACCAAACCACACAGCATCATAACTTATGCAATGGTCCAAAAGAGCTTCATACCTGGTTCAAGAGGAACAGGTGATATCAATTCAAATGTAGCAGTCACATTGTCACCAGGCAAAACCATCTTTACTTCTTCTGGCAACTCAATTTTGCCAGTAACATCTGCTGTTCTCAAATAGAACTGGGGCCTGTAGTTGGAGACAAAGGCTGTATGACGACCACCTTCATCCTTGGTGAGAACATATATTTCTGCTTCAAACCTTTTGAATGTTTTGCAACTTCCTGGTTTAGCAACCACCTAAAGTAATCAAGAGATAGAGTACATCAATAGCAGCTTAATGATTTAGTTTCAAGCACAAACTGAAGTTGAGCATTAAAAATGTAGGTAAACACAACTTTAACTTACATTTGGAGAAATAGAAACAAAGAGTATAATATTTCATGAGAAACCATAGCAAGTCCAAGTATTTTGCTAGTCTTACAGGTCCTTCAAATGCCTTCTATAATTTCTTTCCTAATCCATATAAATGATAACAAAAGGCGGTTGGTTGAACCAAATATAAAATATCGACTGCCTTCCATAATAATTTCTTTCCTTATCCATCCAGTACTTGAATTGCTTTCTTTCTTAATCCATCCTATACTTGGAGTTTTCCCCTTTAAGACATTAGAAACTCAACTATTATCTTTAGCGTAATGCACTTGAGCGATTAAGGTATGATTATAGACTTATAGTTGCCTTGCTTCTCATTAGTACCTTGTAAATGGCTAAGCATCTATGTCCCCATGAGTATGACATTATCCTTGACTTATGAAAAGCCCTGAAGTAATCCTCTAATATTATCACACTGATTATCAAACCCTTATAAGGTCTTTTACACTCATCTTCAATTACGAGTTCATAAACCATAAAAATTACATCAAAGTTATTTGTATAAAAAAAATTAAGAATAATAATAGATAAGCCAGAAACAGTGTTAAAACATCAAGTGAAACTATCGTAGAGGACACAATGTTCTTCTGAAATTATTTTTTGCGTGTGTGTGGGAAGAAAGAGAGGGGGGGTGGGGGGAACACGGAGTAGAAAGTGAGATGAGAATGTGAGGTTAAAAAAACAGACTACATCAATGTACCTGTCCTCGCTGTACATCTTCCCTCTTCAGTCCACGCAAAAGAAGACCCACATTGTCTCCAGCCTAGAATATATTATACATGCAGAATTTTTAGTTCACATACCGTAAAAAAAAAATAACAAATATCCAAATTGCAAAAATCAACTTTAATCATTTACCTGACCGTGATCCAAAATTTTCTTAAACATTTCCACACCAGTCACTGTAGTTTTCACTGGACCACCCTGTAGTGTAAACAGTAGGATCAAGATAAAACACTAGTTACAGTTTAAAGGAAAGAAAACATCTTCAAGAACATCCACCAGAAGAATTTGTAAAGCATACATAAGTTTTAGGTTTCAAACAGCTCATCATATTATAAAAAGCATAGCAACGAGTTTCAACTGTACCGGCATCAACCCCAAAATCTCTACGTCCTCTCCAACTTTGATCATGCCCTGTTCAACACGACCAGTCACCACTGTTCCACGTCCCTGCATCAGGAGATAATAAAAATCAGCTTCGCCAATGTAGACCATCTCACCACTAGTTTACATATAATGAGGTGTCAGCAACAAACCTCAGTTTACGAGAAGGTTAGCATAGTAAATTATGCCAGTTGCTCTACCAATATTATTTATAGCATTCATGGTATTACACTATTACTGTCTACCTTAAAACTCACAAAATAGTAAGCAGTTAAGCACATCCTCACTATTTAACGTTCACATGCTCTTCATGTTTAGAATATCAACTTCAAGCAATATCAAGTACAGACTCATATACCAACTATGCCTAACAATATAACAAGTAAGCAAGCAGCAAATGTCAATAACTCTTTATTCTTTAAAAAACCAACATAAGTCTAATATACCTGAATCGAGAAAACATCCTCAACTGGCATCAAGAAAGGTTTGTCAAGAACACGGACAGGGTCGGGAATGTAATCATCGACAGCATCCATTAGCTTCAGGATGGCTTGCCTCCCAATTTCATCATTTGTGCCTTGCAAGGCAGACAAGGCTGAACCCCTAATAATAGGGATGTCATCCCCAGGGAATTTGTAGAAGCTGAGAAGTTCTAAAAGCCCCCAAAATATTGCATAAACAGACAAAAAAAGTCATGTTAAAGCAAATTGCTAGTACATAGATCATTACCAAAAAAAATCCACTACTTATTTTTTCTGGCAATAATCCTATAATAGTTCAAAAGTTCAAAGTTTTTAAACTTACCACGGAGTTCCATTTCTACCAACTCAATTAACTCTGGGTCATCAACAGCATCCACTTTGTTCAAAAAACAAACTAATGACGGCACACCAACCTACAAGGAAAATGAGAAACAAATTAAAACATTTAGATAGTTGAATATGACAGTATCTTACTCCCACCATCCCATGAGTTATATATATCTTATTCATATGTCCCATAGTAAATAATTTTTTTTTCAAATAACTTCTCTTCACTACTTTTGTTTCTAAAAATTTGGCCCCGCATCCACCCAATTTTTGCTCCATAATTTTTCACTCACCATAAACTCAGTGCAAAATTCAACATAATGCTTGTTCACAAGACAGAAAGAGTAATATACTATCATGAAGAGCGGTGATTCAACCAAAACTTGTATATCTCACAAGAATCAGAGAGCATGTACTCCCCCAACCTTTTGTTTTCTTCAAATGATGGTCATTCTCTACAAAGACCAGAAAACCAGCATCTTTCGACTCATTACTAGAATTCTAACCCAAAATTGTGTACTTGTGTTTCAGCAATTTGAATCTTACAAACAACTATATCCCAGACTCATGTCAATACTAAACCCATAATCAATTAGCTTTTTTTCTTTCATCACTTTTCTTGGCATATTGGGACAGCTATACTTCCAATGTGCAAGAAGTACAAGAAATTACATGGGATGCATTGTCTGATGTAAAATAGAAAATGAACAAGAAAGAGGGAAGCAGCCCAGTACATAATGCAGATATTCTAACAGTTATTGAAGCACCTGACGAGCAAGTAGAATATGCTCCTTGGTCTGTGGCATGGGCCCGTCAGGAGCAGACACAACAAGAATACCACCATCCATCTGAGCAGCTCCAGTAATCATGTTCTGTTAAACCCAAAACAAGTAAAATTTAGCAAGTAAGCAGCAAGAAATGTACATACCTTTACAATAACTCCTAAACATTACAGATGATGGCTGATTAATAAAATTTTCCTCTGGATTGTAATGTCAAACTCTAAAAGAGATTACAAAAGGGGAAATTCCATTGCTAGCTACCAATATATGTTTCACTGTCTGACACAAAGGACATAAAGAGGAAAACATTTATGAAAGAAAGCCATAAAATAATAGCTTTCAGTAGGGTTTCTTGGCAACAAGAAATTCACAATAATACAAAAATACAAGAACAACTAATGGAAGCAAAGAAGCTAGCAAGAATACAAAGACAAAACTGTTCCAGGTGAACATAAGAAATGGTATATGAAACTTCCAGAAAAACCTATAAAAATGTTTCTAGTTTCTACTCCTACCTATGGCACAAAAGATGCCAAAGCAAGATTGAAGTCTGGACAAATAAATGTTCATGCTAAGATGGAAAAGAATCATATGTTCCCAAACAAAACTTTTATACCCCTCCCCACCCACCCACCCCACTTCAACAAAAAATCCCTACTTACCTTGACATAATCAGCATGTCCAGGACAATCAACATGTGCATAGTGTCGCTTTTTAGTCTCATACTCTACATGAGCCTGAAAAATCAATTAGTTTGATATTGGATCATAAATATTTTTAATTGAGTAAAGAGGCACTATGATAAGAATGCAGCCTGCTAACCGTTGCAATGGTAATTCCTCTCTTCTTCTCTTCGGGAGCTTTGTCAATTTCATCAAAAGCAACAGCCTTGGCATTCCCCTCTTCTGACAAAACCTATCCAAGTAAAGATCACAATTTTAGTCATACATCCTAGTTGACCCAGTCAGAATAGAGGAATATAAGGCAACTACTAGCAAATTCAAGGGAGGAACAAAAGAAGCAAGTCAAACGAATGGATATAAAAGAATTAGCTCAATCCACCTTTGTGATTGCTGCAGTCAATGTTGTCTTCCCATGATCAACATGTCCAATAGTTCCTACGTTGACATGAGGCTTCCTGTACCATCAAAGAAAGAAACAATCAAGAACCTACAAGGGAAAGGTAAAACCGTAAAATAGAAACAGGAAATCCTTCCTGCATTCTATATCTCAGAACTCAGTCATCTTTATTCCAGAACTAAAGTTGACAGATTGTGAAATGGAGAGCTGATAAGTCAAGAGAACTTAATTTGTGCCTCTATATTGTGCAGGTTCAGTTCAGTAAAATTAGCATTTGTGGCACGTGAACCTAATTGCTTTAAATTTCTAGAGTTATATTCATGACATAACCAAAACTCTAGACATAGTTAAGACATGTATCATCAAAACTTATCATTACAATGGCTAACAAAGTACGTGGCTATAATAACTAGTGGAAATGATTAGAAAGCTGATGATTCGACTAGTACTCATCCATTTATGCACTATTTTTTCATCATATTCCTCCAGCAATATAAAACCATCTTTCTGCAAATGGTAAAATACCATATCTTGAACTACTGAACACAGTCATTATCTTTCAGATGGGCAATACGTTGACTTCAAGAATTTCCAGGTTGATAACAAATCTATAAGGGATGATTAGTATAACCTGGGTAACATTTTACGGGGATAGCGGGATTTCAGTATAGATAGTCATAAATTGACTTTAACCATGAAATGCATACTAAAGCAAGCGAAAAAACACTAAATGTCTTTAATGACTTAATTGAAAAATCTAATTGAAATCCTACAAATTGTGTTACCAAGAGATTAAATCATTTCAACAAAATATGAAATGTATTTCTTACAATTAACTAAAAATTGCTAAAGTGAGCGAAAAAACCGTAAATGTGAGCATAAATACAGTTGATTTCCCAATTTTTTATTTAAAAATTCAACATAACATTTTTTTTTTTCGAAATGAACTAGGCTTGATCTTGAAATGACGAACTCAAACGATGCACCCAGATCATCAAAACACAATCAACTTCAAATTCGAAGAATTCATCTACCAAATGTCAGATCATTTCTTACTAACTCAACACAAAAACACACACATTTTCAAACAAAATCAAAATCAAAAAAGTAAGAGAAGTCATACGATCGTGTAAAGGTAGCCATAGATCGCCACCAAGAGGAGAGAGAAGCAGACTCATTTCTGGAAGCTTGTTCAACAATGGCGGAAGTAGATGAGGTAGGAGAGAGAAGAGCTCGACAAGCGTTGGAGTAGAAATGGATTTGGTGAGAAGAAGAAGGAAGAAGTCGTTTGGAATTAGGGTTTCGCAGAGCAATTGATGCCATTTTAGGCGATTTGAGGAAGAAGATTGGGGGAAAATGACGACGGAAGAGGGTTTTAGCCGCACCAGAAAACGGAATCTGAGGGTTTTAGGATTTTGTGTTTTTAGGGGTTTTTCTTTACTTTCGAATGTGGAGGAAGAAGAGTGGTGTGTCGTTTTTGGGCCTTTTTTTGGGTTGTCTTTACTATGTGGAATGGGCTACTAAATTTGTTTCTTTATTGGATTGGAGCCCAACCTTGTAAAGAAAAAAAATGATCGGGTCAAAAGTCGGGTCCATTTTGTGTTGTCGCTTAATCAAATTATCGGGGTTGGAAGCCTTCAAAAAAAATTATCGGGTTGGAAGAAAATTTTATACCAATTAGTGGTATAAATGTTCGTACACTAAACTTAAGAGTTTCAAAAAAAAAAAAATTAATATGAATGAAGACAGATAAGTAAACAAACTTTTTTAAGGGTATAGTTTTCCAAATACTATTCATAAGAGTTATCTCAAACTTTCTAAAAAGTAAAAGTAAACAAACTTTTAAGGGGTGTAGTTGTCCAAACACTATTCATAAGAATTATCTCGAAATTTTAATAAGGTACTGTTCAAGGAGATTTTTCAGTTGTTGGTTACATTAAATAAAGGAAAAATTTGTAAACAAATATTTTTAGGGTTATAAATGTCCTTACAGTATTCTATATTGTTCGAAAAAAAGACAACTAATATTAACAAAGACAAAAACAAAATAAGACTATCAACATTGATGGAGGCAAAATAAAAACTTGTACATATTAATTAGGGTAAACATGTACATGCACATTTTAAAGGATATAATTGGTAGCACACTATTCATAAAAGTAATCTTGTACTTTTTATAAGGTATACTCGGGTGGCTAACACGCGCAACATGTAAATGCACATTTTAAATGATATAATTGGTGGCACACTATTCATAAGAGTAATCTTGTACTTTTTATAAGGTATACTCGGGTGGCTAACGCGCGCAACATGTAAATGCACATTTTAAATGATATAATTGGTAGCACACTATTCATAAGAGTAATCTTGTACTTTTTATAAGGTATACTCGGGTGGCTAACGCGCACTATGCGCGCATCATGGCTAGCCATGTCCGGAAGTTCTTTCGGTTTGGAGTTGTTAGTAGAGTTATTTGGGAAAATATGTAAACAAATATTTTTAGGGGTATAAATGTCCACATACTATTTTTAAGAGTTAAAAAAAACAATTAACGTTAATGAGGGCACATATACAAATAAACATTTTAAGGACATAATCATCTCAGCACTATTCATAAGAGTCTACTCATACTTTTAAAAAGGTAAGGATAGAGATAAGGATTTATTTCCTCTCACATTTATTACTTTTCAATAAAAAATTAACCCCACTATCTTTCTTTTACAACTTTTAAATACTCCAACTAATCCACTTACCTCTTAGTCTGTTAAAGTTTAACGCTTAAAAAATCATAAGGGGGGTATACAAAATTAAAAAGGTACATGTATACAACTTATGTTCTTTCAATATTGCAACATAAAGAGAGTGCATAAGATTTTAGAAAGTGAGAAAAGGAAAATAGAAAGATAAAATTACAAACTTATCCATGTGACTTCAAACACTAACTAAAGCAACAAGGACTTAAAATTAAGGGTATATTAGATATTTGCATTTTGAAAGAAAAAAAAAACATATGTATTTACCTAAAGTGAACATGTTACAATATTTGTGAAGCATCCTATTGAGGTAATCATTGCGATATAAAAGGAACGAAGGATGTATAAAAATAAATGATCAATTTAGAGAATAGACATGGGAAAAAAAAATAGTCATGGATGATATCCGTATAAACATATAAAGGTTTAACTATTTGTGATGAACTTCTACATGCTAAAGTGATATGTGATAGCTTTAATTAAGGTTGAGCAAACATTGGCCTAAAAGCCGAAAAAATTGATCCAAAATGTGAGTAGTCGAATTGTAATATTAGAGTTGGGATAAGTTTCTTTGTATACTTAAAAACCTAAACTAGAAGTGCGGGTAATTGACCCAAATATTGGTGACTAAGCCGGCCGAATATCACACGTACATTCATTTTATTGTAAATAATGAAGATTATATCCTTCCCAATTTGCAATTTTCCTATATTTTCTAATAATATTCTATTTAACTTTTATTGTTGTTGTTGGCTATTATCAACTGATCAAAGAATTAGTAAGCTAGATAGTTCCCTTACCCTCCTTGGGTACCTCACTTATTTGTTATTGTGTTGATTCATATTTGTTGTTTATTAGATGTAGGATGCAAGGATTTGATATCATGAGACCACCAATAGCCTCTCTTGTGCGCCACCTTCCCATCGTGATCACGAAGTCTAAAATATTTTAAGACATATAACAAACACCTTATCATCGTCTCACATGTCATCCCTTATGTAGTTCACTTTTGTTTTAACTCACTTGTGTAGTGAAGTTTGTATTCATTTTCTTGTTGATGTATTCCCTTATGCTAAAATGACCCCAAAAACCTTTATAGAACACCTTTCATAACACAAATCGAGGAAAAAATTGATTTGGGTGGTAATTAACAAGTTATTAGAACTTTTAGGCTGCAATATGTAATTTTTTTTAAATGACTGTAATTTGCAGAATACAAACTTTAAATGGCTGCAATTAGTAAATTTTCCAATATCTTTACATACCTTATTTGTTTTCAAGTCCACTCATTTAAAAAACTAAAACTACTATCCACCACTACCTTGTCAAACACTATTATTTAAATCAACTAGTTTTTCACCGCGCTCTATCATAACACAAACAAAACAATAAAAGCTACTCCAAAATATATCGTCGAACACGCCCTATGCTATTATCGCGAGCAAAAATTGAATAGTTGGTTTTCAAAAGCCGATCGAGTAGATTGTGGTTTAGATCAAATCACCCCATCCATGACCCAACCCATAAGCCATAACCTTAAAGCCCTCTTCTTTTACACTAGGATTTCCCGCTTCTTCTAATACCTCACTCTTCCGTAACCTCCCTTCATAGTTTCTCTCTCTCTCTCTCTCTCTCTCTCATCTCCCTCCATTCTCTCTCTCCTCGCCGCTCCCGCCACCGTAGTTGCCGTTTCTTTCTCTCTCATCAGGTGACTAATTCCCTATCTACTTCTTTGTTTTCGATTTTCTGTAACTTGATCTTGTAACATAACTGTAATTTGCATTTTAATTTCATTACCGAAGTTTCTTTTTTTAGGGTAAAAATTCTGCCATTTTTGCTAATGTTGTGGGTATTTTGTGAATTGGTTTTTGAATTTAATTTGATATGAACCTGTGGATTTGTGGTTTGATTTTGATTTTGTAATTTTGATTCTGCTTTTTTTAGGGTAAAGGGTTTCAGGAATTGTAGTGTGAAGACTGAAGTGTTTCAATTTTTAATTTAATTGGAAAAAGGTGAGTGATTTTGTAAAGAACAGAGATTTGTTGATGAGAAGTTGAAAATTGGGGTTTTTTTTTGCTGAAAGTTTGAATTTTGTTGTTTTTAGGGTTTTTGGGTAGACAAGGGTTTCTGATGGGGAAGGATGAGGAAGAGATGAGAGGGGAGATTGAAGAGAGGTTGATAAATGAGGAGTACAAGATATGGAAGAAGAATACCCCCTTTTTGTATGATTTGGTGATCACTCACGCGCTTGAATGGCCGTCTCTTACTGTTGAGTGGCTCCCTGATCGAGATGAGCCTCCCGGGAAGGATTACTCTGTGCAGAAGATGATTCTGGGGACCCATACTTCTGAGAATGAGCCGAATTATCTAATGTTGGCTCAGGTTCAGCTCCCTCTTGAAGATGCTGAGAATGATGCCCGGCATTATGATGACGAACGGTCTGATATGGGTGGATTCGGGTGTGCCAATGGAAAGGTATCCTTTTCTTCTTGGTTCATTTTATTTATTTACTTTGTACATGTTTGGATTTTTGTCTTTTCATTGGCATTTGCTTACATTTGTGTCATTCTTTGTGTGGAGTTATTGAATTGAAATATTGATTTGATGTTACATGTAAGGAATAAAAAGATTTATACCTAATCAACGTGCACAAGCAGATACTTTCTTCGCTCCATATCACCCGCAACATACCCTTACGGCACACATTTTAAGAATGAGATTTGATTGTTTAAACGAGCAAATTAATCAAAATAATTTAAACACAGGCACAAGGTAACCTATAAGTTATCGTTGCTAAAATTATTTTGATTAATTTGCTCATTTACACCATCAATTCTCCTTCATAAAGTGTGGGGCCAAGGGGTATGTTGCAAGTAATATGGAGCAGAGAGGTATATTGAAAAACAAGTTTCACATCTGGATTTATGGAATGATTATATGCTTACCGTGCCTAGTTGGTTTATCTACTATCATTCACGTTGGCTCCTAGCTTTATGTTTTTGCAATGCCCACAGGCTATAAAGGCCCATAAATGCATGAAGCCATGAAGGGCCTGCCAAATGCTCGTGGATCACGGGTATCTTGCTCTCAATTAGATATTGTATTGATCCCAGGAAAATGGTGGCTCATTTATTGGTGACTGCTAGGGTCAAAAGTTAGTTTCATTTATTGATAGCAATGGTTGTAGTTTCAACTTTTTGTCAATTCTGCTGGAATTACTCGATCCACCCGATAATATTAGACCCTTATCTGTTACTTAAGATCTGACCTTGTTAGGTTGCCCCATGATACTATACCCTATTGGTCCCAACCTCCCAAGGCTCTAAATCATGTGTTCATGCTCGGGGTGGATATTCGGTGTTTTTAGAAAGTGCCTAATTGCTTACTGAAAGTGTGGAAGCTCAGATAACATGCTGAATCTGAATGCACAGGAAATTTGTAATTGTGTATTTAAGAACAATAATAAGGAAATGTAGAAGGCATTTTGGAATCAAATCACTTCATTATCTTGAGTTGGTGACACAACCAAATGTGCCAGGTTTAACACTCGCTTGTTGCTGTTATGGTGAACTAAGTACTTGATATGGTTGGAGTTTAGAACTTAAAGAAGGCTACTTATTTATTTATTAATATATTTCCTTAATACGGAGTATTTTGCTGTGAATGTTTGTTTTAGCCCCAACTTTATTTTTAAAATTTGTGGTTGAACTACTGCAATGTGGCAGCATGCTTTTTTCTTGATTTGCTAACCTTGCAAGGTTTGGATATTGTTGCTTTTCTCTGTTAGAAAAATGCTTAAATCCCTGTTTGCTTATATGACCTCAATATTTTGATCAACTCTGTTGGATAAAGTATTTATTGGACTTTAGTGCTCTTTTATGGTCTCGTATTAGCCATGTTTAAATGTCATGTCTTTCCATCTTCTAGTATTTATAGTACAATGCTACTTCTTATGAACGTTTTTTATATAGTATTATAAACTCATTGATCAATTTGCATGAATGCATGATACTCATTTCTTAATGAGCTTTTAAAATATCATGTTGTACATAGCCGTACCCCTACTGATGAAGACTGGTATATTGTTTGCCTTTAATAGAGCTAACTTGGGAGTTAAGATTTTATCATCTGTGCTACTTTAATATGCTTCTATCTGTGCTTTTAGGTACAAATTATACAGCAGATAAACCATGATGGAGAGGTTAATCGGGCCCGCTATATGCCTCAGAATCCATTCATAATTGCCACCAAAACAGTGAGTGCAGAAGTATATATATTCGACTACAGTAAACATCCATCAAAGCCACCACTAGATGGTGCATGTAACCCCGATTTGAGGTTACGTGGCCACAGCACTGAAGGTTATGGTTTGTCATGGAGTAAATTTAAGCAGGGCCATTTATTGAGTGGTTCTGATGATGCTCAGATTTGTCTTTGGGACATAAATGCAACTCCTAGAAACAAAAATCTGGATGCTATGCAAATATTTAAGGTATATCTTTTTGTCAGACACAAACTAAAAATTGCTTCGTCTGTATTCATATGCTTGTGCAAATTCTGCGATTCACAGATTAAAATTCTTAGCATCCGTAAATATTCTTTCACTTAAGATGGCCAAATATTACCTGTGAATCTGTAATTATTGTTAACTTTCTCATTTTTTGGTTAATATGTACCAAATGTTGTAAATTACAGTATCTCAGATGAAAACAGCAATGCACTAAAGGGGTGTGTTTATCATCTTAGTGATGTTTTATGGGCGCACTTTAATTTTCTTTTTTGGATAAAACATCATGATGATCGTGATCTGCATATGTAGGTTCATGAAGGTGTTGTTGAAGATGTTTCATGGCATTTGAGACATGAATACTTATTTGGTTCCGTCGGAGATGATCAGTATCTTCTTATATGGGACCTTCGAGCTCCATCAGTTACCAAGCCTGTCCAGTCTGTTATTGCACATCAAAGTGAGGTGAGCCATTATTGTTATCGGGGTTGCAGACAATTTTATTATCAGAATATTGTTATGAGTGGCTTTGGTTTAATTAAAGCTTTCTTCTGCACTCTGCTCCCCCTATATTGATTATTGGTCTAGATTTTTAAATTGCCTACATATATAGCCATCATAATTTCTCCTTTAAACACAGATCTCACTTTCTCTTTTTGCTAAAAGGTCAGAATTCCCAAATTAAGCTATCTGACTAGTATTACTTTGATTCTCAGCTCTTGGAATGACATAGTTGGCAAAGAAATATCCTTTTGAAACATAGGAGTAGAAAGGAAAACATAATTGCTATGACAGCAAAGACCCAGAATATACTGGTTTTAAAATTTTACTTTATGAAATTTTATTAATAGTACAAGTAATTTAATTTTATTTCCGGTTAACTGTCAAATTAGGACTAAACCTTAAATACATGATACTTGGCGTTACTTGTATATTGAAAAAACAATACATAAAATATGTGGAATTCTGACGTTAGAAAATCATCTGTAAATTGGGTTAGATAGAAAAACATATGGATATGTTTTTAAACCTAATTTGCCATTGAGGCGAGCCAAATCACTCTTTCATTAGCACAGATAATCTTAAATTGCAATATAGTAAATTATTTTATACTATTCCACTTATTTAGGCAATAGTGGCTGCTCCTAATGGTTGCCTGACTCATGTTGTTGATCTTTTGTACTGTGGTCAGGCCCTCAACCTGCCCCCTCCCCACCCAAAAAAAATAAAAATAAAATCCTGGCGCTCTGTTTAATGATTTTCAAAATGTATGAAATTAGGTATGTGTATGTAAGAATGTTCATTGTGTTGGGTTGTTTTCATTGTTCATGGAATTCAGAAGCTATCTTTTGTGTTAGGCTAAAAAAATTGATGGTGTGTGATTTTGTTTCTTGAAGCAGTCCCTTTTCTGGAGGCTGTTTTGTCCTCTCTGGAATTAAGTTATATGTCTTCTCTGGTAGTTATACTTATTCACATGATTTTATTTTCAACCTGTCAGGTGAATTGCTTGGCTTTTAATCCCTTTAATGAATGGGTTGTGGCTACGGGTTCAACTGATAAGACTGTCAAGTTGTTTGATCTAAGGAAACTCAACACTGCACTGCATACTTTTGATTGTCACAAGTAAGAATGAACATATCTTTCCTATTTGTTTCCCTTTATCAGAGAACTTTGAAGTCTCATACAATGATTTATTGAGGCATTGCTCTGCTACTTGGCGTCTAATTGTGAAATGTGTACGATGTGGCAGGGAGGAGGTCTTCCAAGTTGGGTGGAGTCCTAAAAATGAGACTATCTTGGCTTCGTGTTGTCTTGGTAGGAGACTGATGGTGTGGGATCTTAGCAGGTAACTGTTGTTTGTTTGTGTGGTTCTTGTGCATGTCTTCTCTTGCTTTGTTAGTGCATACTTTATAGTCTAAAGGAATAATCAGTTTTTGGCAAGTACTTTGTAATTCCAATTTGTGATGTTAAATGTCTATTAGGGCAAGTAAATAGTAGATATAATCAGAATTTGAAGTGTCAATTGTGATTTTAATCAATAATTGCAGGACAACACCAAACAAGTTAATTCTGCTGACTTGCTAAGTTATGCAATAGGCAGTTAGCTGCCAGAAATGGTAGGGGGTTGTATTGCATGTCTCTTGTCACATCATTGAATGATTTTATATCAATCGCAGAATTGGTTTAGAAATATAGACTTGTCTTGAGTTCGAAATTCCGAATGCATTAGTTGCAGTCCATTTATGTGTTAGCGGGCTGTATTGCACGTCTCTTGCACGTCTCTTGGAGTTCGAAAGATTTTTTATTTTTATTTTCTTTGACAAGGGGAAGGTAACATAAAAACTAAATAGCATTCCACTTTTAAAAGTAATCAAATTGGCTAGCCCGAGTGAGGCTCACTTACCTTGTACAGAGGGCTCATTTAGTCATTTGTTTTTCCTTGCGTTGGAGTACTGGAGCTACACTGCTGCAGTAAGGCCAGTGACTATCTTTTGTTTGCATGTATGGGATTTTCATCACCAAGGAATAATATGTTGTGTTCTGTAGAATTAATTTTTGTAAAACTATCTTTTGTTACATTTGCGTGGAGCAATGAGTGAAAGGATGTGCATGCATTAGCTTTAAATAAAATAAAAAGAAATGCCCAGTCAATTCTACTTGCTAATGTTTTTGTTTGTTTCTAAAAATGAATATGAAATAACTGCAAATAAGTTTGCTAGAGCATATGGTTTAAATGAGCAATAAAATGTATGTTAATTTGGTGAGAAGGAAATCTACATGAATATCAAGTGACGCATTCTCTTGTATGATGTCTGAGGAGGAGTCAGTGCAGTTGCTGCTCCTTACTGTTAAGGTAAAACTTTAGTTTTATCTAAATCCGCTTTAATTTTTTCCTAATTCGCAGAATTGACGAAGAGCAAACCCCAGAGGATGCTGAAGATGGTCCGCCGGAGTTGCTCTTCATTCATGGAGGCCATACCAGCAAAATCTCCGACTTCTCATGGAATCCGTGTGAAGATTGGGTTGTTGCTAGTGTCGCCGAGGATAACATTCTTCAAATATGGCAGATGGCTGAGAACATATACCATGACGAAGATGATTTATCAACAGATGATGCAACTGCCGTCAAGGGCTCTTAGATTTAATTTGTAGGGTTAATTATGGGGAGTAGGTACATTTAGGGTTTGTGTATCTCCTGTTTTCTGGGTACAGGAACTTGCTAAATTGAACCAGCCATCTTTATGTTCTAATCTCCTATGAGTTGGTAAAATTGATCGTTATGTATTATCCATCTTTGTGAATTTGTTAGGCGTATATGATGAATGGTTGGCTATTTTGATTTTGCGTTTTGTCAGTAGTTTAGCGAAATTTGGACTCAGAAGTCAGAACCTAGAATCCCAAGCTTGTTGCAGGTTCTACTGCACTTTTTACTATTTATTTCCTATACCTTGTATATCACTGTCATGTTGTTTCCCTAAACTGAGGGTGTCCTTGATGTTAATATTTGATGTTTGCTTAACTTTTAGGAACGGTTGCTTTTACACAGTTCTTGTTCTTCAGCATTTTTTCAGTTTTTTAAGTGCAGAGAACTTTTACCGCAGTAGGTGAAAAAAAACCAATGTAGAAAGATAGGACGCAAGGAAAGGAGAAGGGGGGGGGGGGGTGGTGGGATGTGAGGTTTAATTTTCATCAATGACAAATCCCCTCCCCTTACCCTTGGGCATTTATGTAGTGTGGAGTATGCCTCAAAATAGAATCCGCCTTTCTATTTAATTTGTGCGTGTTTACCTAATAAATATCCCTGGTTTTTCACTGATTACCTAACATTTCAATAATATACTACTCCCTTTGTCTCCTTTTGTTTGCTCCCTTTTGTTTGCTCGATAACACTCTATGTAGTGTGGAGTATGCCTCAAAATAGAATCCGCCTTTCTATTTTACTTTTTTTTTTTTTTTTTTAAAGAAAACCTAAAGGATACTAAATTTCATTAATTGAAGTCATACGACATCTACAATTGACAATTAACGATAATGAAAACGAATTTAACAAAATCAAACAAGAATTAATCGGGGAAGGCCAAGAATCCAAATACAAAAATATAACAATTCGGCACATTCTTGATTAGTTGTCTCATACAACTTTTTAAGTGGATATGTCGTCGCTTTGCAATTTTGTGAGAAAGAAGATTAGTGCTGATTTTGTAACCCGAACCCAAGCCAAAATCAATTGTAGCCTAGCACAACTGAAGACCAAATTAAACACAAATAAAATCTTGTCTTTCGAAAGAGTTCGAAAAACCTTGTTTTTCGAAGGAGATGAACCTTTTTTTTCGAGGGAGACATTATTATAAGCTAAGAAATAAAAAACTTACAAGAATTAAAGATTGGGGATTTCCACCGGTGAAATCCGATGGAAGCCCTTTCAAAATTAACAATGGAGTTTAGAGTTTAGGAGAGAGAACAGAGAGAGGAGGCTAGGATTTTTATTGCATAGATACGAATCCGCCTTTCTATTTGGTTTGTTTGTATTTACCTACTCCGTAATAAATATCCCTGATTTTCCACTGATGAACTAACATTTCAACAACATGCTACTCTCCTTTGTCCTCTTTTTTTTGCTCATAAAAATAGGTTCGCTTTATTAAGTTTTGGTTGTGTGAAGTTAACGAGAGAGAAGATTGATGGGATAAAAATACTATTGGAGAGTAATGGTCAAATTCCGTAGTTAGAAATCGGGCAAAACTGAGTGTGTCTAGTAAACACCAGAACATTACAAACAAACATGTTGCAAATTGCACCTTGAAACAACTGCGCGACAAAGAGGATCAACTATCACTCTATCAGGATATCTCCAACTCCCGTTATCCACTCTTTTTCGTAACGTTTCTAAATTACCCTCCTTTTTTTCGTGGTTGTTTATTCATCACACATTCATCTGAAAGAGCTCTTTCCCAAATTAATGTCAACAATTACCGCAATTCCCAAACTACAGCCACTTCTTTTTATTTTCCCATTCTACCGTCCACGTAAGCATTGGGGTAAAAAACCGGTTTTTTTTTTTCCGGTCCAGAGTAAACCGCTACTTCAAGTAGCGGTTTCTTAGTACAAAACCGCTACTTGAAGTGGCGGTTTACATTGAGTGAAGTAGCGGTTTTGTACAAGTAGCGGTTTTCCAATGTAAACCGCCACTTCAAGTAGCGGTTTACCCTGGACTGTTTTTTTTTTCAAACTTACATAATCATTCAAAAAAAAAACCTGCAAGTTGTGTACCTGTAAAACATGAGATATATAGCATATTTTCAACACAACCACCACAAATAACAAGTTTATGAAGATCTAAGGAAGTCCAAATTGCAAAGTCGAATATTTTTCAATTGATTAAATATAACAAAATCCAATTCTAAGCATTTACAAAAAAATTAGTTTAGTTCCAAAATATACACTTAGCTCGGGCGTTGCTTCTTCCCATGAGGTGACGATGAAGATGATGCAGCTGTCTCCTCTGGAATGTCATCCAGGCCAACTCCAACCCCAGACGTAGTGTTGCTACGCCGTCGGTTTCTCTGATACTGGCGATGCACCAGTGGAGGAGATGTCATGATAGTATGCTGAGAAGGAGTCGGTGGACGGAAGGCACGTGCTGAATGGCCTCCACGATGAGGTGGTGGTCTGATCGGCATAGTGTGCATAGTAGAAGATGAAGACGTGGACGGTCGAGGCTGCTGAATAAGGTGTGACTGCCCCACCCTAGACAAGGTTTGGCCACAAAATGATGTAAAACCCTGCATCGTCTGTATGGCAAATGGTATATCCGTCTCTGGTGGCAAGTGGGAGATGGTCTCAGTAGCTCCCGATAGCTGGACGTGCAAATCAGCAAATGCATGTGCCTACATTTAAGTGTAGTTTTAATGTTAGTAAAATGAAATTAAAAACGTAAGAACTAGATTGAAATGAAGTGAAGTTCATACAAGCAGGAGGTCAGAGGTAGCTGGCTGGTAATGACTCGGGGGGCGCTCCTGCGAAGGTGGAGTAATGACCAGTCTCGTGATGCGACGGTACCAAGCCATGTACTCTGTCATGGCCGGGGAAGAAGTCCCAGTGAACGGGTATCCCTGGACGACTAATGCCTCTCGTCGACTCCACTCGTTTACATGGTCCGAATGCCGAATCTCCCAATTACGCTGTCCCCTTCGATCCTTCCTGTGTAGAGCAACGTCCGTGTCTACATCCTGTGGGATCGGCTGGTCTAACCCGAACTGACGAAGGACTCGGTCTGGGAGGTGGAACTCAACGACGTCAAAGCATATCAGAGGTGCCCGTGAACGCCAAATGTGCATGTCTGAGCGACAAATCTCCGGAAGTCGATCCATCACCGCCTCAGTATATGGCTGCCAAATCATCTAATTCCCAAAACAAGTATGTCAACATGTATATGACTAACATAATGGAAGAAATACAATGCACAAAAAAAAAGAAACACCGAATGTACCTGGTCCTCGCGTTGATGGTCAAACGCATCTCTGTAGTATGGTAGTCCAGAAGCAGTATGCGCACACGATAGATGGACACGTAACCACCTGTAAAGACATGTTAATAATAATTCTTGAAAGATAGAACTGTAAGAACATGAACTTGAAGCAAACACTGTACCTGCACGCCAAAGGGTCAACACCTCGCTGATGCTGAGTCCCCAAAATGTCATCCTCATCCTCAGCCTCAGGGTCCTCCTGTGGCGGATCTCGAGGCTTCCTAATGTATGGTCGGCCAATAGTAATATGCTCCCACGACCACAACTGTAGTAGGATGAGCGGGCCTCCAATCTGTCTCGAATCTCGCTGACATGCTCGACATAGCTGCCGATACAAAAAACCAAGAGTCGCACTCCCCCAGCTGTAGGTCGAAGCTGTCTCCCAGTCTCGAAGGAACGACAAGTAGTAGAGTGACACAGCATTGCCACTCTTGTTGGCGAACAGAATAGATCCCATGAGAGTGAGAATGTAAGCACGGCTATGGCGCTGAACTGTCAAGTCATCAGCTCCCTCTGGCAGCTGTGAGAAGTGACGTCTGAGCCACGTCAACTTCAAAGTAGATCCCTCCAGAAACGGCTTACCGTTATCATCATGGCCAGGTCGAACTCCCAGCAACTCCTCAACTAGGTCATGCCATCCCTCAAATGGAGGTCCAATGACAGGAGGGCCGTGCACTCTCAGACCTAACAGGACGGAGACATCCTGTAAAGTAATGGTGGCCTCACCTACCACTAGGTGGAAAGTATGTGTCTCCTGCCTCCACCTCTCAACCAACGCCGTAAGAAGAGAGCGATCAAGCAAAAACCCTCCTCCCAAAATCCTATGTACACCGTAAAACCCAGCAAGCCTAACGTACTCTAGTACTCCGCCATCTACCCTCCACTCACGTCCCATGCTGACCATATGCTCCCTAACTGAGAGAACTCTATCAGCTACGCCACTCCAAACATCGTGGCTCCTATGGGAAGTCTGCAAGCGTAGAACAGATGGATCAACTGGGCCTGGACGAATCACCGGCTCCATGGGACCTACACGATAACAAAAAATTGAATTAATGTTAAGCGTTCGAGAAAAAACATAAATATTAAACAAGAATATATAATTAATCATGTTACCCAGATGATCCAAAGCCACCAATAAGAGTAGGACATGTCTTCTTGTTATGCCCAGGTCGCCGACAAACACTGCATGCCTTCTTCACACGATAGGGACGCTCATCCATTTCATTTCGAATTCTAGTGGACCGTCGGCCTGGGCCTCTTTTCAAATCTGGGTTGGCAATAGTAGTAGGACCATTGTAAGCTGACCAGTGGCAAGGATCAGGAACTGGTGCGAAACACTTCGCGTATGAACGCCTATATTCGGCGGTCATGAAAAAAGAATCCACAAAGTCTGCATGTGATAGGCTTCTATGACGACAAACTGCTAGTACATGAGAGCATGGGAGCTTGTATATTCTCAATTTCTCACAAGTACATGTCTTGCTCAACAGATTCACAGTGTGGGAGTTACCACCTTTACCAGCTTTTCTTCTTCCACGACCGGTCCTAACCTGATACAACCCGATGGCATCATAGTCAAAAGCAACAACCTCATGGTGCGTGGCTTTCTCCATGTTGGCTTCTATTGTCTTCATAGCCTTTTCCGATAACTCATGGCCCTCTTCAAGTCTTCTTTTACTCCAACTTCTTCTAGTTGCAAAATAGGAGTTAACCCGGAAAAAGGTCATTTGCACTAAAGCGGTTATCGGGAGACATCGAGCCCCCTTTAAGACTCCGTTGAAAACTTCCGACATGTTTGTAGTCTTCACACCAAACCTGAAACCACCATCATGATGAATGGACCACTTACTGTACGGAATTTCCATCAAGTACCTACGGGCCTCTACATTCAGGTGACCAATTTTGTTGGTGTAGTAATCAAACTTCTTCTTCTGCCTTGCAGTAGCTGCTTTGCCAAAGAGGTTCTTTATGACGACACTTTTAAATTTTGAGTTCACATTAGAAGCCAAGTGTCGTGTACAGTACTTGTGGTAGGCATTGGGCTCCTCCCAACCACTTCCAACTTCTTCCATTGCTGCTAAAATACCAGCATGTCTGTCAGATATCACACATAGCCCTTTCCTATCTGTAACTCGAGCACGAATACAAGCCATGAACCAAGACCAGCTATCATTGTTCTCTCCTTCGACAACCGCAAAAGCAAGGGGGAATAGTTGAAAATTGGCATCCGTTCCCATAGCAATGAGTAGAGTGCCTTTGTATTTGCCATATAAATGAGTGCCATCAATGGTGATAAGGGGCCTGCAGTGACGGAATCCATCAATACACGGCTTGAATGCCCAAAAGACTCGTTGGAAAACATGTGTTCCAGGAACCGTACTCTCTAACAACCTCCACTCAACAACAGTTCCAGGATTTGATTCCTTGAGAGCTTGCATGTACTTAGGCAAATGTTCATATGAACCCTCCCAATCCCCATAAATGAGTTTTATTGCCTTTTGTTTCGCTAGCCATGCTCTCTTGTAGGTTATTTGGAATCCATCAAATTTCTCTTTCACAAGTTGCACCATTGTCTTGATTTTCAATGAAGGATCAACGCGAATGACATCTAGAAGAGCATTGCAAACGAACTCGGAAGTGAGTAGCTTATGATCTCCCGAGTCGATGTCACCAACACAGTTACTTGCATGAGGGCCGTTGTACCTCACAATTTTAAACGTAGAGAGTGTTGGATCTTTCACTCCTCTAAGCCTCCACGAACAACTACATTGTTCTTTCCTCTTGCACTCAACAACATATTTCTCTGGCTCTGCCTCCACAACTCGAATTGTTTGATTTCTAGCTATGGAGTAAGATTTCACAGCATCTTTCAGTTGTTGCAATGAGTCAAACTGCTGACCAACCTCAAATTCTCCCCCATTGTTATATGTCTCATTTCCTAACCAAGACATCCATGAGTTATTCAAACGAGGATCAACTTGCGGCACTTCATTGAAGTCTGAAGTGGGAGCGCTTTCTTTAATTGCCTTATCACGAGCTTCAATTACTTCTTCATCATCATCTTCATCAGTGTCATTCATCTCCGCATCGCCAAATACATCAACATTGTTTGGGTCAAGAGAATCAAGAATGCCTTGTGGTTGTGTGCTTGTTGAGGTTCCAACATTAGGCGATGAGGCCGGAGACCTGAACTGTGACAGATGTTCATTGA
Organism: Chenopodium berlandieri; assembly: GCA_034703905.1. Lineage (NCBI taxonomy): Eukaryota > Viridiplantae > Streptophyta > Magnoliopsida > Caryophyllales > Amaranthaceae > Chenopodium > Chenopodium berlandieri. Next base: position 38,293,039 of record CM068279.1, on the reverse strand, counting down.
CATAATGTGGATCAACAAGCATTCTTGTGAATGACCCTATGCCCACACTTTGATTAGTAAGGGAAAACGGTTGATCCACACTACCAAAAAAATCCATCCCCGAAAAGGAACCAGTGTTAGTTTGCACAACTGGCTCCTTTGAAACTTGTTCAATGTACAATTGCATTGCAATGGAAGAACTCTGAGTCACAACAATCCACATAGCCTTAAGAGCGTTGTCGTCATTCAACGGAACTGCGACATAAGCCCCAGCCATAGGATACCGCATAACCACCTTCAACTCCACAACTCTGGGATCAATACTCAATTCTTCATACAGCTTATTCAAAACTTGTGAATATGTCATCCCAGAATGTACGAAAACAAATTTTTGATTCCCACCCCTATACGTTACATCGCTATCTTTGTGGATAGTTTCTCCACCCCAATAGCAAAATAGAGGGTAGTTTGATACCTCCATGATGCATTCTAGAAAACGCCATGATTAGTGAAAGATATTAGTGTTGCAAAAATTAAATTAGACGACCATGGATAAACTACGCTATACTTAGGCAAAATACATGATTCACAAGCGGCAACAACAACAACAACTTCACAACTAAAATAAAAACATTAATAGGCAAATGCAATACATTCACAATTCACTACTTCACCAAAATTTCACTACCAAACACCTAACTCACAACCAACAACACCAACAGCTTCACAATTAACACCAAACTCACCAACTAAAAACATAAACACCAACAGCTTCACAATTAACACCAAACTCACCAACAGCTTCACAATTAACAACAACAAATTCACAAGCCACAACAACAACAATTTCACAATTTGCAAACATAAAAACAGCAAAGACAAATGCAATAACATTCACAATTCACTACTTCACCCAAAATTCACTACCAAACACACAATCAACAACACCAACAATTTCACGACCAACACCCATTTCAAAGCATTAACCATAATCAACAGCCAATTCACGAATTGGATAAATAATTAACAAAATTAGGGCATAGTACACTTACCAATTCACGCAACACCAAGGAGCCAAAACTACTTCACCAGCGTCGCAACAAGCTTGGTGAACAAAGCAGCGTCTTTCCGGCAACAACTGCGGCTCCGGCGAGTACACAGGTGGCGAAGACCAGACTTGGGAGGGAGTGGTGTGTTTTGGTGTTCGTGGGAATGTCTGAGAGTGAGTTGTAAAGAGGGAATTCTACTGCCTTGATAAATCGAAGAGGAAGACTGATTTTGTAAAAAAAAAAAGGATTCAGTGTAAACCGCTACTTCAGGTGGCGGTTTACTTAAACAAAACCGCTACTTCAAGTAGCGGTTTTTAGTAATAAACCGCTACTTGAAGTAGCGGTTTTCAAGAATATACCGCTACTTCAAGTAGCGGTTTTCTAGAAAAAACGGTTCAACTTTTTTTTCCCATGAACCGGTGACGTGGACGGTATTTAGGGAATATAAAAATAAGCGACTGTATTTACGGAATTGCAATTATTCTTGACTATATTTTGGGAAAGAGCTCTAAATTTCATTAATTTCACTTCGCAAACTACTTAATTTAATCCAATTTCTCTCTCCTTTTTCATGGGTTTTTATTGATTTTGATTTTTTTATGTTGATTTGAGCTTTTTAATTTATTTATCATGGAATTTATTTCCCCAAATTGTACAATTAATTCACCCCCATCTCTCTCAATTTCACTCCCTTCACCCCTTTTCTCAAAATCAGTAAATTTCAAGTCAAAATTCAATACCCAATTCATTTCTTTTAAAACCCCATCAAAATCACTAGTTATTAGAGCAAATGCATTGCAACTTAGCAAGAATAGTGATAAAAATGGTGGAAATAGTGCCTTGGATCAGCTTGATATTGAACGTGGTGTTTGTGTACCATTTCGCAAGTATACGCCTGAGGCGGTATTATGCTGAATTTTTAACTTAATTGTTGTTTTTTTGAGCTATCTATTTTTTGATTTTTGATAGTTTTGGTGAATTTGGTTTGTGGGTTTCAATGAATTTAGTTACTGGGTATTGTTTTCGTGTTTATTGGCAAACGTGCACAATCAAAACAGAACATAAAAAATTATTGAAAATTGAAAACTCGTAACGATAACGAACAGACCCTAAGTACTGAAAGATGGTTATATGATTTAGTTGCTTACATTTTCTGATTAAATTTTGATACTTGTTTTAGTTGTTTGTGTTATTAATACTAATGCATTACCTGTCTTCAAGCTGTACATTTTCCCTAAGGAATGATGATAGGATTATGTGAATTTTGTTATGTAGTTGATGTAGGCATGTAGTACTCTCTTGCAGTCTTGCATGAATTTACGGCTAAATTTCAGGGGCATGTCGCCGAACTAATGTAGTGGTTTAAACCCGGGTTTGGCTTGCTTAAAGGTGATATTGAAGTTTCAATGCACCTAAGATTAAAAACCCGCATACAAAGTACATTCCTGGTGTAAATTAGCATAATGGGTATCATGGTCTGATTGTTTGATCTAATTTTGTATTGCTGGTAAATTGGTAAAATTGACGGCTTTTTTTTTTTTTTGCCTTAATTGTTAGGTGAGGAGTAAGGTGTTGGAATCCAGAGGCGCAGTTTTGTCCTTGGTTGAACGTGGTGTTGAGATAGTGTGGAACTTAGGCCTATACTGGGCTACATTATCATATGATTTTTTTGTTGGTAGAGATGAGGAAGTTGTGCCATATCGAGCAAGGCAGCTGAGGAATCTGTTATGTGACTTAGGGCCATCCTTTATTAAAGCTGGGCAGGTTAGTGAACTTTCGGTATTGAAATTTCTTAGTTGTTTAGACCTAGTCCTTTTCATTTCTGGACTTTTAAGTTCAAAAGTTGCAGTATATATTAAGGAATAATTTCTAGATGTGATGTTGGAGTAGATGAATTGATTGTGTTATTGCCTGTGAAATGAGTTTTTTCAGTTAATTTAACAATACCTAAACCTTATGGCTGCATAAATAGCTAGTAAATACTGAATCGAAGTCAAATTTTTTCCATGAGGATATAGGTTGGCTTGCTAAACCTAATCTCAGCTACTTTAACATAATATGCAAAAAAAATGTCTGTCTTTGAAGTGGTGGTTATCTATTTTCAGGGGATTAGCTCCATCTTGGGATGCTGATAGGCTATGATAACTTGTTATAAGGCCACAAATTGTAGACTTAAGGGTTTATGAGTACAAGGAAGATCAGTTTTTTTGGCTAGAGGTGGTTTTGGCTAAATCTTTATCCAATTAATTTTGTGTTTTTAGGCCCCTGTTCATTACTTCATTGAATTACTCTCATATTGTTGCCAGCTTTCATTTACAAAACTTCTGCGAATGATGAATGGCATGCAGATTTTTTCTCATCCAACTCTTCATTCAGATATTCGATAAAGAAGTAGAATAGGAATTAAACATTGAACTTTCAAGCAGAGCCTATAGATATTGACATTTCCTTGTTGAATCACAAATTATTTGGTTCTAATTATAACCAAAGTTAAGTGGTTTCTCAGCTGGTAACCGTAGTTCTTTCTCTTATTAGCTGCTTTTGTTGTTGGCTGACATTGATGATAGGTTCTTGCTAGCAGACCTGATATAATCAGAGAAGATTACATGAACGAACTGTGTATTTTGCAAGATGATGTTCCACCATTTCCTAATCAGGTAAGCGTGCTCCATATGGCAAGATGATGCACGGTTTTAATAAAAAAAAAATTATAGTATAGAACTCGTATATACAATGAATCTTTTCAATTTTGCCATAAATTCATTGGAAGGAGATTTCTTAAAAGAAATACAGTTTGGATATTTTTCAGGAAATTTCTGGACGTTTAAATATTAGTGTTAAGGAATTGAGGAGAGGGAATGATAGATCTTTAAATCAAAAGAAAGGAATACAATTGCTATTCAATTTACTATACTTCGGTTTTCTAGATTAAAGTTGTTGAAATAATTTAATTAGCTTGTTTACGAAGTATCACACAAAAGGGAAAAAAAATCCTTTCAGAAAAAAAAAAAAATATCACAAAAAAATGACATCATCAATGGTTTTAGGCGGGAAAAAAATTCATAAGAAAGCGACACGTATACAGTTTTGAGGAAAGATGATGTCAGTAATGTTTTGTTTTAGTATTAGTTAATAGATTTGCTTTATGATAGTTTATGATAGTCAAAAGCTGAAAATTATTTGGCAATGCTGATAGGTTGCCTTCAAAATCATAGAAGAGGATCTAGGGCAGCCCCTTGAGGCCATATTCAGCAAGATTTCATCACAGACAATAGCAGCTGCAAGTTTGGGTCAAGTTTATCGAGCCACCCTTCGTGCCACTGGGGAAGACGTAGCTATTAAGGTACATCCAATGTCTTTAATTTTCCTGTCTTTAGTAGAAAAAATATAGACTGTTGATTATCCTAGCCTTTCTAGATCATCCCGAAGCCCGTCGGGGGGGGGGGGGGTTGGGGGGGATCACAGTAGTCAATTACTCTTTGTTTAAAATTTTCATGTCTGTGAGAGAAGGTAGGACTTTATTAGAGAAGCAAGCAGTTTTTTTTTTTTTTTTTTTTTTTTTTAATCTTTTTAAATTAGTTATGGAGAGAGCGAAGATATGTCTAATAACATTCGTGAATCCAGCTGGAGATTCTTTCTCCAATATCGTATAGAAATATTGTTTTTTTCTTTTTTGTTGACTATCAATTTCTTATAACTTCGATAGAACATTTTGCTCTTGGTCAAGTAGTTGTAGAGGCATCAAAGAGGAAAAAAAAGGAAGCAACTTGTCCACAAGCTTGTTTCTTCAAATAGTGTTTTTTTTTTTTTTAAAAAAAAAATCTTGGGGAAACTATTAGACAATCTTTTCCTTTTTAATCTTCATATACATTTGGAAAAAAGATGGTTGGCTCCAAAATTATTAAAAAAAATTTATTTCTGTTAATGGGTTCTTGCTCATTTTTGTAGCTGTCTTGAGTCCAATCACTGTATTACTAAGAAATTCTAATTCCAATTGTGTTCCTTTCCTGTTATTTCATGTATAAATATTATACTTTTACTGAAACTTTTCCTCTTAGCCAAGTAGTTATTGCAAGAACAAAGAGAAAAAATGATCAAGGAATTGCTCCATTTTCTCTTGTACTTTAACTTGTGCAGTTTTAATTGAATATTTTTTTTTCTAAAAAAAGTAGCAAATTGCCCCACTTTCTTCAACCCTAGTCTTTCTGTTGGAACCTTGGAAGTCTCATGTTTCAGGAATATTTCGTGGCAAGGGAAAGTATTTTCCAATTTAGTTTCATAGCAATTCTATAAAGTTTCATATGGCTCTGCCTTATCTGTTTCTACTACTTACATCTCATTTTGGAACAAAATCTAAGAACTTCTAAATGAGACGTGTAAATGTGCACTTGCAGGTACAAAGGCCTAACATAGAGCCAATAATATATCGAGACCTTTTTCTCTTCCGTACTCTTGCATCATTTTTGAATGGCATCAGCATTCAGAAATTAGGCTGCAATGCTGAGTTGATTGTTGATGAATTTGGTGAGAAGCTTTTGGAAGAGCTTGATTACACCTTGGTAAGATCTCTTCTAAGATTTCCTTAATATGCTATCATAATTGATTTGATTTATTGATTTTGGCTACTTAATGAACCGTGTCTGTTTCTCTAAATGCTATACATTGCTCTAATTGCTCAAGATTTTCTCCTATTACATACAAGGTGCTTTCTTTTCCTATTGCTTTAAGAAGAAAGTGTAATGTCATTGTCTTTTTTATGGAAAGATTTACAGGATTTAAGCTCATTAATTTGAGAGGAAATATTTCTGTTATGTCATATTTAAAATATGTATATTAGCCGAAGCTGACACAATTATAGTACTGAGTATCACATTATAATATTCCCCTTCTCCACTGATAATCTACAGGAGGCTCGTAACATTGAAGAGTTTTTAGAGAATTTTAAAGATGATCCAACTGTCAAAATTCCTAAAGTTTACAAGCAGTATTCTGGCTCGCGCGTCCTTGTGATGGAATGGATTGACGGAATTCGATGTACTGATCCTCAGGTTTGAATATACTGGGGTAATTGTTTTCCTTATTACTTTCTGCTGAAGCCTTTTCTTTTACTGACTTATAACTTGTTCATATTATTCGTTAGGCTGTTAGGGATTCAGGCCTTGACATGGATGGGTTTTTGACTGTTGGAGTTAGTGCTGCCCTGCGGCAGTTATTGGAGTTTGGGCTGTTCCATGGAGATCCTCATCCTGGAAATATATTTGCTATGCGTGATGGGCGGATTGCGTATGTGGACTTCGGAAATGTTGCTGTGCTGAGCCAAGTAAGTTACAAAGGAGGCACAGAATTCCTTAATTGTTTAATTAGTGTCAAAACTGTTACGTATGTGATGTCATAGGCTATAAGATTTCTTCTCATTTAAGCTACATGTAGAGTAGGATTTTCCAGTAGGTCACAATACAAATTTATTCTCTTCCTTCTTAAGGATATCTAAACAAATTCTTGGCAATCATATTTGGAAGAAAAGAAAAACTAATTTGACACAAGATTTGTGCTAAATGGCACGTGTCATGAACTCATTCAGTGTTTGACTTTATTGAAATCTTTACCCGGCGTTCTTTCTATTTTTATGGATAAAGTTGTGCTAAATGATACTGGTCATGGGTCTCATGGCTTCATTTTGTCCTGAATAGGTAATGTTTCTGTATGAATATTCTTCCCTTGGGAGTTTTCCACAAATTAATATATTTTTGTGGTCGTGTTTCAGCAAAATAAACAGATATTGATAGATGCTGTCGTCCATGCTGTGAATGAGGATTATGCTGAGATGGCAAATGATTTCACTAGGCTTGGTTTCCTGGCAAAGGGGACTGATGTGGCTCCTATTATTCCTGCATTAGAAGCCATATGGCAGAATTCTCTTGGGAAAGGGGTATCAGAATTTAATTTTAGAAGTGTCACTGGTAACTTCCTTTCCCATTTTATGTTCTTTGATAAATAACTCATCGAGCACTGTTATACTATTGGACATGCTTATATTTATGATGTTATCTCTTGACTTTTGAAGCGATGTTGTGTTGAATAAAGCTGTTAATTTGATGTTGCTATTGCATGTGAATGTGAGTAATGTGATCATGCTTGAATTATAATCATCGGTAAGGGAGTTAGAGAGACATTATAATCAAGATTTCTTTAAGTGTGTGGTGGTGGGTTTTGTGTTTTGCATGTAACCCTATACTTTTTTTGTTCTTTGGTGCATGATGTGCCTTACAAATCTCATCCGTATGATAAGTACATAAATCATGTCATCTTTAGTAAGCTTGATTAGTCATCCTGCCATCCATACAGAAATTTTTAATGTCTTAAAAGGATTATTGGCCTTTCTATCTCAACCAAGAGATTTGAAATTAACATATGTGGTGAAAATCCCTGCAAACAAATGTAATAATTGGTGATATACAATTAAACTGAGGTAACTTTAGCCTCTAGGTATAAGGTATTTCATAATCCATATTGTTGGAGTAAAGTTTGCAAAAGGTGAAACCGGGTCTTGCCCAAGCTACCGGGCAAAGCAGCCTAAACGGACTCACAACATTGAGTATTTTAGTGATTATAAAAACTATAGGCTGGTTGACCATGTTGCTTGCCTGACATGGATTATAAAAACTTTGTAATCAGTTCTTTTGGCATTACAAAGTTCTTTGCACGGTAGACTAAGTAAAGTCACCCTATCGTGATAAAACCTTTTCAGCATTTCTCCTTCCTTGATTATTCATAACAACTTTGTTTAATTTATTTTGGGCATTATACCATTATACTATCTTGTAATTTCTTGGGAATTTTAAACCTTTCAGTTTAATGATAATTAGTCTATTTTCATTACTTGTCGCCTTTGGTGATGAAAAGTTACACTTCTTCTTCCTCGTATTATATCCTTTGAGGTGAATCAATGATTACACATTCATTACTCATACTATCCTTGATTTCATAAGAGGTATCTATTTTTAATATTGATACACAATAATCTCCCATGTTTTCCCAAAATTTTTCTTCTACTCCTTTCTCATTTTGGGAATAAGTTCACGTGGCTCCAAACTCCCACCGTAGTCCTAGATTGCTCTTGTGTGTGAGCTGTGAAGTGTCTATTTTTAATATTGATACATAATTTCCCATGCTTTCTCAAAACATTTCTTCTACTCCTTTCTCATATTGGGAATAAGTTCACGTGGCTCCAAACTCCCACCCTAGACCTAGATTGCTCTTGTGTGTGAACTGTGAAGTGTCGTGTTAACCTTAAGGAACAAATCGGTAAATACTATTTAGCACCTTGGTCATATCAAATGTTGTTTTCAAGTCAATGGCTTTCATTGCCACGTTATGACAACTTATTCTTATTCTTGAACAATTTCTTGTTCATATTATTTGTATTGCCATGAGAACACATCATGTTTCTAAAGCACAGTGGCAATACAAAATAATATGAACAAGAAACTGTTAGGAAATAAAGTTCCTACTTATACAAATTCTAGCACTATGAATTTGTGAAATAAGAAATTACAAAGTAATATATAACCAATTACACCAACAAACCAAACACTAACAAGTTTAGAAAGTAAAATTACAGAAAATCAAACTAAGCTACAAGTATGAAGAATTACACTTGCCTCACTCCAAGCCAAAGAAACAACCAAGAACACGAGAATACCATGGACCACGTGAGTCTTCAACACTTGATACTCGTCTAAGGCGTGTAAACACTTTCCTAAAGCGATAATTTCCCCCCACAACGGTGCTTGGGTTGAACTAGAAATTCGCTTTGAGATACAATAGACGAACATTACAATCTTAGCACTAAGATGTGTAGAAAGATGATCAAATTCTCAATAAACAAACTTAAATGATAGAGAATTAAATGAAGAGATTGCAAGTTTCTTCAATTAAAGGTGTAGATAAGAGAGAATTTCAGAGAGGAGAGGATAAAACTTATGTATATTCGTTTTCACGAAATCAGTCTTTTAATAAAAGACTCAACCGTCAGGAAAACCGCAAAACAGTGGAGCGCGGGGCGCTCCACCAGGAGGCGCGGGCGCGCCTCAAGGTGGAGCGGGCGCTCCTCACCAAATCTGGGATATTTCCACAAGAAGGCAGTGAGGGGTGCGGTTTAGGCGCGCCACCAGATGCGCGGCCGCGCCAACCTCATCCTTCCAAATTGACAAATTCCAGAGAGGTACGCGGTTTAGGCGCGCTCTCTGCGCGGCCGCGCCTACCTTGCACGGGCGCTCTTCATGGTTCGCGAGCGCGCAACCATCAACACTCTAAATATCCAACAGAAACATGATGTGTTCTCATGGAAATACAAATAATATGACCCCTAAGCACTTCGCCTAGACCACAAAAGGTGCATGACCCCTAAGCAATGCACCTAGACCACAAAAGAGTTAACGTTTTGGTTCCTTGAGCCTCTGGAGTTGCTTTCTGGGCTCTAATTATATTTGAATTCTACTAGAGATTAAAATATGAGTTGTGACCTAACTGAAGGAGAGAACCTAGAAAACTTTATGTTGTTGTGCCCTCTTGAGTATAATTTGCCTTGCAAGTCAGCTAAAATGATCATGACTAAAATGGTGTTGCTAATTGGTAATTACTTCCATATTATGGAGTTTGGTTTTGACGTGACATAGTTTTAAAATCTAAAATCCTTTATTCTGGATAATGTGTAATGAAGATTTGTAAACCATGACTTTCAGGTAAATTCAATCAGCTTGTTTACAACTATCCAATTCGTATTCCAGAAAGGTTTTCACTTGTCATCCGATCTCTATTGACGCAAGAAGGAATATGCTTATCTCTGAAGCCGGATTTTAAATTCCTTGAGGTAATTACTTTTTAGTTTTTACCAATATACTTGCTATCTAGCCAAATGTAAATACCCACTAGTAGAATTGTTTGTTGATTGACCAAAGAAGCATATTCATACAGATTTAGGTTGAATGCCTGATGGCTCGGATTATGTGATTCACTTGGGTTGAGATCTCTATTTCCTGTAAAGTACCTACTAGAATTATATGTTTTGGGTTTCTTATGAGATAATCATGGAAACATCTATCATTAAACATTCTGATCGTAAAAGAAGGGTTTCAGTAAACAATCAATTCAAAATGCTTCTTGAAAACTAATGTGAAAAGTAAATGCTTTGTGGGTTCATAAGCTATAGGTCTTCTGTCCCAGAAGAGAGCAGAGCTAAGTATACTTTATCATTTGTCCATCATGTCTATGCATTTATTGATATCTTTGTCTAAACTCAGGTGATCGGATCTTTAATAGTGTTTCCTGTCAAGTTTTCTATTCTTTTGGTTGCTCAGGCAATAGCTGGTTATTCCCAAAGATTGTTGGTTGAGGATCTGTAATGAACTGTTTTCTTGAAATGTTGTGTATGTGGAATTAGGCCCATCTCGCTCAAGAGGGTAGCCATGTGACTTGCTTCAGAAGTTTAGCCTGCATATAAAATGATACTTCGTATATTGATATGTTTGTCCAAGACTTTACTATATTCTGTAACAAATTGTAGGCAATTTATTCCTACGAGTTTATTTGCTTGATTTTATTAATTAATTAATTTATTTTTTATTTTTATGCTGATAGCTTATTCAAGCTCTGAGATGATTTATGATTTACTCTTATATTCTGATAATTTATATTTATATGCTTATTGTTTGCAACTATCTAGGTAGCTTACCCATATGTGGCGAAGCGTCTTCTTACAGATCCAAATCCTGCTCTTCGTGATCGTCTTATCCAGGTGAATTAGATGATCGCCTCCTTGCTCATTCTTATTACAAGTCAAATTCGCTTATTAGGTTGTCATTATTCTAGTGTCCTGTTGAGAGCTTGAAATTCTGACGCTGTGTAATACATAGCAATAATCGAGAAAACCATTCTTTACCACCTTATAAAACTTTTTTTAAAAGGCATGATAGAAAGCCAATAATAGCTCTCTAGAATGAAGTGCTGTTGGTTTCATATAAGAATCGTATACCAAGTGCTAGCCCTTACTCTGAATACCCTCCTCATCTTCTTCACCCTGCATCAGGTACTTTTCAAAGACGGGGTTTTTCAGTGGAAACGGCTGGAAAATTTGATTGTGTTGGCAAAGGAGAATGTTTCAAGGATGAGCAATACTCCAGCATTGCAACTTAGAGACAAGTCAGTCTAGTTACTTCATGCTAATTAAACTCTCCCATTCCGAGATTCAATAACTCTGGTACTCATTTCTAACTTGTCACCTGGCTTATTTGTCTTCTGTCAAAGGAAAGGGAATGAACAAGCAACCTCCAAGTTGGACCTTACAGACACCATCAAGGACGGAACACGGCTGTTCTTGATCGATGAGGGGATTCGTAGACAGCTTGTTCTTGCTATGACTGAAGACTCAAAGCTTCATATACAAGAGGTATCGTGTTAAAATTCTCTTTTCCTCCTATCAAACTTCGGCTGTTTCTTATAATTGGCCTGTTATACTGCAGCTTATAGATGTATACCGTTTGGTTGAGGATCAAGTAGATGTACCGAATGTTGCTGTGGAAGTTGCTCGAGGTTAGTTTCTGTCAGTGGCGGATCTAGAAATTTTAAAATGGGGTCCAAAATTTTTTAAACTTTAATATAACCAAAAAAAAATTGGATTTTTTTACAAAATCAAATGTCGATTGATATTATTAAAGTTTTAATAATGTATGTGAAATGTTGAGGTAATTAGGTAATTACATCGTCTCTTATTGCACAAATTAAACCTTAAGAGAACTTTATTTTCATGACAAAATCTCAAATGACTATATTTTCATGGCATATATAAAGCACAATATATGGTTACATAAGACTTATGATAAGAGTATGTAAACAGTATTCAAAGTGTAAACGTTGCAATATTTATATAATAGAAATAATATTACATTTAAGTTTTTATATGATATATCTAGAGTTTCTATTACTTGGTTTTGTGTTTTAGGAAACCAACTTGAAAATGGGAGAGCAAAAGCTATTAGAATAAGTACATATTTTACTTAGCCTTGAATTTCATTATTTTTTTGCAAAATGGGGATGCAAGTGCTCCCATCAAGGCCACATGCATCTGCCATTGGTTTCTGTTGACATGTGTGAAACATTGAATATTCTGAATAAAGTGTTGGAGTTGATTAAGTGTATACTAAACTTGCAGACTTGCCAAGTATGGCACGCGATGTTCTGCTTTCTTGGAGTAATTCGATTTTATATGACTGAAGCTGGGAGTTCACTGGCTGCTGATGAATTCATATTATTCCTTGTATATGCTGGAATAAGGAGGAAAATTGGAGCCCTTCTCATTTTGTAGAACAAATAGGGTTTGTCAGACCCTAGCTATATGTCATATTTTGTATTACATGTATAGGCAGGAAACCACAGTTTTGAGTTTGTATATAGAAGCCATTTTTAAAGATTCAACGGGCCCGTAAAAAAATGAGGATCCTTCCCAAACAAAACCAGGGGAGGCAGCAGCCCCCACCTTCACTGCACAGAATGGGGGAGCCACTCCTTAATCCGAACTAAAGATGGCTAGGTTCTCACCACTCTATAATACGTTTTTGGTGCAATTTTGTACGAAGTATATTACAGATAATTATGTATCAGAAGTTAAATTAATTGTAATTAAATCATTACAGTATTACATTCATACTCCATGTCATTTTTTTTTTTATAATGACATCCTGTCCGAAGTTACACCCCGAGTCGACTTGACCATGTTTCAAAAAAAAAAAAAGGTTAAACCCGACCTGCTACAGATCGATGGGAGCATATAAGAAAATAAGCGTCAAATCATCACACTTTATACCAAAGAAATAGTATTAACAATTTATTTTCATCATAAATTCAGTATTACACTCCATACGATATTATGAAGTTATAATTGGCACTTAAAATGTTTTAACAGTCAAAGTTAAAATGTGAACTATTGTCCATACTCCATAGTACGTTACACGCTTAATTAAACTGCAATGCCTTCTATGATGCTTCAATAACATTGTTTAACTTTATTTTCATCACTAATCTTATCGAGAGAAAAAAAATTGAGATACTGATCCACCATAAATGAAGGGGATTCTTTACAATTAGCTTAATAAAAAGGGAAAATAAATTAAACTTGTGAATTACAGTAGGGATCATCAACCGATGAATACACAAAAAGCTGGGGATGTTTCCGTAACAGTTAAACTATTTTGTAATGTTGTACACTTACGCCTCCTTGTAGCTGATTGTCCAAAAAAACCCTCACATTTCATCTATGTGTGCTTATGATCTGAGACCTACAATCTAATATTTGAATTTAGTGATATAACAATGTACAAACCAAGAGACTACTGTTATTTCTGATCGTCAATCACTTGTGTCACTACCCCTACTGCTATGGTTCTTCCTGATGAACGCAGGAAAACCCGCCCAAGAGCTTTACAGCTGGTGAAATCCTCAACACAAATTGAGTCTTGTAAAGCTACCTGAAACGACAGGAAAAAAACTATTTATGATGTTGAACACTTGAAGACTCTACTGCAAAAAGATAAATCATCCACAAAACAACTCAAAACCAGAGCAAAATCGTATTTGACCTCTATAATAGCAGTCTGCTTTGCTACAAGACAGCGGGGTGCTTTCTTTTTCTCCTTGCCAGTTTTGGGGTCAAGCAATGACACTATCTTCAAAACTCTAGCTGCTTCCTTTGCATGGTGGATATGAAACTCCAACTGCATTTCATAGGGACTAAACTATAAGTTCCCATTACAGTTTTGGTAATTGGTAAATTACATAAACTACAATGATGCTCACCTGAGAACCAATCAAAATAGGGATTTTTATATCAAAGACAAGAACCTTCAACTCCAAATGAGATGCTACTCTCACGGGATAATCTGGATGACACAACACTCCCCCTGCTATCACATGGGCAGCATCAATGCCCTGTAGAACAACAGAAACATTCTCTCCAGCTCTTGCAACGGCACAAGGTTGGGAGTTGCACTCAATGGAGCGTACTGTTGCTATATCCCCTACGGGCATAACTAAAACCTGCATTCCAATATTGACTGCGATTATGAGCAAGTAGAGAGAGTTATGATATGGTGTAAAGGGGAAATCTATTCTATATATAGAAATATACTGGGATCCAATGAGAAGCATGAAAAACCCAGATACATCTTGCTATTCTAGCATACATTTTTTCGTCCTAAAAATTGACATAGATATATAAATACACACATCCTATTGCGCGCCTAGAAACATGAAGCCCCTCCCATATCTCGTTCGCTACTCAACCACTAAACTCATACAAGAAAACAAAATTGAAAAAATCACCCCACAAAACCAGCAAAACTTCATAATCTTGCTGCAAAAAGAAACAATTGCCCCAATTACATAAGATCTCCTAATTTAACTTGTTTATCTCTTTGTTAACTTCTCCAAATTGCAGCATTTATTTGCAATTTTCAAGGTTTTCTCTGTAATCTCATTTCAAGATTCTCCACTAAATTATCGATCAAGGTTGTCATTTCAGATACATGATACTTTTGCTTCTTTAATTTTGACTTTTGGGTGATAACTCTCTAATCTCAATTTAAGATTTTCCATTAATTTTAGATCAAGGTTTATTTCAATCTGTGCCTTCAACTACAATATTCGCGTTTTTCGGGTGGTAATGATACTGGTCAAATTCCATGGCTTGGTCAGACACTAGTTGGAGTTGTAGGCCGTCAGGAGGATGATATAAAAGAAAGTGGAAAAACAAGAAAAGAAAATGTAAAAGCTTGTCCACAGCCGGTCAAGGTGTTTATACCAAAGACATTTTCTCAAAGCTCATAGTGATATATACCTTGCATCCATTACGAAGGGCTCCAGCTTCCAGCTTACCACATGCAGATATCTGAGCCATCGAATGTGTCTTGACAATATCACAAATGGGCATGAGCAGGGGTTTTTCATAGTCTCTCTTAGGTGGGCAGAGTGAATCTATTGCATCCAAAAGATGAGATCCCTTGTACCTGCATATCAAGTATCACAACAAATCATAATCATTAAGCAGATAGCAGCACAGGAGTTCCAGAACATGACAGTGTTATACGTAGTATATTGTCAACACAATAATTCCCCTCAGAAATCCCCTCTGAATGTTGCTCTATTTTATAACTTACTCCAACATCTTCAAGGAATAAGATACAAACATCTATAAACTGAAGACTACAAGGCCTAATAGAGTTCAAGATTATTAAATTGGAAAACCAACACCACGTACATTAAAGGCCTAAGTCGGTCACCACTACAGTTCCTGAACAATTAGATCTGGTCACCAAAGTAAAAACCTAAATCTTTGTAATGGAAAGCACACGGTTGGATTTTATGACTGTAATTTAGATAATTACACACTCACCAGGAATTTAGCCGAAAATCGGAAGCTGCAGCCACCATATTTTGATTTTCCATAGCACTCACAGGAACCCATGAGATGAAAGATTCCTTGAAACCACACTGACGAAGAAATGATCCAACTTGATGCTTGATCAATTCAAATCGTTCCTTGGAGTAACCCACTACATCCATTTTGTTAACAGCAACAATAATTTGATCAACACCAAAACTTCTGATAAGCTGCGCATGCTCCCGTGATTGCCCACCAGTATTATCCATGCCCGTTTCAAATGCACCAACTGAGGCATCTATAACAAGAATCGCAGCATCTGCTTGGGTTGCGCCAGATATCATATTTGGGACAAAATCTTTATGTCCAGGAGAGTCTAGCACAACCACATGATACTTTTTGGTGTCAAAATAAGCAACACCTACTGTCATTGTTATACCCCGTTCCCTTTCTTCGGCACTCTCATCCAGAGCCCAAGCATAGGCAAAGGAACCTTTTCCCTAAACGGTCACATAAATGTATGACTAATTGTGAGAGGCAAAAAAGACAAGATCAGAGAAGAAAGCTTTAAACTAATCCATATCAATAATTTACCTGTTGTTTGGATTCTTTTTCGAATTTGTGCATTTGCCTTTGAGATATTTGGCCCAAGAGGTGTAAGAGTCTTCCTGACAGTGTTGACTTTCCAGAATCCACATGGCCAACCTGTGACACCACCAACGGCATTATATAATCTGATGACAACCAAAGAGCTAATAATTGGCATCAGATACTTACAATAGCAAGATTTAGTTGAGCCATTACACCATCTTCATTGTCAGGTAGCATCCACTTCTCAGGTTTGTACTGTGCAAGGGTTTTCTTAGGAATAACAAGTTTGGAGGAACCAGGTTTACTATCTATAGACATATGATTTATGTCACTAGCAAGATTCTCAGGCTCTGCTCCATTTGCTGGAGAAATACTCCCACCTACGCTATTGTATTTAGATTTTGGGTCCCTAGCGGGGGACTTTTCAGATCTTATAGAGCTAGATGGACCCTCAGCCATACCATTGTTACTTGAAGATTTTGAAGTTGAGGCAAAACTGTGATCTTCTGGAGTGGTTCTTCTTTCAATTTCAATGTAGCTATCAATTTGTCTTGCACTAGACTGTGTCATTGTAGCTGTATTGTTCGCAGGAAAACCTGGGGGTGCACCAGCAGATCCTGAATAAATAGAGTTAAGCGCTAAGACAACAGTACGCAAATTTATACAAGGCCCAAAAGAAAGTTCTTGTGATCTTTACAGGAATAACAGAAAGCATACTATTCATAAACATTAAATATTATGAGTCTTACAATAGCTAGAGATTCATATATAAGACATAAATTAACTCAATACATTTAAACTTTGTACCCATAAAAGAAAGGCAAAACATAATACAAGAAGAGTTTTGACTACTTGCTACAATGCTACATAGGTTGTCCCCTAGGCCCTACGGACAGGGAAACTGGAAACCCAGACGAGGAAGTTCACATAGAACTTCAGGTTGGTGCTTGCCTACTAAACTGAATTACCCTAATGTATTAGTAGCAAGACTTCAGAATTCAGAGAAGTAATGGCAAAGATATTACTCTATTGGTTCATTGTTTGGACTTCGGGATATAAATCTGACACAGGTGTGAAGCCAAGTGTCAGATAATGATACAAAAAAATAAGGATGTGGTGACACTGTATGAAGAATAAGGGAGCTGGACACAATATTTTCTCAGCATTTGATTAAGATTAAAACTGCATCATGATCAGTAGTCATAATATGTCCCAACATATTATTAAAATCAAAATTAGCAATTGTTTGCACGGCAGTCTGCCTGTCGACTTCCCTCTACAGTGGCCAGCGGATGGTCAGACAACTCAAAGACTACATTGTCTAAGTCAACTCACCATGCAGGATAAAAGCCCTAAGATATTTTCTTACATCACCAATTCTACCCTCCAATTTGCAAATTTGAAGCAACTAGTCTCACTTTCTTTCTATCCCTTTTCAGATTGGAACAACACACGATACACATCTTGGAAAAGGAGTTAAAATATCAGCTTATCAGCCAGGTACCAAGCAAACAACTACTTCCACTGTTTTTTTTTTTTTTTGGTCTCCCCTTATTTAGAAGTTGCATCTTATCGTAATATTACAAAATCTGGCTACGTATTCTCTATCTATCTCCTTATTACCTTTTACTATCTCCTAAAAATAGTACGTCCCCTAAATGTTGCAAATATTATATATATTTTTATGGAGGATAAAGAACTAGCTTAACAAAAAATTTACTAGAAGAACCCATGACTAAACCAATATCAAGAATTTTGATCCTGTAATCATATCCGTAAAATGAATACTCCAGTGTTACTCTACAAGGTCAAAAATTAAATCCTCATTGATGACTAATCCCAGTGGGAAACTGATAGTTAAGTTAACTGCAAGCAAAGTTATGTAAATTGATCCATAATTAAGTGATCAACGTTCTATTTGAATCTTCATTATCCAAAATCTGTATGAACACACACACACACACACACACACACACGCATTTTAGACACACACAAGCACACGTTTTGCTAAAGCAAAAAATAAAGGATGCTTTGATTAATAACTGAAAATGCAGTGGCAAAGGATGCAAAGGAGGGTAAAATGAGAAGGATAAAAAAAAAATCACATACTACACAAGCAACAGCTAAAGCCTAAGTGACACCTCATCTGCCACATGCATATGATCAGAGACGACAGTGGTAAACTAGAATGTTAAAAAAGTTTCTTGCAGTCAACATTATGTACCTTTTTTAACTGTATTCAAGGAGATGATATCATCTGGTGAAGGAACATCGAACTTGAACGGGGCTGATAAGAACCATGTAAAATCAGAAAATATTCAGTAAAAAGGCTCCGCAACCTTATTATGAGTGATTCCATAATTATGACAACTATCACGGTGCAAAAAAAAAAAAAGATCTTAAATAATTTCCTATTAGGACATTCTTGCTTTTGAATTTCTAGCAGACCTATAGTTGTGAGGCGGGAGCTACGTGGTGCACTCTGCCCATCAGAGAACACCTGATAATGTTGTTGAACATATTTAATGTCATGGCATCTACTGCCTTCTCCAGTTAAATTACAAAAATTCTGTGGATGAGAGACTACAGCCATTTTGGGTGTCCGACACGACACTGAAGCAAAAAGAGACTTGGCCAACTGGGATACTCCAGAACCTTTGCACGTGCCACCAACTGCAGCAAACAGATCTATTCTATAAATAACCACTCCACAACAAGAAACCTAAATGTAACTAGAAGGCCACTGGATGCTGACACTGACATGTACCACAGCAAGGCAACTTTACAGACTTTGAAGCACAAACTAGTGCTTATCAAAGCTGAGCAGTGACAAAATCATATAAAAATGAAGCTGATATGCTAGCCCTTCCCCGATTGGTGGAAGAGTATCTTTTCATTGGACAGGTGGCAATCTAAGCTAAGAAAAGGCCAAAGTTCCAAAACCCTTCAGCCTTACTAATGGTCAAGCATAGTGACATTGGCTTAAAACAAACAATAAATAGACAAAAGGAAGATAATAAACCATAACTCTAAAGTACAAGTTCAAATAGTTCACATGAAGCTATAGACCACATAGACAAACCCTCACAGCAGTTGCAACTATCCTGTCCTCTTCCCCCAAAAGGATGAATAAATGAAAAGATCAAAAAATATTCCACTTATCATCCTTAAGCTTAATGAACTCGATACATACAAAACCAACAAATACTATATTGGCTGTATAATTGATTAAATGAACAAATACTGACACAAAAGTAAAATTTTAAGTTTTTACACTTCCATTACCTGTTTTCTTATCAATACTGCCGCTATTGCTGCTACTGTCAGAAGGAGGAAATCGAAGAACGCCACATATCTCACAGTAAGTCATACTCTCTTCGTTATCATAGGTACATACAGAACAGCACCAAACCCCGGACTTATTTGCTTCCTTATTCACTATTACTTCAGCTGCAACATCAAATTCAAGGATAGATAAATATAGTTTGATTTTCGTACAAATTATCACCGGTAATCTAGACTATTAAACAAACTTCTATTGCACATTAGATGAGAATAATGAATAAATGATGGAGGATCGGATAAGATGGGGCAGGGAAGTTCTCAAATCTCTCCATATAATAACTACAATACACAATGTAATACTAAATCTCCATAAAAATGTGGCCATACAAATAGAATTCTATAATTAGTCTTTAAAATGTATTTCATACTTCGAAATCAGCCATAAATTACATTAATTTACCAATACATCACCGCGATAAACATTAAAGATACTATAAAACACTCAAAATCAAGACAATACTTACAATGCTCTACATGAACATTATCATCATCATCATCTTCATAATCATATGCATAATCTTCATCATAATCTTCGTAAATGTCGTCGTCGTCGTAATCATACCCATGGTTAGCTTTGCGAGACATGGCTTTATTATCTAACACATTACCAATAATAATTAAATTATTATGATGTAAAAGCAATTCTATCAACCAAAAAATCAAAAACCCAGAAAAATTCAATCTTTGGGGCAATATACCAATTTCCTACAATTGTAAAATTGGGAATTTATAGTGGAAGTAAAGTAAGCATCCAAAAAAAAATTGATAGAACTAAAGGAAGATACTTTACCAATGGATTGAAGGCAACAAATTACTTCAGCTTTGTTGCATTGGTATCCAGAAGATACGAAAGAGGGAATTTAACAAACCCTAATTGGATTTCTAAATTAGTAATTAAACCTTAGTTTGATTATTCACTTTGAATTGGGTTTTTGATGAAGATCAATGCAAAGAGGTTTAATTGAAATAAATAAGAAGGTTTTGTAGATAATTAGAGATGGTAACAACCGTACAAACTCTGGAACACTTCAACGCTTTGTCTTTGTAGATGCAAAGTGGAGTACTTTATCCACCTTGTTTAAAGACTCTAGTCGGAAATTAAAAGGGACCCGTACTAGTACACGAGATACTCCGTAATCAGTAATGTACTCCAAAGGGAAATAAAACATGAGATTATTGAGATTTTAGTCATGTTTAAATATCGCTCGCAAATCTACATAAAGCCCATAAATTTTAGCTGAATTGACACTTTTACCCTTATATGTAAAAAAAAGAAAAAAAAAACTCTCACACACTCTCATCTTTTCTCTTCCGTCTACTCTCTCATCACCTCTCTAAAAAAAAATCTTCAAACTACAATGTCGAGGCGACAAGGCGAGGAATTGGCGACAGCGGAGGCGGAGAAAAATCCGTCACACGATGGCAAAGTAAATTTTACTTGAAAAATAAAATAATAAAAAAAAAACCTTGACAGCGGGGCGTCTGGCTGGGAGCCATACCCACGGCGGCGGCCGGCTGGGCTGGACGCCAGAGCCACGGTGGTGGCGTCTTGCGTGGGATAACTGATCTGTTGGCAGTTTATTTATAGAACATTTTGTACATTATCATAGTAGTTTGTAAAATTTGACATTATCATTTTTGTTTGTAAAATTTGACATTATCATTTTTGTTTGTAAAATTTGACATTATCATTTTTGTTTGTAAAATTTGACATTATCTTTTTAGTTTGTACCGCACAAATACTAATTAGTATGCATGCAAGATATAAATTTAGTCAAAATTAAAATACAAAAAAGAAATAAATGGAATTAAAATAGCAATACAAATACAAGGTTACATAGAAAAAGTATACGCATGAAAAACTAAAAGACAGCTAGGTTGTTCCAATGACGCTTCCGGTCATGGTACAACACATCCCAACCCTCTACGCTTGGTCTGCGAATAGTGTACCAAGTAGGTAAGATCGGTGGCACCGGAAAATCGGATGATAGGTCCAATCGGATGAAATGTCTGTATGATGACCCCAGAAATGCAATAACAAACTCTCTTACCGGTCTGGTGACGGTCGCATGCGAATACCAAGGGAGAACTGTGCAACATGGAAAATAAGCTCGACTGTGCAAACCAAACCCGAAATGCATGACTGCACACTTGTAGATGTTTGCAACGGCAAAGAAATCAAGTGGCGCGTCGAACCAATGATTTTGACCGCAAGGTCCTCCTCCCCACTGGATACGCTCAAGAGAACTTTTCAACTCCTTGCCGTACACATGACGATAAACATCTCGGTTTGCAGCAATTTCATTGTACATCAACTGACGCACTAAAGCATAGTTGTCTTCACCCATCTGAAACACGTCAGCCACGACTCGAAATCCGCAGTTACCATCTGCAACCACATCATTCCACCCATTTAATTATTCCATGATGATGTTAAGGATCCTATCCTTATATGGAAACTGATCAATATCCACTCTTCCTGTTGCACATATCAATAAACACAATTAACAAGTCAAAAGTAAACTAAACAAGCATTCTAAAAAGTAAAGTAAAGTAAAGTATTGTACCAGTTCTGGGCATGTTCACCGACGAAGAAGATCGGCCACAACCAGACGAACGACCGGATGACGATGAACGACCACGGCCACGACCACGACCACGAATTTACTCAAACGCACTCCTGTTCTGTCGTGGTTGTCGACCTCTAGGTCGCTCGACCCCTTCAGGTTCCTCGTGATCCAAGCATGACGGGTTGAACATGTCATGAAGTATGTGGGTAACATCACAAATGATTGAAGGGTGACTAGAGGACACTAGGTCAAACATCGAACGAACTGCTCCAACTCCTCTTGTCCACGGTCGACCGTCTGTGGAACAACATACTCTCCAATAGCGAGCGTCCGCCAAAATGGATGAACCTGATCAACATGTAACGACGCTATATCTTGGGTAATTACGTGGTGAATGGTGCATGCACAAGGTAGTCCATGAGTCATCGATATAGCACATCCGCACCGAATAGCCACTTCATCACCCAACCACTACACGAATAGAGCAAATTGACAACGGTTCAAACCCCCCCAAAGGCAACAGTTTTGAACCGTTGCGTATTAGAGGGTTGCCAAATCCCAAAATAATTGGCAACGGTTCAAAACCGTTGCCAACTCAAGCAATTGGCAACGGTTAACCGTTGCCAACTCAAGCAATTGGCAACGGTTAACCGTTGCCAACTCAACAAATTGGCAACGGTTACTCAACAAATTGGCAACGGTTAACCGTTGCCAATTGCTATGGCGCCTTTTTTTTTAATTAAATTTAATGCATTTGGCACCGGTTAACCGGTGCCATTGACTTGTTTTTTCTTTTTTTTTACAGTTCAAAATCAGCGTAAACTTGCACCATAATCGTTTAAACCAAAAAAAAAAACACCAGAATCGTATCAATGAACACCATAATATACATGAATATATTATATTAAATAAATTGTTATTTTACAATTTATAAAAAAATTAAATAAATAAAAGCGTAACAATGAACAACAAAACACCAAATCCTTAGATTTTGCATCCTTCGTGTATGAGCAATTGTTGTAGTTGTAATACTACCTGCATTAATTAAATAAAATACCAAAAATCAGAAAAAATTTAAAACTTAATAAACCAGAAAAAATCAATAATCTAAAACCCAGAAAAAACATAGAAAACTTAATAAACCCAGAAAACCCAGAAAAAATAATCTAAAACTTAATAAACCCAGAAAACTTAGAAAAAACAATCCGAATACAAAAACCCAGAAAAAACGAAAGGAATTCGAAGTCAAAAATTCGGAAAAAAATGCGAACCCAGAAACCTAGAAATTTAAACAAAAAAAAACAAAAAAATTCGAATTAATCAAATTCGAAACCCAGAAAACAATCCAAACCCAAAAACCCAGAAAAAATCCGAATTAAAATACCCAGAAAAAACTAAAGGAATTCGAAATACAAAAATTCGGAAAAAATTCGAACCCAGAAATCGAGAAATTTAAACAAAAAAAAACAAAAAAATTCGAATTAATCAAATTCGAAACCCAGAAAACAATCCAAACCCAAAAACCTAGAAAAAACCAAAGGAATTCGAACCCAAAAATTCGAAAAAAATCCGAACCCAGAAATTTAAACCTAAAAAACCCAAAAAATTCAAGAAACTAAGAAACCGAGAAAAAATCGAGAAAAAACAAAAAAAAAACCAGGTATTCGAATCTAGAAAAACCCAAAAAAACGAAAAAATTTCGAACCCAGAAATGAAAACACGAAAAAAAGCAAAAAAAATTCAAGAAAATACCTTGCTTGTATGCTATAATTGAAGAAGAACGAAGGATTTGAGAGTTTAGAGAGATCTGAGGTGCATGCGGATGAGAGATGAGAGAGAACAGATGAGATGAGATGAGATGAGAACGAAGGAGATGAGAGGGAAAGATCAGAAAATAAAGGAGAGAGGGTTGATGAGAGAGAATGAATTTGAGAGAGAGATAGGGGGGCTGAGGGAATTGAAGGAGAAGCCCGTTTTTTTTTTTTTATAATACCCTTTTAATTTTTATTTTTTTTTTAAATAATCAACCGTTGCCAACTCTAACCCGTTTTTTTTTTTTTTTTTTAAAAAAAAAATTATCAATTGGCAACGGTTAACCGTTGCCAACTCTAACCCGTTTTTTTTTTTTTTTTAAAAAAATTTATCAATTGGCAACGGTTAACCGTTGCCAACTCTAAAATTTTAATTGGCGCTCATTTTAGTTGGCAACGGTTTTCATGAACCGTTGCCATAGGGGGGTTGCCTATTTAGTTTTTTCTACTAGTGAACTCCTTCATCCTGTTGTGCTCACTCAGAATCAATCCAAGCAGTAGTGTGACACACCACCATGGAGAATCTTAAATATGAAATGGCAATACATCATACCATGTCTCCGTCTAGAGTCCTCAAGAGAGTTCTTGATGCTGTTCTTCTGAGTATCAATAGCCTTGTTTATTCTCTCGAACAGTGTATCTAAAGCAGATGTGGAAGAATCAATCTAGTCCTTCAAAGCTCTATGAGCGCTTTCAACTTTACAGGTTGTAGTGTTTCCAAAATGAAGAACTTGGTTTGTTCAATATTAGACAAACTTTTCCCTGTGAGGTATCCACTGCTGCATCACATAGTTGACAGGATCTAGTCGTATCACCTAATCAAAAGTAATTACTTAAGGTCCTCTAACTAAAGTAGATAGGGAAGTAGGGTCGAATCCCCAGGGAAACAATGTTCTTTTACTCCTAATTAATTATTATAATCTAAATTATTAGGTAACCAATTTGTATTTGTAGGAATTAAACTAACAATTAAACCAAGCAAATTAAATAAGGGAATAATCAATAATAAAAGCTCTAGGGTATAGGTTCACCAATAAATAATACTCCAGGGTAAAACATACGATCAACTATCAATGCATAAATTAATCAGATTATAAAGGGTTGTCGCTACGTATTATAATCACATAATTAATCTACTGGTATTAAATCTCATCTCTCGAATCTCGACCTAACCATTAATAGATTAACATGCCTATTGAAACTAAGCCTAGACATCAATTCTCATCTCTCGAATCTCGAATCAATATAGCAAAACTCATACAATTAAACCAGGCCTAATCTAATTGCATAGCATTAAATCAATCAATAGAAAATTAATCAATCATTAATAATTAACAATAATAAATTACCCCTTCGTATTATTCATGAATCCCCACAACCCTAGAATTAAACTACTCATGCATAATTAAAACTAAACTAATCAAGGTAATTAAATAAAGCATAATAAAAACAATAGTATGAAACTAATATGAAACTACGGAAGCAATTCAATTAAACAAAGTAAAAAAAAACAAAGTATTTTAATACTAAAGCAATCATAAACGTAAACCTAAACTAATGGAAAATTAAATTAAACAAAAACTAAAAAAAACTAAAAGTAAGACTCTCCCCCCGCTCCTACGTACTACCCCCTAGGGGTGAGCACAGATCGGATATCCGATCCGAAATCCACTTTCGGATCGGATATCCGTATCCGAAAATTAGGATATCTAATATCCGATATCCGATCCGAAAGCTTCGGATATCCGAAATTTCCGGATCGGATATTTCGGATATCCAGTATCCGATTCTTTTTATTGATAATTTCTAAATTCAAAATAAAATTGAAAACAGAAGAATAAAAATTGAGAGTTGAAGAAAATGAGAGATTTGCTTAGGGTTAACAATCGGATGTACAACCGACCCAATCAGTGAAGGTAATAAAATCTGACTTGACGACGAATCATCATCAAAAGTAGTACAAGGATTAAACTCAGAAAGCATAGATTCAATCCAAGTAGACAGATCTGAAAGATTACAATGAACAGTTTCAGAAGCTTATTGAGAAAGACCATCTTCTCGAACATTTCCCATAGCTTGTTCAAGTTTCTGAGCAACTTCCGCCATATCTGATGACCTGACCTTATACCCCAAAACGGCAAGCAACTCATCAACTCCGGCAACTCATCAACCAGAATCTGAAGTTGGTTGAAAACCCAGAATTTCAAACACAAACATCACTAAATTAAGAATTTCAAAGAACCAATTATCAGACATTAAAATTAAACAAGATCCAAAAAAACCCAAATCCTAAAATACAATTGAAAACCCAGAAAAGACATTAATCCAGACATTAATCCAGCAACATTAAAAATGCGAAATAAAAGCTCAAGAAAAATCTGGAATTTATGAACATTATTGAAAAAAATTTGACATAATGAATGAAATGATAAAGGAAGGACTTACTTATCCCATTAAAGGTATGATTTAAAGGGAGAGAAAAATTGAATAAAAAAAAGAGAAGAGAACAGAGAAGGAGAAGAAGAGGGGAAGAGAGAGAAAGTCAGAGAGAGAGAAGAAGAGAGGCGGGTAAGGGTCTGGCCGGGAAAGTGGGGATTGAGGGTAGTTTTAGGGTTTGGCATTTTTTATATGGGTGATTTTTTCGGATATCGGAAATCCAAAATTTGGATATCCGATATCCGAAATATCCGGATCGGATATCTGATCCGAAATTGATTTCGGATCGGATATCCATAATTTTCGGATCGGATGCGGATCGGATCATCGGATTTTCGGATTTTCAAATAGTTTTGCTCAGCCCTACTACCCCCTTAAATAGCCAAGCTAATGGGTTTTTTTGCAAATCCCACTAAGAATAGAACTCTAAAGGACATCAAAACTGACATTATAAGTCAACAACAAACTCGCAAGGCATTCGCCCGATCGGGCATTGGGCTGATCGATCGGGCCCGGTCAAACTTGCAGCGAGCTGGACTTCTTTCACAAGAATTGGGCTTTGCACTTGAACCTTGTTAACTTGAGTCCAAATTCTTATCTTGAATGATTCATGTACTAGCTTGTAAAAGTTAGACTTCTTTATTAATCAAGCCCTTAATCACCGGACTAAATTCCTTTAGCTCGGTCTTGGGCTTTAAATATACGGTCATGAAATACGATCAGACTCTAAATTTTCGTAGTGGCTTAATAAGCTCGGGAATTATCATAATTCTGCAAATTCCTACAAAATAATACCAACTCTACAAAAACACTAGAAAACGTATATTAGTAATAAAAATAGCTCCGTAGAGCTCAAATAAGCACAAATATGACCGTGGGAAGGGGAACAAAAATATATATAAAATAGACTTATCAATAGTTTACCACTGCCGGACACCATTGGTACATATCCTTGAAGTTATCCAAGGCTCGATCGTACTCTGCCTTTGTGGTAGCTTGCAGGATCTTCCGCCACTTACTATTTAGCAATCTCTCTACTGAATGTAAATTCTTGTTAAAAAATGTGGTAGACTTTGACTTTCACACAGTTGTTGATGTGCCATGTGCACAGTAGATACTTCGATTCTGGAAACATCTCCGCTATATGGGCAAAGAGACCTCCCTCACAATCACTGATGATGGCTGATAGCTGAACATTAGGGCCGATGTAGTTTCTCAACTTCTCCAACACCCAATAATAACTCGCAGCTGTATCATCCTTGATGACTGCATAACCAATCAGAAAGTTCTGGTTCGTTGGAGCCATCCCAATCATCTTAACCAGTGGGAACTTGTGCTTGTTTGTCTTGTATGTTGAATCGATCAAAATCACAGGTGGCCAAGACTTAATCATATCAGCACAATCAGGATGCACAAGGAATAAATGAGTCACCTCGAATGTCTCTTCATTAGAATAAAACCAAAACAGGTGACCACGTGCTTGTGCCTGGTGTAGAAGCTGTTGTATAGGGTTCCTTCCCTCTGACCGTTCAAACCTCAGTTTATGTCTGACGTTGTAGATGTTGTTTCGGGGTTTTCTGATGTCCTGCGGGAGAGTTACAACACCGAGACTGGAACCGGACGCCTGTACCTGCAAAACAACGGAGACTCCTGGTGGTGGGAGCTCCGCCTCCAACGGTCAAGTTAGTACTTGATTAAGGAGTAATTAATGCGGAAATTAAAGTAGTTTGGTCTCTCTAGGTGAGAGTGTTTAATGCGTAATCCGTGTGTTTTTCCGTGTCTCCCCTCTTAATGAGGATTAAGAGGGGTATTTATAACCTCGGGAAGCGTGCCACTATCTAGGTTTGGGGTAAACCTAGGGCTGACTGGGCTTCTAAACAGGATTGGGCCTTGTTGGCCAGTTTTCCCATTTGGCATGGGTGGACACGTGGTGTGTCTCAATTGGTCCGTAGTGGACGAATCTGGGACTGACACGTGGCAGGCTCCTATTGGCCTACATGAAGGACACGTGGCGGAACCTGGTTGGTCCACTTGTCAGACGGTGATTGGTGGATAAAAATCCCCTAATCATTTGCCCCTCACAGGCGGCACGTGACTGGTCACGTGTCACCTGTGACAGGTGTCGCATGGTGACAGGCGACGGCCTGCAAAAGGTGTCGCCCTGCAATTGGCCGAGAGATATTTCCCGCCCAAATTTTGAATTTGGAAGTGACCCTTCGCCTTCTCACTTTGCCTATATAAGGGAGTGCTGACTTCGGTCATTTTCACATTTGAGAACCTTTGCGAGAGAACATTCGGACCCCTGAACTTGCTCTGACACTTTGGACTTTGTTGCCTACCGCCTGCTCTGACAAACCGTTTACAAAGGACTTCAGACTTTCATCAACCGTCACTTGTTCAGGTAACCGTTGGTTCTCTTACTCTTAACTTTTTCCTTTTATTTTTATTTTTTGAAATGGCCCCATGGAAGCACACGACACGGCCTAAGTTAGTGATCAGCCGGTCACCGGGGACGGCTGAATCTAGGACTAGGAGTGCCGCCTGCCCTTTTCTGGACCCATCTTTGCCCTTTATACAAAGTCCGACTGTATCTGTGTCTATGCAGAACGTGATGGCCAGAACAAAAAAGACTGCTAGGATCTCAAACTCAGACGGCTCCTCCCAAAGGGTGCCAATTAGTGAAACATCTGACCAGACGCCAGATGTAGAAGTAAAACAAGGCGGCTGCAAAGCCGACAGTTCTGAGGGAGGGATCAAGGTGGTCCCTTCCCATTTCACAGTGGATATGTCAAACTATTCTCCTGCTCCTTCTAAGGGAGAGGAGGCGGGCCCTTCTGGGAGAGGGGAGGAGTCGTCCTCTTCTGACTCGTCTGAGGACGAGTCTGAGTCTAGCTCTTCTGGCCAATCTTCTCCAGGCTCAGAAGAAAGAAACAGCCGCCTACAAGAGGCGAGGAGTTCTCATGCAGTTGAGAAGGGGGATAATTGGGCGGAGCCGTCCGCTTCTTATCGAGAGGAGAACACCCCTTACTACTGCACGGTACCCCGGGGCCGGATCACGGCCATGCAAGACAAAGTGGAGAGCTTTATCGCTAACCACCAAATGGGCCCCGGATTTTTACTGTTCGTGCCGGATCCAGAAGACACTGTCGTCTGGCCGGCTGGTACCAGCTACGATGGCGCCTGTTTTGGCTGCTATGTGGCGGCCATCAAGGCTGGACTGCGCTTCCCATTACATCCGGCTGTTCAGCGGATTTTGGATGGGTATGATTTGGGGTTATGGCAGCTAGCCCCCAACTCTTGGGTCAACGTACTCGGCTATGTGGCCGGGTGCGAAATGTACGGGGTGGAGCCAAGCTTTGAGGCTTTTGCCCACATGAACTACCTCAGCCGGACCCCTAAGTCGGGCGGTACCGGCTGGTATCAATTGACGAGTCACAGGGGCTACCTCATGACGAGAGGTAAAGCGAACAAGTGGAAGGATTGGCGGAACACCTTCCTTATTATTGAGAGTTCAGACATAGAGCTGAACAAACGTTTTAACAGGTGGAATAGGAATCCGCCTCTCCTTGCAGGCGGTCGAAGCATGCCGCCTGTTCCCCCAAAGGCTAAAAAAGAGATCCTAGACAAAGGACTCTTCAAAGTAGAGACTAGGGTGAACTCTACTTCAGGGGTACAAGAACAAGTACCACTAAACTGCGTCCCGAGCTTCAAGTGGCTCTATGATGAGTACTTTTTGGCCGCCTGTGGCCTCAGCAGTCGGTGCTCTAGAGGTAGCCGGCCTGACGAATACTCTGTTTTTTCACGCTTTGTTTACTTGGTATTTTTACTAACTTTGCTGTTTATTTTTTTTTTTTGCAGCTGACGCCATGAGTAAAATAACAGCATCCAAGACTGCGGCGGCCATGTTGCGGGCCTCTCTCATGCAACAGTCTTGTACCGACTCCCCCAACAAGGGGGCACCCTTGGTAGGCTTTGAAACTCTTCCTCTTTTTGGAGTAGTTTTGTGCATATACTAACTTTTTTTTTTTTTTTTTTTTTCAGTCGGGCACTCCAAGAGCTTCTTCCTCGCAACAGCCGGACCCCAAGGCCCGGAGAACGACTGTTGCAAGCTCTCCTGGGTCTTCCAGGAAAACAGTGGCGGCTGAGAAGTAGCCGGCCACTTCTTCTAAAACTCCGGCGGGGCCGCCTAAAAGTATGGACAATTTCCTTGTAAAATTTTTTTACCTGTTTCCTTCTTGACTAGGTCTAACTTGCCTTTTTTTTTTTTTTTACGCTTGATGCAGCCGGCCCTCAGGAGCCTGACTTGGTAGAGGTAGCCAAGTCCATGATAAAAGCAGTGCCTCCATCTGAAAGGGAGGCGGTCAGGGTTGTCGGCACCCTTGACCTTGATGGGATTGCAGGGGTCCTTGCTGAGGTATACTTAGCATTTTTGAGTAGTTGAATTCCAGGACGCCTGTTATCTTTTTGTTTGGAAACTGATGCATGTTTTCTCTTTACTTAGGCCCTGCTCCGAGTGAACGGCCTTCGCAAGCCGCTTGATCGGAAGAATAAAGAGGTAAAGGCTGCAAAAGCTATGGCCGCCTCTAACTGTGATAAGGCAATGTTTCAAATTGCCCAAAATGAAGTTCTGACCATTGATATTCTTTATTATCAGGCGCAGGCTGCCGCCGCTATCCGGGCCCAGTTAGAGGCGGCCCAGAAGAGGAACAGCGAGCTGGAGGCGACCGTCTCCAACCTCAAGGCCGAGCTTAAACCTCTCCGCCAAAAAATGCTCTCATACGAAGTCATGGAGAAATCCTTGGCTAGCGTAAAGGAACGCCTGGTGACTCAGGAGAAGAGTCTCACTAAAGAGCTCTCGGAGAAGGCTGAGCAAGAGAAGAGAGAGCTCGTCCGAGAGATGATGGAAGACTCTTCCCAGATCCAGCGTATGACCTGGAGCCGCCTCTTCCCCAATGCCGACTTTGCCTCTTGGGAGAAAACGTACCGCTAGTGCTCTGAAACATATAATCAAGAGATCCTGGCGGCTGCTGAGGACGAGGCGTTCGAGGAGGGCTTGGAGGTGGAGGAGCAGCCGGTAGTGGCGCTTGTGCCACTTGGGGGCAAGGCATCGAAAAAGAATGCAGCTGAGGCCGAGTCCAGCAAGAAGAATGCTGACCAGGCGGACGCTGCTAATGTTGAAGATTTGCCCCCTTCTTAAGCTTTTATGTCTTCTTTTCACGGCCTGCGTGCCGTTTACTTGTATTTACCCGGCCAGGGGGCCGGGGTTCTGAATATTTTACTCTTCTTTAATGCAATTTAATTTGGCTCAAAATTTGTCTAAGTGTTGAATTTTTGATATTGAATTGCACACTATATCGACTGTTTTGCATGGCCGATTGTAGACAGATACGGATGGTTAGTCACTCCGCCTATGCCCCTGGACGACTGGTTGTCTGTTTCCAAACTAGGCGATCAGTCGGCCATTTATTTAATCGGTATTCGACCCGTTTAAAAGACTGGATAACCTTTAGGCAGGCGGTCCGTTATTTGTAAAATTAACTAAGTAAAAAAGAGTTTTCTTACTTGTGTTTTGTAGGCTAGACTTTAGGCAGTCTATGACTGGATTACCTTTAGGCAGGCGGTCCTAGTCGCCTAGTGACTGAGTAGTAGAGGTATTAACTCGAATGGAAACCTAGTAGGAATAGTGGTTTGAGTGCCCTTGTTTGCCAAAAAACAGGTGGTCTACTCAAACTTTTTAGGTTCCATACCAAGTTTGAGAGAGTGACTATGAGTTAACGTTGGTGTTACTCAGTCGTCTTCATTCTAGATTGAGTAGTAGAGGTACCAGGCGGCAAAGGCCGTCTGGACCCCTTGATTTGCCAATGTTTGTTGGCTATTAACTCAAGAGGTACCCCCTGCATTTATCCCAAGTAATACAGGCGGTCATCCGACTCAGATGTCAACTGTTAACACTAGTTTGGTTAGTGATAAAAGTTATCCTTGTCTCAAAAACGGCTACGTGGTTGCCCTTGGGGACAGTCGTATAGGTGCCGTGTGACTAGTTTATAGAACAATGTTCCACCCAAAAGGGAGCTGCTCTCTGCGACGAATTTCATCCGGATGGATGCCGTCGGACGCCTGCTATAATGTTGGGACAGGTCGAATTGAATTTTTATATTTTGATCAGTTGGCTTGACACCTGGTCTGATCATGTTTTTGATAGTTCTTGGTGAACTAGATTATGTGAGGGTAGCCGGTTGAGTGAAACAAGCGGCGTGCCCCTCTTAAACATAGAGAGTAGCCGACTGTTTGTCAGTTGGCATGCCCCTCTTAAAGTAAAAATGAATTTAAACTTGGAGAGTAGCCGACTGTTTGTCAGTTGGCATGCCCCTCTTAATACAAAATTGAATAGTAAGAATGCAAACTTTATTCAAGTAGTCCTTGACTTTACATTTTTCAAAAGAAATATTTCTTGAGATTATCTATGTTCCAGGTTCGAGGTAACGGCTGGCCGTCTGGTGTTTCCAGACGGTAGGTACCGTCTCTAACCTCTTCATATATTCGGTAGGGGCCTTCCCAGTTGGGAGTTAGCTTGCCAGACTCGTTAGCCCTTCCAACAGCTTCCATTTTTCTAAGTACAAAGTCCCCCACTTTGAGTGGACGCCTGTGCACTTTTTTGTTGTACGATCGAGTCATTCTCAGGCGGTAAATCTCATGGCGTAAGACAGCATTGCCCCTCTTTTCAGGGAGTGAGTCTAATGCCAAACGCATGGCTTCCCAGTTTGCCTCTTCGTCATATAGCATTACTCGAAGAGTTGGCTCGTAGTGTTCTATTGGAAGAACAGCTTCCGCGCCATAAGTTAGAATGAATGGAGTTTCTCCAGTCGCCCCTTTTTCAGTCGTCCTAATGGCCCAGAGAACATGTGGTAGTTCATCCGCCCATAGGCCGCCTGCTCGTTCAATCTTTTTCTTCAGACCGTCTGAGATGATTTTATTAAAGGCTTCTACTTGGCCGTTTGCTTGTGGACGGCCGACAGATGCAAAGCAATGTGCAATTCCTTGGTCACCCAACCAGCTTTTGAGAACAGGCGTCTCAAATTGGGGACCATTATCAAAAACCATAGACATGGGAACCCCGAACCGAGTGATGACATTTCTCCAAATAAAAGAAATTACATCCTTCGTCTTGATTCCCTTAACGGCCTCCGCCTCTACCCATTTAGTGAAGTAGTCGAC
This sequence comes from Chenopodium berlandieri, assembly GCA_034703905.1. Taxonomy (NCBI): domain Eukaryota; kingdom Viridiplantae; phylum Streptophyta; class Magnoliopsida; order Caryophyllales; family Amaranthaceae; genus Chenopodium; species Chenopodium berlandieri. The sequence goes on along the minus strand of CM068279.1, from coordinate 38,259,612 downwards.
GGCAACAAGTATGTACCTTCTTCCGCCTGCAGCAGGCGTATATGGACCCAGAATATCCATGCCCCACTTAGCAAACGGTAGGGGGCTATGAATGGTGGTGAGATCAGTAGCCGGACGGTGAATTAGTTTGCCAAACCTTTGACACTTATCACACTTTTTCACCATCTCCATGGCATCAGCTTCTATGGTAGGCCAGAAGTAGCCCTGGCGCCTTGCCCGTTGAGCAAGCGTTCTTCCGCCTATATGCGAAGCACATAAACCAGAGTGAAGGTCATCTAGTATCTCTCGCCCTTTTTCTGGAGTAACACACTTTAAGAAGGGTTGAAGGTACCCTCTTTTGTGAAGTTCTCCCTTTATCATTTCAAAATTGGTGGCTCGTCTTTTCAGTACTGCCGCCTGTTGATGATCATTCGGCAGGGTACCGTTTGTCAGATATGCCCTAATTGGATCCATCCAGGTTGAGCTTCTGTCTAGGATTCCAATAGGGTCTCCCTCAATGCTTCTCTTTTCCACTACTTCCCAAAAAACGGTTCGAGGAGTATCACAGGAGGCGGATGATGCTAATTTTGAAAGCGCATCCGCTTGGTTATTTTCTGATCTCGGTACTTGGACCAGATGGAAATCCTCAAGGGAGCCGACTGCTTGACGGACCGTCTGTAAATACTTGATCATGGCCGGATGGGTCGCTTCGTATTCGCCATTGTACTGACTCACTATCAATTGTGAATCAGAACAGGCGTCTATTTTTCTTGCCCCTGCCGCCTTGCACATGCGGATTCCGGCTAGTAAAGCTTCATATTCTGCCTCATTGTTTGAAGCCTGAAAACTGAAACGTAAAGCATACTCGTACCTGTCGCCCTCCGGCGACTGACATATGACGCCTGCTCCACAACCAGTTGAAGTGGAGCTTCCATCCACATATACCTTCCAGACTTGGTCTGGAACTTGCGAGTCAAGGGGACGAGTCATTTCAACAATAAAGTTAGCAAAGGCTTGCCCCTTCACTGCTTTTCTAGGCTCGAAGGTAACTTCGAGGCTCTGTATTTCTATGGCCCATTTGATCATTCGGCCCGACGAGTCCATGGTGGTCAGTGGCCGCTTGATCGGTTGATCTGTATACACGACGACTACATGCGCCAAAAAGTAGGGCTTTAATTTTTTAACAGCCATGAAGAGTGCAAGACCAAACTTCTCCACCAAGGGATACCTTAACTCGGCATTTTTCAGCACATGGCTGACAAAGTAGACCGGGAGCTGACAGTCGTCTCTTTCAGCAAGCAGAACAGCGCTTAACGCATGATCAGAGACGGCCAGGTACATGTAGAGTACTTCTTTTGGCAAAGGGCTGATTAGCCTTGGCAAGGAATGCAAGTGAACTTTCAACTTTTGGAAGGCCGCCTCAGCATCCGGCCCCCATTCAAACCTTGCCTTTTTCTTAATTGCCTGGAAAAAGTATAGGCATTTGTCGCCTGATCGACTTAGGAATCTACCCAAGGCCGCCAGACAACCTGTTAGCTTCTGAACCTCTCGGACGGTGCGGGGCGACTGCATGTCGATGACCGCCTGCACCTTCTCAGGGTTCGCATCTATTCCTCTCTGAGTAATGAGAAATCCGAGAAATTTACCAGACTCAACTCCAAAGACGCATTTCTTGGGATTAAGCATGACATGGTGCCGCCTGAGTGTGGCGAAAGTTTCTCGGAGGTCCGACAGATGATCTTTCTGAAGTTTAGATTTGACAATCATATCATCAATATATGCCTCAACATTTCTCCCAATCTGATCAAAGATCACAGTGTTTATCATTCGTTGGAAGGTGGCCGGGGCATTCTTAAGACCAAACGGCATGACCGTGTAACAGTATAACCCTTGATCAGTGACGAAGGCCGTCTTCTCCTGATCTTTCTTCCATAAAGGGATTTGATGGAAACCCGAGTAGGCGTCCATAAAACTCATCAAAGCATGGCCGGCTGTTGAGTCGACCAGGTTGTCAATTTTAGGCAGAGGGTAACTGTCTTTTGGGCACGCCTTGTTTAAGTCTGTGTAGTCTACACACATTCGCCAGGTACCATTCGGCTTTTTAACAAGCACAACATTTGCAACCCAGTCTGGGAAGTAACATTGCCGAATGAATCCTGCATCAAGTAATTTTTTAACTTCGGCGGCTGCCGCCTGACTTCTTTCTTCGCCATGGTTCCGCTTCTTCTGCCTTACCGGCTTCTTTTTTGGATCCACAGCTAGTTTATGTACCGCCAGCTCAGAACTAATGCCTGGCATTTCATGGACTTCGAATGCAAAGATGTCCTTGTATTCTCTCAAGAGATTGTGAAAGTCTTCACCCAGGACCCCTAGAGCAGTCGTCCCAACTTTAACTGTTTTGTCAGGACGTGAGACATCTAAGATCAGGTCCGTATGCTCACCAGCTGGCTGAGGACGGAACTCATCCGACCGCTCCTCTGCCAATGATTGCTATTTTTTATCATTTCTTGTGGCTCCCATCTGGGACGCCTTTCTTTTTTTGCCGCCTGCTTCTTGAACAGGCGCATTATCCTTGACATTGTCAAAGGCAGTTTTTCCTCCACTGGACCCAGCGGCCATAGCAGTGGGCTTGACATCCGAGAGATAACACTCTCGGGCCATCCTCTGATCTCCCCTTAGGGAGCCGACTGTTCCATTATCCCTCTCAAACTTGAGCAGCATAAGAGATGGGATTATTACAGCCTTGGAATTATTTAAGGTTGGTCGTCCCAGAATCATGTTGTAGGCCGAGAGTTCTTCTACCACCAGGAACCGGACTACCATGTGTCGTCCTTCCCCTTTTTCACCCAGGCGGATGGGTAGATCTACTCGTCCTACAGGGTGGACGACTCCCCCTCCAAACCCTACTAGAGGGTGGGAGGCCGGATGTATACAATCAGTCTTGTACTTCAGTTTGGAGAGGCATTTGCTACTGATAAGATCTGAGGAGCTTCCAGTATCTATGAGAATTCGGCCAACTCTTTGATTGGCCACTTTACATTCAATGACGATAGGGTCGTCATGCGGCCCCCTGACCCCTCCTAGATCTTCTTCAGTAATGACAATCTCAGGAAATGAATTTATGGAGGGCCGTTCTGGGTGAACGGAATTTATATCCAGCCGCCTGATATTGTCTTTGTTGCCCCTAATAGTGGGACCTCCTCCTACAAAGCCGCCTGCAATAGTGTAGACGACTGCATCATCTGTATCAGAGCTGTCGGCCTGTTGATTCTTTTTGGCCGACTGTTTTTTCGAGGAGGTGTTCCCCGTGGATTTCTTGACAAAAGAGTCAAGATCACCTTGCTCAGCCAGGCGGTCCAGATACCGCATGAGACTGATGCATTCGTTGGTGTGATGACCAACATCTTCATGATAATCACAGAATTTTTCCTGGTTCCGATTGCTTGCAGAACCCTTCATGGGGACCGGCTTCTCAATAGAGATCCGTCCCTTGATTTCTTTCAGGATAGCTTTGCTATCCTTGTTAAACGCATACTTTGGGGAGTATGGCTTGAATTCTTTTTTCTTCTTCTGGGCCGGCTGTTTAGAGGAATCAGCCGCCCATACCTCTTTTCTCTTCTTTAGATCTTTGTTTGACGACTGTATCTGTCGTCCTTCTCTTTTGTCGAACTTTTTCCCGTCCGACTGTTTTGCTGTACTACAAAGATCAGTCGCCTGTATGTAGGCTTCTGCTTCAATCAAGGCCTCCTGAAGAGTCGCCACCCTCTTTCGAACCAGATCGAATTTGAAGGTCGACCCGTCTTTGAGACCCCTGAAAAAATCAGTATAGGCCACCTCATCTGGTAACCCTTGAATCTGTATTCTCATCAGGTTAAACCGCTTGATGTAGGATCGAAGCCCCTCCTTCTCACCCTGCTGAATTGTTCCCAAATCAAGGGTCGTCTTCTTCGCAGGAATGTTCATGGCGAAGTTGGAGGTGAACAAGTAAGCAAGCGTCCTGAAGTTGTTTACACAACCAGTCGGCAGGTTGCCGAACCATTGCTGTGCAATTCCTTTGAGAGTCGCTGGAAAACACTTGCACCAAGTGGGATCATCCAACCCTTGAAGGTACATTAGGTTGGAGAATGCCATCAGATGGTCTTCTGGGTTAGTAGTGCCATCATAGGCGCCTACTAACACATTTTTCACTTTGGCCGGCTGAGCGGCTTCAGTGATTTCCTTGGAGAAGGCCGACGGCTGTTCACCAAGTCTAAGCAACCGTAGCTGCCAGTCCAAAGGTTGGACATTTTTAGCTGCCTGTCCACCAAACGGAGGTGGCGGCATAAAATACTGTTGTTGTGGTACAAACGGTAAGTTTGGTACCGCCTGGCCGCTATGAAAGCCGGACTGACGGGAGGTACCGCCTGACTGACTCTCATGATACGACTGGGTATGCCTCATCGAGGTATTTCGCAGACTTTCTTGGAATTCGGAAGTAGAGGCCGACTCAGACAGTCGGTCATTCTTCTTCTGCTCTAACAGCAGACGAGCGTCTGTGTATGTTTTCTTCGACCCGTCCGCCTGAATGTGACGGACAGGTTTCCTTTTCCCTGGAGTAGGAAATGGTATTTTGTGAGATCAAGGGCAGGCGGCTCCCACTTCCTGGATCTAGGATGAGGAGTTCCCTCACGTCCTTGAACCGACTTCCTCTTGCCTGAAGTGGAAGGTTTCGTAGCCGACTGTCCCTTGGGCGGTGCAGGCTTCTTATTTAGCAATTCTTGAATCTCTCCCTTGAAGTCCCTCATGAAGGTCATGAGTTCGTTCCTGGTGATGGGAGCAGACCCATCAGTCGCCTGCTGCCGAACAGGCGGTGCGCCTGCTGGCTCGCTTTCAGTTTGAAAATGCTCCCGTTCCGTCCTTTCGGTCTGACGGGTACGTCGGGCCCTTAGGGTCCCGTCTGGAGCTGTGTGAGCTTCAACTTCAAGTTCATTGTCAGTGTCATGGTCCGACTGGACTTGAGGGTCGTCTAGGGGACGCCTCTCTTCAAAAGTCGGTACAAACGTGGATGCCATCTCAGAAGTACTCTCCCCACAGACGGCGCCAAAATGTTTCGGGGTTTTCTGATGTCCTGCGGGAGAGTTACAACACCGAGACTGGAACCGGACGCCTGTACCTGCAAAACAACGGAGACTCCTGGTGGTGGGAGCTCCGCCTCCAACGGTCAAGTTAGTACTTGATTAAGGAGTAATTAATGCGGAAATTAAAGTAGTTTGGTCTCTCTAGGTGAGAGTGTTTAATGCGTAATCCGTGTGTTTTTCCGTGTCTCCCCTCTTAATGAGGATTAAGAGGGGTATTTATAACCTCGGGAAGCGTGCCACTATCTAGGTTTGGGGTAAACCTAGGGCTGACTGGGCTTCTAAACAGGATTGGGCCTTGTTGGCCAGTTTTCCCATTTGGCATGGGTGGACACGTGGTGTGTCTCAATTGGTCCGTAGTGGACGAATCTGGGACTGACACGTGGCAGGCTCCTATTGGCCTACATGAAGGACACGTGGCGGAACCTGGTTGGTCCACTTGTCAGACGGTGATTGGTGGATAAAAATCCCCTAATCAGATGTGTCTTCGGTTTGGCTGGTCTTTAGGAAATTTCTCTAACACATATGCTAATATTTTAGCAGGCTTCACTTGAGCATCACTCATTTCTTTGACAACTAGTTTTGCAACAGGACTTAGGCCGCTTAACTGTCGATGACCCAATGGATATACAATCATCTCATGGTTGTGATACCCCCATCTAGAGTAACCCTTCACTTCCCAACCATCACGGCTTCGGTGTTGTCGAACCTTTAATGTGAACTCACACCCACAACCTTTCTGCTTTGTATCAAACCGAATCGCTGTACTGAAATCTCATTCCTCCCTTTTGCGATAATGGTCGCATCTCAAAATGCGATCCATTCTACCATCCCGTTGAGATTTATGAGTTGCTACTACTAAACAAAAACCAAATCTAATTGCAACCTGTTTTGCCCAATCAATCGCTTGTGAGCATCTTTGAAGGGACCATCATGTACAAAAATCCCACTATAATCATTTCCGTCTCCACCACAATCCTGCAACAATGACATATTATTTTTAAATACATAGAATCATATAAAGATTTAAATTAACACATTTAACACATAATTAATTTCTAAATTTTTTATTTGTTAATTTCATTTCTATATTTAACGCATAATTAATTTCAAAACTAACACATAATTAATTTTTTAATTTAACACAAAATTAACACATAATTATGTATAAAAGTATTCATACAAAATTGACACATAATTTAATTATTTTTGAAATTATTAACACATATATATTTAATTTCAAATTAGTATCAAAGTTCAAAAAAAAAAAATGAGGAACTGCTGGTGGCTTTTGGCCGGGACGTCGTACCATGGCGGTGACGCCTGGCATAGCCCTAAATCATTTTCCTAATATTAAATCCAAGAATTGAATATTTTAACATTACGAGCAGAAAATCAATCAAAGTTCCAAACTTTAAGAAATTTAGATTGTAAGAATGCAAATTTAAGGAAAATACAAAGTTACCCAATTACAAAAATTTTAAAAACAAGTAAATTGCGAAGATTAGGCAATTATATTATATTATTATACTGCGTACCTTGGATTGAAAAAGAAAGAATTGGTGCCTGGAGTTACGAAGGCGGAATTAAGACAAATTGCGGTAATTACTCCGTAATTACTAGTATAAATCTACGTCTACGAATATTTATCAACCGATTTAGAAAGAAAAGAAAAATAGCTTTTATGTTGAAGAAGCATGAAACCGACATTAAAAAGGTTTTGATCTTTTGTTTGTAGAAGTCCGATCTCTTTGGGAGTAGCCTAGTAGGTAAACTCTTACATTCTTTATCTCTTTTATATCAAAATAAAAATGAGATCAAATCTTATTTTTATAGTAGTTTTTTTGTGTGTGATAGATAAATTACGATAATTATTATATATAAATATCATTGCATTTACCAGTAATAAATATTTTTCATCCGTTTTTTTGTTGGCACGTCTTTTATCATGTTTGTCAATGCATAAATTTAACGATTAATATATCTAATCATTAACAAATAAAATTACAAAAACTAAATTTTAATACGGTTTACAGTGATAGGAATCAAATAGAGGTGATCATTGGGTGGACCGGGCCGGGTCGAGGTTAAAAAAAATCAACCTATTTCTCGGTCGGGCCAAGATTTAGGCGGAAATTATGTGCCTAAACCCGCCCAAAATAATTTAAAAACCGGGTTGGGCTCACTTTGATCAGCTCTAGATCCAAACAAATCCCACATGACTGTGTTATATAAATTACTATAGTGGATCAAAAACTAAAAAAAAATAAAAGAAGTATTGTTGTACATAACAAAAAAAAAATAAAATAAAATATGTCACATCCTCCCTTAAATTATTTATCAAAAATAATACATATTGTTGCATTTGTTCACTCTAAGCAATTTTTTTGTGTCTTTGTTGCATTTGTTCACTCCAAGCAATTTCTAAAAGCATGCATCATCAATGTATTAATGTTAAAGAAATAAAGTTTTTGAATAAATAAGCATTTATTAAACTGATCTACGCATGTTTTCGTCATAAATTCCTAAATTTATACAATTTTAAAAAAAGTAATAAGGGTTAAATATAACATTACCCTTTTATTATTTTAAAGAATAACTATTAAAAAAAACGGTTATTTCATGAAATGCCACTGAGCAATTGCGAAATTCACCAAATGCCATAATCTTTTTCTAAATTCACCAAATGCCACCGAGTTTTAAAAAAAAATTACCGAGTGCCATTAATGACGGTTGACCGTTAGTTGACCCCACCACTTGCCACGTGTCAACTTCTGATTGGTCCATTTTTTAAAATAAAAAAAAATTTAAAAAAAAATTAAAAAAAAAGGAACTTAGAGGTGGCCGGCCACCACCTCTTCCCTGCCGTCGAGCCCCCCGCCCACCCCAAAACCCTAGCCACCCAACACCCCCTGCCGCCGGGGCTAGCACTGGAAGGCGCGCCGGCCGCCGGCGACCCCTCCCCTTCCCCTCTCCTATCCCGTCGCAACCCACCGGAGCTTTAAACACAAAATCCAAAAACCCCACCCCCTTCCTCCACCTCCCCGAAACAATTCAAATCAAATTGAGGCTTAATTGAGGTCCGTTTATGCGGCTGCAATGGTGCGGTGGTGCGGCTGTGATTAATTGTGTGTGGCGAGCAGGGGTTGCGGGATTGTGGGCGGAGTAGGTTGTAAATGGGAGAGGAGCTGCGCGTGGTGGCTGTGAATTAGTGGTGGAGATGCGTCGCTGTAACGGAGCTGGTGGTTTTGGGGGTTTCGCGGGTGGTTTTGGTGGTCGGCGGTGGGTTAGGTGGGGAGCCAAAGGGCCGGCCGGCCAATTTTTGTTGGTTACGAAGGTGGCCGGCCGTTTTCCGGCAAGGTAAGGGGAGGGGCAGGGTTTCGGGGTGGTGGCTGGGGTGGTCTCAATGGTTCCTGTTTTTTTCTTTTTTTTTTTTTAATGTTTTTTGGTTTTTTTTTTAATATTTTTTGTTAAAAACGGACCAATCAGAAGGTGACACATGGCAAGTGGTGGGTCAATTAACGGTCAACTAACGGATACTGACGGTCAACTAACGTCCAGACCTCATTAATGGCACGGGGTATCAATGTGCTATTTGTCAGTGGCATTTGGTGAACTTAGAAAAGGCTTATGACATTTGGTGAATTTCGCAATTGCTCAGTGCCATTTCATGAAATAACCATAAAAAAAATTACATGCAGCCAAAATGGGCCATTAACAATTGCCCAATTCTCGAGCGATCCCCATTATCTCAATTGAGAAACATCCTATGTTTCTCAAATGTTGTCGACTCACGCGTCTTGCTTTCTCAATGCAACAATGGTGGTTTCTTCACCAAAATCTTAGACAACAACCCAACAACACCACATACACCAATCCCAACCAACACTACATACATACACGAAGATATAGCCGCTTCGCGGCGATAATTCGGCCAACTTAACAAATATACCCTAGTAGCAAAGTATGTAAATTAGACCCACATTAACCCTTAGGGAAAGGTATTTGCTAACCATTGGGTACTTGGAGCGGCGAGTCGGTGGTAGGTCGTGGGGTTAGAGTGCCGAAGTAGTGTTGGTGGTCGTGTAGTGGGAAGTGTTGATGGTGGTGGAGTACAGTATAGTTAGAGGAGAGAGAAAGAAGGTGAAGGGGAAAACATTAGGAATGACAGTGAAAAAAAAAACGGAAAGTGAAAATCATAAAATTACATTGTTATTCTTAGGAAATTTTGACTTTTGCTGCCACAAAAAACCTTGAGTTTCATTTTTGCTACCTCTTAATTTTTTTTTTATTTTACTACCACCTAAAAACACCTTTGTCAAAATTCGCTACCACTTAACGGAATTCGTTAAGATTCCGTTAAGTTTATTCAAAAATTAAAAAAAAAATAAATAAATTAAAATGTTTAAAAAAAAAAAAAAAAAAAAACCCAGCCACCTCAACTGCCCCCCTCCCGTCAGCCACCCTCCCCCCTCCCCCCTGCCGGCGGTTGGCGCTTGGGCGAACGCCGGCGACCCCACCCCAATCCCTTTCCCCCACCAACGGACGACGATGATGATTGTAGGGGGGGTCGATTCGAACAAGGGGAAAATCGAAAAATTTTGACCTCTAATTCGACAAGTTGTGTCGAAATTGATTGAGGGATTTGTTTTCTTTAGATTTCAATTGCAAAATCATGTAAATAATTGTTATTTTCGTTTTGAAATCAAAGAGTTGATTCAAAAATTTTAAAAAAAACCCTAACTTTTTCCCCAATTTGATTTTGAATGAAAATCATCAAATTAATTCAATAAGATTGAAAATTGATACCAAAATTTTGTTTTGGGATTAAAATCGAAAATCAAACAGCAAGAAAATCGTGATTTTAATTTGAAATTGTTCGAATTTGTTCGAATTTTTTTTTTTACTTCGTCGCGGCACCGTGGCTGGCTGCGTTCAGGCTGCGCGTGCAAGGAGTTGCACGCCATTCAGGTGGATGTTGGCTGGTTGCGGTGGCTAGGCGTTCCTGCTGCTGCGTTGAGCTGCTGCTGCGTTGCGGTGGCTAGGCGTTCCTGCTGCTGCGCCATTCAGACCTTGACGACGGTGGCTGGAAGTTTGTTCCTGCTGCTGCGTTGAGCTGCTGTTACTGGTTGCTGTTGCGTGGCTGCGCGTTGGCTGGAGTTTACTTCTGGCTGAAGTGGGGCCCACAAACGGCAATAGTAACAGATTTCGTCAACTAGTAGCAAATTTTAACATATGTGGTTTTAGGTGGTAGCAAAATATAATAAAATTTTTAAGAGGTAGCAAAAGTGAAACAGTGGTGTTTTAGTGGTATCAAAAGTGAAAATTTCCTTATTCTTATTTATAAATTTAACCCCTTGAAAAACATACCAGTTTCTTAATTGAAAAACTTGTATTTAGCCCAAATTATCGACCCAACAATGCATCAAACCAAGAACAATATAGTACTCCCCCCGTGTTTTAATAAGTATTACAGTTTGACCAAACACGCATGCTGAGACACAACTTTGACCATTAATTTATCTAATTATATATAAGTAAAATTATAGGAAAATTGATATTATGAAAGTATATATTATAACAAATCTAATAATGTATTATATAATAACATTGGTTTTTTATAAATTAGTAAATTAATCAAGTCAAAGCTATTATGTGAATAGTGAAAAAAGTCAAAGTGTAACACTTATTAAAACACAGAGGGAGTAATTTAATTACATTCTCACTCACTACTAGAAAACAGTTTGATTCCGACGGAAATAATCCGTCGGAATCAGTCGAAATTCCATCGGAAATTGGTCTTCCGACGGAATGTTCTGTCTCAAAACCCTTCGTAGGAAATTCGACCTTTTTCGACGGAATTTTTTCGTCAGAAGAGGAATTCCGGCACCAGAAAGTCCATCGTAAATTTCAGACGGAATACAAATCCGCCGGAAAATTCCATCAGAAACTGCTTTAAAAAAAACAAAAAAAAAACGCCTCCCACCACCCCCACCTAACCTGAACCCACCCAGAAACCACCCTAAACCACCTAGATCTAGAACAAACGGCCACCCACAACCACCACCCAGACCCACGCCACCAAACCCACGAAACCACCAAAACCCTAAACCCTAACCCATGCCATCAAACCCAACCAGACCACCCAGAAACCCGACCACCCAAAAAAACCAGAAACTACCCAGATCTAGAACAAACGGCCACCCACAACCACCAACCAGACCCACGCCACCAAACCCACGAAACCCTAACCAAAACCCACGAAACCACCAAAACCCTAACCAACCCTAACCCACGCGTGAAACCACGAAACCACCCAAAAATTCACAAATCGCCACCCACCACTAGCCCGCACATCACACACGCACACACAACAACTCAAAACCCAATTTTTTTTGAAAAAAACAAAGAAAAAAAACTCAGAAAAGCGAAAAATAAAACATAAAACATACCTTGAACTGAAATGGGCTTTGAATTTCACCACGAAAACGGTTTAATAAGGCCAAATTCAGCCATGAAAAGTCTAGATCTAGGCTTTTAATGGTCGAATTTGGCCTAAAAACCTTCAAAATAATCAAACCAAAACTCATGGTACAGGTGGTGTTGATTGCGCAGCGGCGGTGGTGTTGGTTGCGCAGCGGCGGTGTTGGTGTGAGAAGGAGAAGAGAGGAGAACTGAGAAGGAGAAGAGAAATGAAGGAAGGAGAAGTAGAAGAGAGAGAAAGAGAGGGCGGGGGAGAGAGGAGAACTGAGAAGGAGAAGAGAAATGGAGGAAGGAGAAGGAGAAGAGAGAGAAAGAGAGGGCGGAGGAGAGAGAAGGGGGAAGAGAAGAGGAAAGAAGAGCGCCGAAAGAGGAGAGGAGAGAGAGAAAAGATTAGAGATGAAATGAAGGGGGAGGGTTGTTTTTTTTTTATATATATAATTAAATTTCGACGGATTTTAATTCCGTCGGAAATCCCATATATTCCGACGGATTTTTATTCCGTCGGAAATTTCCAACGAATTTTAACAATTCGTCGAAATATCTGATTTTTCCAACGGAAATACGTGTCCGTCGGAAATCGGCCTATTTCTAGTAGTGACTATTTCCCTTTTGATCGGAATCGCTCGATATTACTTGAATCCTTGAGAAAATAAAGATAGGAGGAGTATTTTTTTTTATCATTTGTTTTTTTATTCTTTGTACTCCGTATCAAGCCATGTTTAGTTCATTTTAGTTCAAACCTTATCACGAATACTTTTTTCAAATGAAATCATGTTAGACTAAAATAATTTCAAATCAGATAAGATAAATTAAGTTTTGAATATAATTTATTGTTTTATGTGCGATTTTTTAGCACTAAATATTATTAAATTTTAATGAAAAAAATTATGAAAATTACATAATATATATACACTGAATCTAATCAGACCTCTATTATCTTTTCTTGTTAGATTAGCATATAATGTCAAAGTTTGATCTAATCAAATTAGGAAAAATTGATTCAGATGAGATTAGATTAGGGAAAATTAATTCAAATTAGATCAATTAGAAAAAATAAATTCAGACCATCAAATTAGCAAAACTAAAACTTTTATCAAAAAAAAATAGCAAAACTAAAACTGATTTTTTTAATTTTTTTTAAAGATTTTAGATTAGTTTGTTTTTATTTTTTTAAAAGATTTTAGATTAGTTTTTTTTTTTTTTTATTTTTTTTTTATACGTAGTATATTTTTTTTCGATATAAAGGAGAGAGAAAAAGTAAGAGTTTACCTACTCCCAAAGAGCTGACTTCTACAATCAAACCTCTCTGATGTCGTCTTCATGCTTCTTCTTCACTGAGGTTTCGTATTTGAAATTTTCATCCATTTATTCCCATTTTTACAATTTGGGTATTTTAATTTTGTTCCCAATTTCATCTGTTTCTGTTTCTTTATTCAATTCAATTGCTTAATTTTTCTGGGTTTGTGAATTTTTGCCCTGTTCTTTTCAGATTAACTATATAATTATTGATTTATGGAATTAAATTTTATTTTCCTCTTATTCATGATTTTTATTGGACATTTTTATGATTGAATTGGTTTGTGGGTGTATGTTGCTCATTTTGATGATCCAGTTTAATTATTCTTGTTATAATCTTTGTACGTTTTATTTTAATATAATAAGTGGATTTAATGTATGTTTTTGATTGATTAATTTGAAATCTTTAGGTATGTTTAAGAAATTGGGGTTTTAGATCAGTAAATTGAGTTGGAAGTTTTTTTTTTTTTTTTTTTTTTTGTGGGGGGGGGGGGGGGGGGTTTAATTCCGATATATTTATTTTCTGCAAGCTTATTGAGTATATTACAGTGTATATCATCTATAATTTTGTGGGTTTTTCATTTTTGTTTATTTGTCGCCATGAAGCTTTAGGTCTTTTTATAATTCTATGTATGAAAATTGTTTATAGACCCTTAGACTTAGGAAGGGCCAAGGGATTTATAATATCTTCTATGACAATCTTTTGTGATAGGATGTAAAATGATAAGCTGCCTCTTGGAGATTTTCCTGAACTCCTTAGCAAACGCGGTTATTGACCGGCTTACGGTGATTAGTGGTAAGGTTGCGCACATTTGATCCTCTCTAGACTTGTTTGTCCTATGAGATCTATATTGAGTGGTGGTTGTTGATACTTGTTAGCTTATATGAGTTTTCCTTCTTTTACCTTTGGGATTATGTTTGGAAAAGTAGGCAATCGTCTGCACAAGCACGGACACTGGATAATTTCCTCTATTTCATCATCTGGTTTTACAAGGGACCAATCTTACTTGATGAGTGCAAATATAGTCTATAATGTTGAATGAGTGCATTAGAAAAACCATTGGAGTAGTAGACTGTGCCATTTTGTGGTCCAAATAAATACTGTAAAGTTGAATGTCACTTTTTGCTAGCATTTTCTATCTTCCTTTTATGAATGCCTTTGATGGTAACTTAAAAAAAATTGTTCACTATGCATTTGTGGAGGCTCAATTGTGCTCTCCATCTTCTTTTATCTTGTCTTTCTTGAGTGGCTTAAACCTTTACATGTTTTGATAGGTAGTGTTGTCTTCTGCAGAAGTGGCATCATGTATTAAATCATTGCGTAAATTAGTTATTGGCTAGTGTTCGGTGAAGGAGTTGGTTGAGTCTCTTAGTGGCTTGAAAATTGTGAGATTTATGTAATATCGTACAAGTTTTGGGTGTAGCATGTTCATGGCCTTTCAATGTTTTTATAAAAGAGGGCCTCAACGAAGCACTGGTGGAGGTGAAGATATTAAGCCTCGATTAAAGTCTTCTGAAATAGTGGAAGTTCAGTTGGATACAAATTGGGATGATATATCTTGTCCAGTATGCTTGGATTATCCTCATAATAGTGTGTTGCTTCAATGCTCATCTTATGATAAAGGATGTCGTTCATACGTGTGTGACACCAATCACCTGCATTCAAACTGCTTAGATCGCTTTAAAACTGCATATGGGATACCTTCACAATCAAATTCACCACCAACATCATTATCAGTGGGAAATGAAAATTCAGCTGCAGTAGTTCCTGAAAGCAATTGTAAGCCAACTTGTCCGTTATGTAGAGGAGAGGTAAATGGTTGGGTTGTTATCGAGAAGGCCCGAGAGTATCTGGATCAGAAAAAGCGTTATTGTGAAGAGGAACGATGTTCTTTTGTTGGTACTTTTTCAGAGCTTCAAAAACATGCTCAAGAAGAACACCCTGATTCCCGTCCATCAAAAATTGATCCTGCACGTCAGCTTGACTGGGATAATTTCCAGCAGTCATCAGAAATGGTGGATGTTCTTAGTACCATTCATTCAGAAGTTCCACGTGGAGTTGTTCTGGGTGATTATGTGATTGAATATGGTGACGATGATACAGCAGACGAGTTTGAGGACTTCCCTGGTGATGAAGGAAATTGGTGGACTTCGTGTATCTTGTATCAAGTATTTGATAATCTCCGCAATAGTCGAAATAGGAGGAGGTCAAGAAATAATGATACAAGAAGAGGAAGCCGCCGTTCTAGCAATGATACGTCAAATTCAGATGATGGCTCTGTGACATCTGTAGAATTTCCAGACTATAGAGGAGACGAGTTTGATGATGAATTTATACGCTCCAGAGGTCCTGCAAGAAGTAACCTCAATCGCCGAAGGTTAGTTTTTGCACTAGTCAGTTCTTGTTGAAATATTTTCAGTTTTTATGTGGCTTCTACTAGTTTGTTCTCACCCCTAAATTTTCTAACCATATGCTATTTTATTGGTTTCTTCTATGTTCAGTGTTGTTGAACTGGGCATTATGTGTCTAGTAGAGAGAGTATGATGTGTATGACAGAAATTTTCTCAATGTTTGCTTCTACATCTCTTCAGGTTTCTTGCCTGTATGTGAATGCAACCTCATAAACATATTTGTCTAAAATAAACCGTAAACAATGGTTCATGGTGGACCGGTGGTTTGCAATAGATTTCAAACAACTAACAGAGAGAAATTAGATTTTTCTTCTCATTAAGCTATTATTGATGTGGTGAATTCCAATTTACAGTCATGCAAGTTTCATGTTAGTGTTCAATTTGTATGCGTTGTGGACTTGTAGGTCAGTAAGGTGACTTTTTTCTTAAAAGGTGCTGCGTCATAGAAGCTACATAGTAAATGTTTTTCATAAAGTAAGTTTCATGTTAGAATTCCATCACTTCCATAGTTCCATGTCGCATGTTCTAAAAAGTAAAGCTTTCTTTTGGAAGTATTTTAAGTTCGATGTGTAAAATAAAGAACAACAGGAAATTATCTAAAATATTCCATAAACAGGTATTCTTTTTTATGGGAAATAGAATTTCTTTTTGCAACATTTGTTTGATTATATTTGACTTTTGTTTGTACTTGTTCAATTCATGTGTAATTGTACTGCATTATTGTTTACAATCCTGTCATTCTATCTCTTTGCCTCACTTACCTGGTTGATAAAAGGTTAAAAGCCTTAATTTTCCCCCCTTTTACATTCTCCATTAGATCATTCTAGCTGATCGTCTGATCTTTCATTATTGAAGGCAGATGCATGTACCATGTGTTTTGTGCAACACAAAATGAATGTTTAAGTCTTGTTTGCATCTCTTGCTGAATTCTTCTAAATTGTAATGGTATTGTCTGCAGTTCTCGAAGAAGACGCTCCCGCTTCTATGACCATTAGGTGCATTTGTGCATAACTTGGTGGTACTTTTTTTTTCTTTTTCCAAAAGATTAATCTTGCAATGATTTCAGTTTTGAAATATAACTTGTTATTAGCTGCTTCCTAAAATTTCTTAAGTTTATGTTTCAAGCAGAAGCTGAGGGGGAATGGTGAAAAGCCGAAACAGAAAAGAGTACTGTGATGTTATCTACAACATCCTGTCTTTCCGCTAGCTCATCTAGTTAGATATGAAATCCTAGATGTTAATGGATTTTAGTTCTAGATATAATTTTTTTTCATTGATTAGTCCCTCCTTTTTCCGTCGCTTTGAATGGAATTTTAGAGATGAAGAATATCTTGTTTTGTTTGCCTTTTGTAAGAAACTTTGGGGTAATGCATGTACATATTTCATGGTAAATACTAGATTTTGCTTTCCTTTGCTTAGTTTCTCGAAATGGCAATCTTAAGAGTTTGGGATCTATACATGTCTATCATACACTGGGGTATGCTTGGAGTTACACTCAAGTGTATGAAGAAAATGTAACGTGTTGGTGTTTCTATGAAGCTGTTATAAATGAAAAGTTAGCAAGTGATTTTGCCTTTTGAGCCTTTCATTAATCATGATGTTGCAATAAGAGCATATTTTAGTGCTTATTGATTGTTTTATGTTTTTATTATTGTGTGAGAAATATTTCTTCTTATCCTACATGGACCATAATTTTGAATTGGTCAACAAGAGAAGTTTAAAAATAAATACAGTAAATTAGGAGATTTATATGGTGGATGCTTGACCAAGTATAGTTGGTTAAAAATAGATTTAAAAAAACACACCAATTATTGAATTGCGGCAAATTGTAACAGTACTTGTGAGAAAAAAAAGGGAGAGCAAGTCTAAAATGAAGTATTATTGTATTAACGAGTTGGTCAATATAGGGAGTAATTATTAAACTTTGGTACTTTATTGGAGTAATATCTTTTATGTATAATAAATTAGTAGCATTTTTATATTTTAAATTTTCATTTTGTTTTAAGGTTATTTGTACTTTTTAAAATGGTACTCTGTAGAAAAAATAAGCTGTTAAATTCAAATAGATTGTACGACAACGATAACTATAGCTCATTTATCAGTTATTTACGGGGAGGTTTCACATCTTATATATTATCAAAAAAATGAGTAATTAATAGTGACGAGTTGAAAATCACTATCACAGTATCACTAATCTCTATTTAAAATGAATATTGATCAATCGATAGATAGGACATGAATTTTCAATCGTTCTATTTGTATTAATAATAATTATAATTGTACACTTCTATATTGTTATTTATATTTGTTGACTTGTATAAATTATTAAAAAGTGAATGGGGACGAGGCCATGGGAGGTGTTGGTGCATGAGATTAAAGAACACTTGATGTAATTATACTATAATACAAAAGATAGCTTGTGCTTGAGAAACAAAGTGATAAAGTCAATTTCTTTTATAGTGATTTGATTATTATATCTTAATCTGTCTACCATGCTCTTATTTCTCACTATTTTTTATTGTTTTTGAAAAAAATAATTTACATTACCTTTTTGGCCTTTTGTTATTAAGTTCTTTTTTTTTTTTTTTTTTTTTTGTTTGTTGTTGTTGTTGAAATAATTGTGTCACGTAACTCTGTCTTTGATAGTTATACCATCATGTCACAATTCTCTTTCTTGAGGTGTTTATTTCTTATTAATGGGGTGACTCGGAAATTTGACATTAAATTATGATATGACTATCGTTATAATCCCTCAACTTGAAATTAGTAATTCAATTTGAAGTATTAATATAAAGTTATTTAATAAAAGTAGTAACCCTTTTGAACAAGTCTTTAGTAATAGTTAATAATTAGATTTTTATATGATCACGGAAATTAAATGGTAGGAGAAGATGGAGATGACTACAATAACAATTAAAAGGGGTCAAACTTTATAAATCATGTCTTAATCTTAATCATAAAAGGTTAGGAAAAATATAGTAAAAAAAAAACTATTAGGAAAAATATAGTGAAAAAAAAAACCAACTCCTAGTTGACAAGTAAACTTCACTAACATACATAGTTGTTAGAGCTTGAAGGATAGCTCAAGTGGTTAGAATTCCCCTCCTGGTTCCTGGGATCAATTCTCATCACCCGCCCTTGTGGCTCTCTAAACACCAAAAAAACATAGTTGTTAATAAGTTAACCTTATATTCACTTATTATTTATATATGATATTTATAAAATACAAGTTAATCTTTATGATTGACAAATTTTGTCAATTGGCAATATAAATATATATTTTTTAAGCTGTTTATGGGCAAAATCGTTACTTCAATTGCCACTAGATTGCCAAAATTTGTGATCAATAATAGAGATTAACTAGGTTCGCCTCTATGACATTCAATTTAATATAGGGACTTCCTATGATTTTTACTTGAGTTAAAGGAAAATTAAGGTAATTTAAAATTATCTTTACTTAGATGAGTAATTGAGTATAGAAACAAAAATAGTTGAACACCATAAGGTTAGCCAATCAGATGATTAGAGATCAAAGGATGTTATTTGCAATTAGGGCCGGGATTACCAATGATTATCTTTACTTGTTGGGAGCTTGAAGTAGTTTGCCTGTACTCTTCAAAGCATTGAAAGGACGACAATGGTAAAGTTTGTACTAGCACTGCCGCAGGAGCATAGAGCAGTAATCAACGAATTCGTGTTTGTTCATATGTCAATTGAAGATGAGGGGGTGAACTTTAGAGTTTGTTCTGCTATTTAATTCATGCGAAATACAAGCACTGTCGAACTCTGGGTTAAGGCGTTAGTAATCTTAGCATACCATTCACACTTTGCTTCTAAGAATGATAGAAGTGCAAATTGATCATGGTTGATACTTGATAATTCAACTTTGTCAAACCTGAAATCCCTAAAAGCCATACCAAATTTGATCCAAATGCATTTGCCACTTCCATTAGCATGTGCCCAATACTAGATACTTCACACATTTGTAAGCTTCGCCAGAACGTAGCTATGGAGAGACATCTAGTATAAACTGCAAAGTAATCTGTTGAAATTCCGGCAAATAACAAAACATACAGCATATGATTGACCAAAGGCAAACAAAAAAAATTCCTCAATTATATAGTCACTAGTTAGTAGTACACTACCATTTTCAGAAGTCAGAAAAATACGCATACAAATAAAGGACTTGCAAAATCACCCAGCTCAGGGTGTATAAATATAGAGCATTTTTAATTATAACCTTACAAAAGTAGGCCAAAGCAAACATAAAAGCTTAATATGGAACATTATTGGGAAGATTCCGAATAACGTTGCTCTTCATACCCATCTTACTCCGCATGTGTTCTACTCCAGATCTGTTAATCTCCTTCAACACCTTCATTCTTATCATTCGATCCTTTGATTGCACAGTTGCTAGACCCATGCTCTTATACCTGAAATAAAAATGGAAAGAAAATAAAATAAAAAAAAAAATCCCATTGTAAGGGGTAGACTAAGTACTAGTAGCGAACAGCACACTGTAATCTATGAAAATCTCAATTGGATACAGAGGTTTTGAAAGGCATACCTTGCAGCTAGCGCCAAAGAAATAGCCATATCATTCGCAGGAGCAGGGCGTGGGTTTTGCTTGTAGTAGCGCAAGAATTCTCGTGATCCAAGTGTCTTCGCAGATGCACCTTTATCAGTCCTGCTTTTAATAATGAGCTCAGCCCCGCCACTTCCAAGTTCAACAGAATTAGCTCCATCATCAACTGCAACAAGCTGTTTTCCATCTACATCCATGAAGCTACCAAAATCAAAGAAACCAAATTAGCATTTAACATGGAAAAAAAACCAATAAAAAAAATAAAATTATGAGAGAACAGAATATTGGAACAGTCTTTAATACACAGAATGGAATAAGTGAGCTCTGGCAAGTAAAGTTGCAAGGGGTGGAAGCAACAAGGTGTGAACAAAAAAATCAGAACCTGTTAGGTAACCTGCAATACCATATACGGAGTAACAAAATTGGGAACTTGTTGCAACAGGTAAAACAATTGGGTAACCAGTCAACACCGAATTCAATACCAGGTACAAGGAACCAGAACCGGAAAAAAAAAATGCTATTTAAGCCCAAATCATAAAACAATCTTAGCCCTAATCATAGAATAGTTTTATTTGTTTGTTTGGCAAAATTTTATCAAGTCAAGATAATGGCAGGGTTCCCTAAACCAGAACTGGTACCCATTGGTTCCCATTTTCCAATTCTGGGTATTTTGACAAAGTTTTCTGCATTGCTCACCCCTAGAAGCAACCTGTTCCCTCACAACTCTCACTTAACAACTAAGGGCTTTTGTAAAGAGTTTTTAGAAACAATTGCACCTTAAAAAGAAAACCCATCATTTCCTGTCTTAGATCTCCCTAACTTCCACCTGTCTTTACCTAAATTTTATTTCTCCTACAACATTTCATCACCTGTAATTACTCCTTTCCCGGCTGATTCCAGATTTACCTTTTGTAGTTTTCTATTTCTAAACCTCAAAAACCCACCAGTCAACCTCAAGTGAAAAAAAATGGCAAGCCCTTAGATTGGTATTAATTATAAACTAAAAATAGTAGGATTAGTACCTGGTACTATAATCATAAAATTCTTCTAATTCCACCTCCTCTTCATCACCTCCATCACCAAAACGAACTTTGCAGTGACTTTTTGCTTCCATGTGCTTCCGAACTGCCTCCAAGCTGCTAAATGGTTGACATCTCTCGTTGCAGTACAAGCACAAGAAATCCCTTTTCACCTAACAGAACAGAAAAATCAGAAGTGACATAAATTAAAAGAAGTGGGGATATGATAGAGATTTGCAAATCCACATCATTCCTTGCCATATGATAGTTGTAGCAACTTGATACCTTGATCCCAAGATATGTGAGGAAGCCCTTTGGATCTTTCAAATACTCGATATCTGGAATGAAGAAACCGTGCTTTTTGTGCATATGAACCATACATTTTTCTATTGTTTGGTGCTTTAAGTCACACATAAAGCAACAAGTTGGGTCCAGGTCTTCAAACTCATCTTCTACATCACTATCAGAATCAACCACAGCAGCAGAATCCCCATTCATATTCATAGATGTAAGTGAATTTGTAGCCTCATCAATGATGTCATCCTCGGAATCTACCTCCTCCCACTCACTTTCATCACTCTCCTCCATGTCCACATCTTTTCTAGGAGGCTGAACTGGGGTACGACGTGTCAGTGGCCTAACTATGGCAGTGTTTTCATTTTGATTATTATCTCCAGAAAAAGCTCGCATGATGTGACTCTTTGATTTGAGATGCTGAGCATGAGCCTTAGAGCTTCTGTAACCCTTGCCACAAATTCTACAACTGTAGAGCATGGGGGCCTCATTTAACTTATTCTTTTCCTCAGCAAGTGCAGATAGCCTTGCCAAAAATAGTGCTTCTGTTACCCCAGGAACCCCAGCAATCTGCAACATAAAATTAGAACACAATACAGAAGTAAAAATTAATTAGAAACTCTAAAGAATATTGCATGGAAAAAAAAAAGAGCATCACTAAACAGAAAACTAAACTGACAACATTGCAGTATAATTTCTTCTATCATAGACCTAGCACCTAGCCATCCAAAGCAAAGTTATATAATAGCAATTGAAGAACCTAAGGAATGTAACCTCCCCTAAGAGTACTATAAAGATAATATAACCTCTTACAGCTATAGAATATTCTCCCAAGGATCCCCGCAACATGGCTCCTATCACCTTTCCAAAACATACAAGCCTTTGGAAGGAAATGAAATCCCGGCTCATTATATGACGAATTTTTTTTCCTTTCTAGTAAGATAAAGGCTCACCCCAACGGGATAAGGAAGAAATCCCTAAGATAAGACTGGTGAAAAACGATCCATGGCTAACAGCTCTTAACTCCTACTCTAATGATCAAGATAAAAACATGATAAAAGACTCATTCTAAACTCTAGTATCTCTGTAAAAACCCTTGAAAATCTAAACTTCACAAACTACTTTGCCCAACAGTAATCATACAACTTTTCTAGGACTATGATAATTCGTTGCAGCCTACTTAGCCAATCAGTTATATGGTACTTTGCATTTTGTTGATTTGGTTTTATTAACAAACGGTCACAGGAAACTCTGGCTGTGAGTTTACTCATTGCCAAGGGGATTGCATTGGGTTCGTGACAACCAGCATAAAGCTATGTCACATCCATAAGATGGTTCATGCAGCCAACCCTGTATCTTTGGGAATAAGGCTATTGCGAAGAAGCTTAATGATCACAAGGCTCAAACACGATTCGATGAAAGAAGTATACACTCACATAAGTCTAAGATATGAAATCCTCAATATGAATCAACACAGTAAACATTATTCTTATAAAATAACACACAAAACAGCCCAAATCCCAATAATCAGGGAAGTCCAAGCATAATTAATAAATTTCTGAACTTCAGCAAACATAGACAGGTCTATTAATTACCCAGTTATCAACCCAAGTTTCGTTTGTTCGAGCATACAAGTCTAAATCTGGGTAATATTGTGTTGTTCACATAATATTCAATTGATTTAACCTTAGAAGAACCAGAAACACTCAAAACATGTTACAAATATACACAAATTGGTCAAATTCAATCACCCAATAAACAACAAGGCAAATTAAGCAATAACCCATAAACATTAATCAAAAACCCAAAGTAAAAAGATATATAAAAAGAAGAAAAAACAAAAATTTTAAAAAATCAGTGAGTTTATTGTTACCTTGCGTTTGAGGTTGTAACGGTGCCATTCAGATTTATAATGAAGCTTTTGTTCTAAATCATCGTTGAATTCTTTGTTGCATGCATTGCAGGAAAGCCCAGACATAACTATTTCGGATTCAATTTCCTGAGTTAGGGTTCTAAAATCTGTGATTTTTTCAAATGGTGGCCGCGTATTAGGGAAATAGGGAGTACTCTTTAATCGGGATAAAGTAGGTATTTTAGGAGTGCGAAGGTTTACGACGGCTCAAAGTCGGCGTAAGAATTTGTATTGCTATTGGTCTCTATGTTTCTTTTTAATTGTCACTTTTTTTTTTTTTTTTAAGTTATACCATTATTTCATTATTTGACATGTTCAAATTTAACTATTAATATGTTCGAAATTACAAAAACTTCATCTGGTTTACACTAATATTAGTGTATATCCAGCGGTATAAGGGTAATTTTAAGCCAATTCAATTTAGGATAACTTTTTGCCCTTTTTTGGGTAATTTTAAACATAATATGATTTTTTTAAGTAAATAGAACGAGAAAAGTTTTATAAGAGTAATAAAATTACTTTCAATCACTAATAACTGAATTTTAATCATTTAAAATGTGATTCTTTACCAATAAAGCGTATATTATTTTTATTTGTATTGGGTTACTTTTATACATATTGGGGTAACTTTTATTCATTTCAGGGGTAACTTTTGATCACTTTAAGAGATCTTTAGAATGGATGTACAATAATTATTGTACACCCGATTTTTTAAAAAGATTATCGATAAGTAAAATTATTAAAAGTTAATACTAAGATATATATTGTAACGATTCTAACATGATCCCACATAATTATAATTTTCATTACAAAAAAATCATAAATACGATTAAAGGAAGGTGTGTGAATGGAGTAGCCGTACTGCAGTTTTATTTGGTGCTTGTATGTTGTAATCAGGGTGATAATGAGTATAGCCTTTTCGTGAATAGTTCGATCTCAGCTCGGTTAAAGTTGGGATTGTGGTGCTTATTGATATCAACCTGTGCTTCAAAGTCAAGCCGGAAAAGCTTCCCAAACATGGTTAGTTATGACATATGCACTGTGTGCATTAGCCGTCCTCAAATCAAAAGAAAAAAAGTCCATAAAAGCTATGTTTTATTTTCCTATGACTAAATTAATTAACTAAAAACCATACATTTAAAATAGAAGTAAAAAGGTATTTCTTATAAATCAAAGTTGAATAAATAAGGCTCATTTTTGCTAAAAACACAATCTTTAAGGATGAGTTTTAATTTCTTCATGTTATCTTCCATATCGGGGTTAAAAAAAAACTTTCTACGAAAGGCTTTTAATGAGTTTTAATTACAAGGTAAGTCTTAATCTAATTCATTGATATATTGTAGACGAAATTTTGGCCTTTGCAACAATATCATATAGATTCCCCAGATCAAATAAATCGAAGAGAACTAATAATCAAAGTTAAATACTTCGTATATGAAATTTTGTAAGGAACTACCACATAAATGGTATGACATGTTTTGTGAACAACTACTTGATTTTTTTCGTAAACAACTACCTCTAACATGTAAAAACTTAATCTAGCATTACCCGTTAATAGTTTCCGTCCAATTTTTTCGTTTGTAGGGTCCATAGTTATGTTTTTCCACCCAATTAACTCTTTTCCACCCATTTAACCAAAAATCCAATAACCATAAATTCGAGCAATTGAACACAATTTACTCATCACCAAATCAAGTAATTTTTTTAAGTTATTGTTGTAATTCGTTGACAATGTAATCATTTTAGTGGTTTTAATTTACTTCAATTATCATAACACAACTATTGTTGTAATCCGCACCTAATAGTTCTTGCGGCGAAAAAGGTAGCGGCATCGGCACTCCATCCTTCCACCACATGCAAAATCAAACACATTGAACCACAATAATCCTGATCTACATCTCCAAAATCCCCAAATAATACTAAGAAAAAACAAAATCCCTAAAATAAAAACAAATCGCAAATTAAAACAAATAAATAACTCTAAAACCAAAAAAAGCTAAAAAGAACTTGCAATTGAAGGTGCTAATGGCACGGTGTCGGCTTAAGGTAGAGGTGGTGGTGATGCAGCTTCGGCTTAAAGTAGATGTGATGGTGGCTACGCGACGTCGGCTTGAGCGAAAAAAGACAAGGGGTTTGTGGGCTGGTGGGTTCGGCTGGTGATGCGGTGGTTGGTGGTGCGGTGGGTTCGGTGGACGGTGGGATCGGTGGGTTGGGGTGGCGTGAGGATTTGTGGCCAATTTGTTGTTGTTAATGAGAACATACCAGCCACAAATCTTGTATGTTGTTAATGAGAAAGAAATAGAGGAAGAGGGGGAAAGGGGAGAGAGAAGGAAATGTAATTTGTTGTTGTTAAAGAGAACATATCAACCACAAATCTTGTATGTTGGTTATGAGAAAGAAAGAGAAGAATAGGGGGAAAGAGGAGAGAGAAGGAAATGAAAAAATGTTGTATGTAGTTAATCATATTAGCAAACAAATGACACATATTAGCCATTAAAATTGAATGAACATATTAGCCAACTAATGTTTGATATCAGTCAACATTAAGAACATATCAGACATTAATAAAATTGTATCAGTCAACACAAGGAGCATATCTACCAAACAAAAGGAACATATCATCCAACAAAAGGTACACATTAGCCAACATAAGGAACATATCATCCAACAAATGAAGCATATCAACCAACAAAATGATGAAATCAGTAAAGAAAAGCAACAGGTAAGTCAACAAAATAAACACATCAGCCAACAAAATGAAACATATAAGCCAACAATTAAAATATACATATCAGCCAACAAAATAAAGATATCAGTCAACTAAAGAAATATATTAGCCAACTGATGTTTGATAGCAACTAACAAAAGGAACATATAAAAAATTAAATAAAAAAATACATATCAACCAACAAAAGGAATATATTAGCCAACATAAAAATCATACTAGCCAACAAATGATACATATCAGCCAACACATGAAACATATTAGCCAACAAGTAAAATATCAACTAAGCATGAGGCAGTCCACACCCAATACCTTTTCTTATCATAATTAGGAAATCAATTTAGGGTTTGTGGCTTCAATATAATTGAGTGAGGGGATTTGAATTTCTAGTGTTTAAGGTTTAAATTAGATTAAGGGTTTTGCATTTTTGGGGTTTAGGGTTTATGGCTTCAATTGATCGATGAAAAGGTCACAATTTCATATCAGTACTACATTACTTTGTCCATAACATTACTTTGAGTCACTAACACGGACTTACCTACACAAAGCAAGAAGATAAGTAAGAAAGAGATAGTATCTAAGAGAAAAAGGACATATAACCTGTTAATTTATTGAAATAGAGGAGAAATTTGGAGCAATAAGATTAAATTGGATCAAATTAAAGAAAGTGAAAGGTGAAAGGAAAATGGAGGGAAATCTAATGAAGGACAAGGGAGGTATGTAGTTGGGAAGGGCGGGATAATTAGGTGGTGAAAAGTAATTATGGGCTCCACAAACGAAAAATTGGACGGATTTTGTTAGAGAATATTGATAGATAAAGTTTTTACATAAAACCCGGGTAGTTGTTCACAAAACAGAATATTTATTGGGTAGTTCCTAACAAAATTTCCTTAAATAATAAGTACATTTGTTAAGTAGAATCCACATGAATCAAATAAACCTAATGTCTTTCAATATCTTAGAGGTAGATTTGTCAATCTCTAACCTGACCCATTAACCCGATTTGACTTGAACTTGATATGAATTTATCGAGAGATAACCCAAGCGACCTGAACTCGACTGGATTTGATCTATCATCATATTTTGCAATGATAATATGCATTTACAATACTTGAAATAGTTTATTTTTTATAACACTACCCAAAATCTAATTTGAATTCGACTAGACATGTCTACTTTGAGGTGATTAGAAATAACGTTATTCCAACACCTTAATCTCATGAAAGTAAGTGGATTCCAAAATTTGCTCCATACCTCTTCTTCACTACCACCAAACGATCCAAATTACTAAAGTACCCCTCCCCCACACCAAATAATAAAAAAAAACAAAAAGCCCTAAATCCACTTCCAACCACACGCTCACCAACGGCTACACTACACCAAAACAAACTCCCCCACTCCAAAAAATAAAAAAACATAAAAAACAGTTAAATAAAAACAAACATTACAAAAATAAATTAAATTAAAATAAAATAAAATCTGAACCCCTCTTTTTCTCTCTCATCCGAAAACCAAAACCGTTGCATTCCACAGTTCGTTGTCGTTGTTCAACTTTCTCTCTCCTCCCAAAAATGGCGACCACCTCTTCCCGGCGCACCGCCGACGGCGGTAGCGTCGGCGGGAAGATATTGAAGAACCGGCGAGTTCGAAGCACTCCGTATTCTCGACCATCTCCTCCTCCTCCGCCTTCCGACGACCCTGAAAACCCTAATTGGCTTTCTGGTTTGATTTATCCTGCAAAAGTCATTGCTTCTGGTGCTGGAAAGATTCTTTCGTTTTTTGCGAATGATTATTCGTCGTCGTCTTCTTCCTCT